>OY482670.1:139809641-141019930 GCA_960531455.1 Urophora cardui | reverse complement strand
AGCCTTTATGCACACGTCGCAGTTCGCAATCCACTCAACAACTGTCTGACGGCAGCCGACCCAATAAAACCTCTTCTTGATTTTCTCTACCGTCTTTGTTACTCCAAGATGACCTCCACTTGGACCATTGTGTAGTTCATTTAACACATCCGGTATTCTTTTCCTTGGAACAACTATCAATGTTTTAGAACTTTGACCATCTTCACTCTCCCAAACACGATGTAGGCAACCATTTACCAATTGCAAACTATTCCACTGTGCCCAATATGATTTGGCAACAGGACTTTCTGCTGACATCTCTTCTTTTGATGGTCGTTCGTTTTGCTCCAAACCAATCATTACACGTGCCAGATCTGGATCTTCTATCTGACACTTCCTTAATTGTTCCGCATTCCATTCGTCTGTAGATGTTATTGTCATTAGCCGAACATCTATGATGTCTTCCTTCTCCTCAGCTTTAGAGCAATGCTTGCATTCAAGATTACATGGTCGCCGCGACATTGCATCAGCATTTCCATGGGTACTGCCTTTGCGATGGTCTATAGAAAAGTCATAATTTTGTAGTCGCTCAATCCACCTTGCTAACTGACCCTCCGGATTTCGGAATTTCAAAAGCCATTTTAACGCTGCATGATCAGTCCTGACGTGGAATCGTTGACCATAGAGGTACTTATGGAAGTGTTTGATGCATTCTACCAATGCCAATAGTTCTCTTCGTGTTACACAGTAATTTCTTTCCGGTTTCCCAATTGATCGGCTGTAGTATGCGATAACCTTCTCCTGTCCGTCGATTTCCTGTGACAAAACACCTCCTATAGCATAACCACTCGCATCAGTATCCAAAATAAACCTCGCTCCTGGAACCGGGTATGCTAGCATTGGAGCAGTACAAAGCCGATCTTTTAACGTTTGGAAAGCCATTTCTTGTTCCTTCCTCCACTCAAAAGTCTTATTTTTCCTCATAAGCTCCGTGAGACTATTTGCTACGCTGGCAAAATTTGGTACAAATCGGTGATAGTATGTGCACAGCCCAAGAAAGCTTCGCAATTCATGTAGATTCCGAGGTCTTGGCCAATCTTTTACTGCTTCTATTTTTTCGTTATCAGTGCAGATGCCCTTTGTAGTCACTTTATGTCCCAAGTAATTTACTTCTTTCTTGAATAATGCACATTTCTTAGGACTTAACTTGAGACCAGCGCCAGCTATTCTTCGGAAAACTTCCTCCAAATTTTTGAGATGTTCATCAAAGCCTTTTCCCAATACAATGATATCGTCCAGGTACACAAGACATGTTTTCCAGTGCAATCCTTTCAGTACCTGATCCATAAGTCTCTCAAAGGTAGCTGGAGCATTACATAATCCAAATGGCATCACCGTAAATTGCCAAAGACCATCGCCAACACTGAAGGCTGTTTTCTCCTTGTCTTCCTCTTTTACTTCGACTTGCCAATAGCCGCTTTTCAAGTCCAGTGTTGAAAACCATTCCGTTCCAGATAGCGAGTCCAAAGTGTCGTCAATTCTTGGCAATGGGTAACTATCCTTTTTCGTTACATCATTCAGTTTCCGGTAGTCAACGCAGAATCTCATCTTGCCATCTTTCTTTTTAACAAGTACTACCGGAGAACTCCATGGACTGACTGATGGTTCAATTACCCCACTGTCGCTCATTTCTTGTATAATCTGGCTCACCATTTGACGTTTCGCTAATGGAACGCTGCGAGGAGCCTGACGGATTGGCCTTGCATCACCGGTGTCAATGTGATGCTTCACAATATTTGTCCTGCCTGGTTTTGTACCATCCTTATCAAATATGCTAGAATACTTGGCAAGTAATTCTTTCGCCTTTCTTTTGTGATTCTCCTGCAGTTCTTCTGTCCAAGCATTTATTTCATCTGAAAGATCTGTATTGCTAGTAGAAACTTCTCCTTGGGATTGTTCGCAATTCATGATGATGTCAACCTCTTCGCATTTTCCCAATATAGCACCTTTGGAGAGTTTGATTGGTGACTTGAACTCATTAAGTACTCTTACTGGTATTCGTCCATCTTCTTTTGTCATAGCCAGGGTTTTTCCAACAAGTACATCGGATTTAGTTTCTGTTTCTGCTTCGACAACCCACAATTTGTTTGTCCCACAATCTCCATCAATCTTTGCCCAAATAATTGCCTCGGACTTTGGCGGTATCTGCTGATTCTCTTCCACGAGCACTTTCTTACTGCTGCATCTCTTATCGTAGCCAAAATTTAGCGGCACCTCCAAGTTTTTGTAACTCATAACCTTGTTTTTCATGTCAATCTTAATGCCTTGGTCGATTAGGAAGTCCACACCAATTATGACTTCATCAACAATTTCCGCCACTATGAAGGTGTGTAGTACGACAACATTTCCAATTACAACTTCGCATGTAACTTCCCCTAGGACTTGGGTATCCTCGCCTGTTGCCGTACGCAATTTTGCTCCATACAATGGCCTTATTTCCTTCTTTACCAAGTCAGATCGAATGATGGAATGAGATGCTCCCGTATCCACAGTCAACATTCGCTCCATTCCGTCCACCAAACCACCAATAGTAACATTACTCGTGCTTCTTCCCAACTGAGAGACAGAGACTATGGGGCATTCCATTGTGGGGACCAGCCCACGCCCCTTTTGGCTGGCCCGCTTTAGTTTAACGACTCAGTTGATTTGGGCGCTTGTTCATACCCATCAATATTCCGCTTGCGCCCATCGGCAGTGCTGAACTTACTGGAACTATTGCTGCAGTGGCGTGCTATATGTCCTATTTTTCCGCATCTGAAGCATTTCACAGCATTACTTTTCTTTTTCTGCATTTCATTCAACGCCTCCCATATTTTGCTTAGTAAGTCTGGCGTTTCCACTTCCACACGATGAGCCTTGTAAGTGGGCTTGCTTAATAGAGATGCCGTTTCCTGTGTCAAAGCATATGAGACCGTTTCAGCGAAAGTTCCTTTTGGGTTTGCATATGTAGCCCGCTTCGTTTCAATATCTCGTATTCCATTGATGAAGCTTTGAATTTTCATTCTTTCGATGAATTCTTGAGGTGCTCCTGCGTTTGCCAAATGAGCTAGCCTCTCAATCTCAGAAGAAAATTCTTGTAACGTCTCATTTGGTTTCTGGAAGCGATTCTGCAACTCCATTTGATATATCTGCTTCCTGTGCTCGCTACCATAACGTCTTTCAATGGCACCCATAATTGCGTCATAGCTGTTCCTTTCGCCCTCGCTAACAGTCTGTAATATTTCTGCTGCAGGTCCTTTCAATGCTACGAACAGGGCAGCGACTTTGTCCTCCGCACTCCAATTATTTACAACTGCCGTTTTCTCAAATTGTAGCTTGAATACTTGAAATGGACCACTTCCATCAAACGACGGAGGTTTTATCTTCTGTGTAGCAGTTGAAGCGACTGGACGACTTAGTTGAATATCCTGGAGACGGGCTTTCAATGCTTTTACATCGTCCTCTAATTTTTCTTGTCTTTCTTCAAGGACCTCCTTAACTTGTATAATTTTTGCATCCTGTGCCTTGAATTGTAAGGACATGCGTTCTTCTTGTGCCTCCAACTGAGCCGCAATGCCGGACACCTGTGATGAAAGTACTGACTGTTGCAATTCCATTTTTGACGTTATCTGTGCCTGTTGTTCTTCGATTTTTGTCGACATCTGTGCCTGTTGATCTTCCATTTTTGCCGATATCTGTGCCTGTTGTTCTTCGATTTTTGTCGACATCTGTGCCTGTTGATCTTCCATTTTTGCCGATATCTGTGTCAGCACAGCCAATATCGAGTTCATGTCTACGTTTGCTACTGACTGTGGAGCCTCTTCCTTCTGGGTTTCTTCCTTTTGCACCTCTTCCACATCATCGTTGAAATCAAACTCATCTACATTAATGTTATATGCTTCCATAGCTACTCTTAACCTTGCCTGTAGTTCAATTTTATTGCCGGTGGTACTCAGGTTTCTCTTTTCTAACTCCCTTTTAAGTTCTTGGATTTTCAGATCATTTAACTTTGCCATTATTCTTATTTCGTTATCCTTGTCTCGTTATCCTTGATTCGTTATCCTTGATTCGTTATCCTTGCTTCGTTATCCTTGGTCCTGGAATTTATTTAACAATTCCAATTCTGACACCAATTGTTACGTATTTGTCGATAGCTCGATTATTTCTATAGGGTTCGTATCGCTGAATTGTTAAATAAAAGTCTTTATTTACTTCTTAATTCACACTGCTTTATTTCACGACTAAAAAGTCTACACTTGTTTTACTTGACTTGATGTTAACACTTCTACGGTTAAATTACGACTGACTCTGGAGCATTGTGAATGGATACAAGTGAAATGACTCTGAGATGTGTTTAAAACAGGTCAAACAGCTGTGCTCAGCTGATTTTAAGAGTTGCTTATTTGGTATCAAGGGTCCCAATTTCTGGCTGAGTTGCATTCGATAGTGTCACAAAATTTAGAATTAAATAGTATCATTAACAAAAAAAAAGTTGTATAAAAAATACCTTTTCATTGACTATTATTAAATAAAACCATATTTCTAGTAATAAGAGTTTGTTTTGTGTACAGGTTTATATTTATTTTGCGAAAATTTTGTAAACAAAATAATAGTTTTAAAAGTTTCTAAAAAGTACATCGAAATGCAACCATGTGCTAAAATATGCAACCATGCAAGCATCTTCGGGTTTTATTACGCAGCCATTTTTTATGATGGTCAGCAACATATTAATATTACAATTGTAATTGGGCCAATAATTTCCTTTATGTGCCAGTAAAATTCATTAAAAGAGAAATTTCCTATTTGAAATTATAAGAACATCCAATTTGTTTAAAGTATATGCAATACATAAGCGTCAACACAGAAGTTGCATTGAATTACTGCGGGTATAAAAATAGTTTATTAACGTATGTGTGTACGTGTGTAGATTGGCACTGGAATTTGCAATTCAGCTACAAGTTTTAAAATTATTATGTGGGTGAATACTGCAGCATTGGTGTCCATATCTTTGTATACAATGACCAAATCATCTATTGCCTTTTTATTGATATTTTCAATAATACTGCGATTGGAAAAAAGGTACGTATGTACATATACACGTATTATTTAATGAATAATGTAGAAAAATTAAAAGTTCGCTTTTAAATTGCAGAGCTTATTCCTTGTTTTTATTGTGGGTCTAATTGCAATCGGTATATTGATGTTTACCTACGCATCAGCACAGTTTAATGCACTCGGTTTCATATTTGTCCTACTGGCATCGCTCAAACATATTATATTGTGGCAAACAATAATAAACAACCGAAAAGGTTTCGACGCACTCGATTATCAAGAACATGCCGATTATACAATAATACGTTCCACCAATCCCGACTACAAAAAGGCTATAATTCGCATAAACATAACACGTTCCAATCGCCAAACTATTCAATACATAGCACACTCCGATACACATTTACTAAATGCGGCCGATTTGTTGGTGATAGACGAAGCGACTGCTATACCATTACCTTTGGTAAAGAAAATGATGGGTCCGTATTTAATATTTATGGCTTCGACAATAAATGGTTACGAGGGTACGGGACGATCGCTGTTTGAAATTGATGTCGCAGCTGCAGAAAGACAATAATGCTCCACCGCCGGTGTGTACTTTTTTATTTTGTTAAAAAAAACAATTGTTTTTAAATAGTTTCTGATCTATTTGTTATTTTCTTTTAGATAAAACTAGAGGAATCCATACGTTATAGTGAAGGTGATGACATCGAATCTTGGTTAATCAATTTGCTTTGTTTGGATGCCACTACAGTGCCGCATATTAGTTCGGGGTGTCCAACGCCAGATGTTTGCGAACTCTATTATATCGATCGTGATGCTTTATTTTCATACAACAAAGCAGCCGAATCATTTCTGCATCGTTTAGTTTCGATTTACGTCGCCTCACATTACAAAAACAGTCCAAATGATTTGCAAATGATGAGTGATGCGCCGGCACATCATCTCTTCTGTTTGCTGGGACCCATACAACGCAAAGATCAACTACCGGAAATACTTGTCGTTCTACAGGTGGCACTTGAAGGTGAAATTTCTTCAAAAACTATAAGCGAATCACTGGGTCGTGGTAAGAAGGCAAGTGGTGATCTGATACCAAGGAATGTTGCCGAACAATTTGGCGATAAGGAGTTTCCTAAGTTGGCCGGTGTACGAGTGGTTAGAATAGCGACACATCCCAATTATCAAAGGGTAAACTATCAATTTTCGTTATCATTTTTGCCTTTGTTTGTAGCAAATCCTAAGTTTCCCAATCTCCTTTACAGATGGGCTATGGTAAACGTGCTATTAAGCTTCTGCGTGATTAATATCAAGGCAAATTTACAGATCTTAGCGAAAATACTCCAATTGAGGATTGAGATTAAAATAAGCGGATTTTATCGCAGTGATCTGCTCGTATAGCGTATTCATGCGATGTTGATGAAGCCGTTGAACAAAATCCACATCATAGATGTTCCCTTGAATCATATTCGTCTTGCAAAAGAATCCAAATGCTAGCAGGAATGATTCAATATTTTTATAACAGTGTTATTGTACTAATTTAATATTAAATGCAATTACATATATGAAACTGCGCCTACATTGTTAATTGAAGCAGTGGCAATAAAAAACGTTATTGTACCTTAGTTGTAAGATTTTATATATAAATATAAATAAATAAATATAAATTGTTACTTTCTAATTAAATATTGGTATGAAATTAAAGGTAAACATGCTGCCATGGAAAGTTGTTCGCCCAAAAAATTTAATATTTTGATGAAATTTGGAATGCAAGTTGGTATACAGACTGAGACGGTTGGTATCGCTAATTGGGACCATGACCATGTCCACTTTTCCTATATAGTCATAACTCAGAAGTCGCAGCAGATATCGCACGTTTGGTGGTTATGAAAGCCTCACCTAGGCGATTATAAAGTTTAAACCGATAAGCAAAAATATAATTTTAACTTCACTTTTAATTATTGTTTTGAATGTACATATATACATATGTATATGAAATAATTCTTACCTGGAATCTATCACTGGAGGAAATGGATAGAAAGGTGCTCCCATATCACAGCCACAGATGCATCGCCTCATTATCTGAAAATAAAGATAAAATATTATTTAATAATGTAATTAATAATATATTTATTGGAACAATACTTATCTTTCAAAAATTTTTCACGAACATTTCACGAAGATCTTCACTGAAAAAAAATGCACTCAGGGTTGCATAAAATAGGTTTTTCACACAAAATAATTTAAAGTTGTCCATTTTGCAATCATCAATATAATGGGTTGTAATTATAATGAAATTTATGTCGGTTCGATTGTTATTATTATTAGAAGCACCCTTTTGACACAACTTTAAAAATTTTATACTGATAAATGAGTCGATTGTCAAAACATATTAAAATCACCTAAGTCTACGAGCCGAAATTTTTCAGATTTTTCATATAATAAATTAAACAAGTCAGTGGTCCTAAAGAACATCAATTACGATGTATTGTGGAACGATTTTCCGTCATCCCTTGTCAAAACTAAAAGTTACTAGTCTCAAGCAACGAGGTTTGTGAGAGTAAAGTGATATTTGCTCTCAATGAGAAATGTTAGCAAAAAAGTAAGGATACACGAAGTTATCAAAATTTGCTAGTTTTACATGTTTTGTAATAAACGAGGTTTGTGAGAGTAAAGTGATATTTGCTCTCAATGAGAAATGTTAGCAAAAAAGTAAGGATACACGAAGTTATCAAAATTTGCTAGTTTTACATGTTTTGTAATAAACGAGGTTTGTGAGAGTAAAGTGATATTTGCTCTCAATGAGAAATGTTAGCAAAAAAGTAAGGATACACGAAGTTATCAAAATTTGCCAGTTTTCCATGTTTTGTGATAAATTGGCTTACTGCTCCCATTTTCACCTTTTTTTTAAATATAAGCATATTGTTAATTTGATTTGATTTGCGTCAAGGCAAATTCATTATGGTAATGGCAGGGCGAATTCGGCAATATTTTGTTTTTCTTTTTTACTTATGTATGTATGTCAAACCCTTTGTTGGACTTCAAAAATTTTCAGTTACTTGTCAAATTTTTTACTAGCCCTGCCGGGTTGTTAAATTTTATTCACCTCACATCTGTCAAAAATGTCCATTCCAAGGAACTTTGCTACCGATTTACACAGGCCCATAATGTGGAAGCAAACGTATCATATTAATTTTTTATAACTAAAATTTTTATTAAATACAATTAAATCTAATTATATATGTGCAAAAAATTTACTTTTATCAATCGAACTTACAGCTATTGTTTACAAAATAAAATATATTACATAAAATTCATTAGAAAAATAATTTGGTAATAAAAACAGTTTGTATTCAAGCAAAGCTTGAGAAATAAATACTTAGCATGAACAAACTCACTCAAAAATTTTGTTCGATGTTCAAAATTACTATAAACTAAAATAAAGCTTAAAGAGTTGTGGCGTTTTGATATTAAAAGCAACTTTATTTATTTCAATATTTGTTCATATTGTAATACAATAATATGGAAAAAAAAATTTGCGAAAGTTTTGAAACACGGTAACACTTCCTCAGATTTCATCAGGGTTTATGAGGTGCAGAATCTCCACGAAACCCTGAATTAGACAAAAACGAGAGCAGCAACCCTAAATTTTTGAGAAATATATATGTATTTTTACAACAACCACCTCCGGCCGCCATGCTGAACTGCCCTTCAAAAATTGACGCCATGCTGGTCTGCCCTTCAATTGCGATGGCAGATCGACCATATATCGACTTTTTTAATCGATTTTCGATGAGCTAAGTCACTGTACGTTTTACACTATGCTCTGGAGCGCCTGCTCGCCGCCTTATATAGTCTGTCAAACGCAATCTGGAAAATTCTGGCAACACTGGAAATTATCTGGTATCTTCTTCTAGTTCTGGCACTTTCCCTAGAGATGTGTTCAATCATTTTAGTGATGTAAGTGGAGAACCGATTATATTCGCCACAATATGCAAGGTTGATCAATAAGGTTTTCGCAATGCGCAAAAGCAACTCTGCCATACATTTTTGTTGTTGCCCATTTTGCTGAGTTCGCAAATGACCATTGGCATACGCTACACTGTCAATATGAATCGCGATATTTGAATCGGTATTGATGAATCGCAAGCTAGTGCTGTACGTTCAATATGAATACTGCGATATTTTTCTCGCTTTTTTACTTCCGTCCTTTTCACGGTATATTCGTAAAATTTGTTAGAACTTTATTATCAAGTTAATTGAGCAACTCCGCCAACGCTTACCGCAGAATATTTAATCTTTAAAAAATATTGAATTTGTTTTCTGTAAATAATGCTTTAAATGCTGTAAAGCCAAAAATATTTGACACTTTCAAGGATGAAAAGGGCCACTTTAACACGGAGGAAATCACTATTTTAGAAATGCAATGGAAAAAACTACACGCATACCCATGGAAGGAAACTACCTCTACAATAAAGTTTTGGGTAGAAGTAAGAAAGCTTAGAAATGCTCTTAACGAAAATCCGTTTGAAGAACTACAATCTTTTGTGTTTAATTTTCTAATCCTACCGCTTAGTAATGCAGAAATGGAACGTAGCTTTTCTGTTATGAACGCAATAAAAACAAAGCAAAGAAATAGAATGCAATTATTTATGTTAAACTCTCTATTGACTGTTAGGTATGGTCTAAAAAGGCTTGAAAAATGTTGTAATAACTTTGAAATTCCTAGCGATCTTATTAAAGCAATGACTTCAATTAATATATATGATTCAACCTGTGAATTAAATGAAGAAGATATGATTTTTGAAATGTGATTGAATAAAATTTTTAACTAAAGTTTAAATATTAACTAGTCGCTATTATAATTTATTTTAATACTGCAATTGAAGTACATACATATGTAATGAATTGATTTTTTTTATTGTAATAATCTTATTATGCGGCGTACATATATAAGTACATACAAACAAATATATCGCTAGCTTAGAGTGCAAATTGTGTAAGTCCTTTTTTCAAACTTTGTAGGAGAGACAAAAAACAAAAAATAAAAAAATTTCAAAATGAAAAAAAATTTTCTGTTCATATAAAAATTTTGGACTTACACAATTTTCTTCGCTTTTTGGACTTACACAATTTGCGTATCACTGAATAACAACGAGTAGAAATATGACAAGTATCACAGACTTGTTTAGCGTGGTGCGTATTTGATTTTTTTAGCTTTCTACACTTAAAAACACTTTTTCATAAAAATGGACTTACACAGTTTGCACTCTAAGCTAGCGATATGTATGTGGCTACAATATATAATATATGTATATATAAATATTCACATATGTGAAGTTGTTTTATGTCACGTCTTTTTAAATAAAAGATTGTTTGGCTATTTTTGAAAAAAAAAAATTTTGGCTATTTATTTTAGCTATGAAAAAAATTATTTAGCTATTTTTAGCAATTTTTTTTTTTTAATTTAGCTATAAGCTTCAAAATATTCTGGCAACACTGCTCCTTGATATCATTAGATGGCGATTTACGCATGACAATGACCCCAAACATGCCTCCAGAATCGAAAACTCTTGGTTTGAACGTAAGAAAGCTGCTGTTTTGGAGTAGCCCTCACAGACGTCGTACCTCAGGCCTATAGGGAACATTAAAGAAGACGATGGCGGATCAAAAATGGAAAAATAAGCAAGAGTTATGAAAAAAAAAAATTAAAGAAGCTTGGTACTTAATAACGGTTGCAAATTGCGCTGATTTGGTCAACCCTATGCCACGAAGATGTAAGGAAGTTATAAAAATGAAGGAGCTTCAATTAAACTTTAGTTTAAATCTAACTGCAGCAGTAATATTGTAGATTATTTGAAAAAACAATCGAATTTAAAGTTTGTCCCTATTATTTTTTCCAACTTAAATTATACATTTCATTATTTTTGTTTATAAAAATTAAATTATTATACAAAAACCACCCCAGAGTCATTGAAGCATGTCCTCTCCGTGTAACTATCAATATATAGTAATTATTGTTTGGTCATAAAATGAAATAAATGGAGAATTGTAAAATATTTCTCGTGTCCCTATTATTTTTTCCAACACTGTACATAAATGCTAATAGAAAATTTTACAAAATGACTTGCTATACAAAAAAAAAATACAGAAAAGTTGCCTGCAATTTTAACACAGTCTAATATGTATAATTACATTCAAGCACCAAAAAAAGTCCGTCGTACTCTACTAAGTAATCGTATTAACCCTATAAGCGCCATTGATGTACTTACCACCCAGTAATTAGTTTCTGCAACCCTAATGTACCTACATACGTTTTTTTGGCAGCATGTCAAATGTCGTCAAAAATCATTAATCTTTTGCGAAAGAATTACATATTTTGATCGCCTCCATACAACTCGAATAAAGCAAATTTATACTTAACGAGGAATATATGGTTTTTGCTTTCTGTGGTCTTTTAAGTTCTTTTTACAAACATGTTTTCTGAAGAGACCCTAATGAAATTTTATGGCAAAGAATTTTCTGGAGCCCTCAAGTGTTAAAACTATCCTCTCAACTAGTAGTGGGACTTTTTTCGAATAATATTCGAATAAATATTATTCGAATAAACGAATAATAATATTCGAGGGGAAAATTCGAATAGTACTATTCGAATAATACTATTCGAATAATACTATTCGAATAATACTATTCGAATATTAATATGTATGTACATTAGAGTGCGTTTAAAATTCAAATTAACGATATTTTACTGTATCGCCCCCTCAATCTGTAGTAACATGGTCGAAGATATCACACATAAATTTTGGTCCCGATTTGTGGCGGTTAAGGCGTGGCGCATTGAGGTCAAAATTAAGAAAACTATGAAGGGTCAAAAAATCAAAATATTTTTTTTAATTATCTAATACCCAAAATTAATACTTCTAAACCCAAGGATAACAAATATAAATTTTGGTTCCGATTGATGACGGTTTAGTGGTGTTTTAAGGGGGTCAATGTTCAGATTGCCATAGAAGACTTACATTTTTAGTGTCGCATATGGTAATCTGAACTTTGACTCCTTGAAACACCAGTAAACCGTCATCAATGGGAACCAAAATTTATATTTGTTATCCTTGGGTATAGAAGTATTAATTTTGGGTATTATATAATTAAAAAAAATATTTTGATTTTTTGACCCTTCATAGAGTTTTCTGAACTTTGACCTCAATGCGCCACGCCTTAACCGCCACCAATCGGGACCAAAATTTATGTGTGATATCTTCGACCATGTTACTACAGATTGAGGGGGCGATACAGTCTTTTTATGAACTTTTAAATTTTTCATACAAATTAAAAGCACGCTAATGTACAATATATAATTTGGGAATTACACTTGCTTACGTGGAAGCCAGAGTACGTATATGTACATATGTATGTACTTACAAAAGCAAAAGCATGCATACATACATTTAATGGCTATTCGCGAATGGTGGTATTCGAATAGTGATATTCGAATAGTGATATTCGAATAGTACTATGCGAATAGTATTTATTCGAATATACGAATAAATTATTCGAATAAATATTATTCGAATTACGAATACCTTTCGAATAAAAGGATTTTTTATTCGAATAATTTTTATTCGAATAGTCCCATCCCTACTCTCAACACAGACACTGGTGTATTGAACTTTACGATCCGACTATAAATACAGCATATATCAAGAAATTTGTATTTGGGCGACATCTAGCGGCTTCGAAAAAATAAAAAAAAAATTAAAAATATTCTTTCGGAAATATTTTCCAAGACGGCGTATATCGACCATCTTTTTTTGCGATACGGTCTAATGTACAATGCAGCTTAGGTATGTATTTACCAAATAATTGTCGAAGCCGCTTTATCAGTTAATTTCGTTATCAAGAACAGTGATAAACACAAAAATAAAAGGGGAAGTTATCAAAAATTAAATAAAACACCTGCATGCTTTGGTGAAATTTGGAAATTGAATTAGTACGAATTTATACGATCACAACTAAGGATATCTTTACATACTTTAACAACATACATATATTGCTTTTAAAAGTAATTTGCTGTAATACAAACTTAATAACTCATAAAAAATTGTATTAAAATGTATCAAGGCAAGTTAAAGCATACAAATAAATGTAAAAAAAAACTCTTAATTTTGTTGCGCCTAATACATATCATCAAAATGCGTATGAAATAAAAATAATATTAATTTAGTCGCCGGTTAGCGGCATAATCGAAAATTTTCTAGAAGAATGTAATGAAGGTAGTTTTTTTATCCATTAATACAGCACAAGTAAGATACTTACCCTTAGTTATCCTAAAATTAAAAAAAAAAACAAATGTTAAGTGCAGCATATGTAATGTACATATATATGTACTTAAATCCTGTTCATTGCTAATCTTTCGGTGCGTTGTGTGCGCTTACCCTATAACCCGTCGCTAGTTGCGCGTGTGATTTTTACGTACCCTCTAAACTTTTCTTATTAAGTTTGCTTTTTTTATTAACCGCAAATCAATAATCATCGAATGTATAACATGATATTCGTATCGTTAAAAACATTAATATAAATAACACCTAGTGATAGGTACATTTATTATGTGTGAACCTACGTGTAGCAAAAAATTTATATTTACAATGCAACTAGATAGATGATTAGTATACAACCATACATACATATGTACATATGAAAATGCATATATCGCTTGGAGGCGTACTGCATAGTACATATTATGTTTATGTATGTATATTAGGCCGGGGCGATTTTCTAACCTATATCGTGCCATCGAAATTCGGATTTCTCTCATTTTCTGAGTAGAAAACTTTCACGACATTTGTTTCAAAATAATTTTGATGCCCCGGAATTTGATTTTCATGAGCCAAGACGAATTTTTTAAAATCAAATATGGAAAAAATCGCCAAAAAATACATTATTCAACTCTAAGAAAACTCAAGGTTACTCATACGCCATAGGGCACTACTGGAAGAAGAAAAAAAAAAACAATTGGCGTGAATACTTTTCCAGCAATCCATTTAATTGACAACAGAGTAAAATTAAATGTATGAATGACGATCGACACATTCAGTGCATCAACTTTGGCCTAACAAATATATGAAATTAAACTATGCTGTCCGATAAACGGAGCCGGATTACCGGAAAAGTATTAATTCTGACGTTTTTATGCAGCTAAAATTCTGAAATTTTGTATTTGGAGCCTTTATTGTACATAAAGTTCTATTAGCGAAAATCATCGATGTTGGATTGCGCTAACATAGAGATCCGATACCATGATTTTGGGCTAAAGAACAAGAAAGCCTTCTCTAAAATAAATAAATTATAAATTTAAAATATTGGGCCATATTAATAAAATCTAAGCAAATGCTTTTGCTCAAAATTTCAGAAATTTGACATTAATTTGTATGAACCAAATTTCAAATATTTAGTAAAAGGTCTGAAATCTTAAGCAAAAGCAAATGCTTGGCTTTTATTAATATGACCCATTGTTACTATATTTACTTTAGTTATTTTTAATTAATTTGCAAGAAAATTTAAGATATATTATACACAGCAAAAGATAATTGCGAAAATATGGTGATTTTGAGCATTCAGCCACAAAGTCAGAAATCAGGACATATATCGAAAACGACTCATCCGATTATAAATAGGATATTTGGATTCAGCATAAAATTTTAGTTGAATTTGATGTGCTTTTCGGCCTGGTTATTTTTTTTTTTGTTGGTTTTTTCTCCATTTTTGATTTTAAAAAATCCGTCCGTCCTTAAAAACCAAAGTCCGGAACAACAAAATTAATTTTAGACAAATGTCGTGGAAGAGTTTTCTACTCACAAAAATTAGAAGAATGCGAATTTCGATGGCACGATATCGATTAATTTTCCTGCATACAAATCACCCCGGCCTAATGTAAATGAATATGTATGTATCATGATTCATACACCAAAGTTCGATTGCAAAATAACTCAGATTTCTGCTTGCATAACTGGAGAAGCTAAACTCCATGCTGATGATGATGATGATTTTGTTATTGATGATAACGATGAAGATATGAAGGTGATGATGCTGTTGTTGTATATAAAATAATCTTAATGCCTTAAATGGAGGCCAATAAACCCTGAAAGTGAAAATAATAAATCAAGACAAATATTTATATATTAAAATATCGCATTGCAATAAAACTTCGTCAACTTATTGCCTGCAACTGGGGCATGGATATAAGCATAGGTAGTAAAGTTATTTTAAAATAAGGGGGCATGACACTTCTCGCTTTAACTCGGAGTATTCTGAAACCTGATACAGGGTCATAGAAACGGAACAATTTTCTTATTTTTTTATTACGTATTATTTATTTTTAACTTATTTTCATATTCGCAACTCAACAACATGTAAAGTATTTCATTCCTGTTTCCTGCAACTTCAGCAGGCGAAACTTTCGATAGCGGTTACGATGCCGAGGGCATAAAAGGATTTTCATTCGATGATCAAAGCATACGAAGGGGCTTCATACGCAAAGTCTATTCGATATTGATGGTAAATGTGACTATAAGTTTATGCTTCCCTCACTTTATATGTATTTAAGTAGTAGGTACAAACCGCCAACTAACTTTCATCATTTAAATAAAAATGCAGGTGCAATTACTCATCACATTCGGTTTCATTACGGTCTTTGTGTATGTAAAAGGTGTACAAGATTTCGTTCTACATACGACATGGTTAATTTGGGTTGCCTTAGCCATACTTTTGGTCACCATGATTTGTATGGCTTGCTGTGAGGGCGTGAGGCGTAAATCACCGATGAATTTGATATTCTTGTTCCTTTTCACATTGGCGGAGTCATTTCTGTTGGGTGTGATTGCGACCAGTTATGCCTCAACTGAGGTGAGTTGGAGAGGAATTGAATTTAAATTTGAATTTTAACTATTCATTAGCTTATTTTTTTTATGCAGGTTATGATGGCCGTTGGTATAACAGCAGCCGTCTGTCTCGCACTAACGCTGTTCGCCTTTCAAACTAAATGGGATTTCACTATGTGTGGCGGCATCTTAATGGTTGCCATGGTGGTGTTCATTATTTTCGGTATTGTCGCCATATTTATACCCGGCAAAGTAATAACACTTGTGTACTCTTCGCTTGGTGCTCTGCTGTTCTCTGTTTATTTGGTATATGATACACAATTGATGATGGGCGGCAAACATAAGTATGCCATAAGTCCGGAGGAATATATATTTGCAGCGCTTAATCTTTATTTGGATATAGTGAATATATTTATGTATATATTGGCAATAATAGGCGCTTCCAAGAATTGAGTAATTTTTTAAGTTATGATTTTTTTAAATAGGATTACATAATAATGGCATAATAGATGGAGAATCAATTCAATTGTGTAAAAGTGGTTTAAAATAATCGTTATCTTGAGATTGCAATTTTTACGGTAAAGAAAAAAACGTACATTTTTAATCGAAAAAAATTTAATAGAACATGATTTACTTTCATTGAAGAAATAACGTTAAGAATAAAAATAACAGTAACAATAAAAAAAACCTATAAATAGAAATTGTGTTGTCGAAAAACACGTATTTTAATTGATATCTGTGACTTCGGTTTTGGAAGGAGTCTTAGAAGAAACTCCTACAAAAACGCAGAGCCTTCGTCAAAGTTCTCCTTACAAAATGAATTTCGAATTGATTGGGAAGTGATATCGAATAACGGAGACTTCGCTTTGCCGTAGAATGACATCAAATGGAATGCCGACCAATTTTCTCAATCAAGCTTTCTTGTTCATTTACATAGATCCTTATTTAATCAGATCCCCCTAAATCTCTGCTGGGTATACGTTACTCGTTATTATGTAGTGAGTGTCGAAAAGGAACCAGTAAATTATGATTAACAAAACTCTACACATGTCAATTTTGCTTAAAACAGATTTCCCTCAAAAAAAAAAACTTCATGCTTTCATGCAGAAAATTCAGAAAATTTGAGTTTTTCCACATACCAGACACATATGAGATTTATCGCTGCACAAACGCTAAAAATAAATTCATAAAATGCCAAAAGTCGATGTAGAAACTTTAGACAGCGTAGAAAGTGAGTACAACTTCGACGATCGTTACATTCGACATGCATTCATCCGGAAGGTATTCGCTATAGTTGGGGTGAGTCCAAAATAATCGCGTCTCACAATATATACATACATATGTAATGATGACAATTCATTGCTTTCAGGTGCAACTTCTCGTGACAATGGGCATTGTTGCGGCATTCATTTATATTGACGCCTTGGAGGATTTCGCCAATAAACATAAATGGTTATTTTGGACAGCATTCGGCATAGATGTCGGCATATATCTAATCCTCGTGTGCTGTGAATACATACGTCGCTCATTTCCCATTAATTTCGTATTCTTGTTCGTGTTCACATTAGTCAACGGAATTATGTTGGGTTGTTGTTCCGTTAAATTATCAACTGATTCGGTTAGTATGCTCAACCATATCTCAATTATGTGCATGTACAAAAATGCCGACCACTGCCGCATAATGCAACAAAACGCCAATAATTTTAATACACCTACTTTATTTCTCTCATTATCTTTCTCTCATTCTGTTTCATCTCACATCTGCAGGTGCTCATTGCATTTGGCATAACGGTAATTGTGGTTGTGGCTCTCACCATTTTTGCCTTACAAACACGCATCGATTTTACCAAATGGTGGGGCTTTCTTATAGCTGGAATTGTAATTTTAATTATACTTTCAATAGTCGCCATTTTTGTAAGATCGCGTATTTTGATGATAGTGTATTGCTCGATTGGTGTTTTTATTTTCTCCATATATTTGATCTATGACATACAGCTGATGATGGGCGGTAATCATAGGTATGCCATAAGTCCGGAGGATTATATAATGGCTGCACTCCAAATTTATATAGATATTATAGAATTATTTTATTTTATTTTAAGTTTGGTTGGCATTGTCAACGACTAAAAAAACTAAAAAACGACGAATTAAGAAAATATAATCAAATGGTTTAACGAGTTGGATTTGCGATGATGTTTATGTGATTTTTAGTTACATATGAAAGTATTTGTATTTGGAATGTATTAAACATGTACAATTATAACTTTCTTTGAAACTAAAAGCGATCGCGAAGACTTTATTTAAAAAGGTGATGATGCGATGAATCAGATTATTATTATTTTGTTTTAACTTTTCAAGGAATTTTGATATCATACGTTATGCCATTAGCAACTCATACGCAGATTGTGCTCAAATAAAATAGTTTAATTTCCACTAGCTGTATTTTAAGTATGTAACTAATATTTTTGCCATTCGAAGCGCCGTGAACTCTTAAAGTTTGAATATAAGCCTAAAAGCGTGCTAAAGCGATATGTATATCCCTGAAAGTATATAAAATATAGACTGAGTATTTTCAAAATCTGCTTGGCTGATGCCGGAAATCTGATAACGGTTTACGTGCATGAAAAGCTTTTTGTAATAGCCTGTATGTCAATTTTCAAAGTTGTTCTTTTTATGGCCTGTTACTTTAAAGGAGGAACTCACCGGGGTGGCGGTTTCCAAAAAACTTATTCCAATACCTTTACAATGTTACATTTTATATATTTAACATGAAAAAATGCAAACTCATCTCGAGATTTAGCTAAAATAAGCTCGCTTTACATTCTAACTAGCTTCTAGCTGGGCCCAGCAGTGCATCAATTGGACCTAAAAGTATGCACTATAATCATGTTAGTAACTTTTTCTTTTAACTAGAGAATAACGATGTGAGAGACAGATATGTACATACATATATATTTCATAAAAAGAACCAGCTGGGATTTTTGTTACTCGAGAAAGCATTTCTTGACCGAATGAATTGAGCTCACAATGAACAGAATCGAGCTTCTTTCTAGCGTTCTACCCCCCAAACTCAGATCACATTTTGCATAAACACAAAACTAGTAAATCTCAGCGACTATCAAAATTTTCAACGCAGCAAACACTAAAATGCATATGCATTAGGGTGGTCCAAAATTGTATGAAGAAAATAAAGTTCTCCTGAAATCCGCGTAACAACTGTACTACGGAAATCTATACCGAAAATTTTCGCTTAATATTTTAAAGTTTAGAGCTCGCACAAATGCCTCCAAATTTCCTTCTAGTTTTACATAACTCATACACAATTTTTTGGAGAGTCCTTAACGAGCAAGACAGCTGGTTTTTAATAAAAACTTTTTATTCAAATATATGCTTAAAGTAGGGAACACATTATTTTAGGAATAATGGAATAAAAATAGCCTTGTTCCGCAATGATTTGCTGGGTTTTAATTTTTTGGACCACATTAATGGACATGCAAAAATACATATATGTAAGTATTTGTATATTCAAATGTATAAGCGGAAAACTAATCGGTCTTGGGATCTCCCATTGTGATAAAGACCTTGCCAACGCTACGGTGGCCAATTAATTAAACCCACTAGTACTGCACATAATATAATTATGCGCAATTGAATATTAAACAAATAAAGCAAAGAACAAAACGATTACGCTAAGCTGGGCTCTTCTGAGCTCTGAGCTAACTAAGCTCTGAGTTCCAAAACATTTTCAAATAGAAGAGGAACAAATCAAAGCTACCGCAAAAAAAAAACAAGCTGAAATGATTTTAAATGAGCAAAATTTAAAAACAACAACAAAACGCTTAGGGTGGCCTTTAATGATTTGTCGCTTGTTAATTTCGGCTGTGCCGGGTACTTTTAGTTTCAAGTGGGCTTTTGGCTTGTAAAGAGTTTTTCTTTAGGAGTAAAATCGCTTTGAATTATGCAATTGTCTTAGGTAATGATTAAAAAGTGATGATAATTTTTTAAAAGTGTAAACGCGCCTAGTATATGTACAATTTACACACATACATACATACATAACACCTGCCAACCATAAATGGATTTCGATGAAGTACTTAAAGAGGTCGGATCCTTTGGCTTATATCAAAAGATCATAATTTGTGCGGTACTCTTACCTGCCGCGCTGCCATGCGCCTTCCACGCCTATAGGTGAGCTTAAGAAAAATCTTTAATGCTAAAACAAAGTAACAACAACAACAAAAACAGTCAATTATTTATTGCAGCCACACCGCGACACTGGTGTCGTGTGCCCGAACTGGAGCCATGGGCACAGGACTATCGCACTTTGGTGCAGAATCTTAGCATACCTTTGGTTGGAGTGTTGAATAGTACCAGCATTGAATATGCAAGTTGTACAATGTACAATCGTAATTATTCGGATATTGTTAGATATATGGAACATCGTACACCAATAGAATTGCAACAGGATAAAGTGTGGCATATTGGTAGTCCGCCAGGTGGTGCAGAGGTGTTGAAGTGTCAACATGGTTGGTATTATGATCGTGCAATGTACACGAGCACAGTCGTTACAGAGGTGAGTTTAAAGAACTCGTTAAGTATGTGCGTTGTCCCTTGCTCACGTTCATCACAATTTTGCCATAGCAAATTTATGTATGTACATAATATGTATGTATGTATGTTGTTATTTTCGCAAACTTAAACTTCCTTCCTTTTCATTGTTTAAACATTTGCTTTTGTTTCAGTGGAATCTTGTATGCGACAAAAGTTTCTTGGTCACTCTGGCGCTGGTGCTTTTTGGTGTGGCTGGCTTAATTGGCAATTATATATTCGGCTATTTGCAGGATATGTGGGGTCGCAGACCATCATTTTATGTTTATCTAATTATAGAAATTGTCGCTTGTGCGGCCAGCGCATTTGCTTGGAGTTATTACACTTGGTTGGGTATGCGTTTCATAGTTGGCTTAACCGTACCAGCTATACTAGCAAGTCCTTATGTATTAGGTGAGTTTTTGGGGTTGCGTGTGCATAAAAAAAGAAAATTTAAATTAAACGAATTTCCACTCAATTAGCTATCGAACTGGTTGGACCTGATCGTCGCGTCTTTTGTACAATTGTCTCTAACATCGCCTACTCCTGTGGTCTGGTCTTACTCGCCGGCATCGTCTATTTAATAAGGGATTGGCGTTTTCTCTCTTTAACCGTCTCATTGCCATTGCTTTTGCTGTTCTCTTGCTTCTTCGTGTTACCAGAATCGCCACGTTGGCTCTTGGCCGTTGGCAAGACGCAAAAGGCGGCGCGCATTTTGAAGACAATCGCACGTGCCAATGGCCGTAATATCCAGCCGGATTTCGTGCAAGTCATACAAGATAAATTGCAACAAGCCCAAGCGGCTATGGGCAAAGAATCGGAAGCGTCCTATGGCATTCTGGATCTATTTCGTTCCACAAATATGCGCCATAAAACTTTGATTATCACATTGATTTGGTTTGCCAATACCAGCGTTTATGTCGGCTTGAGTTATTATGCACCGGCTTTGGGTGGTGACGAGATATGGAATTTCTTTTTAGCCGGTGTGGTTGAGCTGCCAACATACATACTGCTATGGCCGGCTCTGAGTTATTTTGGTCGTCGTTGGATACTTTGCATTTCAATGTTGGTGGGTGGTGTGGCATGTGTTTTGACACTGATGTACGAAGAACAACCGGAAGTAATGTTGTTGCTTTATTGCATTGGTAAAATGGGCATCTCTTCGGGATTTGTGGTGTTGCCGTTACTCGCCTCTGAACTGTATCCGACTGTAGTTCGTGGATTAGGCATGAGCTTTAGTTCGGTTGTGGCAATGATTGGACCAATCATTATACCGATTATTAATCATATGGTAAGTACCGTTATGGCAAAAAATGAAGTTTGAGCACAAATTCAACTTCCTCTACAGTCCCACACTCTCATGCTTTCTTCTCCCTCTCTTTCTATTTTTAGGGTCAACGTATGCTCGTACTGCCATTAATCATAATGGGCGCTCTACTAATAATTGGCGGCTTTGCCAGCCTTTTTCTGCCAGAGACGCGTGGCAAAAATTTACCACAAACCATTGAGGAGGGCGAATCAGTGCCATTGAAATTTTTTAATTGCTGCCGCTGTTTTTGTTGTTGTACGCGAACGCCGCGTAGACGCGAATTGAATAATTCGGCCTTGGTTGCGAAATACAAGCAACAGCGTGAACAGGAGCAAACGACCGCGGATGGTAGGGGGAGAGTGGTGACAAAGACGGTGTGCAGCATTTGTCGGAATGAAATAAGGAGAACGTGATAGTTTAGCAACAATTATTAATTAAGCATTGCACATTTCCATAAATATTTGTCCAGCAAAAACACACTAGAGCTTAGGCAAGCACATAATAAAATTATTTTAACTTTGTGGTGCCGTGGTTTTCAGTGAACAACGGAAAGAGAAGCTAAGATATATCGCTTCAGAATTTGACTGCATAACTAAAATAGAAGATCCCCTGCATAGTAGCTACCGTCTTCCGAAAATTCCTAAAATAAGCGATGTTCTGTACGTCTGCAATTAAGGTTGATCGCGTAACTAAGACCCTTTGCTATAGGCAGGTACTTCCTCTTTACCAGGAAATGAAAAATATAGGGGAACAACGACAAAATAAAATGAAGCCACAGCAGCAATATGGTCGCCGGGGACTTCCAGAACCCAATGGCAGAAACTCCAGGCCTGCTAAAACTCATCGCTCAGAACAACTACGGGCAATCTCTTGATGGCGTCGGAACACCACTTACACCATGAGGCACAGGTACTCCCAGTCAAGGAACATGCTAAAAAAGCAGTTTCTACTGGATGCCACCGCAGAGGTCTTCCGAATAGCCACCTGCTACAACCCTAACCTCCCCCCCCGGCACATCAGGAATGTACATCAAACAAGCGCTAGACCCAACAGCTTACAGACAAGCCCTAAAGGAGATCCACACCGACACCATACATAATACTGGGTATGTTCAGAAACGCAGCATGAAACGCAACAGCAGCAGTAATTATATGTTTGATGATTGTGATGAGCGGCGCTTCATGCAAAATTTACGTTTATGAACGCTCTGATTGTACTACAAAAGCAGGTTGCGCTTCAAACTGAGTTTCTGAACAAAGCCACTCAAAGACCAAACACGTCCCATAGCTGAAGATGAATTGAAGCTACCGAGGGAAACCCACGTCACTTAACACCCCTGTTCCTTTGGACGAGCCTAAAAAACGCTACCTTATTCCTGGGTCTCCCGTTAAGTGAGCCTAACGATAATTTGTAAGGCAATCATACCGGCTAGGCAGGGCTTGGTACTGCTATAACAACAACAACTTTTGATATGCATTTTGTTTTTGTTTTCTGTGGTGAACAAATTTTAAATCAAAAAATAACGATTAATTTTTGGCAACACGCAAAAAAGTGGCATCGATACAAAAATCGTTTATTGCCGATAAAAAATCAAACAACTATCGAAGTTTATCGGAAGGTCTGCAAACGTCAACCACGCTTCTACACACCACTAACAAAATAAACACACATGGGAAACTGTCAAACAAAAGTTAAAAAATGGATTTAATGGAGGAGAATAGAATCGAGGACATTGAGGATTTAGTTGCAGAAGAGGATATAAAACCAAATGAACGCTACAAGAACAAAACTAATGTGTCTGTGCGTCCGAAAAAACGTATAAAAATAGGGGTAGACAGTACCGGCAACGTAGCAAATGGAACAACTACATCAACGCCAAAACCAGAGAAAACCATCTACCAAAGTATCATACCCGGAACCCAAACTGTCTATGTGAAAACTTGGGGGTGTGCGCACAACAATTCCGATTCGGAATATATGGCCGGTCAATTAGCCGCTTATGGTTACAATCTCACCAATCGCAAGGAGGATGCCGATCTTTGGCTACTCAACAGCTGCACCGTGAAGAATCCATCCGAAGATACCTTCCGTAATGAAATTCAACATGGCATGGATGGTGGTAAGCATGTAGTGGTGGCTGGATGCGTGCCACAAGGTGCACCCAAATCTGATTATTTGCGTGGACTGTCAGTGGTTGGTGTACAGCAAATAGATCGAGTCGTAGAGGTGGTCGAAGAAACGCTAAAGGGCCATAGTGTGCGGCTGCTGCAAAACAAGAAGGAGCACGGTAAGCGTGTGGCAGGAGCACGCTTAGCACTGCCCAAAGTGCGTAAAAATCCACTAATCGAAATTATACCCATCAACAGCGGTTGCCTAAATCAGTGCACGTACTGCAAGACGAAGCATGCACGCGGTGATCTAGTCAGCTATCCACCGCAAGAAATTGTAGAACGTGCTGTGCAAGCATTCGCGGAGGGTTGCTGTGAAATTTGGTTGACGTCGGAGGATACGGGCGCTTATGGACGTGACATTGGCTCATCGCTGCCGGAACTATTGTGGCAATTGGTTGCAGTGATACCGGAGCATTGCATGTTGAGGGTGGGTATGACGAATCCCCCCTATATTTTGGAGCATTTGGAGGAAATCGCGAAGGTGCTAAATCACCCACGTGTGTATGCTTTTCTGCACGTACCCGTACAAAGCGGCAGTGATTCGGTCCTGGGCGAAATGAAGCGAGAATACTGTCGCAGCGAATTTGAACATGTTGTGGACTTTTTGCGTGCACGCGTGCCAGGTCTTACCATCGCTACGGATATAATATGTGGTTTTCCCACAGAAACCGAATCGGACTTTGAGGAGACGATGACAATGTGCGCTAAATATCGCTTTCCCAGCCTCTTTATCAATCAATTCTTTCCGCGTCCGGGAACGCCGGCAGCCAAAATGCCGCGTATACCGGCGAATTTGGTTAAGAAGCGTACAAAGCGTTTAACGGATCTCTTCAATAGCTATTCGCCATATGATGATGGTCGTTTGGGTGTAGAATATGAGGTGTTGGTGACGGAGGTGTCACACGACAAAAAACATTATGTTGGACATAATAAATACTATGAGCAAGTTCTGCTGCCAATGAGAAAAAATCTGCTGGGAACAGCGGTGCGCGTACGCATCACCACCACTAGTAAATTTAGTATGAGCGCAGAGTTAATTGATGATGATGAATCCGATTGGACACGTTGTGCTGTGAAAAAGGAGGAGTGCCAGCAAAATGGTCATGTGGCAAATGGGAAGGCGAAAACGGTTAATGGTAGCACGGGCGCGACCGCCAGCGTCGCCGAAGACATGCTGCGAAGGTACATTGGTTATGGTTTGGTGTTTTTAGTTTTGGCTTTAATTTTTCAAATTTTAAAAAAGTTTTTGTAGAAATTAACAGAAATAAAGCTGTGAGAAAGCGGAATGGATATTTGAATTTGGTCTGTTTTACCATGCTATTATTAGTTTCACCTGAATGTATGTAAACGAATATGTAGCCTAAAAATATGCAATGGACGTGTTTCAAAGTTAAGCCTAAAAATATGCAATGCCTTTTAATTTATATCGTTAAAGTGTTTCTGTCCCCGGATTCTAGAAATCGCCATCGCTAAATGAGATCGCCAAAAACGCTAAATTTATATCAGACGCGCCTAAAAGCCCGTCTCCACATAACTTGATTCACCAGAGAAACATGTAGCAAAACATCTCGCTCAAAAACCCGTCTCCACGTGGCTAATCGTGATTCAGTTTGACATTTCTCTTTCTTGTTCTTCTTAAATGTTTGTATGTTTGCTTATTTTTGCGTCTTTGTTTTGGTCTGTGTGAGATTTCGATAGATTTTCGATACAAAATTAGAGAAGGCATCGATATCATCGAGGTTGGCAAGATGATTCAGAATGAAACAGTGTTTCAATCTTCACTCGCTCTCAGAAATTTGTATGGAAATTGGCGAGTTTCGGCACTGGTTTCCGTGTCGAAACAAGATTGAGAGAGAAAATGCAGAAAAAAAGAGCGAAACACGTTATATGGAGACATGGTATAAAAATATGCAATATCTGGTAAAATGTCTGACATACAAAACCGACTGATCAATGCTGCCAGCGTTCTGTAGTTTGAGACGATATAAATAAACAAAAGAAGTACATACTATTAGGCACGTCTGATATAAACTTAGCAACTTTTAGCGATCTCATTTAGCGATGGCGATTTCTAGAATACGGGTACTGGTTTTTATTAGCTTCACTTGTATGTATATAAACATTGCATACTTTTAGGCGAATGCGTGTGTATTCATTCCCTGAATAATTTATCAAGTGTGAGATTTCCTTATTTCAAACTTTGTATTATTTACAATTGAATATTTTACCTGTAAGATTCGGTGGCAATCTTGATATCACAAATTTTCATTTCGATATAAATTCGGATTTTCCACAGTCTTCATCTTCAATTGTAAGCATTCCCAATCCTTTTAACTTATTCATGATTTGAAATAAAGTTTCGCGAATTTAATGAAAGTAATTCCGTGTTTTCTTTTCTCAATTGAAGCCTTACATTTAAATTCAGTTTATTTTCTGGTTTTGTAAACTTAGTAATTTCACTTAAACTAAAAATGTATGTAAAATGATTTTGCGTTTATTAAAGATAATCATCAGATGGTTCAGTACCAAAATAGCGATCACCGAAATTACCTATGCCCGGTATCACATAAAATTTATCATTCACTTCCGGATCCAATGCCGATGTAACAATTTTCACTTTCGGAAAAGCATAAGCAATCGAATGCACACCAATCTCAGCCATCAGCAGCGATGCCAATATTATATTCTCCTCGGGCACATCATGATCGAGCAAAACTCGTAAGGCCATCATGGCTGCCGCGCCTGTCGCCACAGTGGCATCCATTAATATAACTTTGTAGTCTTTTATGTCTTTGGGTAAGCGTAAATAGTACAATTCGGGTTCGCCGGTACTTTGATTTGTTTGTATCAAAATCTTGCCGATGCGTATATCTTTGCAAACATCACAAATAGCTTGTTCCATGGTTTCGCCGGCACGTAAAATTGAAACGCCACATATTTTACGTGAACCCATGCGTTTTCCTTGGTGTAATAATGATTCAGAATTATTGGTAATAATAGATCAAATCATATATGTACATACATACCTTCATAGAGTACACCCTGCGGTGTTTCCACTGTTGTCGTTTTAAACGGAAAGAGACTCAATGCATATTCAATGACCAAACGTATTAGACGCTTCGAATAGAAAATAAATTCATCGCGCGACGTGCTGCGACAGCGTATAAATGTATGTAAACCTTTAATTTGTGGTGTAGGTGGCAGTAAATGCAGCGAATCGGGCATTGGTTGATCATTATACGAGTTCACCAAAGTTTCCCGCAATTTAAAGCCGCGCTAAACAGCCAAAAACAAAAACAATAAAGTTATATTTAAGTCAAAATTTAATATTTTGTTATATTTTAATTGCAAAAAAAAAGCACACTTACTAATTGTAATTGTGTATGTACGTGTTGTACAATGAGATGAATCGCAACTTTATTTTCGCCGCCGCGTGGCACGATAATATCGGCATGCGCCATTGTTGGCGCTATATAATTGGCATAGGATGGCTTAACCATTGTCAAATACTGTTTAAGTACACCGCTGAGATCGCGTCCGCGCTGAGAGATGTCCCTGAAAATTTTGAAAAAAAAAGAAATTTTCAAATAAATACTTGGTTTTCGTAGGATAACGGTACATTTAATTAGAATACATGTTAAGGAATCAGTTCTACATGAGGTGGATGTGCCTATGTATACAAGTAGGTTCTGGAACGACTACGTTTTATATTTGTCCAACTCCGTCTTTGGACTGTCAATCACGCGACAGTGCAAACACTTTTCGGAGCATGTTACAAACTTTGTTACAGCAGTAACAACAATAATGTAGTTACTTTTTAAATCACTATAAAAGATTTTTTCTGATGTGATCCCCTTTTAATTTTCATGCTGAATAATTTTCTAAAAATTTAACCAGGTTGAAATTTAAAGTCTTAAAAATTCAAAAAACTCAAAAATTATTTTTTGGTAAATGGCGGTTCGTTATAATGACGTTGGTAATTATCTAGTTTACGGTGCAACGACTAAAATAGTTCCTTCTTTGAAAAGAGGGGTATCAATGGACGCATTTCGATCTCAGGAACACGAATCAGAAGGCGGAGCTTAACTTTTTTATTTCAATAAGAAGTTATTAACAAAAAATATTATCATTTTTTGCTTGCGCATTACACACGCATGAACACACAAATTCAGCTTATTTCTTTACCATGGGATAATACATTCTTCATATTTACTACATCACACCCAAAATTATTTAATATGTTGCAAATAAATACTATTTTTTAATAAAACCAAAGTAAACAATTGAGATTCTTTCACTTTTTTCAAGCGATAATTGAACTGTCACAAAGTTAGTTGGCAACGCTACGCACTATATTGATGAAATTGGCGTAGTTTCTTTACTTGTACTTTGGGTTTAACTAAAATATTATATTTATTTGCAACATATTAGCACATTTTGGGCGTGAAATGGTAAATATAAAGAATGTATTACCAAATGGTAAAAAAATAGATTGAATTTGCGTGATAGTGTGGGAGTAATAAGCAATCGAAAAATGAAAACGTTTTTTGTTAATAACTTTTTATTGCAATAAAAAAGTTAAGCTCCGCCTTCTGATTCGTGCTCCTGAGATCGAAACGTGTCCATTTATATGCCGCTTGTTAAAAATTGACGAGTTTTAGCCGTTGCACCGTAAACTAGATAATTACCATGACGTTCATTTAGGCTTATTATATTATTTTTTAAAAATTTACTCCAAATTTGAAATTAAAAAAAAAAAAAATTTTTAAATAAAAAAAAATTGCTTGGACGAAATTAGCACATAAATCTAGCATTCATTTTTGCATATTGAATTTTCAATCCGTTGAGGGGGGTCCAGCTTCACGTATTCTAATGTATGCATTATTGACTGATTTTCTGCGCTCATCACTCACACGATTTACACCGAAAGAAGAGGAAACCTGCGGTGGCTCAGCCCACGCACAGCGTGAGCGGCTCATTGTGAGCGAAGAAACAAACAAAACTCTCACTCACTCACTCATACTCGTGAGTTTCTTCCTACCCTGATTTTAACCCTCTAGCACCCCACGAAAGGGTTATTTTGAACAATTTTTTAAAGATTCAGGAAAAATTTGTATTTTTAAGGTCGCTAGAGTGTTAAAATGTTCTAGAAAATTATTCGGAATAAAATTCCATTAGGAGTGTGCTCAGAAAAAATCTTTGTAAAATGTATCTAAAAGACCACAGGAAGCGAAAAACTTATGTATATTCCTCGGAATATTAAATTTGTTTTATTTCCGGTTCTACAGAGGTGATCGAAATAGGTCTTTTGCAAATGGTTAATGACTTTTGACGACGCTCGCCATGCAGGCATAAAAAAGGTACATTGAGGTGGTATAAACCAAGTACTCGGTGGTAGTGACCCCAATGGCGCACCCAGGGTTAACACGATTAAATAGTCGCAACCTTTTTCTCAGGCCAAAGATAATGGTGTATGAAACTTAGAGATCGGTCTATAAATATTTTAGCGGAAATGTTTTCCAAAAAGAAGGGGATGGACGTCCGGTGCCTTTTTTTGTCCATATAAGGCGAGACGGCCTAATGTACATACCACCTAGTGCAATCTCATGTATCATGTTACTCTATACATAGTATTTACATATATATGGAACTAAAAGCAAGAACCATATTTTTTTAAGTAAATATATGCGTATATGCCGATTAATACAATGCCTGTCTTTTGTGCACACATGTGTACATACATAGCAGTGGAATAAAAAGCGTCAACTAAAAGAAAACGCAAACAACTGTTTAAATACGGATATTTAAATATGTATAAGTATGTGCCACTTTTCAATTCGAATCTAAAGAAAAATGTGGAACAATTCCTTGACCTTAACCCGGCTTTTGAAACTGTAAAGAAATATTTCTACTGAGAAACGCCCCTACACACTCCACTGTCATGCGTTGCAATTTGCATAATTTTGTCTGCACGGCATTTCACTTTTATTAAAATAAAATTACAACAACAAAAATGTGCACTTACCTTTTCAAACGTCTGGCTAAACGTATGTCTGCATCGGTATCTACAAACACTTTCATATCTAAAAGTTTAAGTATCTCTGGGCTGTGAAATGCTAAAATGCCTTCAAATATTATAACATTTGCACCGTACATTGTTTTCTAAAATGAAAAATAAAACTTAAATAATATAATGCAATCTATATATATAAAAATGATTTGGTATTTAATTGAAACGCTAAAACTTGAAAACGGCTGAACCAAATCAAATACTGCCTTAGGGGGGTTTGTTTGTTGTTACCTCGCGAAGGTTTAGTCGAAGAAAAAATTTAAAAATGTTAGGGGGGCGTGGCACCTCCCATACAACCTTAATTTTTAAAGCTGATTATCTCTAAAACAGTTCAAGGTAGGGAGCTGAAAATTGGTATAGAGGTAAGTGATATCAAAACCCTTCTCACTCAGAAAAGTGGGGGTTATCAGAAAAGGGGGCGTGGCACCTCCCATGCAACCTTTATTTTTACAGCTGATTATCTCTAAAACAGTTTAAGGTAGGGAGCTGAAAATTGGTATAGAGGTAAGTGATATAAAAACCCTTCTCACTCAGAAAAGTGGGGGTTATCAGAAAAGGGGGCGTGGCACCTCCCATGCAACCTTAATTTTTAAAGCTGATTATCTCTAAAACAGTTTAAGGTAGGGAGCTGAAAATTGGTATAGAGGTAAGTGATATCAAAACCCTTCTCACTCAGAAAAGTGGGGGTTATCAGAAAAGGGGGCGTGGCGCCTCCCATGCAACCTTAATTTTTAAAGCTGATTATCTCTAAAACAGTTCAAGGTAGGGAACTGAAAATTGGTATAGAGGCAGGTGATATCAAAACCCTTCTCACTCAGAAAAGTGGGGGTTATCAGAAAAGGGGGCGTGGCACCTCCCATGCAACCTTTATTTTTAAAGCTGATTATATCTAAAACAGTTTAAGGTAGGGAGCTGAAAATTGGTATAGAGGTAAGTGATATCAAAACCCTTCTCACTCAGAAAAGTGGGGGTTATCAGAAAAGGGGGCGCGGCACCTCCCACACAACCTTATTTTTTAAAGCTGATTACCTCTAAAACAGTGCAAGGTAGGGAGCTGAAAATTGGTATAGAGGTAGGTGATATCAAAACTCTTCTCACTCAGAAAAGTGGGGGTTATCAGAAAAGGGGGTGTGGCACCTCCCATACAACCTTAATTTTTAAAGCTGATTATCTCTAAAACAGTTTAAGGTAGGGAGCTGAAAATTGGTATAGAGGTAGGTGATATCAAAACCCTTCTCAATCAGAAAAGTGGGGGTTATCAGAAAAGGGGGCGTGGCACCTTCCATACAACTTTAATTTCGAAAGCTGATTATCTCTAAAACAGTTCAAGGTAGGGAGCTGAAAATTGGTATAGAGATAAATGATATCAAAACCATTCCCACGCATATAAGTGAGGGTTATCGGAAAAAGGGGCGTGGCACCTCCCATACAAATTATTAATTTTTCATGCTGTATATCTCTAAAATTGTTTACGCTAGGGACTTGGAAATTGGTGTGGAGATAAACCATAACAATTCCATATTAACGCAAAATAATAGGAGTTATACGAAAAGGGGGCGTAGCTCCTCCCAACAACGCTTAATTTTTTTATCTGAATATCTTTAAAAGGATTTAAGTCAGGGACCTAGAAATTGGTACAGAGCTATATGATATCAAAACAATTTTTGCGCATAAAAGTGTAGGTTATCGGAAAAGGGGGCATGGCACCTCCCATACAAACTTAATTTTTCAAGCTGAATATCTATAAAAGCGTTTAAGGTTGGGACCTGAAAATTGATCAGGAGATTAACGATATCAATAGCATGCTTATGAAAAAAACAGTAGTTTTGGGAAAAGGGGGCGTGGCACCTCCCATGCGTTCTTAATTTTTAAGGCTAAATATCCCTAAAAGCGTTCATGGCAGGTACATAGAAATCACTATGCAGATATACGATATCAATACCATGTTCACCCAAAAAAAGAAAAGATTTATCGAAAAATGGGGCATTGCACCTCCCATACGTACTAAACTTTTGAGGCTGAATATATCTAAAAGGGCTGGAGGAAGGGCCTGAAAACCATTGTGGAGGTATATAGTATATCAATCCTCTTACTTACTTAGTGAAAATAGCCAATACTCAGTGAAAATAAATATCCGGAACAGAAAACTAAAAATGTTGTGTATCGTGCAGCCTTAAACTGAATACTAAAATTATATATTTTTGAAGTTGTATACACAATGAAGTAGTGAAAAATCGTTAATTTTCTATTAAAAATAATACCGGTGTAATAACAATTTTTGAAATGAAATTAATAAAAAAATCTATTTTGGGCTGAACGAAGTTTGCCGGGTCAGCTAGTTAAACAATAAAAATCGGATTATGAACACTTACAGTCTTTGATTCACGTGAATGGGTTACAAAATTATAGATGGGCACCTCAACCATGCGACCCTCCTTTAATTTTGTCAACACCTCCACCAACAAATCAATATCGAATGCGTCTGGATGATCAAAATTGTATTCATTCAACAAAGCTTGTTGATGTTGTTTTTCTGTTAATATCTGAAAAGGCAAAGGAAAGAGATTTTTTATAGTTTCTTTTTTTTATATAAAAAGTATTTGTATTTAATAAAATAAGAAAGCTGAGTTCGCATGCAATACACATGCTGTTCTACTTACCTTGTAAAAGCAGTCCATAGAGAGCAATGTTACCCATGGCACACCTAAACTCTCGATAATTTTTTGTGCGACTGTTGTTTTGCCCGATGCACTGCCACCACAAACGCCTGCACAACAAATACAAAATAAACATACAAAAAATGTTAAAATACACATATATGTAAGTACATACACATACTTAATAACCGCAATATTCAAACCTACCTATTACAAAAGGTTCGACTTGTTGGCCAGCGCAATTATACCATGGCGGACGTCCAGCTGTATAAATTGCTCGATTATTAGTTCTTATAATACACTCAGCCGGATTGGCAGTGGTGGATTGAGAGGTCGTACGTTGGCGACGTGCCGGACGTGTTGGTGTTGTTGTGCGTGCTGGCGATTCCAATGAATTTGATGTGACAATACGACCGGGCACTGTGGTCGGTGAGGCGGGACAACAATAATCTCCATTACCGATATCAACATAAAGATTTGGATCAATGTAGAGTTGCTCAGTTAGTTCTACGCGGTCATCACTGAAAAGCCAAAAAAATATATACATACATATGTATGTGTGTATGTACATATTTATTTTGTTAAAACCCAATAAACACAACGGATTCGCCTCGAATTCGAGACGAATTCGCTTCTCTGATTATATTATCGCGGCGATAGTTCACGACGATAGATCGGCGAATCCGAATTCCCAGGCGAGTCACCCCTCATTAGCGATTCACGCATTTTTATATTCTCGGATCGTTGGCGATTCGAGATTTATGCCCATTGGCGAATACATTCTAGAAAATCTTCTTCTGCGAATCCACCTCGAATTCGCCACGATATCATCTGAGCTTTTCAATCTCTTGAGTAGAGTTTTAAATGCTAAATTAAAGCCCAACAGGGAATTTCTTCGTGTAAAGCAAGATTTAATAAAATTAATAAATGCTATTGCGATAATTGATTTTTCTCGAGTCCATCTCGAACTCGATACGAGTCCGAAAAATTACATTCACCTCCGCGAATTCTTCTCGAATTCGCCAGGATATCATCCTCGCTTTTGTGTTTATTGGGAATGTGCAAAGTACTAAAAATACATACCCAATAAACACAAAAGCGAGGATGATATGGTGGCGAATTCGAGAAGAATTCGCGGTGGTGAATGTAATTTTTCGGACTCGTATCGAGTTCGAGATGGACTCGAGAAAGATCAATTATCGCAATAGCATTTATTAATTTTATTAAATCTTGCTTTACACGAAGAAATTCCCTGTTGGGCTTTAATTTACCATTTAAAACTCTACTCAAGAGATTGAAAAGCTCAGATGATATCGTGGCGAATTCTAGGTGGATTCGCAGAAGAAGATTTTCTAGAATGTATTCGCCAATGGGCATAAATCTCGAATCGCCAACGATCCGAGAATATAAAAATGCGCGAATCGCTAATGAGGGGTGACTCGCCTGGGAATTCGGATTCGCCGATCTATCGTCGCGAACTATCGCCGCGATAATATAATCAGAGAAGCGAATTCGTCTCGAATTCGAGGCGAATCCGTTGTGTTTATTGGGTACGTATTGTATTACACTTTTTTTATTTCCCAATAAACATAAAAGCGAGGATGGTATCGTGGCAAACTCGAGATGAATTCGCGGAGGTGAATGTTATTTTTCGGATTCGTATCGAGTTCGAGATGGACTCGAGAAAAATCAATTATCGCAATAGCATTTATTAATTTTGTTGGATCTTGCTTTACACGAAGAAATTCCCTGTTGGGCTTTAATTTACCATTTAAAACTCAAGAGATTGAAAAGCTCAGATGATATCGTGGCGAATTCGAGGTTTCGCAGAAGAAGATTTTCTAGAATGTATTCGCCAATGGGCATAAATCTCGAATCGCCAACGATCCGAGAATATAAAAATGCGCGAAGCGCTAATGAGGGGTGACTCGCCTGGGAATTCGGATTCGCCGATCTATCGTCGCGAACTATCGCCGCGATAATATAATCAGAGAAGCGAACTCGTCTCGAATTCGAGACAAATCCGTTGTGTTTATTGGGTTCAAACGCAATAAAAAATATTACAAGCTCGTGAAAGTTCCATAAAAAATTTAATGATTAAGCGCCAACACCGCAAAAAATAGTTAAGTTTAGTTATTTTAAATTATATTACATACTTAAAATAAATAAATGTTGGATTACGTTAAGATTAAAGTTGGGTTAAAATTGAGTTACTTAAGTAGATATTAATTTGAGCTTTGTTAAAGCTAAGTTACTTCAAGGCAAATTTTCGTTATTAGGCGCATTTCTTTCGTACCCAAGCATGAAAAGAATACTCGCTTATTCATAAAATTACCTTCAAAGCAACAACACCAACTCGACTATTTTAAAAATCCCGGACACGTCCCGGATTAATCGCATTTTTTGCAGGGGAGGCTACAAAACAACCATACAAAAATCTATTTGCATGCGTCGTTGTTAAAATTGTTTGTTGTTTTTAGGTAAGTTGTTTATATGAACATGTAAAAAAACCTGTTTTGTCAACAAAAAATTAGTATGGGTCATTAACTTCTAGCTGTCCGTTATATGTACATATGTATATTGTTCGCTAATTCATTAATTTGATAACATTAGTTGTGTTCGACACGCTGATAATTTGTACAATTTGTACAAATTTTCCTGAAATTTTGTCGAATCCTGTTCGGCACTCCACAAGCTTTGCAAGCTTAGAGCGGATTTTGACATTTCATTTGGAGAGAAAGTTACAAGTTTTTACGGGGTCTTTTGGACTCAGTAAAGATTTGCAAGTTGAAAACAGCTGATCTTGACAAAGAATTTTCAGTCTGGAATGCCTATATGACACTACATATTTTTCTTGGTTTTTTTGGTTTGGAAAACCCACCGAAAGTCAAAATACAAAAACAATTCTTCTGTAGGTTGAAAAGAGACAAATACTCCCTCAAAAACAATTTGATTGACATGAAACTTCAAACTAAATGAAAATAATATTTATTTCAAAAATTAATTTTATTAGAAATTTGAATTTAAATTACAGAAATAAAAAAGTTATGAAACTCAAAGGGCAGAATAGCTGTGTATTCCATGTTATAAAGGGAAGCCAGTACGCAATATAATTTTTCTTCCGGACTTCTTCTTTACCCTTACGGCCATAGCATAAGCTTACAAGAGGCAAATTTAAAATTTGTATTTCCATATATTTTTTATTTTAAATATAATTTATTTTCTAGTTGTCAAATTGAAACAATTGTCAGAAAAAATGACCGAATGCGAAAAAACCTACCGAAATACAAGCTGGCTCGTTGGTTTTTAATCGCCTAGATGGTATTTTGTTTGGTTTTTTTTCAATATAGCTTGCTCGCTTACACCAACGCAAAACTGTATTTGACCATCTCCTTCACACAAAAAACCTGGTAGAATACCAGAAAAAAAACGTAGTGTCATATGGGCTGAAAACAATTTTAAATTTTTGTAAAACTTCATTATTTTTTAAATATTTGTATGAAATTTCGATATAATGCACCGACCTCGGAATTTTTTGATTGCTTGGGTGGTAGGGGGTTCATATGGATCACTAAAATGGAAACCAAATCTTGTTGAAACTTATAATTTATTAATAATACAGTATTTTAGCGTAGACCACTCTTATGCATTGGTGGCTTCGGCCGCGCTTTAAGAAAATAACCCTCAGCCGTGGAGCGGTCTACAGTGTTTTTGCGTAGTCCGGAGTGTTGAAATTAGTAAAATTAACATCCACAGAACACTTCCTAAAAGTTTAAATGAAAAATTCTCTGTTCTTTGCAATAAATACGGCGGGCGCATTATACCGAAGCCGACCCAATATGTTTTAAACTACATAAGTATTACATAACATATGTTTTGCTTGCAAATGTTGACAAAGTCATGTTCGGCGGAAACTTTGTACGTTTCAGTTTTAGAAAGAGTTTGACATAATTCTCTCTTTGCTTATGTTGCTTGCAAATTTTTGTGCCGAACAGACTTATTGCTGAATAACAAAGTTAAATACCTACGCCAGCAACAAAATTAAAATGTAGGTACACATTTGGTTATTATTTTCGCGGCTTGTATTGTAAAAAGGCAAACAGAAACAGCTGTGGTGATGTTAACTAATGCCGTTTTCTTTTCTCGAAAAAATGTTGCCCTGTTTGATTTTCTTAGCCATTTTGTAAGCTTGTGTGGTGATTTCAACGAATGTTGTCCTTTGACTAAGTAAGAGGGCATCATTAACTACAAATTCACCCATTTTATAGAAAGTCATGTTACGTAATTTGATAATTGAGATATTAAAGGGCAACATTTTTTGTCAGAAAAGAAAACGCCATAAAAAATTTCACATAGCCTTGTTTGAAAGTGGACTGACTACTGAAGACTGACTACTGAAGTATACTCCATACTTTTAAATTTGTAGGTCGTGACTTTTTTAAATGGCGATTTCGCAGAGAGATTTCTAGGCAGAGAGTGGGAATTTCAGACAGAAGCAATTCATGAAAACATCAAAGATATGTAAATCAATGATGGAACAATCACACTTGAAAGTTGATTATTGCGAAATACTTGATTAACAAAAATGCCTACATACCTATGCATGTATTTATGTGGATATGTAGTGTATCTACGTTAGCAACAAATGAGTCATACGAGGGCAGATTGTTCAGTTAAACTCCTTGTATGTATATTTAAACAATAAACATTTTCATTTGCCCCACGTATTTATGCATTCGCATGACTATTTTTATTTGCCGGTATTTGGCCTTTATATGTATGAATATGTACTACATATGTATATAAATTAACATGTGCTTTGCCGGTATTTCGTTCATTGTACAAATATTTATAGAAATTGTCCTCAATCGCTGAGGTGATCGCTTCTTTTGAGAATAGGAACGAAGAAAAATAATAAAATAAATAGGTAGATACATAAATTATAAAGCTCATAGTAGCTTTGTTCAACAACTTTACTTGCAAGAAGAGCGACAGTAACAAATTAAGAGTAAAAACGAGAAAAAGAGAAAATTATCAACCAAAGTTATTGAACACAAAATCGTAAACATTTGCAAGTAAACAGCTGATGCGCTGTTTTCACAATTTGATTTTTAGGTTAGGTTGTAATTGAAATCTTTGAAATTGAAAATGAATGTAAATAACTGAATTAGGCAGACGAAAATCTACTTTGGATATTCCACAACATCGTCAAGATTCCTTTTTGCGCTACTTTATTTATTATGCAATTAGAAATTTGCGATTAAAATGTTTGCATATTTCCAATTGAAATTTTTGTGATCATATGTTTTTGACGCTTCTATTTTTTTAAAAGCTGCAAGTAGTTGCAAGTGAAAATTTTACTTGCAACTATTTTCAACTCTCTCGAAGTCTTACTCTCTCAATTTGGCTCTCTTTTGCAAATTTTTTGGGTTATTGAACATAAAATTCGCAACTATTTGTAAAAGCAATTAAAAATTTTGGGTTATTGAACAAAGCTAGTATCTAATCGCCAAAAAAACGTGATTGCTTCCAAAAAAAAAGACATGAAATGCTGCCAAAAATGAACATAAAATCCTTAGAAAACAGCCCAAAAAAGATTATCGAAATATTAATTTGCTTTGCCCGGAAGTTTTTGTAATCAAAATCTATTCAGTAGCAGAGATTGTGCTTATGTCCGAGACTTTCAAGATCAAATAATAATTTTGCTGCCATTTGAGACCTAAAAAATAGGGAGAAAAAAGCCCATATCGACACTTCAAAACAATACTGTACTGTACTACTGTTGACTTAGTACGTTTTTCTGTTTTTGGGGGTTTCAGATATTACTAGCCCAGTTAGTCGAGAACGTGTGGTCCGCTCGCTGACGCAAACGCCCGTATGCAATTTTTAGGATTTTTTGAGCCCGTAGCAATCAGCTGTTTTACTCACACATATTTCCATATATATAAAGTTTGTTTACATTTTGGCAGGGTTGCCATTTAGTCATTTTTGAGCAAACAAGATTTTTACTGATCTTCAAAGTGTTATGCGGATTACTCTTTAATACACAACTGTGCATTATTTGCCAAATGATAAGAAAATACTAATTTAATCGTTTTTAAAGTTGTCGTTGACGACTTTTTTTTTTATTAATTTTGTTACTTTTTTACTGCTTAGTTGGTAATTAAAACACATTTTTCTTGTAATTTTGTTGCTGCCCAATATATTTCCATCACACCTTGGTGATAGTTATCAAGGGCTAAAACATAAAATAACAAAAAACACAGTCAGAACATTAAATTTACAATTGAAAATCCATAAAAAAAATTAAGGTTGTTCTCTGTGTCTAATATTTTTGCCGAGATATCATGATATCTTGAGAAATTTGCCACACAGAGAGAGCGCACCTTTAAGAAAATAAAATACTAACTGACTTCATTGTGAACTAGCATGTTAGTCATATTCTTTCCACTCTTTATACAACTGTTGTCGCTTTGCTTTGCTTGCTTCAATTTCGAATTACATAATTAATTTTTTATCTGAATAAAATAAAATACTTAAAAAAAAAAGAACGAGAAACATAAATTCAAACTCACTTCTCATAGAAGACCATTGTGAATGTAATAACATGGTTGCATTTCCCGTGATATTTTTCTCATGATATCACATATCACGGGTTGGGGTATGAGAAATTTGCCGAAGCTCCAAATTTGACAAGACGTGTATTTTGTTGTTGTGCTCGGCAAATTTATCACACTTATGTCATCTCGACAAATTTGCCAGGCCAAAATCACAGAGAGAGAACAACCTTATTATATTGGGAAGCAACAAGATTCTCACAAAAATCTGTGTTTAATTAAGAAATCTGTACTGATTTTCTGTAACTCATATCTTTTCTGGTATAAATAGGTGGTGACAAAGTGTGGATCGTATTAGTGTGACATCACTTTAATTGATTTTGTTACAGAAACTCAGATTTATTGTGGCAATTTATAACTTTTTAATGTAGAAAAGTTGCAGAAGAAGACCACCAAGAGTTATCAATTAAGAAAATACCGCCACCATTGTGGATAAATACAATTTTTGCTTTAATTTTCAGTAATATCTTCATTTATTAGGAGTGTTCAATATCTCAAAATTTTTACATATTTTTACGAATAGTTACGAATTTATGTTCAATAACCCAAAAAATTCGCAAAAGAGAGCCAAATTGAGAGAGTAAGACCTCGAGAGAGTTGATAAACGCTGCAAGTAAAATTTTCACTTGCAACTACTAGCAGCTTTAAAAAAATAGAAGTGTCAAAAATATATGATCACAAAAATTTCAATTGGAAATATACAAACATTTTAAACGCAAATTTCTAATTGTGTACTAAACGAATCTTGATGATGTTGTGGAATAGCCAAAGTAGAATTTTGTTTTCCTAATTCAGTTATTTCCTTTCATTTCCAATTTCAAAAATTTCAATTACAACCTAACCTAAAAATCAAATTGTCAAAACAGCGTATCAGCTGTTTTCTTGCGAATGTTTACGATTTTGTGTTCAATTACTTTGGTTGATAATTTTCTTTTTTCTCGTTTTTACTCTTTAATTTGACATTGACGCTCTTTTTGCAAGTACTTGCAAGTAAAGTTGTTGAACAAAGCTATTATTTTGTTATTAATTTATATATATATATATATATTTACATTTTGTTTGGGATTTAAAAAAAATTTATAAACGTTTCCTTTCCTTTCTTTTTAAAAATTAAAGTAATAATAAATGGTTCGTTTAAGTAGACATACTATTTTTTCCATTAAAAATGTTCAACTGGCAACCCTTCTACCTTGCAACCATGCGAGCGATCAGCTGCCACGTTTTTACGTAAAAAATCAAAATGATTTTGATTTCTGCGGTACGGGCTTCTGCGTCGTACGTCGTTGAATAATCGGTTACATACAAATCCCATTAAATAGGTTGGATCAGCTGACACGGTACACGGGTTTACGTTCTCGAATAACTGGGCTATTACGTGTCTTGATTTGGATGCTGCCAAAATGTTGTATCAATTGGACAATCCAATTAAAAGTTATAAGCAAAAGTGTACCTTTAATACAACTGGAGATTTTGGAACAAGTGCAGAATACGGCCCGGTAAGCTAGACAAAAAACAAAAAGTGGGCATGGTCCGCCCCTTTTTACTGATTTCAGTGATATAATTTTTTTTTGGGGCTCGCTTATATTAAGGGTGCTAGGGGGGGGTAAAGATGAAATTTTCCAAATTTTAAAAAGCGAATATCTCGAAAAGTACTTAACCGATTTTAAATTAAAGCACACCATTGAAAAGGTAATTAAAAACACTTTTTTGTGATATACATATGTATGAGCTTACAGTAAATAGTTTGTAAGAAAATTATGAAAACAAAAAAAAATCAATGTATTTCATAAAAAAACCATTTTTATTTAAAAAAAGTTATTATAAACATATATTTTTGTTGCTGAAATCAAAGAGAGAATTCTATTACCTTTTATTTGATGTATAATATGTTATATAAATATATACAAATAATAAGAAAATTTGTGTGCATTGGCAACCACGTATATGCTCATACTAACGGCATATGGAAAAAACGGTATATTTCAAACGTACTATTTAAATTAAAGTTTATATATTTTTCCAACGTGAAAGGTGAATAAAAATGAGTTCGCAAATTAATTTGATGTCCTTCTGCGTAGTACACCCTTGAGCGTAGGCGGCCTTCGGCCGCGCTTATAAAAAATAACCCTCAGCCGGTAGAATTCTCTTTCCGGAGTAATATCTATGGCCCGGTCCACAGTGCTTTTGCGCAGAACACTTTTCTGCGTTGGCGGCCTTCGGCCGCGCTTATAAAAAATAACCCTGGGCTACGCCATCCGCCCGGACGTGTTCCCCAACCGTGGCTACCGCCACGGTGATGTCCTTCTGCGTAGTACACCCTTCAGCGTAGGCGGCCTTCGGCCGCGCTTATAAAAAATAACCCTCAGCCGGTAGAATTCTCTTTCCGGAGTAATATCTATGGCCCGGTCCACAGTGCTTTTGCGCAGAACACTTTTCTGCGTTGGCGGCCTTCGGCCGCGCTTATAAAAAATAACCCTGGGCTACGCCATCCGTCCGGACGTGTGCCCCAACCGTGGCTACCGCCACGGTGATGTCCTTCTGCGTAGTACACCCTTCAGCGTAGGCGGCCTTCGGCCGCTCTTATAAAAAATAACCCTCAGCCGGTAGAATTCTCTTCCGGAGTAATATCTATGGCCCGGTCCACAGTACTTTTGCGGCCATTTCAACTCGCAAAATTGTACAAACAATTTTTGAGAGCCCCTCTACCGCCCTGCATAAGTCATTTTTCTCAGGACGTGCTGGAATAATGGAAAGCCGGCCCTCGACATTTTTTAATTCGGTCAAAAATATATTCGGTATAATAATGCTTTTTTCAATTCGGTCTTTTAAGATTCGACATTTTTTTCGACTTATTGTACGGATCCCGAAATATAACGTTTTTTTCATATGCCGTTAGTATGAGCATATACATGGTTGACAATTCACACAAATTTTCTTATTAATTATATACATTTATATAACATTTTATATATCAAATTAAAGGTAATAGAATTCTCTTTTTGATTTCAGTAACAAAAATATATGTTTATAATAATTTTTTTTTAAATAAAATACGTTTTTTACAAAAAAAATTGATTTTTTTTTTATTTTCTTAATTTTCTTACAAACTATTTACTATAAGCATATACATATGGGCTAATCCTGAAAAAGTCAACCAAGAGCATGAAATTAAAAATGGTGCGAACTTTTTTTTTGGTATTTGTTAGTGAAGATAATACATGTATATGTTAGAAAAACATAAGCATTTTCTATTCGTTCTTAAACTCAGGCTGAGAAAAATCGCCAAAAAAATTATTTTCACTAAGGCTTTTTTATTAGCAAAGTATCATTTTTTTCTTCGCGGGTTTAGTTTATTGAAAAGAGAGTTATGTAATTGTTACACGCTCTAATCATTCTACTTAGAACTTAATTTAATATAAGAGTATAAAATTTGCGAAGCTAGTAAGAATAAAGGAGTTTTTTTACTTTAAATTTTCGCTTATCCTTTTGTCGCGTGCGTTACCAAAAAACTATATAAATAGTTATTAAATCTAGGAAACCACGTGAAATAAAAAGAAATTTCAGTGACAAAGTAAGCTTGTGTACCTTTTTCCAAAAATAAAATCAGTGTTGTCCGAAAGCTGAATGTTACCACTTTATGTGTGTTTTAAATTTGTCGCGTGCGTTACCGTAAGTGCAAAAATTCAATCTATATATATAAAAAAAATTAATCACTATTTCCTTGGTCATCGCATCACGCCTGAACGGATGGAACGATATCGATAATTCTTTCTTTGTTGAGTTTAGTATTGTCTGGAGAAAGTTCTATTGGAAAATAATTTCAAAAAAGTTAAAAGGGCGTGGCACCTCCCATACAAACACAACTTTTCATACTGTATACGTATTTCTGAAAATATTCTTTGTAAGGCTTAGAACTTGGGATGATATACTAACGAGATGCCAAGCTCACAAATAGAGATAAGCGTTATTGCAACAAAGGGCGTGGCACCTCCCATATACCCAAATTTTTTATACTCAATATCTCTGGAAGTGTTCATGGTAGGACCCTGGAAATTTGTAGGAACATAAAAAATGTCAAATGGGAGCTATTGGAAAAGGGGGCGTGGCATCTCCGATACAAACTTTATCTCTCTAAGTTATGGAAAAGTGTTCCAAACATTATCGGTGGCGACTTTATTGAGGTTGCTCGAACAGCTTATTCGCCGAAGAAAAAATTAAAGTACAACGTACCTAGTTTTAAGTTATTTTTTACTTATTCTATCAAAATACTTTAAATGTACTTTTTTATTCCTTCTTTGCTAAAAATTCATAAAAAATGAGAATTAAAAAAAAAATTTTTGTTTTATATTTTTTCATTGGGAAATTTTGTCGCGTGCGTTACTGTCGCGTGAGTACTACTATTATAGTCCATAAACAAAATTAGAGAAATATTTTTAAAATTTCGTAAATCTACGAACCTAAGGTACTCTTCGAACTTCATTTCCTCATTTTTAGTAAACATGTTATTGTGCAAAATTCGCTAAATTTTGCATACTTCCAAACACATTAAAAAATAACTTCTATTTTTTGTCGCGTGCGTTACCACTATATATTTGCGTGTATATCAGAACTTAACTGTTACTCCAGCTTAAATTTTCTCGTGAATGTAGTACTCTGGTAGTGCTTTGCATTAGATAAAATAAACATGTAATCCTCTCGCTGTTTCCCTCCTTTATCATTGATTATATGCGTACGAATGTCGCGTGCGTTACCCAGGATTAGCCCATATGCATATCATAAAAAAGTGTTTTTAATTACCTTTTCAATGGTGTGGTTTAATTTAAAATCGGTTAAGTACTTTTCGAGATATTTGCTTTTTAAAATTTGGAAAATTTCATCTTTACCCCCCCCCCCCCCCCCTAACACCCTTAATATGAGCGAGCCCCAAAAAAAAATTATATCTCTGAAATCAGAAAAAGAGGCGGACCACGCCCACTAAATTTTTTTTGTCTAGCTTAACGGGCCGTATTCTGCACTTAAGCCGAGATTTTTACCGAATAAAAACATTGAAAGCTTACCATGAAACACAAAGTAGCAAGTTTTTATTTTTTCTTATTACGGTTTTATAAAAAGCGTAGCCTAGCTTAGATAGTATCGAGTTTTGTTATTGATCTTTCAATCGAAATAGAATTTACCTGAGCATACAACTGAATTTTCATATCGAATTTAAACTTTGAGAGCTTCACCAGCAAAACACAGTTTTCCAACTTAGTACAGTACTGTGAGGAAGTGTCAAGATGTACATAGTCATCTATTGAGTATAGCAAGCAGAAATTCTGATATCTAGAGATATGTACATATTCATATATTCAATTGGTATTAAAAGTCCATTCAACAAATGAATGCATATGTACATATGTTTACTTGTACCTACATACATGCTCATATGCAGGAAGTCAATTGTTAATTGATTGATTGCTATTGAATTACTAAGTAATTGGCTTCCATATTTCTCTATGTAAGCTACATAGTTATCTATGTAAATGGTAAGCGGGCATTGATGAAAGAGAGTATAAACGAAGAGAGACCATTGATATGTGGTGAAATATGTAAATTGTGTATCACATAGTAGTTCCACACTTTTATTAATTTCTTACAGAAATTGCAACAATCCTTCTACGACAAATTTTATGTGGAATCAGCTTGTCGTTATTGTTATGTTGTCATATCCATTAAACTACTACCGAAAGATTTTGCCGAGTGTGGGGTATGTGGCAGTTCTTTGTCGGATGAATCCGGTACGCTCGGGTACTATTCCCTTCGGACACTAGCCCTGCGAACGATTTTGTTGGTCATTACCAACCTTCTAGGCCAGATCATGTGACTACATACATAGATATAATTTCGTTCTCATACAGACATTATACAAAGTACAAAAATAAATATTGACAATGATATAAACTTTCTTATATAAAAGCTTTTAACACGTTTGTGGAACGCGTGCGCTAATATTTATTTGGCAGTAGTCGAATCTGTACATAATACATTTGAATATAGATAGGTATATATGTACATTCATACGTAAAAAACATGTGAATATAAATTCATATGCACTTTATGTGTATGTATGTATATATTTACATAATAAGTCTAAATGTATGTATATATGTCTATTTATTTAGACTTTTCCAGCGACTAATGCAAATCATTCGTGAGTATAAATGATTCTACTGCAATTGACAATTAAAATAAGTAAGGACAACACCGGCGCTTGCTATAGCGATGACATTATACCTTACAAAGCATGTAAATTTTATTAAACCTCAAAATATGGGAGTTTTTTTTTATCAAAGTTACGGTGGAGGAATATACTTAATACAGATTCAAGCAAATACTGTACTCAAGGAAACTTTTTATGATATATTGTGGAACGATCCTCCGTCATCCCTTGTCAAGTTTGGTTTGGAGACAAACCGGTTTCGGCTAATATGCGCCATCTTCAGTGTCTTTTTTCGTTCTGAGTTATTTTGTGTAAGTTCGATAGTACTTATAGTAACTGTCTTCCATCGTTTGGTCACGTACTTCGTGTTCGTGTGTTCGTGCATTCGTGCGTTCGGGCCACGTGCATACGTGCGTGCGTGTGAGTCTGTGCGTTTAGGTATGTAAATCTATTTTTGTATCCTCATAAAACAGGCAGGTAAAAGTCCGTTATTGTCCTCTTTTTATATATGTATGTACGTACATACGTGGAATGGTTTAAAAGCAGTCACCTAATTAACAAAATATAAAGATAAACAAGTACGGAAGCCTAAGTTCGAGTGGAATCAAACATTAGATACTCAGCTGTATGCTTTCATTGTTTGTTTGCGTTTGATGGAAACACGGTTTACTTTATATAAAGCGAGTGCTGCATAAAGTGGGCGTAGCCACGCCCATTTTCTAAATTTTTATCAGTCATCCAACTAAGCATATGAATATTATTCTTTGTACAAAATTTCATATCTTTATGACTTTTAGTTACAAAAATGTCACGTTACAAATTCCCAAAGGATGTTCCAGAAATATCTTTGTTAAAAAGTAGGCGTGGTCATAAACCGATTTCAATAAATTTTTGCATATATCTCAATTTTTTCATAATATCTCAATTATTTGTCGAAAGAAATCTCGTATATTCCTTTGTCTAAAAAGAGGCGGTGCCACGCCCATTTTCCAAAATTTGTCTATTTTTTGTTTCCGGTCTATTGTGAAACTCTTGCCACAAAATTTTAATGAATTATCTTTATATTTGACAAAGATATCGCTTAAAATGTTTTTATTAGGTCACTTTATAATACCCATATATAAAAGTGGGCGTGGTCGTCAACCGATTTTGGCAATTTTTCGTCCAAACATTTGCCTAAGTAAGTATATCACGCCTACCAAATTTCATCGATATATCTTCAACGGTTTCTGAGTTATGACTCATAAAACTTTCAATGTTTGCCCCTTAATAAGTGGGCGTGGTACCGCCCATTTTCCAAAATTTCACCATATTTCTTCATAAGGGCCTGAGCTCAATACGTGTGTGAAATTTTATCACTCTAGCTCTATTAGTGACTGAGATACAAAATTTCCGATTTTTACTATATAGGGGAGGTGGGCGTGGTCATGGTCCGATTTCGTCCATTTTCAATACCATCCGTTCCTGTCTTGATACCAACTTACATTTCAAATTTCATCAAAATATCTCAATTTTTGCGCGAGTTATCGTGCGCACAGACGGACGGACGGACAGACGGACAGACGGACGGACATGGCTCAATCGATTTCTCTTTTCACCCTGATCATTTTGATATATATAAGTCTATATCTATCTCGATTATTTCATTCTGTTACAATCCACCGTTAGGAAATCAAAACTATAATACTCTGTGTACTAGTACAGCTGAGTATAAAAATTATAAGCAATGAAAGCAAATGCAGCCTTTTTATTAAAAAAAAATAGATTATAAATACGTATGTACCTTAGACCGTATCAGAAAAAATAAAGTTCGCCGTACGCCCCCCATATGATGTCTTTTTGGAAAACATTTCCGGAAAATTTTTTAATTTTTTTTTGGACGCCGCTAGATGTCGCTAAAATTTATTTTTCTCATATCTTCGGTATTTATAGTCCGATCTCTAAGTTTAATACAGAAATGTCTTTGGCTTGAAAGGGCGGCTTATACTGTAGAATATTATTAACCCTATGTGCGCCATTGGGGTCACTACCACCCAGTACTTAGTTTATACCACCCTAATGTACCTTTATTACGTCTGTATGTTAAACGTAGTCAAAAATCATTAATCTTTTGCAAAAGAAATATTTCGATCGCTTCAGCAGAACCCGAAATAAAACACGTTCAACATCCCGAGGAATATAGGTTTGTCGGTTCCTTTGGTCTTTTAGGTTAATTTTACAGAAAATTTTTCTGAGGAGACCCATAGTAAAATTTTATGCCAAATAATTTTCTAGAACATTTTAACCCTCTAGCGACCTTAAAAATACTATTTTTCCTGATTTTCTGAAAAAAGGGGGTCAAAATAACCCTTTATTGGCGGTGATAGAGGGTTAAAATGTTCTAGAGAATTATTCGCCATAAAATTTCAGTAGAGGTCTCCTCAGAAGAAATTTTTGTAATACGAACGTAAAAGACCAAAGGAAGCGAAAAACTTATATTCCACGGAATGTTGAACGTCTTTTATTTCGGGTTCTACTGAAGCAATCGAAATACTTCTTTTGCAAAAGATTAATGATTTTAGACTACGTTTAACATGCAGGCATAAAAAATTGCATTAGGGTGGTATAAAATAAATACTGGGTGGTAGTGACCCCAATGACGCACATTGGGTTAATAATATTCCATAGTATAAGGCGTCCTTCCAAGCCAAAGACATTGGTGTATTAAACTCTGAGATTGGACTATAAATACCGAAGATATGAGAAAAATGAATTTTAGCGACATCTAGCGGCGTCCAAAAAAAAAAATAAAAAACTTTTCCGGAAATGTTTTCTAAAAAGACATCATATGCGGGGGCGTACGGCGCACTTTATTTTTGCTTCCCTATAACGCGAGACGGCCTAATGTACCTATGTATGTATGTATGTATGTATGTATGTATGTATATATGTATATACATAAATTTGTATTAAGTAATTTTTGGTTTTAATTAAAAACGAAAAAGCAAGAGATAAAAGCTGGAGGGCGAACGTGCCAAGAGTTTCATAAAGCTAGAAAATTAATCATAAGAAATGACGTTAGGGTGTTTCGCTTTTTAGGTCCGAGAAAGAATGCATGCAAGTATCGCTTAAAAAATTATACATAATTAAAGTATGTATACTTAATTTGTACCGACATTGTAAATATGTAGAGTAAATAGGTAGGTATGTGAATTTTTAATATACATAAATACATAAATATGTACATGTATGTACATATCGTCGTACCATGCGAAAACTAGCACTTTTAAAATTTTTTACAAAGAAATTCTATGAATGAAATTTTAAAAGTGCTAGTTTTCGTATGGTACGACGATATATACCTACTATGTACATAAGGTTAAATTTATAAATACATAAGTAAATATGTATAGAGAAATGTGCAAAAAATTTACATGAGACTACCAATGCCACTATCGGCTGCACACGATAAGCGCGATGATGTTGACGAGACAGATGATGACGACGTCGAGGAGGCAGATGATATCGTCGACAGCGATGTGGATGTGTTATTGTTAACTGGGGCTAACGATATGGATACTGTTGGCATTAAGTTTTTAGCTCGTGGCTTTTCGCTCCCGGGGTTTCCTTTTATTGTAGCGCTGCTACTTCCTAACGCTTCTTGTTGTTCTGGTTTAACTACATCAGCACTGTCATTCTGCAGCATTGCAGTAGAAACTCGTCCACTCATAATGAATAGTTTATATGCACACACAACTGCATGTATGTACAAATGTAGTATGTATCTGCTTATCTGTATCTATGAGCGCCTAATGTCTATACTTTTTGTACATATGTATGTATATATTAAGGCAATTTTAAGCTTTATTAAATCTGTTATATGCAAGGAACTTAAGACAATAGCCATCAAGAAACACAAACGTCAAGAAAACTCCAACACATGCACTTTAGACCATCTCTCTGTGCACATGTGGAAAGGTATTTGAGTATGTATATAGTATGTATGTATTTGTGGATTGCACAATGGCTGCAGCACATGTAAACTGGATTGGAATGAAGGTTCTTTGTAGGATTTCACTGAAATTTTTAGTTAGCCACTTATCACTAAAAGCCACAAATTATTTAAAATATGTGAAAGTATTTTTAAATACAAATTAATGTTAAGCACGCAATATTCGTGTTACAACTGTGCATGAGAGACGATTCGAAAGTAAGCAGATTAGCAGGCAAGACAAACAGGCCGACGTGACTGACTGGCAGCAAGAAAAATGGAAATGTTAGATATATGTATACATACATACAAATGTATGCCGAAGAATAAATTTAATTGATGCGCGACGAACGGGTGCAACAATGAATTTTCTGAGCTCCGTATATTTTTTTTTTGTATGTTTGTCCAATCATTCCCGTATGTCTGATATGTACTTTTTTCATTGATAAAATTGCGCACTGCATCCGATCGCCAGCACCGCAAACAAAATTCTTCGGCTGCCAAATTAGCAGCATAAAAAGCACAATTAAAAGTCAGAAGCTACATATGCGTTTGTTGGCACAATTGTCTTTTATGTATTTATGTATATTTCAACTCCTTGGATACATATTTGTTGGAGATCAGGTTCTTCCAAATAAAACCAACAACTGAGCAAGCAGACATACAAATATGTATAGCGAACGTAGGTAGCAAAATTCACGTTGGAACAGCACAGCAGCAACTTTTGATCTTTTCTTCTTGGCAAATATGTATATTTATATTTACCTATCGGAGCTTGCCGAACTAGAAGGATAGAATTTAACTTGTTTTCCCGTGGAAGTTGATACCGACATTTCCTTTTTTACCACAATTTTTTCTTGGCACGCGGCGCAACCATCCAATTCTTTTTCACACAACAAAATAAAGAAATTCACCAAAAGAAAACTGCTGATTGCATGATCCAATTACCAGGTCGGTCCATGGTACATATACACAAACATGCCGTGAGCTGAATGTCAAACGGAATGTCAAAACTGAAAGGAGAACGAAATAATTTGACATTCAGCTCACGAGCGAATGATGGAGAAACTCAGAGAACGAAGAATTTGACCAATAGTAAACACGAATGAATAAGGTTGTTCTCTGTGTCTAATATTTTTGCCGAGATATCATGATATCTTGAGAAATTTGCCACACAGAGAGAGCGCACCTTTAAGAAAATAAAATTCTAACTGACTTCATTTTGAACTAGCATGTTAGTCATATTCTTTCCACTCTTTATACAACTGTTGTCGCTTTGCTTTGCTTGCTTCAATTTCGAATTAATTAATTTTTTATCTGAATAAAATAAAATACTTAAAAAAAAGAACTAGAAACATAAATTGAAACTCACTTCTCATAGAAGACCATTGTGAATGTAATAACATGGTTGCATTTCCCGTGATATTTTTCTCATGATATCACATATCACGGGTTGGGGTATGAGAAATTTGCCGAAGCTCCAAATTTGACAAGACGTGTATTTTGTTGTTGTGCTCGGCAAATTTATCACACTTATGTCATGTCGGCAAATTTGCCAGGCCAAAATCACAGAGAGAGAACAACCTTTATGTATAGAATATGCAGAAGCAGAGAAATTGGATAGCTGTTGAAGAAAAGAAGAAGTCAGCTGATCTGAAGAGCCGACCTGTATTGGTGGATCCTGGCTGATTGCTTGCGGTTGAGAGCTGCCAGCTTTTCACAATTCTAGATAGTTTTTTTTTTTCCATATGGCTCAGAAGCGTTGCCTAATTTTTTTAAGGAAAAATCGTCATTCTTTAAATAAAAAGGAATTTCAGAGAAAAAATCGCCAGCTTCTAGTTTATTTCTTATTTCTTTCTTATTAAAAACCAGAGCTGGGCGATAAGGATTACGATTACAAGATGATTACGATTACAGTAATCGTAATCTTAGAAATTTTGAAATTACGATTACTGTAATCGTAATCGTCGTTACAAAAATTACGATTACTGTAATCGTAATCGTAAAAAACTTGAAATTACAATTACTGTAATCGTAATCGTCGTTACAAAAATTACGATTACTGTAATCGTAATCGTAAGAAACTTGAAATTACGATTACTGTAATCGTAATCGTCGTTACAAAAATTACGATTACTGTAATCGTAATCGTAAGAAACTTGAAATTACGATTACTGTTCTCGTTTTCTGGGATTACAATGTGTAAAAAACAGTGATATACTTACCCAACATCATTTTCCAAGAAATAATAATAATTTTTACATACATGCATACATATGTGTTTATTTCTCACACATTAAGTAAACAATTAAAACTGGGATGTGTATTAAGAAGAGAGAAAATTAGCGGAAATAATAAAGATACAAAATTAAGACTGCTGTTTGGATAATTTACATTCAATAATATTCAATATTAGCCTTAAGCCATGGAGGAACAATACAGGAGAATGCATAAGATCAGCTGACTTCTTCTTCAATCTTCATAAACACACGAACACAAGCATTTTTTTTGTTGACATATTCCACACCCACACGCACCCTAGCATTTCCATAGGGGCCACATCTGTCAAATTCTTCTATATTCCTCTTTGCATGACACTTCTGGCCCCAATATGTATGAAGGTATGTCGTCATGCGAAAACCTTTATTGTTGAATCATGCCTTAAGCAGAACTAATTTTTCAAAAGAAACATCGGAAAGTGCATGGCGTCGAGGACTGTTTATAATGCCCGCCAACGAAAATAGCCTTTCCACAGGTGCTGACGATGTAAGCGGGGTGCTGAATCTTAAAGATGCTTTCTTTATCAGATGATATCTTTTAAAACAGCCATGGCTACTATCTTCTTCTTCTTGATTGGCGCTTAACCGTCTAGACGATTCTGGCCGAGTCCAACAGAGCGCGCCAATTGCTTCTGTTTCGTGCAGCATGGCGCCACTTGGGAACACCTAGGGAGGCAGCATCGCTGTCCACCTGATTTTCCCAACGCAGTGGAGGTCTCCCTTTTCTTTTGCGTTCAGCGGGTTTCGATAGAAATGCTTTCTTAGCCGGAGCGCCTTCGTCCATTCTCACGACATGACCTGCCCAACGCAGCCGCTGGATCTTTATTCGCTGAACAATGTCGATGTCTGTGTAAAGCTCGTACAGCTCATCGTTAAATCTCCGTCGATACTCGCCCACGCCAACGCGCAAAGGTCCATAAATCTTACGAAGAACTTTTCTCTCGAATACTCCAAGTGCCATCTCATCTGATTTTGAAATTGTCCATGCTTCTGCGCCGTACATGAGGACTGGAACGATGAGCGTCCTGTAGAGTGTGATTTTTGTTTGTCGAGAGAGGACTTTACTTTTCAGTTGCCTACTTAGTCCGAAGTAGCATTTATTGGCAAGCGTGATTCTTCGTTGGATCTCCGTGCTGACATCATTCTTGGTGTTAATGCTGGTTCCCAGATAGACGAAGTCCTTAACAGTTTCGAATTTGTAGCTATCACCATTAACGTGGCTGCCAAGGCGTGCTGTTTCTTTGTGTGATGACAGGAGGTACTTCGTCTTGTCCTCGTTGACCGCCAAACCCATTTTCTTAGCCTCTTTATCCAGCTTGGAGAAGGCAGAACATACGGCGCGCGTGTTAGTGCCAATGATGTCGATGTCATCGGCGTACGCCAGCAGTTGCACACTCTTGTGATATAAGATGCTTCCTGTATGGTTAAGTTCTGCAGCTCGTATTATCTTTTCCAGCATCAAATTGAAGAAGTCGCACGAAAGAGAGTCACCTTGTCTGAAACCTCGTTTGGTCTCGAACGGCTCGGAGAGGTCCTTCCCAATTCTGACGGAGCTGGTGGTGTTAGTCAATGTCATTTGGCATAGACGTATAAGTTTAGCAGGGAAACCAAATTCAGACATTGCGGCATACAGGCAATTCCTATTCGTGCTATCAAAAGCGGCTTTAAAATCGACAAAGAGATGGTGTGTGTCGGATCCTTTTTCATGGGTTTTTTCCAATATTTGTCGTATTGTGAAGATCTGGTCGATGGTAGATTTACCAGGTCTGAAGCCACACTGATAAGGTCCAATCAGATTGTTGACGATAGGCTTCAGTCTTTCGCACAATACACTTGCTAAGACCTTATATGCGATATTCAGGAGGCTTATCCCACGATAATTGGCGCGTACTGTGGAGTCTCCTTTTTTGTGGATTGGGCAGAGCACACTTAAGTTCCAATCGTCGGGCATGCGCTCGTCCGACCATATTCTGCATAGGAGTTGATGCATGCTCCTTATCAACTCTTCGCCACCATGTTTGAATAGCTCGGCTGGCAAGCCGTCAGCGCCCGGGGCCTTGTTATTCTTAAGCCTAGATACTGCTATTCGCACTTCGTCATGATCAGGTGGTGGAACATGCCTACCATCATCTGCTATTGGGGATTCGGGTCGTACATCTTCTCCTTCCGCACTTTCACTGTTGCCATGATCTAGCAAGGAGGAGAAGTGATCCCTCCACAACTTAAGTATGCTCTGGACATCAGTTACCAGATCACCGTTATCATTCCGGCAGGAATTTGCCCCGGTCTTGAAACCTTCAGTCATCCGCCTTCACACTCGCGCCTTTCAGCCTCCCTTTTCTTCTTTCGAAAAAGGCGCCTCTCTTCCTTCTTCGCCGTTCGATAACGCTCCCATACGCTTCGCGTTGCGCCCGCACACAATGTAGCCCTGTAGGCGGCGTTCTTTCTTTCCGAGGCATCGCGACATTCCTTGTCGTACCAGGTGTTCTTGTGGGCTCGCTTGTATCCTATAGATTCCTCAGCGGCGATACGAAGTGAACGAGCGATGTGTTCCCATTCCTCAGATACATCGTTTGGTGAAGGGTTGCTCTCAGAGAGCAGGAGTGAGAGCCGAGTGGTGTATTGATTGGCTGTCTGCGTCATGTGCAGCCTTTCGACTTCAAACTTTCCTTGCTGTCCTGCTGGCACATTCTTTGCTGCACAGAGGCGGGTGCGTACCTTGGCTGCTACAAGATAGTGGTCGGAGTCGACATTGGGACCACGGATTGTGCGCACGTCTAGGATGCTGGAGCTGTGTCTGCCGTCGATCATGACGTGATCAATTTGATTTCGCGTTTTTCGATCAGGAGACAGCCATGTGGCTTGGTGTATTTTTTTGTGCTGGAATCTGGTACTGCTAATGACCATGTTTCGTGACCCGGCGAAGTCGATCAGCCTCGTCCCATTGGGACTGGTTACGTCGTGGAGACTGAATTTTCCGACTGTGCTGCCAAAGATACCTTCCTTACCCACCCTGGCATTAAAATCGCCAAGCACAATCTTAATGTCGTGACGGGGGCAGCGGTCGTAGGCATGCTCTAACTGCTCATAGAAAGTGTCTTTGATCGCATCGTCCTTCTCTTCCGTCGGGGCGTGGGCGCAGATAAGAGATATGTTGAAAAATCTCGCTTTGATGCGGATGGTGGCTAGACGCTCGTTCACTGGCGTGAACGACAGTACTCGGCGGCTGAGTCTCTTTCCCACCACAAAACCAACACCAAATATACGCTCCATGGCTACTATCAGCATCGTTCAAATATTTAAAAAATTCTTCTCCTATAATGTTTGAGCCACTACCAGGAAGCACTTCAGGTAAATCAGTGTTTTCTAAAGGTATATTGAGTTTTAAATAAAATATATATTAAGTTGTTATATAGATATGTAGTTAGGTATTTACCGCCGAAGTCAAAAAAATCTTCATCTAATATTGGCTTTTCATAGTTATGGTCATTTACATCTTCAAAAGTTGCAGTGGAGTTTTATTACTTTTTAATTTTGTTATGAGATAAATCTAAGTAATTTGTTTAGTAAAATCTAGCAATTGTAATACATATTTTTTATACATGCAAAATCCAAATTTTACGAAGAAAATTAGTGTGAGCTACAGCTCGATTTTTATGCATGTGGCCATTGTCTCCAGCCCACTAAAAGCTGCTATCTCAACCGCAAATATTTCAAAATGTATATAATATGTGTGAAATTGCAAGCTTTACATAATTATTTGTAGTTTTTAGCACTTCTTTCAGAGCCAAGCATATTTTCCTCCCTACACCGTTTAGTATCAAAAAGCAATTTTAATAATTTTTTACATGTAATTCTTAAATTTTGTAATTTAAGATTACAGAAAATAAGGATTACTGTAATCGTAATCGTCAAAAACTTGAAATTACAATTACTGTAATCGTAATCGTCGTTACAAAAATTACGATTACTGTAATCGTAATCGTCAAAAACTTGAAATTACAATTACTGTAATCGTAATCGTCGTTACAAAAATTACGATTACTGTAATCGTAATCGTCAAAAACTTGAAATTACAATTACTGTAATCGTAATCGTCGTTACAAAAATTACGATTACTGTAATCGTAATCGTAAAAAACTTGAAATTACGATTAATGTAATCGTAATCCTACGTGTAATCGATTGCACAAGTAATCCTTATCGCCCAGCTCTGTTAAAAACACGATATAAACAAAAAAAATTTTAAAGAGAAAATAATTCGTACAAATACTTTACACATACTAGTAATTTTCGTTTTTTTTTTTTGTTGGGGGCCGTGGGCGTTGTGGGGGTTGTCATAAAGATCACTAAAATGCAAACCAAATCTTGCGTAAACTTACAGTTTTTTAACAATACATATAATATAGTTTTTTAATAATACAGAATATTTGCGTAGAACACTTGTACGCGTTGGCGCTTTAAAATATAACCCTCAGCAGAATTCTCTTTCCGGGGTAAAATCTATGGACCGATCCATAGTACTTTTGAGTAGAAATCCGTTTGCATTGGCCGCGCTTTAAAAAAATAACCCCCAGCCAACAGGATTTTTAGAGTTATATATGTATCCACAGTATTTTTGCGTAGTCGGGAGCCTTAAAATTAGTAAAATTAATATTCACAGAAAATTTCTTGAAAGTTTCGTTGAAAAGTTATTAGTGGCTTGAAAATAAATACGTTGAACGCATTAAATCGAAGACGAATCAAGAATTATTATGAACGTCAACTCTTCATTGCTTTGGAAACTCGTCAAAAAGACAATAAGGTTGTTCTCTCTCTGTGATTTTGGCCTGGCAAATTTGCCGAGATGACATAAGTGTGATAAATTTGCCGAGCACAACAACAAAATACACGTCTTGTCAAATTTGGAGTTTCGGCAAATTTCTCATACCCCAACCCGTGATATGTGATATCATGAGAAAAATATCACGGGAAAAGCAAGAAAGAGAAATGTTAAACTGAATCACGATCAGCCACGTGGAGACGGGTTATTTATCGAGATGTTTTGCTAGATGTTTTGTTGGTGAAACAAGTTATGTGGAGACGGGCTTTTATCGATAAAAGGCGAGTTCCCGTGCATGACCAAATAATAATATGAAGGTTGTTCTCTCTGTGTGATTTGGCCTGGCAAATTTGCCGAGATGACATAAGTGTGATAAATTTGCCGAGCACAACAACAAAATACACGTCTTGTCAAATTTGGAGCTTCGGCAAATTTCTCATACCCCAACCCGTGATATTTGATATCATGAGAAAAATATCACGGGAAATGCAACCATGTTATTACATTCACAATAGTCTTCTATTAGAAGTGAGTTAAAATTTATGTTTCTAGTTCTTTTTTTAATTATTTTATTTTATTCAGATAAAAAATTAATTAATTCGAAATTGAAGCAAGCAAAGCAAAGCGACATCAGTCGTATAAAGAGTGGAAAGAATATGACTAAAATGCTAGTTCACAATGAACTCAGTTAGAATTTTATTTTCTTAAAGGTGCGCTCTCTCTGTGTGACAAATTTCTCAAGATATCATGATATCTCGGCAAAAATATTAGACACAGAGAACAACCTTATGGTCGTTTCACTGAAAAGGGAATAGGCGATTACCGTTGAACGGCTGTAGATAAAACTGTCAAAAACAGAAAAAACGCCAGCGAAGACACAAGCTATTTCCAGGAATAACACGTGCAAGAGGGTAAAATCAAAACAAAAGACGATAATTTGACAGCTTACTTTTCCAAAAACAAGATAGCCGTCCTCTGCTGCGTCCACCATTTTATTATTGCATCATGTTCACGTGGCAGTGATCCAGATGCGGATACAAATTTTGCAAGCAAATGCAACAACAATTTGGTGATCCTGGTATTTATATGGATCAAAAAAATCTATTACAATCTATACGGATCCGAAATTGATACAGATAAACACCAGGATCACAAAATTCTTATTGCATTTGCATGCAAACTTCTTATCCCGATCTGGATCACTGCCACGGTAACTCGGCAAAAAAGATTTGGAATATCGGGCGGGTTCAGAAGTCGCATCCGTTACGCAAAAGTTGTGTTTTTATCTTCTGTTGAGTGGTTCAACACAACAATTATGTTTGGACTCTTTTTTCCACCATACATTTTGTTATGCTCACTTGAGACCACATGTTGTGCTTGCGATTTTGACATATGTACAAAAGTATTAAATTCTTTTTAACTTATTTGTGAATTTAACAAAAATCTTGCAAAGCAGCGAAATTATTTCGTTTCGTATTTCGTTTTGTAGCTAAAAATTAGCCACAAAAAGTTTTAATGCGCATTAGACTATTCTTTGGCGAACGTGAAAAATCCGCCCCAGGGATTAGAAATAACCTGGTTTGGACAGGAACCCTGCTTTTTTGACGGGAAAGCACATTTGGAACTGGACATAATGAACTGAACTGTATATATTGTCCAAATTTTGAAATGTATTTCTTAAATTATGTAGAGTAAATAAGCCGTAATAAATAAATAAATGGAAATAAAATTTCTTATCTCGACTTAGGCCTTTATAGCCGTGTTTCACATACGGTGATCCGAACCCTAACCTAAATTTTGCATGAAGCGTTGCTCATCACAATCATCAAAAAAATAATTACTGCCGCTGTTGCGTTTCATGCTGTGTTTCTGAACATAGCCGAAAGCATTCACTGATGCCTCCTCATGATGAATTTCATCAGTGATTCATAAAGGATTCATTTCAGTTTTTTACTGCTGGGTATATGTTGTATATGTTTCTTCTTCTTTTTAGTTCTTTGCAAGTGCAGCCAATTTTCATTATGAGCCGGATTGTTTCAGTAAAAATTTATCTTAACCCAGACCCAGATGTAATAACTGAAATGCCCCTTATGACTTGTAACCACAGAAAAAAAAATTTTTTATTTACGACTGCCATCCTTATTCCGGCCTGAGCACATAATTTGCTTTACCGGTAAAGTAAAGAATCTCGAACTTTGAATATCCTTTTTGTATCCTGGCAGCAGGAAAATTAAGTTTTGTTACCATTTTCAGTCCTAATCCATTCAGTTCGCATGGAATTGCGCAGATATCGTTACTATTTGTGTCAGCATACAGATTGAAAAGATGGTAATAATTTTAAGCATAGTAATGGCGTTTTCTTTTCTACGAAAAAATGTTGCCCTCCTATATCCCAATTATCGAATTACGTATCCTGACTTTCTATAAAATGGCTGAATTTGTAGATAAGGGTGCCCTCTTACTTAGTTAGAGGTCAATATTTGGTGAAAGTACCAGACAAACTTACAAAATGGCTAAGAAAATCAAACAGGGCAACATTATATCGAGAAAAGAAATCGCTATAAGTTACCAATAAAGTAATTTTGTGGTCACGCACAGAATCGGGCCGTTCATTGAAACTTTATAGCCCGTGCACAATTGGCTTTTTCTGATACAAGTTTGATAGAAAAATCTTTAAAACAGAGCGAAATTTCAGATGCTTGCTACAATTAACACCTTGTCGATTTCCACTTCACTTTTTTGCTTTTATTTATAACACCGGTTTTATGCTATGAACGTAACTGTCAAAGCGAAACTTTGAAGCAAAGCGAAGTTGAAGACAATTGTGTACGGGTTATACATAATACAAACACACCATTAGAGCCCGTGCACAATTGACTTCTACCTTGCTTTGCTTCAGAGTTTTGCTTTGACAGTTTCGTTCAGCATGTGCTTTTCAAAGGGACATGTTCACCATTGAGGTGAAGCGAGTAAGGCAAGGTATAAAGTTAGCCATGTTTCAACTTTTTTACACTTTGACAAATATCTCCCTTGTGTGTGTGTGTGTATGTTTGTATAGCTACACTTATTTTAGCGATTTCGCACAATCTCGTGAAAAGTGAACAGAGAAAAGTAAAAAATAACATTCGAATAAGCAGAAAAAAGCAAATTCCCCAAATATTTTACCAAAAATCGGGTTTATAAATTAAAGCAAAGGGGGAAACTTTCCAATAATGTCACACGCCCCCAAAAAAACGACTTTTACCGGTAGGTAGGGGAGGGGAAGGGTGTTCTGAATCTGTAAAATTTAGGCGCCGGACGTACCTCGTTTTCGAGGAATTTATGGTTAAACTTTAGTAATCTCCATATAAATTCGATAGATAAAGAAAAAACTTTTGCGCAGAACACTTTTCTGCGCTGGCGGCCTTCGGCCGCGCTTATAAAAAATAACCCTGGGCTACGCCATCCGTCCGGACGTGTGCCCTAACCGTGGCTACCGCCACGGTGATGTCCTTCTGCATAGTACACCCTGTGAAGTCGCTATTAGCAACATTTTTAATAAAAGTGATTTTAACGCTATATTGTAAAATTTATTAAATATATTAGTAATATACGTGTTGTGACTAAAATAGAGAGTGAAATTTGTTTTACAAATGAGGAATTGGGGTTGCTATTGGTAAAAATTTAACAACTTTAACAAATTCCGGGAAAACTAGGTACGTCCGGCGCCTGAATTTAACTGATTCAGAACCTACTCCTCCTCCCCTACAACCCAGTAAAAGTCGTTTTTCTCGGGGCGTGTGACATTATTGGAAAGCCAACCCAAGCAAAGAAGTGAAGTGGAAATTGTCAAAGTGTTAATTGTAGCAAGCATCTGAAATTTCGCTTTGCTTTAAGGTTTTTTCTATCAAAGTTGGAGCAGACAAAGCCAATTGTACACGGGCTCTTATATTCTTGCGATTGTCAAATGGAATGAAATAGAATCGGATCAGCGGATTACGGATTTTCTTCAGTTGTTGACTAGGGAAAGGTATACAAATTGTTAAAAATTAAACATTTTACAAAATATAACTCGATTATTTTTGCTTTGGAATAAAAACAAGATTTGTCAATATATAAAAAATAACGCTGGTAATTATTCGGTATTTGTAGAGAGAATTTATGTGGAACGAAGTGAGAATAAAAAAATGAATTACAATTTTTACACTGATTTCGCTAAATTTTTGTTTTTGTGTAAAGTGTGAATTTTTTAGCAATAAATTTACAAAATATATGTAATTATGGCGTATATAAACGTTGTTGAGTGGACACCTGATCAGGTGACGGATTGGCTCAAAGGTAAGGAAACCTGCACGCACATACACGTATGAAAAAAATATGTATGAACAACTGTGTGAATATTATAAAATATATGTACAAGTGCCACTCCCCATTCCTATAATGAGTGTTTAATCAATGTAGTGCTATTTTATTTTTTCATTTGCTTTACAATTTTAGGCCTCGACGAATCTATGGAACATTATATTAGTTCATTTACCAATAATGAAGTCGGCGGACGGCAATTGCTCAATATACGCCCCTACGAACTGGAACAACTGGGAATGTATTCGATTGGTCATCAGGAAATTGTGTTGGAGGCAGTAGAAATTTTGCGTAATTTTGTGAGTTAATTTGAAAGTTGAATGAGAGATTCTTTCAAAGATCCATTTTTTTTTTGGCTGTTTGATAAATCCAACCCATTAGCACAATTGTAACAAAAATTAATAATTTTCTCGATTTCTAGTACTACAACTTAGATAAAGAAAACTTGCAATTTATGGCACTGCACGTGGCCACCGCAGCTCACGGCCTGCACAGACAATTGGTCACTCACAGTGATTCCTCAAAAATTGAGACGAAAATCCTCAGTGATATTACCCGCACAATTGGCACAATAAAACCGCTAATTGGCTGGTTGGAGAGAGCACCATTTCAGGGTCAGGTGCAATACACCGAGATATGCAGAAATTTACTGCGACTCGGACTGGAAATGGCCACAATGGCACAACGTGATCGCTTCGTTGAACGACCAGTAGATCAGATACGAGGAGCGGCAGAGAAATTGGAAAGGCTTGCCAATTATATAATACAGGATATATCTGATCCGATGCTTTTGCAACCGGCTTCATTGAATTTGGTCACAGTGAAGAAACGTGAAATGGATCCAGGATTTGAAATTGAATCCAATTATCATGGCGTACATCGTATAACAGAAATTAAATACAATTCCCCAGCACACAACTCGGGTAAAATCGAATATGGCGATGAAATTGTACAAATCAATTACCAAACGGTCGTGGGTTGGCAGGGAAAAACTGTGTGGCATCAACTGCATGTATCACCAACGGATGTCCTGCTAACACTTAAGAAACGTCCAAAGCACACAAAGATCTATGGACAAATTTATATGCAACCATATCGTTTGCCAAGCAAAAAACGCACAGTCGGCACCCGTTGGGGTGAAAATGTACCGAGATCAGGTTTTCTGACTGTACCTAAAAACCCCGCTGCTTTCGAACTGCTAGCGCTGAAGTCTGAAGAGAAGGCCGCTACAACGGCATCGGATTCCGAATCGAATTGTAGTGACACATCGACCCCAACAGAAACTAAGGAGTCGGAGAAACGCAGCCGTTTATATTATGAAAAGCCACGCACTGTACTGCAGCGACGGCATACCATCAGCGGTGATTTGAAATGCGGCATTGACTCGCTGTTGAATCAACAGCACAACAAAACAACTACAGCTGGCAGCGGCGGCATTGTGGGTGGGGATCCATCGTCGCCGAGCTTGCGAGATAAGTGCAAATCGTTCGGCTTTGGTTTGGAATTGACTTCACGACCGAAAACGTGCATTGGCATGGCCGGCGGTGGAGGCGGCGCAAAGGGTGAAGGCTATGCCGGCGGCGAAAGCGGCGGCAACGTAGATATGACGGAAATGTTTATTAAAGCAAAAGCGAATGCAGGCGGTGCTGATAACAACGAACAAAATGATGCCGGCGGCGGCGGTGGTGGCGGAGAGCGCTCAAAGCCGGGTGTTAGTAAAGTTGTGCGCTTCGGTGCGAATATGAAATTCGAAGATTATCCAGTGGATGAAAAATATGTTTGTAATGTAGAGAATACGATTATCGAGACATTCGAGCCCATTCTGTTTGCCGACGAAGAGGATGTGGATGTATTGGATATGGAGCGGAAAGCGGCTGCAAAAACGGAAGTGATTGTGAATGACTCAGAGACAGCGACTGCCAACTCAATAACTACTACAGCAAGCCTTGCAACACCCACAACCACGCCCAAGCCACCGGCGCCATTGCCAGATGCTGCTGCTGCTAGTGCTGCTGCTGGCGCTAACGTGTCATTTGTTGAAGCCGTTAATGCGCCAGTTGTCGCAGCACGTCGCGGCCGTTTGGACAAAAGTCACAGTACACCCGCCTACGATAATACGGGCGTAGAAAGTGACAAACCGCCAGCCATTGAGCCACGCAGAGAATTTCGTCAACAAACTCCGCCTGTGCCACCGCCAAGACCGCGCAAACAAAAGGATATGTCACCACAATTGGTGCCACCACCGCCACCCAAACCGCCAAATCTGATGGGTACGGCATTGCATCCGCCATCCGAAGCCGCACCTGCACCACCACCACCAATTCCCGCGAATACGCGAAGGGCTGTGCCACCAACACCCACCATAAATGTGGAAATGGTGTCACCAATGCAACTGCCATTAACGCCAATCTGCGCCATGATGTCAACGCCAACACCAACGTCAACGCCAATACCAATGCCAATGCCAGCAACACCGGCAGCAGCCAACACGCCAACGCTCAATTTTACGGCAAGTACACCAACACCAACACAACACATCAATGAATTGCATACACCAACAAAAAGCCGTACACTATCGCTAAAGAAGAGGCATAATCTGATAGCGAAGCGACGTAATGTCAATTTGAAGGTACTGGGCACCGGCGACATACAGGGACATCTCTACAGACGCACCAAAGATAGGCGCGGCGTGACTTTCTGGGCGCGTTTGTACTTTGTAATGCTCAATACCATTTTGTATGGATTTCGCTCGAAAGAGGCGTCGAAGGCCAGCTGTGTGATATTTCTGCCGGGATTTACTGTGTCATTGGCCAAGGTAAGTTGCAGCAAAGCTTTAATGAAACTAAATTGTTTGAGTAGCATAATAAATCTATAATTTTTATTTCATGTACACTTCGCCCAAACGCACACAAAAAAAAAAGGAAGTGCATTCCAAGCCGCACGCCTTCAAGGTATACCATGCAGCAAAAACCTTTTACTTTGCCGTTGAGTCGCAAGACGCGCTAAACCAATGGATTGATTTGCTTCGGCAGGCAACTTTGCATCCGCCAATAATAAATTCACGCCAAACCTCATCATCTGGTGGTGGCGGCGGCGGCGGCGGCATTACTGCTGGTGGTGGCTGTTGCTTGGACGATATTCACACAAAGGATTTATTCTCTGAGACGGACAGTTCCGGCGAGGAGGCCGAGTCGCTAATTGCGAGTAATCTCTGTACGCCATCGCCGCAATCGGGAACGGCTAAGGATGTGCTGGGTAGTTTATCAGCTAACAACACGCCCACAACAACACAACCCAAGCAGGAGCGACGTTATTTGGGCTCATTGCGTAAATTAACGAAAGGTCAATTGCCGTTCAAAAGTAGTGGGTCGTCGTCCGCGTCCTCAACGTCGGCCGAGAAGAAATCATCCTCCAGTGACATTCCAGTGCCTACAGATCAATATCGGAGTTATCGCAAAGTGCCTGGTGGCAGTTTTGGTTTACAAATTGGCACTAATACGCCGGGTTATCATCATGATAGTATGATGAGTCATCACAGCACGCAGCAGCAAAGCGGCAGTTTGACACTTGCGCAACAGATACAACAACAGCAGCAACAACAACAACAACCACAGTATCAACAACAACAACAACAGTATCAACAACAACAGCAGCAGCAACAGCAACAACAACAACAACAGCAGCAACAGCAGTATCTACAACAACAACAATCACAGTATCAACAACAACAGCAACAGCAGTATCAACAACAACAACAGCAACAACAGTTTTCACATACTCCGACAACACCGAACATGACCGCAGCCGCCTCCGCTGCTTTAAACGTAACTTCACCCACGCCCACAACCACACACACTTCTGCACCAACTCAACTACAAGCACAATTTCCCACGCCCTCACTTTCAACGCAGTCTCCCGCACCTGCAGCACCAGCAGCAGCATCACCACCATCAACTGCCGACGTGGGTGGCGGCCGTAAGCTTTCGCTCACCTCCAGTCACATTTCGATTGTCAGCAATGATACGGATATTTCGCTGGGGCCACCATCGTCGCCGGCGCCAGTGCCTGATCGCGCCAATGCCTCCTACCCCACAAGTAGTCATCAGTCGCCGAGCACGCACAGCACTACACCATCCACATCGTCAAGCATATCATCGAGATCGATGCGCAAGATACCATACAATTTCATACACGCATCCAATCCCAATTTGGTGGAATTTGATTTTCAAACATCAAAAACTCTAGACTATTCGTTGCCGAAAATCAATTCGGCCAATTCATGGGAGGCACATCACAACATACAGAGTTTTATCACATTGAAAGATTTGATGTTGCGCAAACAGGAGGAGGAGGCGCAAGAGATGTACAATAATCGTGTGCTGTTGGGTGTGGAAAAGAAGGATGCGCAAAAGAATAGAGCGGCCGCTAACGCTGCTAGAGGTGGTGGTAGTGGTGGTGGCGGAAGCGGAAGTGTCGGCGGCGGCGCTGCTGATGGTGGTGGTGGCAGCATCAGCAGTAAATTGTCGAAAACTCAAAATCGCAGCCTGCCAAAAACGCCCGACTATGAGATCAGTTTCAAGCCGGACGACGAAGATATACGACGCACGCGCACAAAGGAGGGCCTAAAATTGCGCGATTTTGGCTATGAATTGATATCGGGCGATGAGCCCGTGAGCAGTAGCAGTCATTCGGCCTCACGCCAAAACTCCAATATATCTATGATCAGCAGCGGCGGCGATCAGCATACCATGTTGGCGGAGAGCGGCGGCGGCGGCAGTAGCAGTAAATCGCGTTCGTTTGGACTGCTGCCGCATAAAAGCAAAAAACATTCGAGCAACAGCTGCTCCTCCACCTCCTCGATCGCCGAACTCGTTGGCGGTGGCGGCGGCGGTGGTGTTGGTGAGAAGCGTGCCGGCAGTATTAAAAAGAAGAGCAAAAGCGAACGAATTTTTCAACAATTTCACAAGCATGCCAGCGGCAGCAGCGGCAGCAATGCGGCGGTTAGCTCAAGTGGTGGCGGTGGAAGTACAGCGATGACCATGACTTTGCCGCTAAACAAGAATAAGAATAGCCAACGCGATACGGAACTCAGCAGCAGCAATATGAGCGGCAGAAGTGGTTCCGGCATTAAGAAAAGCCATACATACAATCACGATTTGAAAGAGAAAGCAGGTGCCAAATATGATGCACATCGCAAAAACTCTGTGCCAATTCTAACCAAGTTAAGTACAACATTCGGCGTGGGCGTCGGCGGTGGCGGTGGCGGTGGCGGTGGCGGTGGCGGTGGCAACACTTCGGCCTCGATGAGCAACAGCAATCTCTCGGCATCGGGTACGATTGGAAAGAGTGGCAAGGAGAAACGTTTACTCGGTTCGCCATTGTTGCATCGCACCGTGTTTGGAACACAGCATCATCAGCAGCAACAACATGTCATCCATCATCAGCATCAGCAAGCGCAACAACACAATGTGAGTGGCATTTCAATGCCAACAACGCCAACCGCATGCAGTGGACGCGAGTATGATCGTGAAATATTCTCACAAATTATTTTTCCAAAAGTCAACACGGCAACACATCATCATCATCAGCAACAGCAACAACAACAACAACAGCAGAAGCATTTGACAACGCAACAACAATCCAACAACAGCTATCAACAAGGCAGTGTTGGCGTCGGTGGCGGCTATGGTAAGATGCGCCTCACCACCTCACAATCGTCAAACTCTATTATAATGGCGCCAGACATAGAGGCGCCACCGCCACCTCTGCCGCCGCATGAGCCGCGTGAAACACGCGATGTGAATGCGCCCAGCAATGGCGGCGGCAGTGGTGGTGGTGTTGGTGCTGCCAAGGATGCGAATGCATCCACGGTGGCGACAATAAATTCTCCCGAGTATCCTCACATGGAATGCCCACCAGTATTTGAACCCGAAATATACTCATTAACCGATCCGAATGTTAGCCAAACTCTGCTGATGCGCCGCAAGGAAGATGCTGGTGCCGAGTGCGGTGCAGCAGCAGGAGGAAGTAATAGTGCCGATCAGACGCAGTAGCAATTTGTGAAAAACGAAAGCGAAAATAAAATACAATTTATATACACCAATTTTAGGCAGTCAAAGACTGGAGCTTTGCTGTTAAAGCCAGGCGATAAGCGCTTCTCACGCGGAGATCGATTCGGAATAGCTTCTTATAATGCAAAAGCATCTTACCAACCAATTGCTTAGCTGTGTAATAAGAAAGGTGAAGTGATTAGCAATTGTCAAATAAAAAAAAAACGATATAATAGTGTCTTCCCTTAGTTATTTTTATTTCTACTTGGAACTAGGTTTCCGAGAGCTAAATATATATATATACATACATATATATGTATATGTAAAGTGGATATTTTTTGGAACGTAGTATTAGCAAAAAATAAAGACTAAATATGATATTTTATGAAATTAAAAATTTTTTCTATTTTATATGCATGAATAGGATCGCCAAAGATCCCGGCGAGTTTGGCTTTGTTCAGAAACTCAGTTTGAAGCGCAACCCGCTTTCGTAGTACAAGCAGAGCGTTCATAAACGTAAATCTTGCATGAAGTGCCGCACATCACAATCATCAAAAAAATAATTACCGCCGCTGCACACTGGGGCCACTTATATATATGAGGACGCTCAAAATTCTGAAATCAACTTTTTTACATCAGAATCGCTTTATCTGCACTAAAGTTGTTAATCTATAGCATCTTAACCCATTGACGGCCATGAGTTAACCCGTTGGTGACCTATGTTTTTTATTTTAGTTTCGATTTTAATTTTTTTGAATCAGAATCGGTATATCGATACTAAAATAGTAAATCCCAAGAATTTTAACCCCTTAACGACCACGAATTAACCCATTTTTAACCAAATTTTTTCACTTAATTCTTAGATCAAAATATTTAAATCATATTAGTTGTATCTACACTAAAACCAGTAATCTTTGGAATCTTAACCCATTAACGGTCATGAATTAACCTATTGGTGACCAGTTTTTTTTTAAGATCTGTAAATAAATTATTTAAATCACAATTGGTATGTCTGTGGTATGGTGGCCGCAGTGATGCAGTGGGTAGAGTGCTCGCCTGCTATGCCAGAGGTCTCGGGTTCAAACCCCAGTCCGAGCAAACACCAAAAAATTTTTCTAATTAGTAAAAATCCAATTATTGGGTTTTTTAAGAGCAGCGGTCACCTCTCGGCAGTGGGCGGCATACCCTCCGAGAGTATTTCTGCCATGAAAAAGCTTCTCAAAAAAAAATGCATTCGCCGTTCGAAGCCGGCATAAAACTGTGGGTCCACCCAATTGGTACGAAAAACAAAAGGAGCACACCTCGAATTGGGACAGAAGCTCGGCCATAAAACTCGTCAGAGTTATAATAGCGCCATTCTTTTATATTATTATTATATTAGTATGTCTGTACAGAAATAGCCAATTTGCATTATATTAACCCATTAGCGGCTATTTATTAACCCCTTGATGAAATATGTAGGTGCAGGTACATATGTATGTATACAAAAATGGTTTTCTCCAATTTTTTGTTTCGAGATATTAAAAGTTTTATGTTGTCACAAGTATGTTTATATGGGAATTAGGAGTTTCAACGTTAGCGTTTTAAGCAGAACACGTATTTCCCCACATATTTTCATGCCTAACATAAGAAAAAACAAAATTGGAGTAACACAACTTGAGCTTCAAAGAACTCATATTATAATCCAACTTACAAGTCTAAATTAAAGAAAACTGGCTTGACAAGTAACCTTAACCACAATTTGTAATAAAAGTAACCAGTAAATAATGGATCAACTAAATTTAAGATAGAACAGAATCAAATTCAACCAAATATAGGTGTTTTTTTTTTTAACTAAAATTGGAATGCAATTTTTAAACTCACTTTTTTTTAAAATGCGCACTTTGCTTTTGGTTCTGAACTCGGATTCTTTGTCACATAGGACCATAGTTTACTGCTGCATTTTTACATTTGCTACGTTTTTGCGCAAATTAAAAAAAAACCCATTTTGAAAAAAATATTTAAAAAAAAAAAGAGGTACGTTTAGTTTTATACTAAAAATTTATTTTTTAAAACATCTAGTTCCAAAAAAAAAAAACACTCATCGATTATATAAGCTTCACTTAATGTTATGGAAAAAGCAGAATAATAAAATTTTATATCCTTCTCTTACACCAACTATTTGAAATACACATTAAAATTTCTCACTTTGAAAAAAAAATTATTTTTTGGAAAATTTGCCATGTTTGTGTATGGATAACTCCCAACTGAAAAACGATAGAAAGCTGAAAATTGGGCCAGAAGTGTAGAATTTTATAGGGAACAATACTGCGTTTTTATTTTTTTGAAAAACTCATTATTTAAAAACTGAATTTTGAGCACGCTCGGCCCCAGTGTGCGCTGTTGCGTTTCATGCTGCGTTTCTGATCATACCCATTATTTAACACGCTTGTATTACGTAAACATTGCATACTTTTAGGCGAAAGCGAGAATAGGGATTTCAGTGTAAGATGTGCTTATTTAAAGCACTTTCCCCATTCCTTAACAACAAAAATGTCTTCTATCAACAACATAAATCTCCAACAGAGGTCAAGGATCATCAGATATCTAAACTTAATGGCTTCCCAGAGCATTCAGCTGAACACCAAAAAAGTTATTAAGAAATTCAAATGATAAACATTCAAAAGCATAAGCATTGATTTTTCAATATTTGTGTATAATATAAATTTCATTTTACATACAAATTACCATCAAAAGCCAAATAAAAAATTAATGTGCAATAAAAAATGCATCGACGACCTTAAAAACACGCACCCGATGACACGTTTACAAAGCAGTAATTTCCTGTTCAATCTCCTCTTTTGTGAACATACGAAAATCTTCATTCGGCCTCATCACCAACACCTCAACATTCTTTGATTCCAACTTTTCTTCCATTACTTGCTTTAATATGGACATTGCCAATTTGGTTGCCTCCTGCAAACTCATATCCTTGTGATATTCATCCTTCAGCGTTTGTTGTGCACCCTCACTACCCGAACCGATGGCTTTGGCACCATAACGTACATACGTGCCGGATGGATCCATATGCCAGAGTTGTGGTACACCCTCGTTGATGCCGGCGAAAAGCATTGCCACACCAAACGGCCGACTCATTGCTGAGCCACCATCACTACTGTCGCCAAATTGTATAGCCATAGCAGAGACGGCTTGTGCACACGATTCAATTGGCATGGATTCATTATAGATGAACCAATAATTTTGACACTCTACGCGTGCCCGATCGATTAGAGTACGCGCATCAGCCGTTAAGCCAGATGTGACACAGCCTATGTGTCGATCTACTTGTACGATTTTCTCCACACTACTAGCTACCATAAGATCAGAGGTGCTGCGCTTTTCGGCAGCGAGTACAACGCCTAAAGGATGGATAGGAGTGGAAAACTATTTATTTTTTCTTATTGTAACTTTTTCCTTTACTCACCGCTGCTCGTGCATATGCCAATTGCGGTGGAACCTAATTTAATTGCTTCTATCGCATATTCCACTTGGAAAAGACGACCCTCTGGTGAAAAGGTGTTCACACCACGATCATATTCAGCGCGTGTTAAGAACATCTAAGTGAGATAAGATAATGAATTTATTACTTTCATTATTTAGAGGCAAATTAATAGCAAAAACTTACTTTTTTTTTATTGAATTTGTTGAATATTTATTGGAAAAAACTCAAATTTAATATAAGCGGCGTACAGAAAATGACCAAACACTTTTGCCGTCTACTAAGCTGTCAGATGAAATGTCAAATAGAGACTTGCCAACTTAAAGCAGATGCCAGATCTAATATAAAGGAATATAAATTATTTCAATTTCCATATTACTCGGGTCGTCAATATTTCCGGCTCACATTTCCTTCTGTCTACCAAAAGCAATATCTCCAAAAGTATTAATGTTTTTCGAATGAATCCTTCAGGGGATGTTAGTCGAGACTTTTCTTTATCTAAATTTATTACTTTCATAAATATTTTACTAATATTAATAATAGCAAATTGTTGTTAAATAAACTAACACCATTATCACCAATTTCTAAATTAAACACACAAATAATCCTTACTATATTTTCACACGTAGCTTTATTAAGCTGTTGGAACCACTTTCACACACTTTTTATTAATTTTATTTGCCGAATTTTACATTTTAATTGTTCGACCAACTGCTTTTGTACCTTTTCAATAATAATAATGGCCACCAACATATAATAGTGATGCCACACCTACCAAAAGGTAATTCACATGATAAGGTCGCATGCACAGTGCGCGATTCGGAGGCAATGAAATTAGTAAATAAAGGCCAAGGCCGCCTACGCTGAAGGGTGTACTACACAGAAGGACATCACCGTGGCGGTAGCCACGGTTGGGGCACACGTCCGGACGGATGGCGTAGCCCAGGGTTATTTTTTATAAACGCGGCCGAAGGCCGCCAACGCAGAAAAATTCAATACGGCCCAACTCGTTTACCACTGTGACGACGGCCTTTAACTTAACTACAAACTACTTAAAAACTATACATCTCCGGAAGCCAGGACTTTTACATTTACACTGCTATTCCGAGCGTTACCGGAAAATTATTTTACTGGTAATTTATGTTGCTGAAAATTGTTACCATCTTTTCAATTGGTATTCTGGCATAAATGGTAACGCTATCAAAGCATTTCCATACGAACGGAATGGAATCGGGCTGAAATGGTAACAAATTGTTACCACGTATTGAGGTGGTAACTTAATTTTCTGCTGCCAGAATACGAAAAGAGTGTTTAAAGTACCAGATTCTTTATTTCAACAGTAAAGTAAATTATGTTACCACACCGGAATAAGGCCGTTTGAATCAGGAGGATCTCCTCTACAACGTCCAATAAATTTTTTTTTCCAACGCGTGGTAGACGGTTGGAAAGTTTTCCCAAACCTTCGGTGCGTAATCTTCAGAAAATAAGAAAAGAAACATTTACCAATTGGTATACATGTGGTCAGTAAGCTTTCGGTATACTTTCGGTGAAAAACAAAATTTTCGAATCGATATCGCACCGAGTAATATCGAATCGCTCCAAATAATGCAAAAGAATTTTTTTTGGCAGGTTTCGTTAAGGCCCTCGGCAACTTACAATCTTGCATGACAAGCAGTGCATATGTGTGAGTGTCGGGTGATTGACGCAAATATCAAAAAATTTTGATTTTCGTCGCCGCGAGCAGATAGCGAGCCGACAACAAGTACGTGTAGCACGACGGCTGCCGATTGCACTCACACCATCAAAAAAACACTAACACATATGCACTGCTTGTCATGCAAGATTGTAAGGTGCCGAGGGCCTTTAGAGCGCTTTCACATTACTCGGTGCGGTATCGGATCGACATTTTTGGTTTTTACCGAAAGTATACCGAAACCTTACCGACCACATGTATTTCAATTGGCATTTTCACATTAGCGTTGCATACATGAAATCGGAGCGGATTAATTTCGGTATACCGCAGCGCGGTAAGACCGGTCAGTAAAATTTGAGGAATTACTGCATACATTTTTGCGGCGTAATAAAAGAAGAAGAACAAAGTCAGTAAAAACTCGTTTCGGCTATAAATGTAGCAAGTTATAATGTCTTCGTCTTCGCTAGAAGACATTGTTATTATTGAGTGATTTATTGAAGTTAAAAATTTTATTTTGCAAATTTCGATGTTTGTTTTCCTATTTTCTGCCGATAACGCACCGAAAGTATTCCCACAAGTGTGAAAAACACAGCAACGCGGAATCGTTTCGTTAAGCTGGAAATACCGAGCAAAAAATGTCGATCCGATGTCGTACCGAGTAATGTGAAAAGGCCCTTAGCCTGGATTTACATGGTTTAACTATTTCTTTCAATTCGGCCGTGACATATGAGACAGGAGGCTGCTCACCTTCTTTCTTTCATATATCGGCAGTATCTATATATTAATAGGCTAACATTTTTCCCATACAAACAATTGCCAGGCTGTTTTGCACATTTAACATACTCATATCCACATAAAATTGATATGGATGTGTTCGTATGAGTCAGGAGCAGTGCATAGGCATATCATTTTTTCTATAAATTATTTAATTTCTTTATAATTAATAAATAAAGTTTTTAGTTTTGTACCATTTTTAATTTACTTCGTTTTTGCTTCGTTGGCAAATGTGCCCACTATCTATATATTAATAGGCTAACATTTTTCCCATACAAACAATTGCCAGGCTGTTTAGCACATTTAACATACTCATATCCACATAAAATTGATATGGATGTGTTCGTATGAGTCAGGAGCAGTGCATAGGCATATCATTTTTTCTATAAATTATTTAATTTCTTTATAATTAATAAATAAAATTTTTAGTTAAGATAAATAAATATCGTAAACGTGTTTACAAATATCGTAAACACAGTTGAAGAGTCGCTTTAATTTAAAAGCGCTCACCACCGGGCCTACCTTCCTAGATCTGCCTTGATTTTGACCATGATTTCGCGTCGGACCGTGATCAAAAGGGCAAATCAGTGTTGCGGTACAACTGGAATTTGGAAAGTGTTGCTTATCTCCGCGAAAAGGAATAATTTGTGTACCAATACAAAGTTGAAAAAATAAATTGCATGGTCGAATTTCGACCACAGGCGATACTAGTGCTAATTATTCTATTTGGGAATAAGCGTTTTCAAGAACTACTATCATATTAATTTAATATAAACTAAATAGTTACGAAGGAAGCTTATATGTATATAAAAAGCTCTACTTGTTTCGCAATCGTAATAAAAGTCGTCAAATTTCATTTCCAAATCCGTCTAGTCCTAGACTAGTATTTTAAACGAAATCATCAGCGACGTTAATTTACAAAGCTGCGGCGCATTTGCTCTGCGATGGCGCTCAGCTGTCATTTCCTTTCCTAATCATTTGACATTTGTCAGCTGACAACTTTTTATTTGTGAATTTCTGCCCATCCATTCTATTGATTAAAAAATTTAGAAAATTGTAAAAAATGGCTTTGCATTCGGCTAGGGGAAAACTTATTTCGGTTATTGGTGATGAAGTAAGTGAACTACATACCAACATATGTGAGAAAAATTTATAAATCATCTTTCAATTGTCTTGGCTTCTTTTCACAGGACACCTGTGTTGGTTTTCTTCTGGGCGGTGTTGGCGAAATCAACAAAAATCGTCATGCCAATTTCATGGTGGTTGATAAAAGTTTGTATATAATTAATTTATAAATATGAATGTTATAATTACTTATATTTTGTTAATAGATACACCAGTAAGCGAAGTGGAGGAATGTTTTAGGCGCTTTGTCAAGCGCGATGATATTGATATTATTTTGATAAATCAAAATTGCGCGGAACTGATACGTCACGTGATCGATGCGCATACAGCGCCAGTGCCAGCAGTGCTGGAGATTCCATCGAAGGATCATCCATATGATGCCAGCAAAGATTCAATTCTGAGACGCGCCAGAGTGAGTGAATTAATATACATAGAATTCATTATGTAAAAACGTTTCTGAATATACAATTTTTTCGTCTCTTTGCAGGGCATGTTCAATCCTGAAGATTTAAATTAAAATGGGTTCAACTTTTTTTAAATCGTCAGTATTTAAAGCTTTTTCTCATTATATCCTTTGTTAATTTCTTTTTGTGTTTAGTCATATTTAAATGCAATAAAACGTTATTGTTGTAAAATGTATTGTCGCCCATTTTAGAGGGTGTCCATAAAAATTAAATACAAAATGTAGTTGAAAGATAAATGTATTGTAATAAAATAAAGACAAAATCATGTATTCATTATTAAAATATAACTCGATGTAAAAATACAATATACTACTATATAGTTGAACTAATTAGCACAAAGAAAATGCAAATATTGAACTATATTATAAAAATTAAAAAACCTAATTTATTTTCCACTGTAAAAAAGCTTCTTACAAAAATGGCATCCGCCTTTGGGATCCGGCATAAAATTTTTGGTATACCCAATTAACAAAAAAAAAAAAATTACGAATCACGCCTCGAATTGGAGGAGAAGCTCGGCCTAAAGCTCGTTGTGACAAACTTGTCTGGCTCTATCTGTATTACTTTATCGCTTAAGAGCATTTATGGACCACCGGGATCCATAATTTGGCCTATATTTTGGGAACCAGGTTAGGCATCTCAATTAAAATAACTATATTCAACTCCTGATTAGTACCTTTCATTTGATACTAATATATTGCACAAAAACATTCCGGGGACATTCAGATCAACAATAGGGATTTTCTAAATATCTCACTCCAGCGGCACCTATCGAGTTTATTTTTTGTAAACGAGTTCTTCATTACATAGAAAACATACTTGCCAAAAACGAACATAATCGAACGGATTTTGCAAATATAGCGACTCCAGCGCCATCTAGCAAGAAAAAAATTAAGCCTCTGGAGAATAAAATGTCAAAATTTCCTCGCACAAAAAACAAAAAAGATCACCCTATTTCAAAACTTGTTTAAAAAACGTCCTATTTCAGAATTTTTTTCAATAACGTCCTATTTCAATTAATATCCTATATTTTGCTATCAATGCCCTTGGTTTTGGCTATAAGGGCTTATTTAAATTCAGTTGCTTTTTACAATTATTTTTAGGGAATGATTATTGCCAATAACTTATTGGTTAGATTTTCTTACAAAAATAGTCTTAGTTATTTAAATACATACTCATATGTATGTATGTATGTGCATATATTTAGATATATCCCAGCAGTATTTGAGGTAAGGAGGTGCATATTCAGTAGAATATTCAGCATGAAAAATAACCTGAAACTGAGTTCAAAATTCATTGCTGAAAAAATAACTGAACACGAAGTGAAGCCATCAGGTGTATTGAAATATATGCTATGGAAGTTCTCCCTGCGTATTCAGGCTTTTTTTCATACAGAAACTCTCCCTGCTCGTTCTGCAGTTTTCAGGTAGTTGATTTTCGACGCCACCTTTATATAAAAACGAAAGAGAAAGTTCAGATCAGGGACTTGTAACGCGTTTCGGTTTCGGTTTCTGTTACACAGCTAAGTAACGAAACAGAAACAAAACTCCTTTGTAACAAAAGTCGTAACAAAACTCCGAAACGTTTCCAGCAGAAACAAAACCTGTAACGAAACTGAATTAATTTTGTTCCTTGTAACAGAAACAGAAACAGAAACAAAACTCCTTTGTAACAAAAGTCGTAACAAAACTCCGAAACGTTTCCAGCAGAAACAAAACCTGTAACGAAACTAAATTAATTTTGTTCCTTGTAACAAAATCCGTAACGAAACTAAATTAATTTTGTTTCTTAGTATCAGAAACAAAATTAATTTTGTTCCTTGCAACAAAAACAATACCAGAAACAAAATTAATTTTGTTCCTTGCAACAAAAACAAAACCAGAAACGCAATTAATTTTGTTTCTCAGTAGAAAAACTATATTTGCAGAACATTAGGATGGACTTATTATTTTTAGGTATATAATATACATACATACATATATATGTATGTCTGTGGCAACCAACTAAAGTATGGAATAAGACACTTATATTTCTTAAATATTATCGTAAGGGACATTTATTCAAATACGCTCATAAAACATTGAGACCGAAATTATCGTAAGGGACAAAATTATGATTTTTTCGCAAACTGCAAATTTTTTCAAGAAAAAAGATATCAGGTTCAATATATTAATTAACCATCTAAACGCGTGTTCAATTTCATTTAAATATACCAGTAAAAAACAGTGAAAAAAAACAACAAAAAAATGCTCTCCTGTAAAATTTGCATTTGCTTTTGTCCCTTACGATAAAGTCGCACAAAGGGGTCGATATGAAGAAAAATATAACTGGGTGACTATTAATTTTTTTAAATGATATATAAAAACGCTTCATAAGCATAGAACAACGGATTGTGAAAAGTCTACATTAATTGTTATCAAGAAATATTTAATTTTCTAATAATAGCTCATTCAGACTACTTTGTAGTGCAATTTCTTCATCATCATGATTTTTATAAGACGTCGAAGCAGTACAGGATGCTTTGGCGGGTGTAATATCGTTTCGTATGGATAATGGGATATCCGACTTGCGTTTTTTTTTTGTGTATTTGCTTAATTAATCAAGCTTTATTACATTTCTGTCAATTTATCATTTCTCGCAGCCAACCAGTCCGAAACAAGTTTCTAATAGGTATTAGTTAATAAAGCAAATTATAAGGGTTTTTTTTTTTTAATTTCGCCTTAGTAAATTTTCACATATTTTCCTAACTCCAGTTGAGTTAAAAAAAAAAAGGAAACGTGAGTAAGGAGTACTCATGAACATTGATGTGTAATCAGTTTCGAAATAGGACTTTTATTCCCTTTCCCTTATTCCTTTTTTCACTGGATTCTATCGATTAAAATGCGACTATCGTTTTTATAATTTTTTGTTGCCATTGTCACTGCTACATTTTGTTGTTTTTGTTTGTTTTGTTTGTTTTGGTGTTTGGTTTTTGATTTTTAATTTTTGATTTCTGATTTTGATTTGTTTTGTTTTGTTTTGCTCAGAAACATGCAAGATCATTCGGATCCACGTTTGACCCATATCTCGGGGCTCCGTGTAGAAGTCCTGCTCAAAACCTTTCATTTGATACCAACATTGCTCAGAAATATTCAAGGATCATCCGGGTCCTCATTTTGACCCATATGTGGAGACCCGGTCTAGAATAGAGCTCTATACGAAAGCCCCGCTCAACATCTTTCATTTGATACCAATATTGTAGAAGGCCAGCTCAAAACCTTTCATTAGATACCAATATTACTCAGAAACACACAAGATCATCCGGGTCCTCGTTTTGACCCATATCTCGCGACCCGACCTAGGAATCATAAAGAATAGGGCTCCCTCTAGAAGCCCTGCCTAAAACTTTTCATTAGATACGCGTAAACTTTACCTGTTTTTCGAAATTACTCGTAGCTACAGCAAAGATGTTTGCACATCAAAATACCACAGGTATAAATATATATATTATATACCAAAAAATAAAAAGTCCATCCTAATGTACGGCAAATAGTATTATAATAATTTTTATTGTTTTGCCACTGAGAAACAAAATTAATTTCGTTTCTGGTTTTGTTTTTGTTGCAAGGAACAAAATTAATTTTGTTTCTAAGACTGAGAAACGAAATTAATTTTGTTTCTGAGAAACAAAATTAATTTAGTTTCGTTACGGATTTTGTTACAAGGAACAAAATTAATTTAGTTTCGTTACAGGTTTTGTTTCTGCTGGAAACGTTTCGGAGTTTTGTTACGACTTTTGTTACAAAGGAGTTTTGTTTCTGTTTCTGTTTCTGTTACAAGGAACAAAATTAATTTAGTTTCGTTACAGGTTTTGTTACTTATTGAAATGTTACAATCTTTTGGTTTCGAATTTAGTTTCTATCCTTTAATGTTTCTTGGAACACAAACGCCAGAAACGAGAGTTTCGTTTCGTTACGAGTTTTGTTACAAGTCCCTGGTTCAGATTTTAGAACTACATCTCTACTGAATATTCAGTAGGAAATATGTGCTGTTTTCCAGCTGATAAATACTGCTGGGATTACATTTATTTATATGCAGATCTATCAATCTTCATCTAGGGCAATTACGGCATTTATGTTTATTTTACTTTGGTCAATAACCTTCATACCTATAGGCTATAGCCATACATACATATGTATGTGTTTATTTATGTATGTACATATATGAGGTGCTCAGTTCCAAAACGGCCTAACCCTCATTTCAAAAAAAATCAAACTGACTATGCTGATCTAACCGGAACCTTTTGAAATAAATACTAAAAAACTCCCTATTGTATAGTAGTATAACACTAAGTTATACTACCTGCTGAAAACTGTTTTTCGTCTATGCAAACTTCAAACAAATGTGGATGCCATAATGGCCTAAGCCGCTTAGGCCAAATCGAATCCTAGAAATAAAAAAGATTTGTTGGTTAGGCCAAAAACGAATGTTACGTTTTAATCAAGAGTATGTTCGAAAAATAAACCAAGTTAGCCATGTTGAACCATTTCACTAGGTAAAGATGACGGCAGATGCTATTAAAAGCATATCCTTAATCGAGAAACTGTGACAAACATAAAAATCTCCCCAGACAAGACTTCAAAAGTTGAATGGCTTAAGATTCAGTGGCTTCGATCCCAAAATGTGAAGTCATTTATAATTCAATACAAATATTCAAATGACATAGATGTTTATTTCAAGAAGTTGATATTTCAAAGAGGGACTCCTGCAAGTTCGTAGACTGGAATTGGAACCGCTTTATCCTGGAGGAAGATTCATTGAAGCTGCAAAGTTTAAGGATTTACAGGAACTCAAAGAGTTCATACCTCCCATAAAGCATGATTTTTATAATAATTCAAAAATAAGTTCGAGAGCTGAAGGCGAAGATATTCAGAAAAAACACGATGGCCAAAATGGCCTAACCCAATTTAATTATTGTATTAACCGTTTAAAATATTCTTTATGTAATTTAATTAACACCTAATGATTAACCTTAAACAAGTATTACAACTAATCTTTATTTACGATTAATAAAAAATCAGTAAAAATATTTTAAAAACGTATTTTCTTTTAACTTTGTTTTTCTCAGAACCATTTTTTTGGGCTTAGGCCGTTTTGGCACTGAGCGCCTCATATGTATGGTCGCCTTTTACATACATATGTAGGTACATACGAGGTGTGGTCGTAAAATACCGCAAACATTAGAAAACGGTTGGCCATCGCTAAAGGCTAATTAAATGGGCAAGGAGTTAATATACTTTAATTCAGAGGTCTGAAAGTGAATTTTTCGCTGTTTCTAATACTTTACTCAGGTTTCGATACAAATTGTTCACCTATTTGTTATGAAAAAGTCCCACCAATTTTTCGGCTGAATTTGAAAAATTAGAAGATGATATGAGGAAATCGCCGGAACTAAGCAAAAAATTAGTAAGTAGATATGTTTTAATCTATGTATGTACCTAGATAAACATTAAAAATAAAAGCTTGGAATTTATCTAATTTCCCAGTGAGCAAGTTCGTGTTTTAAGTCTTTTATATATTTTTTGACTACACATTGAAATTATGTTTTTAATTCCCTTTCTTTTATTAATTTTTAGGAAAACGAAATCTATAATCAAGAAGGTACTGATCCGTCAAAATTTTTTCGGTTTATATGGCGGATGATTATCACGGATAGTGTTGCGGATCACTGATGTTATTTCGGTGCTTCGGTCTTTCGCTATGATATTTTTGCCCCCCTACAATGTAATTTTATGATATTTCATACATATTTTCTTAATCAAATATGGTCGCTATTTTTGTTTTTAAGTCTTTCAATATGTATTTTTTGGTTTCATTAATTAAACATCTTATCGTAGCTTTTGAACATATTTTTTTGCCGTATTATTTGATTGCACCTCGTTATTGCTGTGGTTAACTTGGTTATTTAGGTTTACTGCTATTAACCACACATAACGCATTTATATGCCCTTTTGTTGTTTGAAGTATTTGTTGACCGTTCGCTTTTTGTTATGCTCTGTTTTTATCATTAATTTATTGTGAAGAAAACGATTTAACCTTGACCATTATAATTAGGCATTTCAGCTATATACGAGTACATACATATATATGTATACATACGTAGAGCCGCATATATACATAATAGTTTTGTATGTAAGTATGTTGTGATTAACAACATGGAAATATTTAAATTTATCTGTTAAAATGAAGTTGCATACATGTTAAATATAACTACATACATATACTGAAACTGTGGCGGTGCTAATTTTTTGGAATAAATATTGCCAAAAAGCAATAATTAAAAAAGAATAATGCTTTTCTCGTATCATTTCCGTGTTCAATTACGATATTATGCCTTGTTTAAAGCGCATGCATAAATATGTACCTACATATGTAGGTGCATAAATACGAAGTTATTAAGAGAAAAAGACGTGATTATTAAATAATTAATTTTTTTGCTAAATTTAATTTATACATGCATATGTTTATATATATATGTATGTAGCCAATTTAGAGATTTTTTCCCTGCAGGAAGTGTATATAACTTAAAACTGACTTTAAACTGTTTACAAAGACACTAGTGGTCACTTTTAATTGTATATTTTCTTTGAAAAAGGCTAACTACTTTTGTTTGGGAATGGCGATAAAAAAGTCAGTCCTGTGTACTTCTGCATTACTTGGAGGGTAACTATAAACTAACTTTTTTTGGATGAAAAATAATTGATCCCAAAATACATATAAGATTCATTTTTAGAAAATTATACAAAAAATACAAGGGAAATGGTTGCAGATGTAGCTGTTACATACATACATGTTTACATGGAATTCGCAAAAGTTTCGATATTCTTCCATTGCTTCGCTTCCCAAATCCTAAAAGAGGAATTTTCACAGCAAAATTCTATCAGTTTAAATATTTTTGAATAGAAATATTGTCATCAGGCATTTGAAAGCTTTTGTCAATGCACACTTTACGTTTTTTTTTGATATTCCTGCATGACAAAGCAACTAACTAAAAATGGGTTTCTTGCTGTTTGATACAAATTTTTCAATTGTCTCAAAATAGCCAGTTAAAAGTCAACTATTTTAGGAATTGATTTTTTTCTTCCTGCAGGGTTACATCATACATGTTCATTTGCATGTACATATATTCATGTATTTATGTATGCACATTTTTCCTACAACTTAAATTGGAAAGAAAACCTGTTTTACACACGTATAATCTTGGTATGTATTGCGAAAAAATAGAAAAAATAGAAATGCAAAGAAATGAAAGAGATATATAAATACATAAGTTGATAAAAGGAAAAATGCAGGAAGACCACAATAAAAATGCACACACAACATACAAACACATGTACATATGTATGTATACTCTCCGAGCTATCGGGTTTTCAATAGCAACCATTAGATCACTAGACTACAAAGTAACCAATGAAGATCAACAATCACCACTGCGCCAAACTGGCTGACTTTTAGCTTTGTATGAGATGGGCGATGGAACGCGGGGAGACGAACGGTGTTAAGATGTCAGTCAGCGAGAAAGTAGTACCTACTTTCTTCCGTAATTGAAAACGGGCCTGTAAGATTGCGCTTTCAAGTTGGTTAAGATTGTCATTGGCACGCAGGGTGTTCAGGGCTACTCAAGTTCATTTACATGCATAATTTTTCAAATACTATGTATGTAGGTTTATGAACTTTTAATTGGAAAGTGGTGTTGAATTTCCAAAAATAAAAACAATAACAGATGAAGGATATACTTACATATATACATACATACATATCTAATGGAAACATTGTTCGATGTCAATGTCTAAGCCGCTTAGATACATAATATAGATATGTATGTACATGCATACAAGCAATTTTTATGTCACCGCCGAACGGCGCATAATTAAGAAACAAAGTGTGGTCTTTAACCGAAGGTGAAGACATTGGTTTTAAAGATATTTCCTGACAAAGTCAATTTTTTCTTCAAAAAATCGTCAAAAATCAAAAAAATTCAAATTGAATCGTCAATATTTCAGAAACTATAAGAGTTAGGGAAAAATGTTATAGGAGCCATGAAAAGGAAATTTAATTTTCTTTCGTTTGGTTTCACCTCAAGGAAGATAGCTTACTGCGTTAAAGAGTTATACAGGATTAAGTGGAGCCATTGGCCAAATAACGGTAAATTGCCGATATCTCAAAAACCGTCCCATAGAATTAAAAATGAACCCGATTTTCGGAATCAGCGACCGATTTTACATATAGATAGGATGGTCGCGTTCAGAGTATTTTTTTGGCTGTAGAGCAGTGTAATTTTAACAAAATGTTGCCTAAAATATTCTATGAAGAAATCCTTTACATTACGCTCATATAATGCATACTCAAAACTTACAATTTTTTTTATTTATTTATTGAGATTTTTTTTTAAAAGTAAAACATTATATAATCTTTATTTATATATGCATGACCATTTACAATTTTTTAAAGATTGTTATTGGAAAAATCTACATTTGTACCCGTTCGTGCTGGAAGCGATTGATCTACATTTGTACCCGTTTGGGATGAAAGCTATAGATCTACATTTGTACCCGTTCGGGATGAAAGCGATTGATCTACATTTGTACCCGTTCGGTATGTTAGTGATTAACCTACATTGGTACCCGTTCGGGTATACAAGTTGAACAATTAGTCTCTTCATAGGACATGCTCGAACAAATGCGATCAATTTACTCCATATAAAGGGATGTAAAATTGTATTAGTCGCATGCGCCCTTGCGATTGATCCCGGACACGTCCCGGATTAATCGCATTTTTTGCAGGGTATGCTCTTAACAAATGCATGTATCTGTGGCTGCTTACTTTCGATTCTTGATACTCGCCATGAAGAAGGCCTGATGTTCCTTTGTAAGAAATAGAAAAATCTGACAACATCCACAAAACGGCCATTATGCATAACTTTTTCGATCCACCATGTACACGTTATAGTGGTTATCTTAACTAGAGCGGTTAGTATGTCATTTCCTTGCAAATCAAAGCAGCGAGTAGGCAAACAAGTCGTTCATATAATCAGCCAATTATTAATGCTTTCCTCCTGAGGCAATGTTTTTATGTTTCACTTCTGTTAAACTTCCTAAGCATTAATACAAGTTGGTGTACATAATTGGGATCGTGTCAATAAAATAGATTGACATTTATTCATACATAAGTACATATGTATATATCGTCGTTTAAACTTCATAACCGCCTGAGTGAAACTTTCACAACCGCTTATGCCAAAATTGAGTTTCACCAAACTTTAACTCCCGGCGCCCAGCTCCATGCAATAAATTTGATTTTTTGTAAGTTTGGGAAGCTCTATATTTCCCTGTAATGTCCTTTTCAGCTTAGCAGTCGTAGAGTTTGGGCGTTAGAAATTCAATTTCATTTTTGTCACAAATGTCGATTAGGTGGTTATGAAACTTGCACTTAGGCGGTTATGAAGTTTAAATTTTCATGGATGGATAATGAGTAGAACAGTTTCTTTGCTGAAAGCCGTTAAATCGAGGGAAGATCTGCGTATTGATTTGATTTGGAGGATATTCTTGGTTTAGATGAGATTGTATATACATATCGTCGTACCATACGAAAACTAACATCAGATTTTTTGTGGCTGACGAAAAGTAAAAAGTTCAAGTTTTGGCCGACGAAAAGTAATAAAATCGAGTTTTGGCTGACGAAAAGTAATAAAATCCACTTTTGGCTGACGAAAACTATCAATTTCGTTTAAACAACAACAATTTTAATGTAAAAACAGTATATAATTACTGATACTTTTCGTCAGCCAAAAGTCCATTTTATTACTTTTCGTCAGCCAAAACTCGATTTTATTACTTTTCGTCGGCCAAAAGTCAAATGTTCTACTTTTCGTACAGAACTTTTTTATTAATAGCTTTCGCCAGAAATTTTAAATATGTTAGTTTTCGTATGGTACGACGATATGTAGCTAGCAAGCTAGAGTGCAAATTGGCTAAGTCCCTTTTTTCAAATTTTACACGAGAGACAAAAAAGTTTTTTTTGAAAAAACAAAATTTAGAAAAATGAAATTAAAAAATAATTTTCTGTTCATGTAAATATTTTGGACTTATCCCAGTTGGACTTAGCCAATTTGTGTATCACTGCATAACAATGAGTAGAAATATGAAAACTACCAGAGTGGTGCGTATTTAATTTTTCTAGCATACTACATAGAAATACACTTTCCATAAAAGTGGACTTAGCCAATTTGCACTCTAAGTTAGCGATATGTATATTAGGGCGGAGTGAATTGGGGCTTTTTTTCAAATCATTATTGCTTATCCCTCAGAAAGTTGCCTTTCTAGTACAAAAGTAAGGCTGCAAAATATTATTGGCCTAGTCCTTTATTTGGAGGTGCCCCAATTCCATTTAAGAATGGACAAAATGCTCCAGATGCATAAAGTTAATTAGTTAGATAACATTAATTTGCTAATTTCTCATAAAAATATACGTATGTAATTTTTCGATGGAAAATGTTTAAATCAGTGTCTCCAAGCTTACACAAAAATTCTGAAAATTCGAGAAAACTTTTTGAAAATTTTTGAAATTTCCTCGAATTTTCAGAATTTTTGTGTAAGCTTGGAGACACTGATTTAAACATTTTCCATCGAAAAATTACATACGTATATTTTTATGAGAAATTAGCAAATTAATGTTATCTAACTAATTAACTTTATGCATCTGGAGCATTTTGTCCATTCGTAAATGGATTTGAAAATTTTTGAAATTTCCTCGAATTTTCAGAATTTTTGTGTAAGCTTGGAGACACTGATTTAAACATTTTCCATCGAAGAATTGCGTATACTTTTATGAGAAATTATCAAATTAGTGTTATTTAACTAATGGAATTGGGGCACATCCAAATAAAGGACTAGGTCAATAATATTTTGCAGCTTTACTTTTGTACTAGAAAGGCAACTTTATGAGGGCCAAGCAATAATGATTTAAAAAAAAGCCCCAATTCACTCCGCTCTAATGTATATGCATGTTTCTTTTGTAAGTTGGTTTTTTTAAGCTGGTAAGTTATATCAGCTGGATTCATACCAGCTATTTCAACAATGTACCTTTCCTAAACGTGAAATGGATCTACAGCTTTTTTGCGAAACAAGATATTTAAAAGTACCAGTCGGATATGCCGCTATGATCAGAATCATACGATGAGTGGATTGAGTTATGTCCGCTTATCTGTTTTACGTATGTCCTTGTGTTTGAACTAGCAACTTACTTACTTTAAGATATCTTATTGGCATTGGGCATATAAGTGTTTTCTTTTGAGCAACTGATCGTTTTTCAGAATAAAACAGATCGTAACACTACGAGAAAAGCTCCTCTACCATACATTATTTGACATTAAGTGATTAAACGATTCCAATAAACAAACATGAAATTGGACTGTTTTGTAAAGTATTCTATTTATTTATCGCAATGTTCAAATCAATAAAGTTTTAAGTATTCCATTTAGCAAAATCTAATCGAAAAAGAATCTATAAAAGAATATTCATTTGTTTTCACATAAATGTTAATAGCTGTGTATAGCTAAAGTGGATGATATTTTCCAATAGTTCGCTTTTAAAAGCATGCGCTGGCAGACAAGCAAATTTGGTTATTAGATTTTGTGTAAAAATCAAGTCTAATTACTCATTAATTCAATTTGCTCAACTACCAATAATGTTGGCTAAATCCACAATGGATATTATTGGCTGCCGCATTTAGTAGTTATATACCTACAAGTTGTAGATATATACAAGTATATAATTATATTTAGTACATATTTATATGCATACAACCATACACATAGTACATACACATACTTACATATATTTAGTATTTTTTTTGAAATAGCGATCATTGTGGCTTATTGTTATTGCTGCACTATGCTACTAAGACAATAGATATAAGCAAGACACTCTTTTAATATGACTTACATACATAAATATGTACATAAAAACTTAGTATTACCAACAGTTTTTTTCTTTTTTTTTTTCTTTTTTTTAGTCTGCTATAGCTTCACATATCCAAAGCGCACAACACAACAACAACAAACAAAAGCGCAACCAATTGGACAAAATAGCGCAGACGCACAGTTATAGACACACACACACACATCATTTCGTTGATTTTTCACGTGTATATAAGGTAAGTGAACGGCAGCTGAATAAGTCAGTCCCAACTTGCATCTCGTTATTGGCTAAACAAATTTTTTAGCGTTAATATTCCTCTATTGGAACGTTCAGACCGACAGCTCAACAATGCGTTTGGTAAGTAAAAAAAAAAAATTAAAAAAAATTGTAAAATTAAATATTTGCTTAAATGCAAAGATTTTGTTTTTTGGAAATTTTAGTAAAATACTGTATAAGCAAAAAAATTATAAATAATGTAAAGTGCTTCAAACTAAAGGAAATATTGAATAAAAAAAATGTAACAAACACTTAAATTCAACTTTGCTTAAAATCAAATTAAAAATTTAAGAGTGATGAACACCAAAATATTTTAAAATGCATTAAAACAAAATGCTACAAAATTTTTTTCGAGATAAAATAAAAAAAAAAAAAAATTAAGTCGGTTTCATTATTGTTTACCAAAATTTTCACTCTAAAATTAAATAAAAAAAATTATAAGAGATTGAATAAATTAAAAAAAAAATTCAAATTTCCTTAATAAAAACTGGCCAATATCTCCAAAAAGATAAAAATAAAAATAAACTATATAAAGTGATTACAAATTAGAAATAATAACGGCCATGTAAAAACAAAAATAAATACTAACTAAAAGTTTATCTCTCTCTCTCTTTCTTCCATCCCTATAGTTTGTTCTACCTTGTCTCGCTTTGTGCGTGGCAATTGCCAATGGCCTACCATCGGCTGAAAAAGCCGAAACATCCGCAGCTGCCGCGGATACAGCTGCTAGCGGAAAGGATGAAGCGAAGGATGATAGTAAAACGATTGAAAAACGTGGTCTACATTTCGGTGATTACGGACATCATCATGAACATCATGAGCACATCAAAACCATTACAATTGAGAAGAAAGTTCCTGTACCATATACCGTTACCAAACATGTTCCATACACAGTGGAAAAGAAGGTACCCTACGAAGTGAAAGTACCTGTGCCCGAACCATATATTGTCGAGAAAAAGTATCCAGTGCATGTTAAGGAATACGTTAAAGTACCCGTACATGTGCCAAAGCCATACGTTGTCGAAAAGAAAGTACCCTACGAAGTCAAAGTGCCCGTCGATAAACCATATGAGGTGAAAGTACCAGTGCCACAACCCTACGAAGTCATTAAAAAGATACCATATGAAGTTAAGGTACCCGTGCCACAACCCTATGAAGTGATCAAGAAAATACCATATGAAGTTAAAGTTGAAGTACCTGTACCAAAACCATATGAAGTGATCAAAAAGGTGCCCTATGAAGTTAAAGTACCTGTTGAGAAACCATATCCAGTTGAAGTTGAGAAACCATATCCAGTCGAAGTGGAGAAACCATATCCAGTTGTGGTGGAAAAGAAGGTACCATATGAAGTGAAAGTACCTGTCGACAAACCCTACAAAGTTGAGGTAGAGAAACCATATCCAGTGCATGTTAAAGTACCCGTGCCACATCCATACACCGTGGAAAAGAAGATACCATACACAGTGGAGAAACCAGTACCATATGAAGTGAAAGTACCCATTGAGAAACCATATCCAGTCTATTCGGAAGTCAAGGTGCCAATACACAAAGAAATTCCCATCAAAGAGACATATCATGTTGAAGTGCCAGTACACAAGAAGGAGGAACATCATCACTATGAACATCACGATCATCATGAATATGATCATCACTATTAAATACAAACAAAAATAGTAAAAAATGAATGATTTCCCCAGTTGACAACGGTTACAGACTTTTAATACGGAGAAGGCTGAGTAGATATAAAATGATATAGTAAAAATTAAATTGAAAACGTTGATGTAGCAAACGAAAGGGCGAAAGGGGGCAGACGTGGGAGTACGAGTAAAAAACCAAACTGAAAACCACGGGAACTAGTAGATCTAAAAACAAAAGTAAAAACAAAAATATAGGAAATTTTAAAAACATTCTTCATAAGCGGTTAATTGCCACCATAGATCGCGATTACAAGTAGTAGATACATACAAATAAATCGTAAAGAGCGGCTAGAGGAAAATAAGCCGAAGGAAGCAACACGGGCAATCAAGCAACCAATAGAAATTAAAGAAAAATAAAATAAAAAACCGAATAGCCGATACCGATTCCATTACGAAATAGGTGATTTTCTTATAGGAAAGTCTATATGCATTCATGTTGAGCTGAACGGGAGTAACACCAAAGCAATAACAACAACAACGAAGAGGATTTTAATCAAGAAAAAATATAATTAGCACAATAACGAGAACAAGGAGGACCGATGGCCAAAAGAGGAGGGACGTGTGAGGAGAAGGAGGAGGAGGAGGCAGAAGACGTATTCAAATGGAAATGGGCGGGTTTAATGGCGTAGTCAAGGCTGCGGGTGGCGGAACTTACGCGTAGCCAACAGTTATTGCTGCGCCATTTTTTATTTGTTTATTAATTTTTTCCATTTTGTAATATAGTAAGCCAAATGTGTTATATTTGTAAATACATATGTATATATTTTTGTACAACTTGAAAACTGCATTAGGTTAAAATATTATTTTATTTAAAATAATAATAAGTTAAAGAAGAAACACTCAAAATGCGTTGAATGAGTTTTTAATTGGGAATTTTTGGGAAAATATCTTAAGGAAACTGGGTTTGCAAATTTTTAGTTATGGTGTGAGACAAAAAAAAGACATGGCAAGGAAAAAGAAAAAGCAAGAGTAGAGTCAATATATAGAAGAAATATATATATATATATATATATATATACACATACTTATATATACGCGCATATAAAGCCTTCAAATCTGTCTCAAAGTGGCGATGATGTGACGAAATTAACATGAGCATGCGTTGAAAATTAAAAAAAAATAAGCTTCGGTAAGAAAATAAAAGCTTTTAAATTAAAAAAATTAAATGAAAAAAAAACAAGCGCTGATTTTGAATTATTTTTCCTTAGATATTCTAGAAAAAAAAACCGGTTTTAAACTTATGTACATGCATGGTACTCATGTATATCCTTCAATAGTGAACTTCTGTAAATTTATTTGATTTTTTTAACTGTTTTCCTAATCAAGTTTTAATTAAAATGCTAAATTTCTTAAATTTGATTTACTCGCTTCCTTTTTTTCAATTTTTAATTCAACCATTACATAACATCAATTCAGTATTACGAAACATGAAAAAAACTTGCTACAACTATACCTACCTTAATTGCATTAGTCGACAACAAAAACAACAGCTACAGCTCCATTAGTAGCTAAAAGTCCAACGAGTGTTTCATTTTGCTATACCGTGTCAAATCAAAGCGAAATTGCAAGTGAACAACAGCAGCAACAAGTCAAGGCACCAAATGCAATATAATGGCCAAATGTTTGCAAATACGGACTACATACATATTGTCGATGCCTTTGCAAAACCGCCCATAGAAAAATTGCAAAACCGCCCATTCACCAAAACCTAAATTTTATATGAGAGCGAAAAGATGTGCTTGCTGTGCCATAAATATGATGAGATTGTTGGTATTTAATTAACCGTTATCTTAAAAACTTGTTACTGTTTTTTTTACCATTTGTATGTGTTGTCATCGAGGTCAAATAGGCGATTTTGCAAGTGTTCGATGGCCGGTATGGCAAAGGCATCGACGATATGTACATACATAGAAACAATCATGTTTATGCAATGCACCTGTGCAACATATGTTTGTTGTTCTTGTTGTTGTTGGTAAACTTGTTCGTAAACTTTTTGGCAGCTCCATGAAACGATACTTTGTCTGGCTCCATATAAATACAAAATTTTTTGCGCAGGCGAAAATTATGTAAGATTATTATGTATGTTAGTTTCTAGCACGAATTTATTATTTTTTAATTTTATTATATTATGTAAGTTTTATTACAATGAAGTCCATAGATACTAAGCAAACTTGAACGATTTTTTGTTTAGATTCTTTATTTTATTACCAACTTTATTTATCAACTTTATTATTTAACTATTATAATTATTACATATTGAATTAATATATTTTTATAAACGGCATTATATTTCGACGGCTGAGAATAAGATCGCCCTATTTCAAAAATTGTTTCAAAAACGCCCTCTATGAAAAATTGTTTCAATAACGTCCTATTTCAGATTTTGCTTCAAAAACGCCCTATTTGAAAAATTGTTTCAATAACGTCCTATTTCAGAGAAAATTCCATATATATTTCTCTGAAATAGGGCGTTTTTGAATAATTGTCTGAAATAGGACGTTATTCAAACAATTTTTGGAATAGGGTGTTTTTGAAACAATTTTTCAAATAGGGCGATCTTATTCTCAGCCGTCGATTTATAGTTGTTGAATTTTTACGTTATTTATGTAACTATGTAGTAGTTTAAACTCGCCCGAGACAAAAAAGTGAGTTCACGCGCTTTTACGCCGGATGTGTGGCGGGAGAGGAATATTGCAATTAAGTTACGTAATGTGGCGAATATATATGTAGTAGGTTTTAGCGTGATTGCGATTAAAAATTGCACATAACCACCAATGCAAGAGAAGTAGTAGATAACAATGAATTTTAATGAATTGTTTGCATTGAATGCACACAAAGTTAGCCATGCAGGAAATATGGTGATGGACGGTACAAGGCAAAGTGTAATGCGCGTCGTAACGTGGTCATGGATTTGTAGCGGTAACTGCCAGCAATAAAAGCGAACATTCATTACAACACACAGGTTGAATTCTTCGATAATTCGTATATAAAATCATGTAGCAGACTTTTCTAGATTATAGCATTACATAAATAAAACAAGGGATCTGCTTAGTAGATCTAGAAAATATAACCTTAAAATCGCAGTCAATAATACGGTGGACTTTTCGATATACATTGTACAGCCAATATGTATCCACCACATACTTCTCAATGGAAAGACATTTTTGATATGATTCGTCAGCAGAGGCCTCGCAGAGATGCGAATTTAACTTTAGCGAGTTTTAGGGCGTGCCGACTCCGAATGGCGAATTATTTTTCGTGGGAGATTTTTCATACTATTTTTTGAAAACCCCAACAATACTGTGCTTCAAAATGAGGGTTTATCTTTCCATAATTGATGAAACCAACAGAAAAGAAAAGCTTAACCCTCTAGTAACAAAACCCCGTAATGAATTTTGGGCCTATAGGTCTGGTTAATTTTTATTTACCTGTGCTTATGCCTTTGCCTTCGAGGTGGCAGCAATATATATGTACATATGTATATGTAACAGTAACATCAAAAAATGCAACAAAATTTAGTATGTAATATTCTTTTTGTTATTTGTTTGCTCAATCAAAGCCAAAATCCACTAAAAGTGCGCCTCCAAAATTGAGAAGTAAGAACACAGCGCAACATGTTGCCAGCAACATTATGATGTCTTAGCAACATTGTTTTTCTGCTGATTAAAATGCCATACAATTGTACCACAGCACTAGAGCTGCAAAACTATCGATGGCACTATCGATAGTATCGATAATTTTTTTTTCGTGTCACTATCGATAGTTTTTTTCCACTATCGATGGTTATCCCTATTCATTCTTGTAGTTTTGTCCCAAGAGAAGAATACTGAATGTTAGGGAGGAGTTGGATTTCGATATCAAATTGGTCAAATTAATACCCCAGCGGGTTAGTTAGAGGGCTTAGAATATACCCGTGGTAAGGAATGTCTATCGTAAGAGGCGACTAAAATCCACGCTTCTAACGATATACAACTTGTAGTAATTGAACCACACCTCGCTAAATGACATCTGGTCAATGTCAAAATTTTTAATTTTTTCCGATTTTTGAAAGTTTTGATTTTCAAATTAAGTTTTTTATAAAAACTTGTAAAAATCAGAAAAATTTATTTTTTAAAAATTAGCCCGCTTAATTGTTAACGTAATATCAAAGATATCTGATAAAAACATTATTTTTAGCGATTTCTTTCATGTGAAACAAAAAGGATATTTTATGGACTAAAAACTCGGTTATATGACTCATCCGTGTATAGGGCGTCGTTTTACAACTTTTTTTTTGCAAAACACTATAGACTTCTTGCGCGGCCTTAAACTTCTCATATTCAATAGTACTGCCTTTAAAATAAGAAACAATTTGCTCGCACAGCTAAATTCAATGAAGGTGCAAAACACGGTAACTCGCATGGAACATGGTGCAAGGTTTCCAATATATTAGCTGCGGAATAATTTGTATCTGACAGCAGCTTTTGTGTCTACAGTACAGCTATTCGCAATTTGAAGTCTTCTGATATAAAATGACAAGCAATAGTTAAGTAATTTTCATTATTCCTTTTTTTTGCTTGGTTTTCCGACGGGGTAGGAATATGATGTATTGTGGAACGATTTTTTCACAACGGATGACGAAAAATCGTTCCACAATACATAAGTATCTATATCTTTAGCTTAAGGGCCGTTTACTCAACCTCTGATTAACGCTAACCCTATGAGAGGGTGAAGTCACAAACAAATTTTATCTTTTGTCTATACACGGATGAGTCATCTAACCGAGTTTTTCGTCCATAAAATATCCTTTTTGTTTCACATGAAAGAGATCGCTAAAAATAATGTTTTTATCAGATATCCTTGATATTACGGGCGAATTTAAAAAAAAAATAAAACTTTTCTGATTTTTACAAGTTTTTATAAAAAACTTAATTTGAAAATCAAAACTTTTTCAAAAATCGGAAAAAATTAAAAATTTTGACATTGACCAGATGTCATTTAGCGAGGTGTGGTTCAATTACTACAAGTTGTATATTGTTAGTAGGGATGGGACTATTCGAATAAAAATTATTCGAATAAAAAATCCTTTTATTCGAAAGGTATTCGTAATTCGAATAATATTTATTCGAATAATTTATTCGTATATTCGAATAAATACTATTCGAATATCACTATTCGAATAGCTATTGTATGTATGTATGTATGCTTTTGCTTTTGTAAGTGCATACATATGTGTACATATACATATACGTACTCTGGCTTGCGCGGAGGCAAGTGAAATTCCCAAATTATGCATGTACAACATACTACTATTCGAATAGTATTATTCGAATAGTATTATTCGAATAGTATTATTCGAATTTTTTCCCTCTAATATAATTATTCGTTTATTCGAATAATATTTATTCGAATATTATTCGAAAAAAGTCCCACTACTAATTGTTAGAAGCGTAACTCCAGCGAACATAATTTTTGAATAAAGTGATAACAAAAAACACAAAATTACCGTTATCTCAAAAACGTAACCATAAAAAAAGTTAAAAAAAAAAAATTCCTCTCCCATAACTGAAATTCTTCGTATTTTTTTGTTTTTTGATTTATTTAAAGCATAGTGTATTCTACATTAATGAAATGTTTAAACAGTGTGCCTTTTGATTATCGGTATTTTACATTAATGAAATGTATAAACAATGTGCCTTATGTACTAGTCAGCGCCAAAGATGCTAAAAAATAAATGTACTAATTTTTGTTTTATTACTATAGCGTTTTCAAGTCAAATGAAACCTTTTTCAAATCAAGGTTAATTCATATCTAAAAAAAAAGTAAAAATATTTACGAAGCTTTATGGTTTCGGCTCTGTTGTTACCATCGCCTTCAACACCGTTTGTGCTTGACGAAGTTGAATGGCTGGACCCGAATTGCAGAAAGCGAGAGAGTGAGTATTTGGAATTTTCTTTGTTATTCAGTTAACATATTAACATTCTCTTATAGATCATACATAGCAGTGCTGCTACTGGCATAAAAATATAACCAACAAATTGTTTAATAGTAACAAGAAATTGGTTGAAGATTTGAACGAACATTTTGTTATATCAACAAATATCATGATTAATATAACCAAAAACACTGTTAATTATTGTTTTGTGGAAAGAAAACTGTAAACAAAACCATCCCTCTTTTTGTTTTAGTGAAATATTCATAAAAAACTATCGATAGTATCGATAGTTTTTTTTTCGACTATCGAAACTATCGAGTGGTCCGACTATCGATGGTTTTGCAGCTCTACACAGCACCATTCTATATGAGAGGGATAAAGTTTCCCTTTTTTAGTTTCATCAATTACGTAAAATCTTGTTGCACTGTGTAATTGAATAATTAATGATTTTTAAGTAAGTGTGGGTTCAGGCTCGGGATCGGGACCGAATTTCTTATTCAAGCCGTGGTACAATTTAGATGGATCTGCGGATTATTGTGGTAAGCTTTATCATGTTAGAAATAGGATGGGCGTTATATTTTCAAATGTCTTTTTTTTAAATTTCGGTATATACCTACATATGTATATGTGCATGTATGAATACACGTAGGTATTTATAATGGGTATTTATATATGTACACATGTACATATATGGAACCGCAAAATGCAATTAACAAATTATTTTATTTGATTATTGCTGCAATAATGACTTGAAATTTATACCAAAAATCTACTGCATACATATGTACATACATATATATAAATATATATACAAACATATGTATATATGTCGCTGAACTAATGCCGCTAAAACAAAAACTGTTAATAGTAGACGACCAAAATCTAACGTTTTATTTTTTCTTTAAGTTTCGTATTGCAAAGCCGAATTTCGAAATTTCGGTCTGAGTCAGTGGTTTTGCTTGGGTATTCATCATATACATACGTATGAATGTATGTACATACATACATATGTACATGCTGTATTCATCTTTTAGCCATGAGACACTTGTTTTTAATGGGAGATTATGTATATGCACACCAATTTAAAATAAAAAAAGCCATAAAAGTGAATGAATAAAGACGATCAAAACTAGGCCATCATTTAGTACGAAATTGCCAACACATATCATATGCGTTAAGTATCAATTTCATTTTCTTTCCATAGTTGGGCATGTGCAAACAAGTAGGCATTCGTACATATCGGCGCTTTTTCGCAATCAGTCTACGGTTTATTTGTATGTATGGATAGTCCAATATAAATAATTTTCTTTTTCAATTGATAAAATAAAATTGATCCATTATAAATAGGGAGATCCATAAAAGGCGTTTAATTCAAAAAGGAATCCTTGAAGCTATGAGTAGGTACCTACCACGTATAATTTTTTTCGTAAGTAGGTGGTCACTTTGTATTTCAAAGGTAACGAGTTCGATGCAGACATCAAATTAAACAAAAGCATTTCTTATTGAAAACTCACATAGGTACATATGTATGTATAAAAAAAAAAGGATACAGCCACACCAACATACATAATAGGTGATAAATGCCGAAAATGTCGTTAAAATTATCTCTCAAGTTGGTACATACATAGATATGTAAATATGTATGGGCACATGTAAAGTTACAAAAAAGGAAAAAATTAATTAAGCGAAGCAAAATGCAAGGCGGTGGTATCCTAATGGTTATGCTATTAGCTTACCAATCCAACGATTTGTACTAAAAAACAACAGAAATCGCCGAATTCGAAATAGCGATGAATTGTGGAATAACCCTGATTATCATAAACATAAGTTGATATGTGAGAACATGCTCAGCGCCGTTACGAGTTAGCGGATCAAATAAAATAAAGGTCTAAAGAGTGCTTTAGAGTGAATATATGTACAACCTGAAAAGTTTTAATGATGTTAAATTGTGGTTTTATTATCAAAAAATTTCTGCATTAAATTCTTTTACTTTCTAAACTCAATTACTTTTGCCCTCAACACTATCAAGAAAAGCAACACTTTTTTTTATCATATTTAGCAAAGACAAGCACCACTTTTTAATATTTTTTATTTAAGTGGTATCGTAGGCGCCCTGTGTTCTTGCAAATTTTGACATTAGTCCGCTAATTCGCAGAATTGAAAGCAAATTTTGACAGAAATTTGAGGAAAACAAAAAGCAAAAAAAAAAAAAAAAAAAAATTAATTTAGTGTTTTTGGATTACTCTGCTAATAATTTTGCATGTAAACAATGGCTGAAGGTGAAGATTGTGATAACTCAATGGATAAACAATTTGATGAGAATGAAAGTGGCAAACCGGATAAAATGTTTACGCTGAAGAAATGGAATGCGGTGGCTATGTGGAGTTGGGATGTAGAATGCGATATTTGTGCAATTTGTCGCGTCCAAGTTATGGGTAAGTGGAGATTTACAGTTACCAGAACAAATTTATGGTTGTATAAATTAATGGTCTGGGTCATTGTAGGTGATAATCTATGATTTCCATATAATGAGTAATTCATAGGTTTAGATTGGCATCTGCCTACCAAAAGGGTCGGCTTTACATTAAGGAACCCAATTAGTAGGAAAAACAAAAGGAGCACACTTCGAATTGGGAGAGAAGCTCGGCCGGTTGGAACTTCATAAGTCGTGCCACGATTCCAGGAAAACTGTTTTTTAAGGGGGCGTGGCACCGCCCCTCGATTGTATATCTGAAGTCCAAACGGCCAGGAAACAAATAGTTTTGGAAATATTAATGTTTAAAGTTGCGTAAATTGTCACACTGAAAAACTCTTTTTTTTGTGTGCAAATCGAATGGTCTGTTGGTCTAGTGCTTCCACACAACAACAAAAAATCCAAAAAAAAAAAGCAATCAAAAAATGTCTAAAATGGACAAAGAATGTTTTATAGAAGTTATGCGTATAATACCCTTATGCGTTGGCGGCCTACGGCCGCGTTTCAAAAAAATAACCCTCAGCCGGCAGAATGCTCTTTCTGGAGTAGGATCTAAGATGGATCCACAGTGCTTTTGCGCAGAACACTTTTCTGTGTTGGCGGCCTTCGGCCGCGCTTATAAAAAATAACCCTGAGCTACGCCATCCAAGTCCGGTCGGGTGTCATAACCGTGGCTATTATTATTAACAATTTCATAAAAAATTGTACATATATTTGTCAATAGACACTCCCACTATACCTCCTGTAAATTTCATTTAAAAATATGGAGTGGTTTAGAAACTATGAACAATGGCACGACTTATGAACTTGCAGCCGCTCGGCCATAAAACTCGCCAGAGTTATAATAGCGCCATTGTATTATTTTATTATTAACCATGGTCCGAAAAAAAATGACTTTCAGGGGGTAGAGGGGCTCTCAGAGATCTCAAAACTGGAATCAAAACTTGTCAGAGGCTTATAGTTCAGGAGATATTTCTTCGTAAATTTGCTGGTAGTTGGATGGGTCCAGAAAGAGAATTATGCAGGTTGAGGGTTGTTGTTTTAAAGTAATCGTAATCGTCAAAAACTTGAAATTACAATTACTGTAATCGTAATCGTCGTTACAAAAATTACGAATACTGTAATCGTAATCGTAAAAAACTTGAAATTACGATTAATGTAATCGTAATCCTATGTGTAATCGATTGCACATGTAATCCTTATCGCCCAGCTCTGATATACATCTACTTTGGCTGTTATAGCAAGTTTAATATACCTCTATTGTAAGTTAAGCCCAAATGTTTTTATTTATATCTTTTTATTGAATTAAGTTATAAGCTTGAGGGTTTTACAGAAATATGTATAGAGTTTTAAAAGGAGAATAACTTGGTATATATATGTAACTCGAAATCTTCCTAAGTCGACTTAAGCGGTTATTGGTTGTGACCACAGATATGATTCCCCTTACCCTTAAAAATGAAATATTCTGGAGCCGGGCGCATTATATCGTAATTTCGCAACTATTCCGGATGCGCTTTGTCACAAATTTTCATCGTGGGAAAGATGTAGTCGCGTATCTTCCAGGTTTTCAGGCAAATCGTGGGGATGCAATCCACACATGCTAAGATGGATGTATACCATGATAGTAAAGCCGATCATCACCTACGGGGCAGCAGCCTGGTCCTCAAGAGCAAATCTGTCAACGGTGAGACAATTGCTCACCAAAGTGCAACGCCAAGCATGCGTGTGCATAACGGGAGCTATGCGCACCTGCCCAACGGCGGCGATGGAAGTGCTTCTTGAGCTAACCCCGCTGCACATAGTTATTGAACAGAGCGCCAAGCGTTCCCTAATGAATATGGTAAGGGAAGGATATGGAAAAGGTAAAGTTATATCATCGCAAAACATGGTCAAGCTGAGGGAGGAACTCCCGCTCTCTCAATTTCCCAGAGATGATATGAACAGGGCCACAAACTTTGAAAAGAGGTTTAGGATAGAGCTTGGGGACAAAAAATCATGGAACGTCTCTAGTATCGAGAGATACCTACAATCTCACCACTTAATATGGTATACCGACGGCTCGAAAACACCTGAGGGAATTGGAGCTGGTATTTTTGGCCCCAGGTCAAGGATCTCCTTACCCATGGGGGTTTATCCGAGCATATTCCAGGCGGAAGTGTATGCCATAAGTGAGTGCGCGGGCATGATACTGCGACGTAGGTACTCAAATGAAAGAATAGTCATACTAAGTGACAGTCAGGCCGCACTTAAAGCAATTTCTTCTTTCGAAATCAAATCATCGACTGTGCTTGAGTGCGTTAACAGATTGAATGAACTGGCAACTCGGAACTCTATCCTACTGGCCTGGGTTCCAGGCCATAAAGGAATAGAGGGCAATGAGCAGGCGGACAGTCTGGCCAGGCAGGCGGCGGCCTCCAAACCAATAGGACCTGAGCCATTCATAGCAATAGGCCCACATACTATCAGGAATGAACTCAGGAACGAGGAAAGGAGGCTAAGGGAACAGTACTGGCGCCAAACCGAGGGAATGCGACAGGCAAAGACACTAATGGGGGGGGGTACAACACAAGTCGTTTCAAAGGGCTTCGGAACCTCTCTAAGAATAAATTGAGAATGCTGACAGGAATTCTCACAGGACACTGCAGGCTTAGGAAGCATATGAATAGGCTAGGTATCCTGTCAAGCAGTCTATGTCGCTTCTGTGACAGAGAAGATGAGTCTGCAGAGCATATACTGGTCGAATGCGATGCCATTGCAAGGAAGCGTGAAAGATTCCTAGGCTCGCCTTGGCCAAATCAGGGGCACATTCAGTCTCTTAAGCCGAGCGATATCCTCCGATTTCTGGAGGAGCTCGGGCTGGACGAGATAATGTGATCAAGGAGAGGGTACAATAGACCTAGTGGTCGCAGTACAAGCCTCAATCTAATCTATCTATCTATCTTCCAGGTTTTTCAATGCGCATAGTAAAATATTACTCAATCCTTGAGCCTATGCTATGGCTGACGACATACATACAAATAAGTAATTAACGCCGAATTAAAGTTAAACTTTGTATTTTATTATCATCTTTGTGTCAAGGCGTAAATAACTTTGCTATTTTGCTACTTGCATTTGATAACCTCTGTCACCTATGTAAATCAATTACGAATACATATGTACATACATATGTACATATGGGCTAATCCTGGGTAACATTCGTACGCATATAATCAATGCTAAAGGAGGAAAACAACGAGAGGATTACATGTTTATTTTATTTAATGCAAAGCACTACCAGAGTACTACATTCACGAGAAAATTTAAGCTGGAGTAACAGTTAAGTTCTGATATACACGCAAATTTATAGCGGTAACGCACGCGACAAAAAATAGAAGTTTTTTTTTTTAATGCGTCTGGAAGTATGCAAAATTTTGCGAATTTTGCACGATAACATATTTACTTAAAATGAGGAAATGAAGTTCGAAGAATACCCTAGGTTCGTAGATTTACGAAATATTAAAAATATTTCTCTAATTTTGTTTATGAACTATAATAGTAGTACTCACGCGACAGTAACGCACGCGACAAAATTTCCCAATGAAAAAAAATATAAAATAAAACTAAAATTTTTTTAATTCTCATTTTTAATGAATTTTTAGCAAACAATGAGTAAAAAAGTACATTTAAAGCAAGATTTAAAGTATTTTGATAGAATAAATAAAAGATAACTTAAAACTAGGTACGTTGTACTTTAATTTTTTCTTCGGCTAATAAGCTGTTCGAGCAACCTCAATAAAGTCGCCATCGATGTATGAAAACCAACGCAACCTTTTAATTCCGATAATGTTTGGAACACTTTTCCATAACATAGAGAGATTAAGTTTGTATCGGAGATGCCACGCCCCCTTTTCCAATAGCTCCAATTTTCTTTCGTAAGTATGGTATTGATATTGTTTATCTCTGTACCAATTCCCAGTGTCCAACCATGAACACTTCCAGAGATATTGAGTATAAAAAATTTGGGGTATATGGGAGGTGCCACGCCCCTTTTTGTAATAACGTTCATCTCTATTTGTGAACTTGGAATCACGTTATTATATCGTCCCAATTCTAAGCCTTACAAAGAATATTTTCAGAAATACGTATACAGTATGAAACGTTTTGTTTGTATGGGAGGTGCCACGCCCTTTTAACTTTTTTGAAATTATTTTCCAATAGAACCTTCTCCAGACAATAATAAACACAACAAAAAAAGAATTATCGAAATCGTTCCATCCGTTCAGGCGTGATGCGATAACCAAGGAAATAGTGATCCATTTTTATATACATATATAGATTGAATTTTTGCACTTACGGTAACGCACGCGACAAATTTAAAACCCACATAAAGTTGTAACCATAGTTTATATCTATAAGTTGCGACACTCTTTGACATGTTGTGCCTGTCACCCTGCAGTGCTGTGCAAAAGTTACAGAAAAAAAATTCAAATAAATTTTGAAATCTTTAAATCTTTAAAATTATTGGGTGAATTGAATTTGTAATGCTATATTTGTAGCGATAATAACAAAAAATTAACATATTTTTGAGTTTTAATTGATTTTATTCGGAATTTTGGCTATTTTCTTGTGAAGATTTTGCTACGTTTGAATACAACACTGTGGTCGATTCTTCTTCACATTTGGTTTATTTAGTTTCCCATTCTCCCATTGACACATAATGTGCCTGTCACTTTTTGCAACAACAATTCCCATGGTTGAAGTTTGTTTTGATGGGGATACAGTGAGTCACAGAGAAAGTGAGCCATTATTTATTCAGACATTTTTATTATTAAATATCTTTGTTAACAATTACTTGACTTTCCTAATTTTTTTGCGACGGAAAAGTTTCAACAACATCCCAGAAATTATGAAAAACAAAAGCATACACGTATATACGCGTCACAATCAAAGCAAGCTTTCTGGCAACTCCAATTTAAATACTTAAACTTTCTCTCTAGAACACCGATTTCTCTCTTATATATTTTTACAGTTCACATTTTACATTATGTGTTAATTATATAAAAAAAAAAAACAGATCAGGCAATTTTTTTCCATTTTTAAAAGGTGTGCTTATCATAAAACACACGCTAGAGCGCGTACAAATCGTGTTTTGTTAGTTGAATAAAACACACTGGTTGCTAATAAAATTTGTATTATATTTAATTCAAGTGCGCCAATAGATGCATTAGTTGTATTTTGGATGTCAATGTGCAAAGATGGGCCGACAAACAAGTTTAGATATTAGGGATAGAGTAATTGAACTGTTGAAACAAGGCAAAAAAGTATTAAAACCGTTTTAGGGCATAGTCCTCTTAGTGGCTAACCTTCACTGTGAGCCCGTTTCATGAACTTTTCCGGTTTTAACTATTATTTTTATAACTAAAAAATAATGTTCATCAAATATTTTTTGAAATTCTAAATTGTGGTTTATTCTAAAATATACCTAAGTACATAAATTTATTTTTCAATCTGTTTGTGTATAATTTTTTATTTGCATAAAACTTCGGACAACATAACGTGGGTAATTTTCACTGCGACTTACTGTATGAATCAAAAATATAGATACACATTTATTTTTTCAAAACAAAAATGAAATATCCATGACGCAAATCGTTGCTACCCAATAAGCATTTTAGAATGCATTTGAATTTCATTGAGATCAAATCCATTTTCCAATTTCCAACAATAATTTTTAACTTGAATTCAGAAACAGCCCATTTTTCGATATGAAAATATTTCTGTTTCTCCACTTCAAAAAAATATTGGAATTTCACTTGAACTTTATCGATATTCTCCAACCAAAATCAAACGTCAGAATAAAGCTTTTGAGCAACAAACTCTCATCCGATTGAAATAAAGGAACAAAAATGTAACAATTATGATTGTCTGCTTGACTTATTTGCTCACTTTTTTGTTATGCATTTAACAATAATAACAATATTTTATACACAAAAATTAGTTGAATTATACATTCCTCTTTAAATTTTATTCTTCACTCACTTTTTCGTTTACTTATTGCTAATAGGATTGAATTTAATTAATACTAGGTCTGTTCGGTGAGTGCACTGAAAGTGTAGAACAGTGTAGGACAGAACAACATCTGACAGTTGTCAGAGCAATTTTGTGCAAACGCTTCAACGAACGAAAACTAACGAAAATGTTGATTTAGTGCAAACCAGCTGATTTATGTAAACAAACAATTCTCAAGGATGAAATTTACAGCTATTAAATTTACACAAATTTTCTATTTTTGATCGGATAACTTCCCAAATTCTTTGCTTTGTTTTCACTCGTAAACTTTTCCCCAATTGCGGTTTGTGCTCCTTCAAAAATTTATGAGCAATTTCGTTTGGTTGCCTACCCATTTGGCTTTGATCACGCAATGAATATAATCTGCCATACAGAGAAGAAAACCCCATATTTTTTTAATTTACTTTTGGTTTTCTATTATTTTGCCTCCTTAACTTTTAAAAACAGGTGTTTTCATATGCTGCACTAACTTACACTAGCTATGAAGGTGGTGTAGTTTAGTGCAGTAAAGTGTAAGTTGGTGCTAACTCAAAAAACAGAGTTCTGAACAGTTTAGTGCAAAAAAATGCTCATCGAACGCTTTTTTCTGCACTAGAGTACTCTAGTGCGTTTATCAAACAGACCTACTAATTATGCACTCAGTTCAGTTTGGAAAAGTATTGTACCTTAAGTGTAAAAACATGTTGGATATAAACTTGATAATTGAGACTTTTTCCCCACATTGGATTCGTGCTAATTGGGAAATATCCAAATGTAGGAGAATGTAGAGTTTCCAAAGCAACCAAAGCGTTCGAAGGCATCCAGGCATTAATCAAAAAGTATGAATTGGTACAGCGTTTTATCAGCGAACACAATCTGAGAGTGCTAGAGAGTGTAATTCTCAAACTTATCTCTAATCCAAAGCGAAGGTAGAAAACCACACTAGAAATCAATTGGAGACTGATTAGAAAAAGAAATATTTGCAAATTCTCATTAGAATTTCATTAGAAAACTACATTGGATTTCAATTCGGAAATTATAATTTTCTCCATTTGAGAGTTATGTCCCATTTTTTTTTGAGATCGATAAGATTCTCGACAGCTCCTCGAGTCGTCCTCTAACGTTAGAGATTTGAGAAAAGGGCTAGTTCTCGAGTCATTCACTAACCGATATCTAACCTAAATGTTTGTTGGGTTTTCACCATCAAAATGGCCGTTTGAATTTAAATTTTTTTATTTCCTTTTGAACATTTTCGTATAAGCAGGGTTGCTCTTTCTCGTACTGTTCTGTTAATACATTTTTCCAGAAATATAGAAAAGGGAATATACGGATACCATTGCCTTTACTACTTCATTCGCGTATATGCAAATTTTATTTCATGTAAGATTAACATGATCGATCTTTACACATAGAATAGCAACAATTTTTTTCAAATTACACGATTTTTGGAACGTGATTTTAGCTTTTAAAATGTCATTTGAGATTTTGGTAAATTCAACCAAATTTCAGTATTGATGCAACATAGAGCAATTTTAAAATAATGAATGAATCATATCAAATATAAAATTTTATTCCTAAATGTCATTTGGAATTTGGTTTATTTAACATGATATTGTCAATATAAACTAAAAAAATTAAAAAAAAGAACGTCAAAACTATTCTTAAACATACACAATTTTTTTTTTTTTAACATTTGGAGTTCTGCTTTTCGTGCAAAACGGAATTATTATTTTTTAAATAAAAAGAAAATCTGGTGCCGTGGGAAGAGTTTAGCGTCATTGGAAGTGCGTGATAATGGCATTTCCATTTATATTTTCAGTTTGTAGGCGAGTTAAAGGTGAAACGTATTTTTATTTCTAAAAGTTTTTAATGTAAAATATTTTCTTCTTTCTCCTCATAGTTTGCAATTTTACCAGGAGGATATCCTCCCATATCTCCCAATACCGAAGCACCTTCTTTTATTGAATGTACATACATATATTGTATTTTTGTAAATTGTAAAATCAATCCAGTTAATTTAACAATAAATTTAAGGTAAAATCAAAAAGATATTATTGCTAATTTAACGCGTCCATTCCGTGTAAATTTAACTAGCTTAAATTGCAAAATTATCTAGTTAAAAATGTGAAGTCAACAGCAAAACTCAATATTATTTTAATGTTAGTTCTGCATATTTATCTGTTATTTTGTGCGCACTTGGACCGATATGACCAAAAAAATTAATATATGTATATCGCACCCTAAATCATAAAGTGGCACAACTCAAAATTCAAAAATTTGCAGGAGGCCAAGAACTTTTTTCCTTTACAAGCAATGGCATGGCAAAAGGCGACGTATAATGGCTATTTTTCAGTCAAAAGAGACCCGAATGAACAGTTTTTTTGTTGGCAATCGCTAGAAAAGTCGATTTAAAAAAATTTTGAATTGTGTCACTTTATGATTTAGGGTGCGATATATTTTTATTAAAATCGTTTCGTTGTCAAGAAAAAAATTCAGTAGAAACGGAGTAAATCCTAACTAATTTGCTCCCATTTTGGTAGTAACAGCAATTCTACGAAATTGCACAGCATTGATTCCTTCATTCTCTCGATTTTCGCACAAATACAAATGCATTTTTAAAAATGAACAAGAAGAAGACAATTTGAGTGACCAAACTATAATAATTCTTGCATTCATCTTTCGGACAACACTGACTTTGTTTTTGGAAAAAGGTACACAAGCTTACTTTGTCACTGAAATTTCTTTTTATTTCACGTGGTTTCCTAGATTTAATAACTATTTATATAGTTTTTTGGTAACGCACGCGACAAAAGGATAAGCGAAATTTTAAAGTAAAAAAACTCCTTTATTCTTACTAGCTTCGCAAATTTTATACTCTTAAATTAAATTACGTTCTATGTAGAATGATTAGAGCGTGTAACAATAATATAACTCTCTTTTCAATAAACTAAACCCGCGAAGAAAAAAAATGATACTTTGCTAATAAAAAAGCCTTAGTGAAAATTATTTTTTTGGCGATTTTTCTCAGCTCGAGTTTAAGAACGAATAGAAAATGCTTATGTTTTTCTAATATATACATACATGTATTATCTGTACTAATAAATACCAAAAAAAAAAGTTCGGACCAATTTCAATTTCATGCTCTTGGTTGACTTTTTCAGGATTAGCCCATATGTATGCAAATATCTGCTTACACATTAATTACAATATGTTTTTCCAATTTAATTTTTGACTACATTTAATCATATTTATACGTACTATGTACATACATACGTACATATGGATGTACGTATATATGCCCTGCAAAAAAATGTGCGATCAATCCCGAAAGAGATTTGTCCTCGATCGATCCCTTTCGAGAACAATCGGTCCACAATCAGTCCCCGATTGTTCCCGTACTTATACCCGTACGGACCCGTGTGGACTAATTGTAGGCCAATTTTTCCCGAACGGGTATAAATGTAGACTAATTGTAGACCAATTGTTCCCTAACGGGTATAAATGTAGATTAATCGCTTTCATCCCGAACGGGTACAAATCTAGATTCCTTAAATGTAGACATTTTACAAAAATATGCAATGTATTTAAAAAAATGTAGAACAACCGGTAAAACGAATTGAACACCCTTTTTTAATTACAATTTTAACAAAATGTTGCCTAAAATATCCTATGAAAAAATCCTTTACATTACGCTCATATAATGCATACTCAAAACTTACAATTTTTTAAATTTATTTATTGAGATTTTTTTACAAAAGTAAAACATTATTTAAATATGCATGAACATTTACAATTTTTTAAGGAAAAATCTACATTCGTACCCGTTCGTGCTGAAAGCGATTGATCTACATTTGTACCCGTTCGGTATGTTAGTGACAAGGATGGGCATTTTTCAACTACCACTCAAATTTAGTGGTAGTTAAATATTGAATTTAACTGACTGACTCAAATTGAGTGGTAGTTAAAATCAGATATTTAACTACCACTCAGGTTTGAGTGGTAGTTGCAGGCTGAGTGCACTCAAAATTAGTTGAATCATGCCCAACCCTGGTTAGTGATTAATCTACATTGGTACCCGTTCGGGTATACAAGTTGAACAATTAGTCTCTTCATAGGACATGCTCGAACAAATGCGATCAATTCACTCCATATAAAGGGATGTAAAATTGTATGTCGCATGCTCCCTTGCGATTGATCCCGGACACGTCCCGGATTAATCGCATTTTTTGCAGGGATGGTACGTATGTATGTAGGTGCAGGTGATATGTGAGTGCCACCTCACCTTGATTGTCCTTTGCAACGTCGTTGAAGCCACAACCAACGACTTTTGGACTTTGTAGTTGGTTCTGTATAAGGCTTTTGGTTTCGTACATGCCTTACTTGACACAGACTCATTCCAAAGATTTCTGGCGAAAATAAAAGGTGCTGAAAATCGAAGCAACAGCGAAGAGTTCAAAATGAGACAATATAAGTACATACATATGTAATATGTACATTAAATGTAGTATCCCTATAAATATTAGGCTTGGTTACCATTTAAGAATTGGAAAACGAAACAATTTTCATTATTAATGTCGAAATAGTTATTACTGTCGAAATAGGTTAGTATGCGATTCGAGGAAGACATAGAAAGACTCTAGAAGAATGCGCCTGCAATGCGCAACCATCGATTACCGTTGTAGGTATTTTCCTTTCATTATGCATACGAAGTCCAGTCCATCCTCATAGTGGTTTGTATGTTTGTGCTCAGCTCATTTTGTCAACGCTGCTGCAATGTGCATGTACTGTGATATATTGATGATGAATTAATTAACAAAAAAAACTTGTTGATCATAATTTTCGGTCACTGTACGCTTTACTTTCCGCTCAACAGAAGACCGTTAATATATTTAAAATATTACATTTTCTTTTTTTTGTAACAAATTACATCAGTGTTGAAGTTTCTTTTTTTTTTTAAACAAATTACATCAGTGTTTATGTATGTACATATGTATGTGCTTAAAAATATGTCGATTTTACTTACATACATATATTAGATGATAATTAAATAAAAGTATGTAATATGTACAATCAAATTGTGTGTGTTTGCTTTAACTTATTTATTTTCTCTTAACTCGCTCATGCTTTTAACTTTTTCTTACATATCTACATACATTCGCTCGTTTTTAACATGTTTTGCTTAATTCATAACTTAATATAAATACAAATGTATGTTATAGTACTTAATAGGGTATTGTCATATAAAAAAAAGATAATATCAATTAAAAATAAAAGCGCAATTACTACATACAAAAACAACAAAAGTTTTATGCACAATGTTTATTTAATAACAGAAAAAAACACAATAATAATGGAAAAATTTTGAAAAAAGAAAAACAATTAAATAAAAGTGCCTGGACAATTTTTTTAAGCTTTATAGAAAATATAATTTTTAAACTTTATAGAAAATATAATCTTTAATCTTTATAAAAAAATATAATCTTTAATCTTTATAGAAAATATAGTTTAACAAAAAAATTTTTTTTGGTGCAAAGAAAATAAAAAAAAAAATAATTCTTTTGAGTAAACAGTTATTGGAATTTTTGCTTATAACACCAATACGGCTATTTAGACTAAATCACATTCAAAATAACCACAAAAATGTATGCATATATATGTATACATAAGCTTGTATGTATGTAAGCATTACAATTTGCATTATATGTACATAACTTTTAACTTATGCTTAAAATCTATGATTTGGGCTTAATCCTGTATTTTTGTGTCCCATTTTGTTCGTCAAATTTCGCTTTACACTGGTGCAATAGTATGAATGTATACATATACATATGTACATACATATATACATACATATATACATATATCTAACAGTGTTGCATTTTTAAAACTAAATTTTCATTTAAATATTTTTAAAAACTAATATTTGGTTTTTGTTCTCACGCACACACACACAAAAAGCGTGTGTGTTTTCATATACATACATATCGCCCGTTTTATGCAATAGGGATTTAACTCGAAATTTTCTGGGATTTTGGCATATATTTCAATATCTTGGTCGTGCCTTTGAGTCTAGTCTTATAAAATACGCAAAAAGATAAAAATGGCGGAAATAAAAGTGATTTTGTAGTTAGCCGTAGAAGGAAACTATTTGAAATTATAAAAGTTTATTTGCGTTTTCCCAAAAAAAATTTTTTTTTAGTTAAATCCCTATTGCATAAAACGTGCGATATGTATATAATCCATGTATACTCGTACATATATAAATATATGAATATATATGTTTGTCTGTTTATAACTAAATCTATATATCTATATGTATATGGCGCATACGCGTTACACAGCAAAATTTGAGTACTCAGTTGAAATTCTTTACTCCCCTCCTTCTCGCCTTTTCACCTTGATTTCCTTCCATCTAACAATTCTTGATTTTTCATCTGTTCGTTTGTGTATAAAATTGGTTGCATTTACAATGTAAATTTTACATATTAAAGGATAATGGTTTGATATTCGCCACCGACGACATACGACGCACACGACCCATCATTTTGCGTTCAATATCTTCGAGACTTTTGCCTTGTGTTTCTGGCACATATAAAATTACAAAGACAGTGCCGACCACACAAATAGAGCCGAAAAACCAGAAGGCACCATGCGCACCCATTGATTCTGTAAAAGTTGATAAATTGTTGAAAAGTTAAAAATGTGAATTTTTTCCAAAAAATATATTTATGTACATAATATGTAGGTACATTAGGGTGGTCCCCAAATGTATGGATGCAAATATTAATTTTTTTTTTTTCACACTCAACCACTAGCTCGATGCTAATATAGTCAAAGATATTACCACATATAAATTTTTTCCCGCTAGGAGACTGATAATGGCTGTCGCAAGGGGGTTAAAGTTCAGAAAATTCTATGGAGACTAATTAAATTAATTTTTTTTTTGTATATCTAGTCCCCAAAAGCGATAGTACTGTGCTCAAGGATAACACATATACATTTTGGTCCTGATCGTAGACTGTTGAGGGGTCAAAGTTCAGCGATACCCGCATAACCCACTCTGATCAGAACCAAAATTTATGTTTGGTATTCTCTAGTACAGTACTATCGGTTTTGGCCATAAGATACATATTGTAAACTACTGTTACTGTAAACCACTTATGTATATATAAAATGAAATAAGCAACTTTTGATTTTGATTGATATGTAAATAATGATTTTTAAAAATATTTTAGAATATAAAAGATATTCAAATAAAACAGATACATAAATTTTAAAAAAATATTATAAAGAGAAGATTATAACTTCAGGTGTGTAAACCCATACTATGTCGTCGGCTAAAGAAAACATCATGAAAATATTAACTGATGCAGGCATAGAATTTCCACCAACTGCAACTTTGCTACAATTGAAAAAGATGACATCGCAAATGGTTGGAGCTGAAAAACTGACATCGGAGCGTGACTTCGCTAATGATACCACTGATGCTCATGCTGCTACCGTTAGTAATCTTTCTGCTGCTGCCGTGAATATTTATTCTGCTGCTGATAACGTTCCTGCTGCTGCTATTAACATTCCTGCTGATGCTACTAACATGCCTGCTACTGCTGTTAACATTCCTGCTGGTGCCGTTAACGTTTCTTCTTCTGTCGATAACATTATTTCTACTTCCGCTGGTATTTCTACCGTTGCTGACATTCATATCACTAATCCGATTGTTGATGTTAACATTTCTAATGCTGCTGATGACGTTCCCGCCGCTGCTGATTATATTCCTTCCGTTGCTGTCAATATTCCTACTGCTTTTAATGCAAATAATTCTGCCGCTGTTGCCAACATTCCAACCGATATCATTAGTATTCGCACTGCTGCTATTAACACTACTGATTCTGGTAAAACAGCTAGTAATACCGTTCCTATTGAAATAACTTCTAATGATGACACTAATGGTTCCGTTTATGCTACCGCTATTAACTCAGTAGATGAAGAATTAGCTCTTTTACGCAAAAAACTAGAAATAGCAACCCTTAGGCAACGTTTATATGAAATGGAGAAATGCGTAAAAGCTCCTATACATTGTATTAGTAATAAAACAAACTTTGCAGAGGTTGAGCATGCGCTGACCAAATTTAGTGGAGACGACGTAGCATATCCAGTTAAAGTTTTTCTGAGAGATTTTGAAGAAGTTATGCATACAGTAGATGCTGACGAACGTTTCTGCTTTCTAAGTTTGCGGCGCTCATTAATAGGTACGGCTAGAATATTTCTAGCAACAACATCAGCGACAAGTTATGAATTGCTTCGTAAGCAACTCATCGCAGAGTTCGATAAAGACGTTAGCCGTCAAGACGTGTATAGGATGTTAAGTCAGCGACGCTGACAAAAGAAGAGCGAGTCTTTGCACTGCTATATCCTAAGCATGCAAGCAATTGCAAAACGAACAGATATTTTAGAAATCGAACTAATTGAGTTCATTATCGAAGGGTTGGGAAATAATGTGTCAAATATAAATTTATTGCTTGGAGCACGAACTATTGAAGAATTAAAAATTTTAATATCCAGGTATCAGCGTAAATACTTACAATGCGAAAATGAAATAAATAGTGTTAAACCTTCAATCAATGATGCTACAAAAACAATTAATAAAGGAAATGCCGTTCAATGTTTCAACTGTTCACAAATGGGGCATATAAAGTCTAATTGTCCTTATCCTTCAAGGCCGAACGGATCGTGTTTTCGTTGTTGAACACCGCTCCTGCCCAAACCCAAAAAAAGTATTGAAGGTCGAGAAGCGGCAGGTTTCCGCAGTTATTGAAACTGATAATATTAATGACAATATATATGTAAACGCCTACAATACTGTAAGTATTAAGTTCGAAAATGGAACAAATACTGTAAATAATAAGTATTTTTCTCTCTTTGACACTGGCAGTCCAATTAGTCTGATACGTGAATCTGGAGTTCCAATAGAATTGTCAAGAGCAGACAAATTATCGTTAACATCCAAATTTGTTGGAGTTGGCGGAAAAAGACTAATTAAAAATGAATTAAATTGTTATGTAACTTTTGGAAATGATATAAAGAAAATAAAATTTTTTGTATTATCTGATGAATGTCTGCTCATGCCAGTTATTTTGGGTCGAGATTTCCTATCTAAATTCAATATACGTTTGACAAAAATTAAATTTAAGTATACTACGAAGCAATTGATGCACTTAAGAAAAGGAGTAAATTGTAGTGTGTGTGATAAAAGTACTGTTTGTAACTTGAGCAGATGCGATTTTGTAAAATCAAGAAATGAAAATTTAAGACGTATTTTAAAGCTAATCCATTCTTCGGTAACTGAGTCCCATCCTGTAGATGTAGATTTAGACGATATAAATTTCATATTTAATATTGATGTTGTTTCGGAATCGCCGGAAATAGATATAGATTCTAAATTAAATACGACACAGTCCCTTGTGCTAAGCAACATAATAAAGACTTCCTATCTTAATCCAAAAGATATAGTTACTCAACCTCTTGACTACAAAATGAAAATTCATTTGACCACTGACACACCTTTTTTCTGTACGCCGCGCCGTTTATCATACTTAGAAAAAAATGAGGTACAAAATACAGTCAATGAGTTGCTAAAAGAAGGAATAATTAGACCAAGTAACTCACCATATGCTTCTGCTATAGTATTAGTGAAAAGAAAAGGAAAGTTACGTATGTGTATAGATTACAGAGGTTTGAATAAGGTTACAGTAAGGGATAATTATCCACTACCTTTAATAGACGACTGTATCGAATACTTAGAAGGAAAATGTATATTTACAGTATTAGATCTTAAAAGTGGATTTCATCAAGTTAGCATGTCGCCAGAATCTGTTCCATATACCGCTTTTGTAACGCCAAACGGACAATATGAATATTTAAAAATGCCTTTCGGATTAAAAAATTCACCTGCCGTATTTCAAAGGTTTGTTAATACTATTTTCAGAGATTTGATTGATTCGAAACAGATAGTTATATATATAGACGATATAGTTATAGCATCAAAAGATTTTGAGGAACATAAAAAGTTATTGGAAATTGTTTTAAAGCGTATTTCGGAGAAAGGGCTTAAACTTAACCTTACCAAATGCAAGTTCGGATATAGTGAAATTGAATACTTGGGTTACTCAGTTAGCTCCAAAGGTATTTCTCTTAGTGATTTTCATATAAAAGCTATACAACATTACCCTGTACCTAAAAACCAAAAAGAATTGCACTCTTGCATAGGGCTTTTCTCCTTCTTTCGACGATTCGTGCCGTTATTTTCGCAGATTGTTAGACCTTTACAACAGTTGCTTAAAAAGAATTCAAATTTTAATTTTGACGAAACATGTATTAATGCTTTTGACGAATTAAAAACAAAATTGATTGAAAGCCCTGTATTGGCAATATATAACCCCTTAAAAGAAACTGAGCTTCATTGCGATGCTAGTTCAATAGGATTTGGAGCTGTTTTACTACAGCGTCAAGACGACAATAAATTCCATCCGATTTCATACTTTTCGAAGACAGCAACAAGCGCCGAAAGCAGATACCACAGTTTTGAACTTGAAACGCTGGCAATAATTTACTCTTTGCGGAGATTTAGAGTATATCTTGAAGGTATTTCATTTAAGATTGTTACGGACTGTAATTCACTAGCAATGACTTTAGGAAAGAAGCAAGTAAATGCTCGTATAGGAAGATGGGCATTAGAACTCGAAAACTTTAATTATACCATTCAACATAGAAGAGGAACATCAATGGGACATGTTGATGCCCTGAGTAGATGCCAAGTCGCTAGTATAGATATCAACGAGGCTGAATTTCAAATACAAATAGCTCAAGAACGTGACGAATTAATCAAAGATTTAAAAAGGCGTATGGAAAAAGAACAAGTAAAGGACTTTGAATTATCAGACGGACTAGTTTATCGAAACAAAGGGGAGGGGAAGTCTTTGCTATACGTGCCTAAAGAAATGGAGGAAAACATTATAAGATTGATGCACGAAAAAATTGGACATCAATCTGTTGATAAGACTTTGACGAAAACACAATTATATTATTGGTTTCCCAAAATGCAGCAAAAAATTGAAAATTTTGTACGAAATTGTCTTAAGTGTATTATGTATGCTGAGCCAGTGCGAACAAACGAAAGAAATTTATACAATATACCTAAAGTACCATTACCATTCGATACAATACATGTAGACCATTTTGGCCCACTGCCGTCAATCCAGTCTAAACGGAAACATATACTAGTCGTAGTTGATGCGTTTACAAAGTTTGTAAAATTGTACCCAACGAACTCAACCAGCACCCGGGAAGTAAATTCTGCATTAGATAAATATTTTAGCTATTACAGTAGACCGAGACGTATAGTAAGTGATAGAGGTTCATGTTTTACATCATTGGAATTCGAAAGCTTTTTAATGAAAAGGAATATAATACATGTAAAAGTGGCGGTCGCTTCACCTCAAGCGAACGGTCAAGCAGAACGCGTTAATAGGGTCTTAAAATCTATGTTAGGTAAGCTCAGTAATCCACTCAGTCATGCGGACTGGTCGAACAAACTTCTTCAAGCTGAATATGCTATTAATAATTCGATTCATAGTACTACGGGAAATTGTCCCAGCAAACTCTTATTTGGTGTGGAGCAGAGAGGTGAGACAATTGATGAATTCACTGAGTATTTAGAAGATAGGATACGTTCTAATTTGCCGCGAGATCTTGAACAGCTTAGATTAAACGCTTCTGAAGCAATTGTTAAAAGACAAGAATATAATTATAATTACTTTGTAAAGAACAGTTTTAAGGCGAAAGAATATAAAGTTGGGGATTTTGTGGTGATAAGAAACGTAGACACCATTGTAGGAACGAATAAGAAGTTTATACCAAAATTTAAAGGTCCTTATATAGTAACAAAGATTCTGGGAAATGACAGATATGTAGTACAAGACATAGAAAATTGTCAATTAACTCAGTTACCGTACAATGGTGTTATAGAAGCTAATAGGATGCGAAAGTGGCTTGTTAGAAATCCTAACGAGATCGTTTCTGCTGATGAATTAAAGGAAAATTTGTAGTATCAAATTTAAATCGATTATTTCTAATTAGCTGTAAATAATAATTTATTTGTTATTAATATGTTATAAATTAAATCTATGTTTTTATGACCGAGGTCGGTCTAGTCAGGATGGCCGAGTTGTAAACTACTGTTACTGTAAACCACTTATGTATATATAAAATGAAATAAGCAACTTTTGATTTTGATTGATATGTAAATAATGATTTTTAAAAATATTTTAGAATATAAAAGATATTCAAATAAAACAGATACATAAATTTTAAAAAAATATTATAAAGAGAAGATTATAATATAAAATATGTTATGTAATTTTTTGGCCTTTATATGGTAGTACGAGTATGAACTCTGACCCCTCTGCTTCACCCCTTAACCACTAACGATCGGGACCGACCTTACTCGACTTAGGGGTTGAGACTGAAAACATTTTTCATTTGATTTTTAAAGACCACCCTAATGTGCATTTATGCATAGTAACCCAAACTTACCAATCATATCCTGGAACGTTTTCGTCACCACAAATGTGCACGTCCAATTGAAGGCCGTTGCAACGGATGCCGCTGAGCCGCGTATTTTCGATGGCAATATTTCGCCCATCATTAGCCATGGTATTGGACCGAAACCCAATGAAAATCCGAGCACATAAATAACAAAACTGGCCAATGGTATCCAACCATATTCGGAAACATCCATGTTACGCGATTGGCAATAGAAGAAGCCGCCAAGTGTGAATAATGAAACAATCATTGCCGCATCGGAAATGTAGAGCAGAATCTGTTGAAGAACAAATATGATTAAATGCTTGAACACTTAGTACGAAAAGTACAAGCATTGATAAAAGCAAGCAAAAACAACAACAACAACAGCAACAAAAACTTCCGCACACACTCACCTTACGTCCCAGCCGATCGATAAGTACAGTCGCAATAAATGTCGCAATAAAATTCACTATGCCCACAATGATCGTACAAACATTACTATCAATAGTGGAACCAGCCTCCTTAAATATCGATACCGTATAGAAGATAACCGCATTTATACCGCTAAGCTGTTGAAAGAACATCAAACCCAACGAAATGGATAACGGTTTCAAATTATTACGGCTAAACAGCTCAAACAGCTGATTATTCGATGTGTGGCGATCCGCCTGCGCCTGCGTACGCAACAAACCCTTCAGCTCAGGTTCAACATCGGCCTGCTTGCCGCGCAACCATTGCAAAGCACGACGTGCACGATCCTCCTTGCCACGCGAAACATACCAACGCGGCGTTTCCGGTATGAGAAACATGAATAGCAGAAATGGCACGGGCAGGGCACTACCCAAAAACGCCAACATCGACCAATCCATGAATGTGCCAGCAACGAAACCCAATAGAATGCCAATATTACCGAATGCCGTTGGCAGCAGACCCAGCGAACCGCGCACCTCCGGTTGTACAGTTTCACCCAAATACACGGGCAACGACAACGATGCGATGCCCACACACAAACCGGACAGAGCACGACCCGCCAATACCATACCAACATTGACGGCGCAAGCGATCAATAGCCATGAAATGATGAACGGCACCGCTATGGCGAGTATGGTATTACGTCGGCCAAGGTATTCGATTAAAGGGCCGCCAAGGATGCCACCACCCAAACCGGCCAGCGGCATGAGGCCACCAATCCATGAAGCCTGTAAAAATGTAAAGGAGAACAGTGTGAAAAGTTTGAAAAGTGAGACAAAGATGATTTAAAATGATATGAGACTCATCCGAGAGTAATGACTATTTCAGAAGTTAAAATCCATAAAACTATGGTTTCAACTTTGGTACTGTTTTTTTTATTTTCATTGTTTTATGCGTGTATGAACCATAGTTCGTATCTTATTGGTATAAACAATGGTACGAACTTACCGATTGTGGCGTGACATCGAAGCTGGTGTAGTTTCGGTCGGTCATGGAGACTAAAGCTGGTGAGGTATAGGCGGATGAAAAACCAACAACTAACGAACCCAGCGACACGCTGAGAGCGGCTAGTACCTGAAAGCAAACAAAAGTTACGAAATTTAAAATTAATAACAAAAAATTTTAAAAGCTCAATTAACTTATTCAAAGGCAGAGTTTGCAAATAATTGTCAATCTTAAATTCCTTTGGTTTTTCTCACAGACAAAAAACAAAATTTTTGAAAATAGAAATTTGTGTCTGTGATAAATATTTTTGAAATCAATATTTCTGTTTTGATGACAAAAAATTTCGATTTGTAAAAAAAATTAATAAAATTTTAAAAGCAAAGTTAACTTATTGAAAGGAAATCACTAAACACTAAATACAATTGAATTTTAAAGCAACCCACATAAATTAAAAAAATAAATAAAAATAAAATAAAAAATAAAAAAAAAAAAAAATTAAAAAAACAAAAAAATACAGTTTGGATTTGTAAAAAAAATTAACAAAATTTTAACAGCAAAATTAAGTTATTGAAAAGAAATCACTAAACGCTAAATACAATTAAATTTTACAGCAACCCACAAAAAAAATTAAAATAATAAAAAAAAACAATAAAAAATATAAAATTTATATTTTTGAAATCATCAAGGCACAAAACAAGCCCTTAATCAAAAGAAATCACTAAAAACGAAATACATTTAAATTTTAAAGCAACAAAAAAAATTAAAAAAAATTAAAAAAAACCAAAAAATTACAAAAAATTTCGATTTGTAAAAAAAATAAATGAATAACAAAATTTTAAAAGTAAAATTAACAATGAAATTAAATCACTAAAAATTAAGTAAAATTAAATTTTAAAGCAACGCAAAAAATAAAAATAAAAAAAATAAAAAATAAAAAGAATAAAAACAATAAAAAAATATAAAATTTATATTTTTGAAATCATCATAGGCAAAAAACAAGCCTTAATCAAAAGAAATCACTAAAAACGAAATACATATGTTTTAAAGCAACAAAAAAAAATAAAAAAAATTCAAGAAAATTAAAAAAATTAAAAGAAATCAAAAAATTACAAAAAATTTCGATTTTTGAAAAAAAAAAAATAAAAATAAATGAATAACCAAATTTTAAAAGTAAAATTAACTTAATGAAATGAAATCACTAAAAACTAAGTAAAATTAAATTTTAAAAGCAACACCAAAAAAAAAATAAAAATAAAATAAAAATAAAAAAAAATAAAAAACAATAAAAAAATATAAAATTTATATTTTTGATATCACCAAGGCACAAAACAAGCCCTTAATCAAAAGAAATCACTAAAAACGAAACACATTTAAATTTTAAAGCAACAAAAAAAAAATAAAAAAATAAAAAAAAAAATAAAAAAATCCAAAACAAAAGCCAACCATAACAAAAAAAAAAGAAAAAATAAAAAAAATGAAAAAAATCCATAAAAAAGCCCAGAAATACAGTTTTGAAATCATCACGCGAAAAAACCACAAACTAAGTTTATACATAATTGTCGCAAAAATCTTTGTGCAGCACACCTGATGAAAAATATTTTTCGGCTTTGGCTCATCCTCGGGCACTGAGAATGACATAAATGTGTCGGCGCGTACGAGTATTTTCATTTTTTTTTGTGTTTTTGTTTTTCTAAAAGCAAATTCTAGTCCTTGTAAATTTAAACTTTTATTTGGCAATACGAAATTTTAGTTGTATGATCTGCACAATGTTTGAAAGAGAACTGCTGTTAAAAATGTGTTTAATAGTTTTTTAAGGGTCCGCGCTACTTAGGTGTACATAATATTGTGCCTGTTGCCGCTAATTTGTGTGTTTTGTTTTGCTATGATTACTGTACACGCTTTTCGCTTTTTGACAACGCTAACAAGCGTAAATGGCATAACAATAAATATGTATGTATGCTACAAGGGTAGTATAAAGTTTACATACATAGTACATATGTAACTACTTTGTGCTGAGTCCTAGGAAACATTAACAGCAGAAAGAGTTAAAGTTTATTTGCTAGATCAGCAAAAGTCGATAAACAGATCTCATAGACCGCAAATTGTGTTCCAAGACAAATATGTACTAAGTACGAAGAAATTTCACTTCGAACAAGCAAGCCTTCTCCTTAGTCGCAGGTACCTGTTATCTATAAAATACTAATACTAGAATCAACTCGTGTTCCAAGAAAAAAAAAAAACATCAGCTCTTCGGCAATAGACAAACTCAGACCAATGTCACTTTCGCAGATTATAAACAAATTAAGTAATGACCCTCACAAACAGATATGTATCATTGACCCTCATAGAACTGATAGGGATTTCCATGAACACAGAGCAAGTTCGAAATTTCTATGCTTGCATTTACATATGTAAATATGTATGTATTTATATTTGCATGTATGTATTTTGTATGTATGTATGTATATTTGTATGCATGTGTATTTTTGTTTTGATTATTACATGCAAGATTAAATACAAAGTCTAGTTCGTTTTGTGAGTAATTGCAAGTGTTTAAATTCGAGGCCGAACGCAACATTATCATTTTTATGGGTTATTATTACTCGAATTGATTTTTTTAGAAGTTTATTGAAGCCGCAAAAGATAAAGCAATAGCATCATTATATTGCATCACCGTTTGCGGTTTTTTTGTTTTTAAATTTGAAAATATAAAATGGTAAACTTTTGGCAGTGATCGGCAAACACTCCGAGGGTATTTCTGTCATAAAAAACCTTTTCCAAAAAAATGCATATGCCATTTGGTGTCAGAGCAGAAAACTCCAGCTAAACAAGCATTGAGGTTAGATTCGAAAACTAGTGCTTTTCTCAAATCTCTAACGTTAACGGACGACTCGAGAAACTGTCGAGAATCATAGCGTTCTGAAACCAAATGGGGCATAGTTGTCAAATCGATAAATCTAAAATTGCCGAATCGAAATCTAAAATTCACGAATCGAAATCCGCAGGCAGCTTCAGCCGATGTTTATCTATGATTATAAATCATTTAAATTTCATTTTAAAAGAAAGAAGGCATTAGTTACATAGCAAACAATAAAGTTGTAATCGGTATTGTTGTTCCCGCCAGAAAGTGCCAATAAACATTGGCCTTAGTTGACAATTCAAAAAAGTGTAAAAAACGAATTTGGTTTTCAAGGTGTCAGCCTTCATAATGAATATGAAAACAGTTCGGTTTTATTGAATATTCGTCACCCTCCTATGCAAATATAGATACTTACATATTTCCAGCAATTTCATCGATTGATCTCATTATACTTAACTGATAACCGTCTACGTAATGAGGCGCTATCAGTAGTAAATAAATTGGCATATATATGTACATTTGTATATATACATAGTATATATGTAGATACGAGGGTTGTTTGATAAGTCCGTGACCTTTTGAATAGGGAATAACTTTTTCAGCAAAAATGCATTTTATTTGTCAACATAATCTCCGTTTAACTTGATACATTTAGTCCAGCGTTTTTCAAAATTTTTTTTATTCCTTCCAAAAAAAAATAGGATTTTTCAAGGCACTCAAAATTAGCAATTTTTTTCTGTGATGACCTCTTCATTTGATCCGAATCTTTTACGACCCAGCCATTTCATAAGGTTTGGAAACAGAAAATGCATAGTCGGAGCGGGCTAAATTTCGAGAATATGCTGGGTAAGGTAGCAACTCATAACCCAATTGATGAATTTTTGCCATTTTGATTACACACGTGTGCGGTCGTGCATTTTCATGATGAAACAGAAATTTGTTTCTTGTCAAATCCGGTTGTTTTTGCTTCAAATCAAGATGGAATCTGTCCAAAAGCTTTGAACAATATTCGCCGGTATTTGTTTTATCCTTATCAAACCACCCTCGTATGTACATGTGTAAATATTAAATAGGTTTCCTCCTGCGATCTTCATCAACTCAACGCGTCGCGCTGCCATAAGACTTATGGCATAAGTGATGCAGATCCGTCTTTTTGTCACGCTGTTTTCGAATGAGCACATCATTTTACTCTGTCAAAGTATGTATAAAAGATGCTGATAATGTACCAAATACATATGCATGTACATATGTTCATATAAGGAAATGAAATGAAAAAGTGTGCAGTAAGCAACAGTAATTAATGTCAATAACAAAACACCCAAGAACAATGGCAATTAAAGTAAATAGTATTGAGATCAATGCGATTAAAACAATTCGCTTTGATTTGGTTTATAGCAGATTTGTGTGACTTAAAAAAATTTTTTTAGTTTTTGCGGTGCTTTTTGATTTTTTCTTTTGTATTTTTTGTTTTAATTGGTTAAATCCAATGATATTTTTATTTTGCTTTTAATATTATCGCTTAAGCGCGACTGCGCTTATATATTATTTTTTCTTTTTCTACAAATTTTACATTTAAAGTAAAATTTTTGCAAATGAACCGTTCTTAAGCTTGTAGTGTATGAAACTAACTTTTTTGCTTGTAGAAAAATGCCGCAAAAGCTGTTAAAGTTAAAACAGTAAATATGCTGTTAAAGGATATGCTAATACTTTTAGTTGTTTTCAATTGAATTCATCATAATTTGAATGCATACACTGGTGGCGAAAAAAAAATGATGTGTAACTAATTGGACAAATGGTTATGCCATTAGTTTAACAAGTCAACGATACGAGGCGCAAAACTCAGTAACCATTTAGAAATGGAAGCCTGATGAGGAGTTGTGGTGTTCTACGAAACAGATCTATAACTTTTACAAAAATACAAATAACAAATTTTTACATCTTTCCTTAAAAAAGTGTTCATAAAATGCTCAAAAAATGGAATACAGTTCAACAATTATACTCAACACGAACAAATGCTAGTAATTATGAAATAAGATGTCTACCGGACCAACTTTGCCGAGCAGAGTACCAGTCAAGAATATTTTAACCCTCTATCTGCATTTTTAATTGATATTCTCTTCATGTGTTTCCAAAATGGGTTAAAACAGCCATTTCCATGGGGGGCTAGAGTGTTAAGGTTGACCGCAAAGAGACTCCATATTAAATTCTGTACAAGCAGTCCGAGCTCAACAAACTTAATTTGAAGTAATTTTTTATAAAAGATTTTCGATAAAGTAATTGCACCTCAAGCTAAAATTATAAGATTTCAACACCCCTAAAAAAACTCAGAGCCTGGGTACGTTCGCGACGGCAATCAGAACCGCAGTGTTGCAAGTATCACGATCTTCGCGTGATTGTGGCAACACCTGCAAAAGTCAAACGTTCGTTTGACACATCAACCGTGCAGTTTGGTTGAATAATCGGCAAAAGAAACTTTGTGTCTGCAACTTTTGCTTTAAAAAAATGGAAAGAGAAGGGTAAGCATGATTGCTATATATTTAATGGAATATGCAATAATGTAAATTTAATAACACAAATTAATTGCAAATACTTTTAATAATGCTGTTATAGCCATATATCAGCTGAGTATCAGCAGGCAAGTGAAAAATAAGCAACGGGGTTGCTGTACTGCTGCAATTATAAATTTTCATGAACGTACCCCCTATGGACTAGTATTCTGCTGGGTGAAGTTGGTCTGGGAGACATCCTCTTTCATAATTACTAGCGTTTGTTCGTGTTGAGTAAATTTTTTTTAAATTTGTTCGACTATGTAATTAAGAAAAATTTGTATTCAAGAAATAAGCTTATACAATTTTTAATTTTAATTTTGTCGCTTTTTCTAGCCACCAATGTTTGTAGGATATCTAGTTAAGGTCAAGTTGGCACTGTCTAACCATTCATCAAAAAGTTGATTAGTTATTCGTTTTGCTTGAATGGCCTAAGTACATACATATGTATGTTTGTATGTATGTACTTGTGTATATTATGGCGCTTTGCCTTAACTGCATTTCCATTTTCATTCCACGCACTCTATAAAATTGCTAATATAATTTATTTTCTAACGTTTTTTTTCTTTTGTTCTGCTGGAAATATGTGTGTGTGTGTTGTTGAGTATTGCATATAAATCAAACGTCTATTTTTAAACGCTTAATGAAGTTGCAAATTTATTGGCTATTTTGTACATATGTATATTTAGTGCTGGCTAAGAGAGCTGTACACCATTCATATTGTTGTTCTGCCAGACATTGCGAGCTGTGGAAAATGTGATTAAACATTAAACTTCCTGAAACATAATTTGTTTGCTAGTTTTTATTTATTTTTTTTTTGTTTTATTTAGTTGAGAGTTTATGTTCTAAGTAAGCGACTAAAACTGCTAAACCAATTCAGTCGCATAATTCACGCTTTCAAAAATTGCTAATTATAAAAAAGCATTAAAATTAAAATTTAAATCTGTATGAGTAAAGTAAAAAAAACTTCATAGATATTAAAAAAAAAAACAAAAAAAAATATTTTCTGATTGCAAAAAATTATTAAGAATTTTTAATGCTTAGTAAAGCAACAAACTTTTTTTTTCAATTTACTTGGATAAGCTTATTCATATCTAAGTACATATGTTCATATGTACCTATGCACGTCTCAGCGTGTACAAACACAATTTAAATGAATGAATGCTGTTTGACAGCAATTTTAATTTTGCAATTTAACGTACCCAACAACCGTACAAACGATGAGTTAGCCGAATTTTGAATAAAGAGCGCTGCAATCGGCTATGCTTTGTGATAAAATCAAATCATACTCCAACCATGCGGGTTTTTGATGTGTAAACATCTTTGCTGTAGCTACGAGTAATTTCGAAAAACAGGTAAAGTTTACGCGTAAACCGTAAATGACCTTTGTGTTAGTGCACTGCTGTGTCCGTGTGAATCGCTTGGCATTGTCAGTGGTAGGTAGGTAGATGGACATGTACTTACAAATGCTTGCATGCATAGCCGTGCAAATGCAAATATCAACAACAACAGCAACGAAGCGAAGTGAAGTTGTTGTTGTTTTCTGCAACAATGCGACAAATAGGCAAAATAAAAAGGACCAACCTATTTGAACATGTATGCAAATGTATGGATATGCACACCTACATCTACCTATCTAATTTCTGAGCAATATTGGTATCAAATGAAAGGTTTTGAGCAGGACTTCGATATGAAGCTCTTTTAATTGTGACCTCTAGGCCGGATCTCCAGATATGGGTCAAAACGAGGACCCGAATGATCCTTGAATGTTTCTGAGCAATATTGGTATCAAATGTAAGATCTTGAGCAGGCCTTCTACAGTGAGCTCTATTCTTCATGGTTCCTAGGTCGGGTCCGGAGATATGGATCAATACGAGGACCCGGATGATCTTGCATGTTTCTGAGCAATATTGTTATCAAATGGAAGGTTCTGAGCATGGATTATACACGGATCTCTACTCTTTATGATTACTATGTCGGGTCCCGAGATATGGGGCAATACGAGGACCTGGATGATCCTTGGATGTTTCTGAGCAATGTTGGTATCAAATGAAAGGTGTTGAGCAGGACTTCTACACGGAGCTCTACTCTTTATGATTCCTAGGCCGGGTCTCCAGATATGGGTCACACGTGGACTCGGATGACCTTGCATGTTTCTGAACAATACACAACAAAAAAAAATAAAAAATTTAAAGTCAAAAATCAAAAACCAAAACCAACAAAAACAACAAAATAGTAGCAGTCACAATGACAACAAAAAATTACAAAAACGATAGTCGCCTTTTAATCCATAGAAAACCAAAGAAAAAGGAATAAGGAAAAGGGAATAAATATCCGATTTCAAAACTGTTTACACATCAATGTTCATGAATACCCGTTATTCACGCTTTAATTTTTTTTATTCACAAAACCCAAGCTAGACAGCTAACACTGATTTCCAAATAGAATAATAGTTAAAAAAAATCCTAAAAAGCACGCTTTAATTTTTCTTATTATTTTAAATTTTATTTGCATATTTCTTCCGCAGCGAGCGCTGGTGTTATCTGCGTAAAAAAGTTTTATTTTTCCGTTCGATTTTTTATTATTTACTGTTTACAAAAAAAAAAAATACGCTGTACAACGTGTACTATTAGTAAATACCTACATATTGCAAATTCGTTTCGAGCGGCTTCTACACTGCGTATACGTAATTTACATACAAACATATGCATGTGTAGGTAGATGACACTACCCTGCAAAAAATGCGATTAATCCGGGACGTGTCGGGGATCAATCGCAAGGGAGCATGCGACTAACAAAATCTTACATCCCTTTATATGAAGTGAATTGATCGCATTTGTTCGAGCATGTCCTATGAAGAGACTAATTGTTCAACTTGTATATCCGCACGGGTACCAATTTAGATCAATCACTCACATCCCGAACGGGTGCAAATGTAGATTTTTCCAAGTTGTTAGCCAAGACAATTTTTAATAACAATCTTTAAAAAATTGTAAATGTTCAGGCATATTTAAATAAAGATTATATAATATATAATAATACAATGGCGCTATTATAACTCTGACGAGTTTTATGGCCGAGCTTCTCTCCCAATTCGAGGTGTGCTCCTTTTTGTTTTTTCCTACTAATTGGGTGGACCTACAGTTTTATGCCGGCTCCGAATCACCCTTATTACGGTTGTCGTCGTCGACACTCACTCGACGCTGTCGGCGACGACCTATCAAAATCGGTATTACGTATGGTAAAGTCGATAACTTGTGACAACTATCGAAACATATTTGGTATCAGCTAAGTCGACGTCGACGGTCACTCGTTGCCATTTTCGTCGACGCGCTGTTTAATGGTGACAAGAAGAAAATTTAGTATGTATGCATTTTTGTTTTTAAAATTTTATTACGGGAGTGTTAAAATTAGTAGAACTAACATCCGCAGAATATTTCCTGCTAGTTTTATTGAAAAATTCCCACTAGTTTAAAAATAAATTCGGTGAGCGCACATACCGAAGCCGACCCAAAGGTTTTCAATGGGGTACGATACCAACTAATTTTTTATTACAACATTGAGAACCAATCACCATTAAATTGAATGCCTTGGCACCTCCTTTAAGAAAGATTGAGAAGAAAACTAATTTATTAAATATTTATGTACATACATACATATGTATATATTAGACTGGCCGCAAATTTTTTTTTCTCGAATTCTATTAATAAACACTGCCTAAAAGGTGAGGTATGGTATAAGAAATAACGTCCTATTTTTTTATTCAGATCGCACCAAGCTTTGTTGACCCTCATCAAGCTTAAAAGGTTAAAAAATTTTTTCTTTAATTAATTTTTTATTTTTTTATTTTATGAAATTTCAAGAAATTAAGAATAATAAAAATAATATCAATTCAATAAAATGGACTTTTTGTGAGACGGAAATGTCTTACGATAATGTTCAACTACTTGCAGTAGGAATTGTTTATCCTCTTCGTCATACGTTAAGGTACGGTTAAAGTCTGTTATCAACTTAACTGCCCTTTCGGCTGCATCGTTCACCACTGCCAAAGTTTGACATGCCGATTTCGCTTTGCGATAATCATCTTTGGTTTGCCACGTAGAAGGATCCGAATTTATAAATGATGTATTAATATTCAAAGAAATGCTTTCATCGAAAAATGATAACCCAACAATTTCCTCACTCAAGTACCACAAATGGTTTTTAATCTTATGCAACAAGGCATTAGAAACTTCTTTATCAAAATATAAAATGGCATCTTTTATTAATTTGAGATCTTGTGCTGGTGCATCTATTGCATTAATGCATGTAAACCAATATGGAACGTAAATGTTTGTCAAGAAGATACAAATACTGCGAAGGTTTTTCAATTCCGATGAAGTCAATTTGAACTGATCGCGAAACAAAAATATTTTATAGCAATATATGCATTTCGACATGAACCTAGCATGCGATGTTGCTCCGGGTTGGCGTACTTTAGTAAAGTTTGGAACATTTTCTCCAATAAAAAGCAATGACAGTTGGAGAAGCTCCTAATAATCGGACCTTGAACTTTTTGATTTTTCGTACAACCGATACACAACTTCATACAACAGCCCCAAAAACATTGCGATTTCCAGCGCAACATGCTCATGTTGTATAAAAAATTGCAAGGTGTGTGGCTGGCATCATGACGATCGGATAGTGTACGCACACTATTCATTGTGGTTCATGTACGAGTAACATAGTTCTCATAATAAAGCGAGTTGTTGTACTTCACTACAAGAAAACCAAACGAGTAAGGTCCGGTTATACTTGCATAGCACAGCAGCGCACAACATAAGAACTGTCACATACGAAATCTGTTTAATTGGATTTCCGTGTAATCGATTACTCAACGCATAGCGGCACAGGGCACAGCATAGAAGTCTGTTGAATTTTGATTTCTGTGTTATGTGCTATGCGATTTGACATTTGGCAACACGAATGTGTGTGTGCTGAGTGTGCGAAGGGTTGCACGCAAGGCTAATTTATACAGGTTAACTTACTAAACAGCTGATTTTTCACTTTTTTCTACTGTTTTACTTTAATAATGGTGCTTATATCAAACTGGGATCAATTTTGAGCATGGTGCAATATGATTTCTACAAAGGCGAACTATGATTTTGACAGAAGCACCACAGAATACACAAACAATTTACATGGAGTGTGTATGTATGTATGTACGAATGTCGGGATGCGAAAACTTTTATTAATTAACCATGGTTGCACGTCTATGCGAAGTATAATCAGCTCTATGCGCTATATGTTTTGCGCTGCCCTGCTTTGCAATGCTATGCAAGTATAACAGGGCCTTAACTCGTTTGGACATATGAATGTACTCATGCAACAGTCTACTGACTACTGCTGACTATTTCTGGTAAAACTGTCAAACGATCAGCTGTTTGGAAATTTACTTACCTGCTGGAATAGTTAGACTCATTTCAACATTTGTATCAGCACGTTAAGAGCAGGGTGAAAAACAGCAGCAATGTCTTGGAATTTGATTGTTTTTGCTCGTTAAGTACCGTTATATTCACTTAGCAACTCAAAGCAACGGTACTGATACTTTGTTTTAGGTGTAGAAAACGCAAGAAGGGCTCAGCAAGAGAATTTTTATCTCTCAAAACAGACATATTAAAAAAAATCATGTTCAAGGTTAAAAAATAAAATTTTCCATACATTGGGCTCAATGAGGGCCAACTAGACAACAACGGATCGGGCCAAAAAATTAAGGCCGTCTTTTTAACCCTAAACCTCATATTTTAAGAACTGTTAATATACAAATTTCAACAAAAAAAAAAAATCCATACATGCTGCGGCCAGTCTAGTATATATGTATTTCAACTAAAATATTTTTTCTTTTATTTATTAATTACTCGAGCACTTCATTGCTATGTTCATCGCTAAAACTTGATGAATCATATGCAAAATACATTTATTATAAAGAAATAAATTATCTAAATAGCACAGATTAAAAATACGGAAAAAAATGCGCACAGATTCTAAATAAAATCAAACAGCTAGTGCAGAAATTATAGTGATGGTACTTTCGTCATTCGGTTTACCGATAAACAGTCGACGTCGTCTCAATACGCTTAGCTAATACCGATTTTGCGTCGATAAATAAAAACATTGTAAGTTTTGGGTATGCATTATATGAGCGTAATGTAAAGGATTTTTTCATAGGATATTTTAGGCAACATTTTGTTAAAATTATTACCCATCATTGTTATTAAAAGAAAGGGTGTTTAATTCGTTTTACCGGTTGTTCTACAATTTTTTAAATACATTGCATATTTTTGTACAATTTCTACATTTAAGGAATCTAGATTTGTATCCGTTCGGGATGAAAGCGATTAATCTACATTTATACCGGTACGGGAACAATTGGTTTACAATTAGTCTACATTTATACCCATTCGGGAACAATTGGTCTACAATTAGTCTAGATATCAATCCGGGACAAACCTCCTTCGGGATTAATCGCACATTTTTTTTGCAGGGTAATAAAAGCGTGTTAAAAATAAAATACATACATATATGGCATATCGAAGAATGATAATGTCAAATATAGTACGTTCCTGTAGTATCTACATACTGTATCTGGAATCTAGATGATTCGCGAGCTTGCATCCAAACAGGGACCGAAAGGAATTGTTTTGTTTTTCGTTTGTTTCAAAAAATAATTTTTCTTGACAATTGCATGCGAAACCAACGAGAATGCCCATTTACCATATAAAACTCAAATAACGAATTTAATGAGTCTTTCAAAAGATGTATGTATGACTCACGCAAGAGTACAGTTACTGCAATGGCAAGTAATGCAGATTATATTGCTCGCGCACCCATACTGATCACACTGGTCGGCAAAAAATGAAAAATGCCTCCTTTGAGGTTTGATGAGTGATTTTAATGGATTTTGGGGCGCTGATTAAGAAAAACATATTGAAAACGTTCCATCACGTCAGGTTTTTTAGTTATTTAGCAAAAAAATATCGGCCAAATTAGGCTAGGTCTTCCTAGTTTTTAATTTATATGTATTATTTTTTTATCGTTTCTTATTTAACAAAGATGTAGTGAATGTTTGCATTAGACATCAATGAATAAGTTTTCATAAATATTAATTTAAATATAACTTAATTGTCTCATAGCATGTCTCCACATAACGTGTTTCGCTCTTTTTATCTGCATTCGCTCTCTCAATCTTGTTTCGACCTCAAAACGAGTGCCGAAACTCGCTAATTTCCATACAAATTTCTGAGAGCGAGTGAAGATTGAAACACTTGTTTCGTTCTCAGTCAACTTGCCAAACGCGATGATATCGATGCCTTCTCTAATTTTGTATCGAAAATTTATCGAAATCTCACCTAGACCAAAACAAAAACGCAAAAATAAGCAAACATACAAATATTTAAGAAGAACGGGAAAGAGAAATGTTAAACTGAATCACGATCAGCCACGTGGAGACGGGTTATTTAGCGAGATGTTTCGCTAGATGTTTCGCTGGCGAATCAAGTTATGTGGAGACGGGCTTTTAGTGGTATACATTCATTTTCGAAAAAAACTAATTTTGCTAAATAACTTAAAAACCTGACGTGATGACTCTTTTGATATCTCTTTAATGCACTGTCAAAATATTAGTAAAAAAAAAATATGTACAATAGGGTGGTCCAAAATTTTATGAAGAAAATAAAGTTCTTCCACATTTCATGCGACTGTACTACGGAATCTATACCGAAAATTTTGCCTTAATATAAAAAACTTAGCGGTCACGCAAATGCCTACAAATTTCCTTCTCCTCTAACATTAGTGATGACACATAATTTTCGGGAAAGTTCTTAATGAACAAGAAAGGTGTTTTTTATCATTAAAAATGGGAACACATATTGGGGTAAGTGGAAAAAAATTCAACAACTATTTACAGCGAAGGTTGAGTGTATAGCTATTTCACGAAAAACCATTTTCGATCATCAGCACTCTTTTCGGAAGTGGATGCACCGGGGATTGAACCCGAGTCCATTCCATCTTCAGCCGCAATGACCCAACGGATAAACACACTCGGCCATTGAGACTCTGTGCAAGCTGTTGGATTTTCCCCACTTTTGCCTTTTTCATTTTCAACATTAACGTTAGTGTGTATATGCTTTTGCATATATTCTCCACAAACGTGCTGAATTTTTGTTGTAGGCAGTTCGCAATGAACATTGTTGTTGGTATTTATTTTATATATATACCAAACAACGTTAACAATTTTACTTGAAAGAGTTTTTAGTGCTTAGCACGAAATTTTTTATTTTTAATTCAATTTTTAATTGTTGGGGTAAGTGGAAAAAAATTCAACAACTGCGGCTGAAGTTGGAATGGACTCGGGTTCAATCCCCGGTGCATCCACTTCCGAAAAGAGTGCTGATGATCGAAAATGGTTTTTCGTGAAATAGCTATACACTCAACCTTCGCTGTAAATAGTTGTTGAATTTTTTTCCACTTACCCCAACAATTAAAAATTGAATTAAAAATAAAAAATTTCGTGCTAAGCACTAAAAACTCTTTCAAGAAAAATAGCTTTGTTTCGCGATGATTTTTTTCGGTTTTAATATTTTCGACCACCTTAATGATCATTTTAATTTTTGAAATATTGTAGGTACCAAAATTTCGCAGAGTTTTGCACTTTTCTAATAGCTTCTAAAAATTACTTTCATTTTTTATCAGGTTCGCCAACACTCTTTTAAATGCTAATATCTCAGACATTACAAATCATTAACACTTCTTATTTGCAGCGATTTGAAATGCTACTCACGTCTCTGCAACAAAAAAAAAAAAAAAAAAATAAATTTAACGCTATTACTTTGATGAATTTAAGAATGTCACGATCGCCATTTTGCATACGCAAATATGTTTTCGCAATTTTTACAAAAAATTTCCACAACGTTTCTGTATGTAATTTCTTTTTTGTTGTATTTATGCATATACATATAGTCAGAGATCGAAAATTTCAGTCAATATTTTCAAAACTAAAAAATTGATATTAAAAGACAAAAATTATATTTTTTTTGTCAGTGAGTAATATAAATTTTTTCTTTTTTCCACTGAGTTTTATTTATAACAAAAAGAAAATGGTGAAAGAAAAAAATATTCAGTATCAATTTAAGCTATTGTAATTTATTTAATTTAACGAGCACAGGCCCAGGTTATATTTTTATCTTTTTATTTGTGTTCGGTTTATATGAGCGATTTAAAATCAAGAATAAATGAATTTAAAATCTTTTATAAAAATCAGCGAGTGTGATTAATTTCGCAAATCGAAATTTTTTGTCACCAAAAGACAGATGTAAATGATTTTAAAAATATTTATCACAGACAAAAAAAATTTATTTTCAAATATTTTTGTTTTTATTCGAATAATACATATATGTATATACTTTTTATTTACTTTTTTGAATATTGCTTAGTTTTCTTTTTGTTTTTTACTCTGAGTTTTTATTTATTATTTGAAATAACAAATTAAGTTCCGAATAATTTATTCACAAGGAATTTATCTAGATAAAAATTGAAAAATAAATTTTTATTCGAATAATTATCTAAATAAAAATTTATTCGAATAATGCCTGATCACAGACAAAAACTTTTATTTTCAAATATTTTTTTTGTGTGTGAAAAAAAAAAACAAAAAAAATTTAAGGTTGACAATCATTTTCAATCTCTGTGTATAGTACATAATAATTCTCATAAATATTTCTCTTTGTATTTACTTAAAAAAAAAAAAAACATTTAAGCTGATGCCAGATAGAACTTCGTATTGCGTTACCTGACACTTTCTGCGTGACAGCTGGGATAAAATACATGTATCTATATGAGGTTTCTCACATAACAAAAAGTAACGCAACGAAGTTACGTAAAGCACAAAGTTGCCCAAATCTCAACTTTTAGGCGCGTTGAAATTTTTTTTCAGTTTCCCTTTACTTAAAATGTAAATAAACAAATTTAAATTTCACACAATTAGAAAATAATTTAATAGATTTTTATTTTCTTATTTATTTTCTTTGTAATTAAAACGGAGAATGACAAATTTTTCAGAAAATGAATATTTTTTGAGTGATGTTACAACGTTCATTGTGGCATAGTTGTTCAGTTTTGCGTTGTTTGACATAGAAAATGGCGTAACGCAAAGCGAAAAAAGTTTTATGTGGAATCAGCTTTAAATTTACCTGTGACCATATATAGATTGGTTGGTAATTCTCATTTATATCGAATTTAATGTTCGTATCCATTTTTGAATTTATTCCTTTTTAATTTATTCTTTTTCTTTGTAATTAAAACAAAAAAAGAAAAAAATTTTTTTAACACCAAAAATGGAACAATTATTCACTGTTTTGTTCAAGTCGCGAACGAACACTTCTTGCTTTGACGACGCTGGGCAAAATCTAATTAAGAACTAATTTTTTTTTGCAGTGAAAGGCGCTTTTAAACTTCCTTTGAGCTCATCTTTTGTACTAAACTTAATTCAACGTCCATTTCTAGATTTGACTAGGCACGGATGGTCTGGGCGTCCACGTTTTTCTTGATGCTTTCTTCTTCTTTAAACACATTTTTCTTTTTCAATTTAATTGTATTTGTTCACACTTTCAGTTCATTTAATCTTTACTCGTCAATACATACAAACATGTATATGTATGTATAAATAAATCCATATAACAAATCGCAAAAATTGTGATTATCTCTTAAATACATAGGTATTTGTTTTTGCATAGCACATATGTTAGTATAGAATTATATAGTATAGTATAATTATACATACATATATAGAAATCCATGAAATTCACGATTAAAAACAAAAACTAATAACTTTTGTTCGAGAGTTCATTTTGAGATAATAGGTACCTATGTACATTTGATTTATTTCATTTTATTTCTATATATACATATGTATATAATACATTTTATATATTTAATAAACATTCGCGAAGACGGGTGATTAAATAGGATGGTAGCGAAAAATCTTTATAATTCCTGAAGTTCATTCATTCCATATTATTATTATTATTATCAAATGTATCATTGTTATCTTCTTTTTTCGACTTATTTGGCGCTTAAGCCGTCTAGACAATTTCGACCGTATCTAATAAAGTTTGCGATTTAAAATTTAATTCCTCTTTGATATCCGTCGTTGATGACGCGCAAAAGTTCTATAAATATCTTAGCCCAAACTTTTTTGCGAACTTTTCAAGTGTTATCTAATATGAAATTACGTCTTAATTTTTGTGCATCAAGAGCGGATTTCAATTTTGAATTGTCTACCTATGTCGTTTTCTTTTCTGACAAACAATGTTGCCCTTCAATATCCCAATTAACGAATTGCATAATCTAACCTTCTATAAAATGCCTAAATTAGTAGATAATACTGCGCTCTTAATTAGTTGGAGCTGAATATTCGGTGTAATGGCCATACAAGCTTACAAGACTGCTAAAAAAAAATCAAGCGGGACACAATTATTTCGAGAAAATAAAACGGCATTAGTCGTAAGTTAGGTTGCACTTGTTGGCAAAAGTGATGCTTAATTGGATTTTTGGCGCTGACAAAATACCTATGTAGTGCTGTTAAAGTTTGGTTATCAAGTAGATAAAGTCTTTCAAATTGTACAAATAACTGTCAACAGTGATGGACGAAAAAGCGTTGACTCTTTGTTTGATGACAGAAATTATGTATGCACATTGTCTTGTCCTCGTCAATCAAAAACAAAACCCATCCTCTCAGTCTCTTTTTCCAGCTCACAGAAGTGAGCTTGTTAACGCCAGTGATGCCATTGTTATACGAATGTTTATTATTAAAACTTTTATTTATATTTATTTTATTATATCTTATTTCTAATCGAATCAGTCCAACCCTCAAATCAACTAAAAAAAAACTCAATTAAAGAGTAACGTTTACTTACGAATCACAACAAAAAAATACAAATCGTACGAAATTGTTTGTCTAAAAATTAAAAAAAAAATTAGTTTAATAAGTATAAATTCTAATAGAATTGATATATTTATATATGTATGTACATGATTTTTTCCCTACCAAAAATATATGTATGTACCATTGCTCCAAACATATTTACCCTCCCTATAGTTTATAGACATTCGCGTGGTACTGTATTTTTAGATACACTTTAATTAAAATAATTTATGACTCGGAATTATGTATTTTGTTGCAGATTAATAGTGTGAGAATATACGATTTCAACTCCGACAAAGCTGAAGGAAAGACTATGAAAGATGCATACATACAATATGAGTTGGTCCACTCTCAAAAGTAGCTACATATGTCAATTTTTCATATTAAGCTACAGATTAGAAAAAAAACACTACGGCGTCAAGATCTATTTTATTTGAATATTTTTTCTTATTACCTGAAAGCTAAGCCCATAAAGAATTTAGGGATATAAAAAAATTAAATCGCAATATGACAGATTTTTGCAAATTCAATGATAAATATTTTACACAGCTAGTTTTGAAATTGAAATGCATAATAATACGGTTGTTCTTACAAAACCTCCCACCTGCTCTCTCTTAGCGCAGAAAAACGCTCGAAACCGTCGAAAAAGGCAACATGAAACAGAAGTGAATGGCGCGCTTTATTGGACGCCTAGACGGTTATTCACCAATTAAAGGTTTCCCCAACGTGTGTATTTGTTATATTAACAAAAATATTGGTTAATTAATATCTGAAAAAAAGTAAAAATATTTACGAAGCTTTATGGCTTCGGCTCTGTTGTTACCATCGCCTTCAACACCGTTTGTGCTTGACGAAGTTGAATGGCTGGACCCGAATTGCACAGAGAGATAGAGAGTGAGTATTTGGAATTTTCTTTGGTATTCAGTTAACATATTAACACTCTCTTATAGATAATACAGTAACAAAAAATTGGTTGAAGATTTCAACGAACATTTTGTTATATCAACAAATATCATCGTTAGTATAACCAAAAGCACTGTCTAATATGTATATCAGCAATGGTAATGGTAATATTAAACCAAATTCACATTGATTACATCTAAAGTGTGAAATTAGTACTATTAACCAACTTTTGGTTGATTTTTCTCTCTGTGTCAGCGCCCCGTATATGGGACGACATCAATGTGTGCCAAGGCGTATGAGTGACCTATTTTAGATAGCGACTTTTGAAAGTGTATAAATAAATATTTATATTATTTAAAACTTTTTTGTCGAATACGGAAGGATTTTATAATAAATTTTTAATGGGCATTGTATCTACACCTTTAAATACTGGTACATTATCCATCATAAACTCAATATTGAAAAAAAAATTTACATAGACACTTTTGAAAGTGGGCTACTTATGTATATGCATATATGTATGTATCTATGTATATTTAGTTTTTGAAGAACTAAGATATCGCATGTGATGTACGAAAATTCTGCAACATGCATACCAATTCTTACTTTCAGAAATTTTAGTTATTTACTAATTTGTCTACATGTTCACAACTTTTCTACCATATTTGTATGTTTATAAGCAATCACAAAATGTAGTTATGTATGTATTTCAAAAGGTGTTCTGCACTTACGTTTAACGGTTCTAAAAAGTGAGCCGCCACGTAACGTTGAAACTTAAAAACTTATGTAAGTCTCAGTCACATACCCGATGTGAGGCATTTATAGCATGAACTGTACATAGGCACCTTCAGCAAGAAAAACCAAAAAACAATGCAATCAAATTAATTTGTATCAAAAAGTGATTAACTAATTGTTTACTAAAGATTTGTTTTGAAAGAGAAAACAATAGAAAAAAATTAATAGTAAAATATATGTATGTATGTACATAAATGGCATTAAGATTCAGAGACACTTCTGTTGCATTCTTTCGCAAAACTAGCACTTTAATTTTCGTACGTCTAAGTGTTAGAATGGAAAAGCAGTAAAATAACTAAAAGTCAGTCAGCCATACTGAAGACCGCATTAAGTGTGCCCATCAGATTAGGGGGCTTATAATACACCCGTTGTACTAAGGTATGGCTGTCGTAAGAGGCGAATAAAATCCATTGGCCTAGTGGGTTGATAATGGCCAAAAAAAAATCGTTCGCATAACAGTTGGCCTAGCCTCAGAAGGGACGGGTACCAGAGCGTGTCGACTTCATCTGGCAAAAGACGGTCACTTCAACTATACAACCCCCCCAAAATATTTGGTGAGTGCCTTGGTGGCTGCGACAACAACAAACCCATTAATTAGTCTACACATTGAGTCATAGTCGATTAACTGGTGACTGTCAAGCCCTTAAAGTTTTATAAAAACCTCATTAACTTAATATGTAACAAAGTAAGTACCACTTATACACTGTAATTGTCTTCAAAACTCACCTGCGTCCATATATAGATGGGATTCGTTGTCGGTCGATATACTTCCAATTTCGGCTTACCATCTTCGGTAATTTGCCGCACAAATGGAACAGACTTGCGCAGGTTTTCACTTTTCTTTTTGCCCATTTCATCCATTTCGTAGAAACGGTGACTGAAATTACAATAACGAAAATAAAAACAAGAAACACTTTACTTTAGTTCCCATTCCAGTTGCAATTTCATTTTCATAATTAGAAACTCTTCGTTCTCGTTCATCGCCTCACCTCTTACGTGAGTCTGTGCTTATGGAGCGTTGTTGTTGGAAATGCTGACGACTTGACACATAATCTTCATCGCTGCCACTTTCCAAATCTTTGAGGTCAATTATCAATGGTTTTGTTATATCCTTGGGACGATGTATCAAGCGCTTATGCTCAACATCATCCGCCTCTTCTTCACTATCCGTACTCGATCCCTGTAACACTTTTTCGAGTTTGAAACTAACACGCGGATCTAGACTTTGATGTTTACGTCCTTGAAATTCGCGACGATTTTTATGGAATTCCTCCTCCGAAGAGGAATCTTTGAGCATCTGCTCGAGAAAGCGTGTACCTTTGACATCAAGTGAGACATGCTTTTTGGCTTGAAATTGACGGCGATTATCATTGGCGAGGATGTTTTTGAGGTCCTGCACATGGTAAATGGGATAGGAAAAAGTAAGTGAAATGAAATATGCTTCTAACTCATTCTCTCAACTCACCTTCAATATACCCTTGTGATCTACACTAACGGTCTTCTGTTGTTGAAAGCCAATTCTAAGGCTTTCGAAATTATCCTCATCACTGCTGTCGACGGAACGACGTTCGAACGATACGCGTGAACCCTTGAGCGACTGTTTGCTACGCTGCAGATCATCGCTAGCCAGCGAGACGTTGCTGCGCTGATGATGATCGCGAGGACTGTGTTGCGCTGTATGTGGTCGCGGCAGAGCCACGTAATCTTTACCACCACCACTTGGGGCGGTTTTGCTTTGGCCGACGGCAGTTGACTGTTGTTGGGAGCGCGATGGTGGCGGACGTATATCATCCTCTTCGATAATTGGACCAAATTGTAGTGGAGCATCTTCGATGCTAAAATTTTGATTGCGTTGTTGTTGTTGTTGCGCTGTTGCTGGTGTTGTGTTGGGACCATGTGGCGAAAAGAGGAATGGATCCTCGGGTAGAATTGTGTCCAAACTGGTAGCTGTGTTGGATGTGGAAAGTCCCTCCTCAACGCGTTGATATGAGTCCTGCAGCTAAAAAAGAAACAAAATTTAAAAATGAAAATATGCATTTGCCACAATAAAGTCAAGGTGATCGCTTGCGAGGAGGAGCATTAAGCGTTATATGTAAATAATTACCGTTGTTGCACGAGTAAATCTATCCTTGATTTTGCCCATCGCATTGCTGAGCGGTTGGTGGCCACTGCCACGATTATCTCGGCCACTCATTTTTTAGCGGTACTCTGTTACAACCTCTCAATCTTTTTGTTCTTTTCGCTTTGCTTCTTGTTATTGTTGTGGTTGTTTGTTTTTAACTTGTTGCTTGCGAATTAGGTTTCGTAAATAAATTGTTTTTGTTTTTAATGATTTCTTGTTGTTTATTCACCACACACTTGCTTTTTGCTTAACTTTTCATGTAGTTGTTGGTGTTCTCTATTATAAAGAGACTTATGCGCGCGCTAAATGGGGATGAGAGAAAGAAGAGTAAAATTGATTAGTTTGAGTGCAGGTAAGATAAAATTTAGCGGCGTTGCAACGCAATACTCTTTCACAGCATGACGCTCTCCAACACTAGCGCTCGCTCGCTCGCTGCAACCGATTTTCCGGCAATTGCATTGAGCGAACGCATCGCGCTGCGCTGTGCTATGCTGTGCCGGTAGCTGACGTCGCGTTGTGCATGTGTGTGACTGTTGTTGCAATTTTCACTGTGCTCTTTTAGCCCAAAATAGGTACATAAGCGCAGTGGCAGCTGGTAGTACTGTTCCGTTTAGCCAAAATTGTGAAATCACTACCTTGATTTGCAAAAAACTTCAAGTGTATGTTGATGTCAACTTTCTGTCTGTTTCCGTATGATTATTTTTTTAGAATTGTTTACTATTTTGTGTATCCGTATTTTCTTGCAAGCAGAAAAAGGTTAACATGTAAATAATATCACGTGAACAACTTGCCAAGTTTGCTAATTTCGTGTATCCATACATCTTTGCAAATATCGCTCAATGAGCATACATTGCACTTTATTTTGAGAAATTTCGTTGCAAGAGACTAGTACTTAAAGTTTGCAAACTAGCTTGCTAATAATTTTTACTAACTCTGTAAAGAAACAGACCTAATATTGGTTTTGTTGCGGCAGTCACTGCGCATATTATCCGTAACAGCTGATTTTTACTACTGTCACTGCACTGATGTATTTTAGGCTTTTTTGGCAGTTAATTGGCAACTTTGATGTTTTGTTTGTTTTTTGGGTTTTTTGTTTTTGGTCGCGTTTGCACTACAAAGTGTCATTTGTTCGGTACAAATGTGGAAAAAGTGTTGGAATTACATATGTATGTATGTATGTAATACATATTGCGCGCGCACCTGTTTTTCGTCGTCCGCAAATTTTTGTTTTGTTTTGGTTTGTTTTGCCGATTTTGCCAAATTATTTGCTTATATGGTTTCTAGTTTTAATATGTGCATACATTTGTATGTATGTTTCTAGATTGATACAAAAAAATAAAATTAATAAGAACTTAGCTATTACTAAGCGTTTTTCTGTTTAATTTATGGTTTCATTTATTTTCGGTAGTTTTGTTTTTTTTTAGATACATATGTACATACATTCATGTACGTCTGTACATATTACCCAACAGACCAAAAGGCTTGAGAATAATATTATAACAAGCTTACAAATATAAGCGTTAAGCTTGAGAAATGCTTGCGTAAACTATTGAGAAAGACTTGAGAACAATTGTAGAGAAATCAAAACGGCACCCTTTTTTATAAGCTTACAAATGTAATTGTAGAAAAATATTATTTGTGAAAGCTTGTTGTAAGCTTATAAATACAATTGTATGTATAAACAGTAGAAAAATGAAAAAAATAAATTTTTATTTGCATTTTTTCTTTTCATCTTCTTTTCTTATTCACCTTTACTGCAATGTTCTTTATTTTATATTCTCTTCCTATTTCAAACCATTACATCAACCTGAAATTAAATCGAATGGCATCATATAGTGGGACATTCAACATTATATTGAAATTTTTTGATGCTTATATACTTTCCTGTTTCGAAAAAGGAGTCTATGAATTATATGAATCATTGTAAAACCAAATTTTAAAAATTTTACAGCAAGCTTAAAACAATGTTATTATTAATAGTTTTTCAAGCTTTCATTCAAAAGCTTATGTATATAAAGTAAGTGCTCCTCAATTATTACAATCATCCTTGTGAATAAGCTTACAATTAAGCTTATAAAAACTGTTATTGCAATAAGCTTACAATGGACAATTGTTATAAGCTTGTTCTCAAGTCCTATTACATTTCGCTTACTTCCTGATCTGTTGGCTTCTCAAGCCTTTTGGTATGTTGGGTTCCTGGTCTGTTGGGTATTGTGTGTGTGTTTAATGGATATGCAATTGAATTAGGCACAACTGTCTGTTGGTCCCTTTATTAGTTACAGGCGGAATTTGGGAAGTTTTTGAAATATGTATATCCGTGAAATAATCTAATAAAATTCATTGATCAGTGTACACATATTGCTTGAATTTTAATTAATAATTTAATTTAATTCATTTTAAGTCATAACTTTGCCTTACTTATATGTACATACATATCGCCGGTGAAATTGCGAACCGTGCTATGTCGCCACGAGAAATTTTTTTGTGAGGAAGATATGAAAAGTGACATGGAACGTATTGCAGTCTCACCGGCCATTTATTAATTTTTGCCCATGCATTAATGCAAGCTGAAAATGAATAGTTAATGTTTTGCATTCATTCTTGCCTTTTACTGTATGCAAGTGTATTCCGTAAATTGCTCAAACAATTGTAAATGTACATACATACATACCTGGGTATAGAGGTAAATATGTACGTGAAAACTAAATAGCGCTCGTGTATTCATTAAATGTTTTCGGCTGTTATTTAACAAAACAAAAAAAAATAATTTTTCTAATTATAACATTCATGGTCTTCGTCGGTATTTTGCACTTGCACATGCTTAGCAATGAAGAAATTCTATTCAACCGTTTCGCCCGTTTGGCTGTTTTTACTTAACCGATCGTCGGTCATTTGCTTTTTGTTTGAAATTTGCGAAGCAAATGCCAACTTTGGGTGATAAATAAGAATTGAAAAAATGGAATATTACGTAAAATCGGCAAACGACTATACATAATTTGAATGAAATAAAGATTTGCCCCTGAAGCTGCTAAGACGCTTGGCGAAACTTCGGGCATGAAGTGGAAGTAATCAGTGTGTATCTACGAGCTCGCAAACGAAAATTGCAAGGTGCAAGAGAATGAATGTAATTTTCTTTTTAAATTTTTTTTGTAATTGTTATGCTTCTTGATTTCAATGTATGCTGTTTTATTTTAATTTAATTTGGTTTAATTGAATTAATTTTATTTCATTTTCGTTTATTTAAATTTATTTTTTTTTTTTATTTTTTATCTATTTTTTATTTATTTTTTATTTTTGTTTTTATTTTATTTTATTTTATTTATTTCTATTTCTTATATTATTTTACTTTTGTTTTGTTTTATTTTATTTTAATTTATTTTGTTTTATTTTATTTTATTTTACTTTACTTTATTTTATTTCATTTTATTTTTTTATTAATTTTTATTTTTATTTTTTTTTTATTTTATTTTAATTTTTTTTTTTTTTATTTATTTTTATTTTATTTCATTTTATTTAATTTTATTTTATTTTTTATTTTATTTTTTTATTGTTTTATTTTATTTTATTTTATTCTATTTTTTATTTTATTTTACTTTTGTTTTGTTTTATTTTGTTTTGTTTTGTTTTGTTTTGTTTTGCTTTATTTTATTTTATTTTATTTTGTTTTGTTTTGTTTTATTTTAGTTTGTTTTATTTTATTTTATTTTATTTTATTTTATTTTTTTATTTTATTTTATTTCATTTTATTTTATTTTTTTATTGTTTTATTTTATTTTTTATATTTTATTTTATTTTATTTTTTTTTATTTTATTTTATTTTATTTTATTTTATTTTATATAATTTTATTATATTTAATTTTATTTTAATATATTTTTTTTGCTTTATTTTATTTATTTTATTTTATGTGTTATTTTAAATATGTATTTTTTTGTCGCTAACGACACGTTTAATCCTTTCAAAAATATTTTTCTTATCAATTATCTTTACATATTTTCCTTTTTTATTCTTTTATACTACATGCTTTTTAAGCTTTTTTGTTAGTGTAGGTACATACTATATTCTAATTAGTACTTAAATAAAAACCCTTAATCCACGTTTCCGAATTTGCTATTATGCATTAGGTACTTCTTCTACATATATTTGTTATACTTTGCTTTAATATTTGCGGTTGAGTTTAATATTTCTTTTTGCGCTTTTACTGATTTATTCGCGTACACTCATTTTTGTATTTTAGTCACCAATCATACTTACATATATACATATAAGTAAATGTGTGCATATGTATGTATGTAAAAGGTCTTTATTCGCGCCAAGTATATTATACATACTTATATCATATGTTAATAACAATATTTACATACAGACAAATCTATTTTTAGAGCCTAAAGTTTTAAGCTATTATAATGGATTTATGCACACACATATGTACATTTGTACATACATATATGTATGTATGTATGTACATATGTATATGGAGATGTACATATGTATCTACTTTTACTTTCTCATTGAATATGTGCACATATTTTTCGCAACGGTTTTTTCCGTGCATACATACATATAAAAATATGTATGTATATATATCTGATTATAGTATGTGCATTTTCACAAATTTGCATATGCAAAAAAACCATTTTAATTTGCGTACGTGCTATTGTGAATTTTCGTGTTTTTTGCAATTTTCGTATTTCAAAAAATTCCATTGACCAATTCACATATGTATGTATATGTATACAAGATAGGGCCGAAAAAAGTAGCGCCAGTCCACCCCTAAATTTGAAGCTTAAGTATGTTGAGAGGGTTGCGGAACAATATATTTGTTTCGGTCCTTCGAAATACCGCCGAAATTGTTTTTTCTTTATTGTAACTTTTTATTTGATATCCGATTTTATTTAAATGCTAACTTTAATAAATATTGGAAATGCTATAACTGGCTTGCTTATAAATTTGGTATAAAAAAGTTTATAAGCAACATTGTCATGAATTTTCAAGTACCTTCGCTTGGTGAAATAAGGGTTAAAGAAAAAGGGATATTTATGGACGTGAAAACGGACCTGACTTCGGAGCTCAAAAGTACATTAAAAGGAAATAGCGAGCTTCCCAAGACCAAAATAATGGCATATCAATTTAAAAACTCTGATGTCAAATAAGAAAGTTACAAAAACAAAAAAAAAAAAAACAAAAAAGATCTCAGCGGATTTCGAAGGTTAAAAAAATAAAATATTACCCGAAACTCTCCCAACAAGCTTCAAATCTAGAGCGGTCTTTTTTTTTGCTTTGTATGGGGACCAAACCAGTCTAATAAATACCTATATATATATGTATGTAGGTGTGTTTATATAAGAATGGAATGTACATACATACAACTGTATTTGTACACATGTGCAATTCTTTCATGCTAATGTAATTTTTTTCTTATACCAAAATTTAGATAAAAAAGTTCGCACAAGGTTGACTTGGTAGCCGGTTATGTTTATTTTTCTTTCATTGTTTTGTGTTTTTTTTGTTTGTTTTTTGCTTTTTTTTGTTTTTTTGTTTGTTTTCTTTTTTTGTTTTTGTTTTTTGTTTTTTGTTTTTTTCTTTTTTGTTTGTTTTTAGGTAAATGATACAAACCGTCTTAATGAATCTGGTAGTTTTCCATATTTTTTTTTTTTTAGTTTGCTAATTTTCTAAAAGGCAATAGAACTAAGTCATGCTTCACTCTTTTCTAAATTGTTCATATTTTATTAATCAATTATAATTACACCATATTCATTTCAGTTAAGCCATTTTAATTTCGAAATTCGTTTGGCTTGCGCAATTTTTAAACTAAGTAATTATATAATTACATATTTTTTGCTTAAATATTTTTGACGCTTTTTCTTTGATTTTTTTTTTCTTTTTTAATTTTTTTCTTTTGTTAAATTATGTATTACTTATCTTATAAGCAACGTAAATTATTTATGTATTTGGCTTTCATTTTATTAATTATGTATATTTGTCCTTCACTGACATTTCAATTGGCTAATCGCTGTGCGTTTCTTGCGCTTTTTACAATCTCGCCAAATACATAACTACTTCCTCCAGTTGTTATTTAAGGATCTAAAATTGCTTTTTCCAGATTAAAATTCCAAAATTCGGCATACGAAGAACGCGTGAAGTTTTTGCAAATTTATCACAAGCACAAAAAGTTAAACAAAACAATAAAAAAAACGCAAAGATACCCTGCAAAAAAGTTTTGCTTATTGTTGACAAATCAGGTCTAAAAAGGAGTACGCTGGCAGCTCTGCTTCTGTTATGCACTCACTCTGTACGCACCTAACTCTCTAATACTTATCTAGGCCTTATTTCGCATGTCGGATAAGCCTTTGGAATAAGGTGTGCTCTCAGAGAGAGAGAGAGTACTCCTTATGGCCTGATGACATCAACACAGGAAAATCAGCCTTATTTTAACCTTACGCCATACAAATTTTCTACCCTTATAATTTTCAGGCCTTATTCCGTTAGCTTTTAAATCTGCTGTTTTAATTCTGAAATAAGGCTTAGATTTTTTGGTGTGTATGCATAAGCATATGTGCATGTGTTTGTATATCTACTTTAATGGTATTTTTATGACCTTTTGTGTGTCTGCATGTAGTATTAAAAATTTGCATCTTCTAGATTTTACGCCAAATATCCAAACAAGCTTTTTCATGTATGTATGTATGTAAATTTACATATATGTATATATGTAAATATGTATACATACCCTGCAGGGAACTCAATAACTAGTGAGCAAAATTTCTAGTTCCGAACTAGCGAAAAGGTGTCAAAAGGGAACTAGATTAATTGTAGCTAGACCGTCACCAGTTCAGAAGGAGTGAATTGAGTGACCATTATTAGCACACTTTGATTTGTATGCAAGTGACAAAAATTCTACGAAAATTTTTCGTTCGTTCAATTACCTTCGGCTTTGTATATTTTTGCAATTCTCAGATGTTTAATGAAGCATTTTATATAGAGTTTTCTATTTGCATCTCTTATGAAATGAAATGTTCCCCTAATTATGCTTTTCCGATCCCTCAGGCTTATTTTTAATTTTTTTTATTTTATTACTTTTTAAATATTTTGTAAATTTTTATTAAATAAATAAATAAAAAAATATTAGTTAAAAAAAAATTAAAAAAAAAATTATCATCCACCTTGACACCGACAGGAGTCGCACCCGCGACCCTCAGATTGAAAGGCAAATGCGTTAGCCAGTCGGCCATCGCGCCACTTGCATGAAGTGTGTCAAATGCTGCACTTAAACGGCAGATGTAAAACTGTAGAATTTGTAGGTACTTGGAGCTAGTTCAGAACTATCGAAATTGTGCCAATAAACGAACTAGTGAAAACTGTAGAATTTAGTACTAGTTCGGAACTATCGAAAATGTAGTGCAGAGGGCGACAATTAACACCGCCTAGGACATCGCCGTGTTAAATTCGCCAGTTGATAATATGCAAAAGAGATTTAGCTCGCACTAGTAGTGTCGAAAAATGCACTAGAGGCGACCTAGTTCGGAACTAGAGATTTTCCCTACAGGGTACATATGTACAAAACTCGAAGTGTGCGTGCACAAAAGGGCAAACAATAAAAAGCAGCAAACCCTTTTTATCAACAGACCAAAACTATAGAAAAATAAAAAAAACTACCTATAACAATTAGTACTGTTTTACATACATTTGTATGTATGTATGTACATATGTATATGTAAATATGTACATAGTACATGTATATATATAATTTTGCACTTTAACTCATTTCGTTTTAAGTTTTTTGCACACATTTTTGTTTTAGGTTTTATTTGATTTTGTTGTCTTTTTGCTTTTTGGTTTTTTTTTGCAATAAAAAAAGTTCAAGTCTCGCCAGACACTTTTTCTTTCACCTCGACTCGTTTTATTTTTTTTTGCCTTTTTAATCACTTTTAAATACCGGCCAAATGATACCTTGACAGTTTAAAGTGCTTCAAGTCGCACTAACGTACATACATACATATTTATTTTATTTTAGTTTTTGCAGTTTTAACAGCGCACAGAACTCACAACCACACACTTGCGAAAAAAAAAACAGCAAAAAATTTTAGAACGGAACGGAACGCAAGCTACCGTACGTCAGCCCATTCATTCGTCTGTCGGTCTGTCCTGTCTGCCCATTTGTCTGCATTCACTTTTTTCTCGTTTTTTGTCTCGCTTGTAGTAGGAGGTACTTGTTGGCTTTCTTTCTAATTTACCTTTGCTTTTCAAAACATCTCCACGATATAACTAAAGCACGCGATCGGTAAGCGCCGCGTTTATATAGTCGCTGCCGGCGGCTCTACGGTGCAAACGATCGTCGCTCATGGTTCGTCGCTCGTCGCACGTCTCGTTAGCCACGATCTTCCAACATTTGTATGTGCTGGTATCCAATTGAGCATTTTGGTATCTTTATTCTCCCTGCTCTTGGTGTCTCTCTCGCTCTGTGAGGCTACTGCGAATTACAGCGGGGCTTTCTAGTGGGCCTGGCTACCTACCGTGCCCGTTGTCATTTGTTTAATTGCAAATCTTTTGTTGTTAAATTTTTTCGCTTGTGCAGCACAATCGTTGTGCATCTTCTTAAAAGTCAAGAGTCAAGCGTCTTGTGCTTGAGAGGCAAGTCAAAAAGTAGTGCAACTGCTGGTTAGCGGCTGCACTCAATGCTATGTACTCCGCTGGGAGTTTCCAAAGCGTAACGACAGGTGGTGATCTTGATATTAAACATCGCGTCAACTTTTTGATTAATATATAATATAATACAATGGCGCTATTATAACTCTGACGAGTTTTATGGCCGAGCTTCTCTCCCAATTCGAGGTGTACTCCTTTTTGTTTTTCCTACTAATTGGGTGGACCTACAGTTTTATGCCGGCTCCGAACGGCGAATGCATTTTTTGTGAGAAGCTTTTTCATGGCAGAAATACTCTCGGAGGGTATGCCGCCCACTGCCGAAAGGTGACCGCTGCTCTTAAAAAACCCAATAATTGGATTTTTACTAATTAGAAAAATTTGTTTGGCTCGGACCGTGGTTTGAATCCGAGACCTCTGGCATAGCAGGCGAGCACTCTACCCACTGCACCACAGCGACCACTTTTTGATTACATGTTGGTATCACTAATTTCTACTAACGCTGTGCCAAGAATCTTCAGGTTTTTGCCATAAATCCTCGAGGTTAGGCCAGGCAGTGGGAGAATTAGAAATTACACGCTTGAACTCACCCATGCATGTTCGATCGGGTTGAGGTTTGATGATTAAGATGGCCAGACAAGTACTTCAAAACTATCATCCTTGATGCAATCCCGAACCAGTCGCAAGGTGTGCTTGCGATCATTATGTTACTGGAACACAACATCCGACTCAATTTTGTCCCACATTTCCAGGCTACCCTACAAACTAGCCTAGCTGAAGAATAACAATATATTGGTTCTCACATCCAATCTTTCCGAAACCGCGCTGCACTTTCCAGTTTCTTCCATCACAACACATGCTCGTCCATCATACGTCCCCCAACAATCTTCACTATGGTTGCACAATACGACTAGTTAACAGCTTGCGCGATCTGCTGCAAATATATTGTCGCCCATCTTTTCCTGGTCGATTGATCTTCATTTCTTCTTCTTAATTGGCGCGTAACCGCCAATAAGGCGCACCACTCATTGCTGTTTCGTGCTTCCTGACGCCAATTGGAAATAGCAAGGGAGGACGAGTCACTCCTCACCTCATCTTGCCAAAGCAGTGGAGGTCTCCCTCTTTTCTCTTGAATACTTCAAGTGCCATCTCATCTGATTTTGACATCGTCCATGTTTCTGCGCCGTACATGAGGACTGGAACGATGAGCGTCTTGTAGAGCGTGATTTTTGTATTCGAGGAGAGAACTTTACTTTTCAATTGCCCACTTAGTAGAAAGTAGCACCTATTGGCAAGAGTGATTCCTCATTGGATTTCCGTGTTGACATTATTTTTGTTGTTGATGCTGGTTCCCGAATAGATGAAGCCTTTAACGTTTTCGAATTTGTAGCTGCCAACAGTGACGTGACTGGCAAGACGCGCTGACTCTTTGTGTGATGATAGGAGGTATTTCGTCTTGTCCTTATTGAGGGCCAAACCCATTTTCTTAGTCTCTCTGTCCAGCTTGGAGAATCTTTCGCACAATACGCTTGCTAAGACCTTTGATGCAATATTCAGGAGGCTTATACAACGATAATTGACGTCTCCTTCTTGTAGATAGGACAGAACACACTTAAGATCCAAGATACTCTGCAGCCATCAGTGCCCGGAGCCTTATTATTTTTATGGCGAGATATTGCTATTCGCACTTCGCCATGATAGGGTGGTGGAATATCACCTACTATCATCTGCCATTGGAGATTTAGGTTGTACATCTTCTCCTTCATCAATTTCACTGTTGCCGTTATCTAACAAGGAAGAGAAGTCGTTCATCCACAACTTCAGTATGTTCTGGACATCCGTTACCAGATCGCCGTTATCATGCCGGCAGGTGCTTGCACCAGTTATCGCACAATACGCTTGCTAAGACCTTATATCGACGGCTGAGAATAAGATCGCCCTATTTCAAAAATTGTTTCAGAAACGCCCTATTTGAAAAATTGTTTCAATAACGTCCTATTTCAGATTTTGCTTCAAGAACGCCCTATTTGAAAAATTATTTCAATAACGTCCTATTTCAGACAATTATTCAAAAACGCCCTATTTCAGAGAAATATATATGGAATTTTTTCTGAAATAGGGCGTTTATGAAGCAGTATGAGTGTATATATTTCTTGGCTGCCTCTCGACTTCAAACTTACCGTGTGATCCTGTTGGCGCATTATTTGCTGCACAGAGGAAGAAATACTATAAGATCATGTCGCAATCTGTGGTTTTCACATTCTGATAAAAAAAATCACAACTGAGTATATTGAGAGTGTCTTCAAGTTACTCGCACAACAAGTGAGAAACACAAATGTATCTTTCTATGGCAGCACAATAGTTAATTGTTCATGTTTAGGTGTTTGGAGATCGAGACCCAGAGAGCGGTTGCATACATACATATGTATGTATATTCGAGATCGTTGTCGTCGTCGTCGTCTGTCCTTTGGTTCGTTGTTGTAGAATTAGCCCATGCAATTTTTGTGTGTGCACCAGAGATGTTAAGTAATGCAGTACTATGTGACTGCGCAGTCTTTTGATTGGGGTCAAAATGACTGCTATTCATTTTTTGCCAGTCATGACTGGGAATTAAAAAAGTAAGCCTTCATTCTGACTGGTAAATTTTAACTGTGCAGTCACCTGGCTGCAATCCACCCCGTTACTTCAATCATTTGATTGCAATCATGAAATGATTTCAGCTACAGTCTTTTGCCATTCTTCTCATAGGGGTTACAAGGTTTTTAAAGATTCGATCCCTAAGTTTGAGACACCAATCTTTTTGGCATGAGAGGAGGGTTCCTACTTTATAATTGTATTAACCCTACATGCGCCATTGGAGTCACTTCCACCCAGTACTATACCACCTTAATGTAACGTTTTTTGCCAGCGTCGTCAATAAGCATTCATTTTTTTCAAAAGAGGTATTTCGATCGATTCAATAGAACCGCAAATAAAACACATTTAACATTCCGCTTCCTGTGGTCTTTTACATGTGGTCCATTTTACAAAGATTTTTTCTGAGGAGACCCCTAGAAAATTATTCGCCTTAAAATTTCAGTAGGAGACTCTTCAGAAAAAAACTTTATAAAATTATTCGCCTTAACATTTCAGTAGGAGACTCTTCAGAAAAAAACTTTATAAAATTAACCTAGAAACCACAGGAAGCGAAAAAAGCATATTCCTCGGAACGTTAAATGTGTTTTATTTGCGGTTCTACGGCATCGATCGAAATACTTCTTTCGCAAAAGGTTAATGTTTTTTGACGACGTTTAACATACAGGCAAAAATAAGTTACATTAAGGTGGTATAAACTATGTACTGGATGGAAGTGACCCAAATGGCGCACACAGGGTTATTACAATTATAAAGTAGGAACCTTCCATAAAACCGAAGATATGAAAAATTGAATTTTAGCGACATCTAGCGGGGTCCAAACAAAATTTTCCGGAAATGTTTTCGAAAAAGAGATCATATGGGGGCGTACGGCGAACTTTTTTTTCTCGATAGGCTCTAGTGTACATATCGCTAGCATAGAGTGCAAATTGCGTAAGTCCTTTTTTTTCAAACTTTGTAGGAGAGATAAAAACAAAAAATTAAAAAAATTTCGAAATGAAAAAAAAAAATGTTCTGTTCATGTAAATACTTTGGACTTACACAATTTTCTTCGCCCTTTCGACTTACACAATTTGCGTATCACTGAATAACAACGAGTAGAAATATGACAAGAGTCATCGACTTGTTTAGCGCGGTCCGTATTTGATTTTTCTAGCATTGTACATAAAAATACACTTTTTCATAAAAATGGACTTACACAGTTTGCACTCTAAGCTAGCGATATGTATTTCAAAGATTTTATAAACTGACCATTTTAGGTATATGCAAAATAAATACTATTACAGGTAAAATACATAGAGAGCATATTTTTGGTACTAGTTTACTAAATGACTGCTTAAAAAATATCATCAGTCATCAATGAATGAAAAAAATGAATGGTCAGTCATACTTGCCAAAAATACTGGGGACTTCAAATTTTAAATCATCAGTCAAAAAAAAGACTGAAAGGCTGCATTCAAGACTTCAAGGGCTGAAAGTCACGATGATTGCAATACTTAACATCTCTGGTGTGCACACATCCATACATACATGGATATGTATGTGAAAAATAAACGTGTGCTGATTTTTGAATGAAATGCTAGCGATCATTGATCTTGATTTGAGACGCCAGACGAGAGCGACAGTCATAGCGAACACGAGCGAGCATAGGAGAATAACGAATGTTTGCATATTTATTGTACATACATATGTATGTATGAATGTGGGCAGTTTTATATGCAATTTTTTTTTTAAGTATGCCATATGTTACGTGCTAAAAGAAAGAATATAGTACATGTACGAAATCATTTGCTTAGATCGGTGTGTGGCTGGCGCTCAATTGGCATTGAAATTTTCAGAGACACCCACCTATAGATATAACGTTTCTATATAATACATATACATAATATTTACATAACTACGTAACTTTCTTTTGAAAAGAACCAAATTAATAAACTAGCATAAGTCATTCACATGCAAAAATTTAAAGCTCAAACTTATGCTAAATCTGGTATATTCATATTCGTACTTACATGTGCACAACGCGTGCAGCTATTTTTATACACAACAAATTTAATTTAATAATTTCTTTTCAAATCTTTTACGCCGGATACGCGCCGACCTACAACTTGACAGTGATTTTACTGTATTACGTAGTTGAACTCGTTTCGCATCATATCATAACGCAGTCGGTTAGGCCAGTCAGTCGTCATTATACTCAGATTCAATTACAGTTCATTTGGCGCATGAAATTGCCATCTTATTTTGTATTTATTTTTATATACATAGGTACATAGTATAAATCACTGAAAAGAATAAAAAAAACTACTACTATTGTGGCAAAATAAACACATTTTAAGTGCTTTGAAGGAGGATTAAAAAAAATATAACAGAAAATTGCTAAAATAAGTATATGAATAAAACGTAGGCTTACTGCATTTTAAGTTAAACAGTTTTAACCCTTGAGCTACGAACATTTTAACCCTTTATTGCGCAGCTGCAAACATGCGAATGAGCGAAGAAATTCTACCCAATCGTTATGCATGAAGAAAGCCAAATTAATAGGCACAAAGGAATTGCTTTTTTGTAGTATTTATAAGTTAATCAAATTGTTCCAACCATAATTAATTTATTCATAAAAATAGAGATATATAAGTCACGCATGCCTAGATTTGCCAGACGTACTGATTTGATCAGTACAATACTGATTTTTCGTGATCCGTACTGATGGTTTTAATAACCTTAAGAAATACTGATTTTTTGGATTTTGTACTGATTTGTACTGATTTTTAGCCGACACTAAAAAAATCATTTTTATCACCCTGCACTGTTTTTAATTTTCCAACTGTTTTCATTTGACGTTTGTAAGGGTGCCGACAGTCAACAACGAGTTGACGACCCGTTTCCGAAGCCCGAGTTCGTTTCGAGTTAGACAAAGTGCGTGCCCGTATGAAAAGATAAAAATCAGCTGTTTTCTATTTTGAACAGCCGTGTGAGTGTTGCCGTATTTGAAATAATCGGAAGACACAAAAATTTCGCATGAAATACCCAAACTTAGTACCGATGTTTACTCTCAATTTAAATTTTTAAATATATTGTTTTCTTTAAGAAAAAAGCGACACAGGCGAAAATTTTTAATAAAAAAATGCGCGATTTTGTATTCCAAGTTTTGGTAATTATCTAGTTTAGGTGACAACGGTGAAAATTGGTAAATTTTCAAGAATTGGGGTGTCAATCGACGCGTTTTGATCACAGGAACACGAATACGAAGCGGAACTTAATTTTTAACGCAACAACAAATGACGGCGGTGAAAAACGGGTTTTTGAGTGGCGGGTCCTATCCCTCCTCAGGAGTCAGAGTTGCATTTCTGATGTATTTTGTTATTTTCTTGTTGAAAAGTGAAAAATAAGTAAAAGAAAATACACATTTTTGGAAATGAATAAAGGAATAACCATACGCAATTTTTATTTCGTGCTTACACAAAAAAATTTCTAAAAGCTGCCATTGTCGCAATTTTGTTTGCCTGTGTGAATTTTATGACGGAAAATATCAGTTGTTCACTATCCGCTGGCCCGCTATCCGTTGACCCATTCAAAAATGGTAAAAAGGGATAATTTTGAAATAAAAATTACTTTTATTTATCGTTTTTATTATTATCGTTATATTATTACTAGTTACTAACATTATTTATGTAACTTTTTTATTTCATCCTGTGCGAATTTATGCTCCGAAAAAAGTTATAACTGGATAATCTCGATTTTAAGTTTATTTGAAACTAAAATAAACGTATTAAAAATGGTTTCATGTGAATTAATAACATATACATAAATGATAATTATTTTCAATAAATGAGCTAAACAATTATCTAATAACCCATATTTCGCTTAAGTAAACTTAAGCTGTTTTTCCTATGAAGAAAGATATATTCCATTACATTTTACACTCGCATTGATTTCGTTTAATAATACAATGAAAAATACCGTTCAAATGTTTTAGTGGCTAAAAAAGTTCGTTCGGCAACACCGCGTTGAGCAAAAGCAATCAGCTGACACGTTTTCCGGCAAAAATCAAAATGCTCGTTGATTTCTGCGGTACGGGCTGCGTACTCGTATGTTTCGGTCGTTGGTGAGTTTTCATTTATATGGCACTCTCATAAGGTAGATCGTGTCAGCTGACACGGGTTGCGGCAACTCGTTGTTGACTGTTAGCACCATAATGCCGTGGTTATGCTTACGACAATACTCGACGAGCAACGTGTAATTGTTATTGTACACTCCGACGAGTGAGAGAATTTTTTGGACCCTTACATCGATCAAATTTACTGGGTGAAAAAAGCACCCAGCACGCCGAGGCTTAGGGGTAGTAATGTGTTATGTTGTGTATGTACGCTCTAATCATCGATTTAAGCGTAACCATCTCTCACCGATGACGAAAATGTGTCCGAATTTCATCGGTGTTTTGCTCGTAGGCATAACCACGGCGAACGTTAAATGTTATAGAAACATGATTGACAGTTAATGATATGGAAACAAAAACAAAATGCCAGTAATAAAGACGATTTTCTCCGCATATATTGTTTTTTTTTTTTGGAAGGCAATGTACTGAATTTTTCGGGAAAGATATCTGGCAACCCTACGCATATCCTTCGAGTTTAGTATTCCTGCCATGAAAAATCACAGCCCAAAATATTCCACTTTCTCTGCAACAAATGCCATTTGAGTCGTAAGAAAATTGGACGCGAGTGAGAGAAGCTTGGTCTGAAATAAACGCTGATGTTATACATACATGGGTTAATAAATTGGTTTATTGTACCATAAGAGGCAACTTAATATTCAAAACGATTTTAGCATGCTTCTTGCTCTTTTCCCCTTTACTTTCCCCCTTTTTTTTCTTAATTTTAAATTTAGAATGCGCAAATAATTTTGGGCAACAACTTGTTTGTCCTTGCTTTTAGTGAAATATAGGTTAAGCATCATCGCATCATCAGAGACGGAGAAATCGTACATATATTTTAGCTTGGTAAATTTACGTGTGCACATGCATACATACCTACATATACATATATTTATAAGTATATTCAAGGCGCTTATGGCAAAAATCTTTTATAAGTAGACTAGCAAATGCCCTTTCCGCCTCGCAGCGACAAAAAAGTTATAATGAGTATTTCCCTCTACCTATACTTTTACTTTTCTGTTTCCCTTTTCACTTAACTCTTCCTTTCCGCCTCCCATTGCTTTTTGTTTCCTTTTAACTTTTCGCCTTTTCCATTCCTTTTTCCATTTCTTTTTTCTTTCCCATTTATCTTACCCATCCACCCTTTCTCTTTCCTTTCAATAGCGAACCGAGATCTATAAAGAAAACTGCTCCACACCTTTAATTTGAAACCAATATCGCCCAGAAACATTCCGCGGCTATCCGGGTCCACGTTTTGACCCATAACTGGCTACCCAGCTTAGGCATCATAATAAAAATAAGTGTATTATGATTTTTGCGATATTTCAAGTTTGAGTGCTAAAAAAAATGCGGATAACTTTAGAAACGCAAAAAAAAACCTATGTTTCATGATTTAGCAAAAGAAAACAGTGAAAACGATTTATTTTTAGCAAAATACAAAATGAAGAAATCTTGGCTTTTCTATGAGCGTAATTTTCAAGCATTAGCATTTTCATTTAAACTTTTAACAATTGAGGACCACTCTGGACCAGGTCTTATAAGCAGATTTGAGTTCTTTCAAGTCTTCTCTTAAGAAGCCTGTTTATACATTTTTCCCTTTTTCTTAAAATATCATATTAAATGTAACTAGTCTATACAAAATATTGTTGCCCTTTTACGATTTTTGGACATACATATTTACATCGACTGTTTTCGATAAAACTTTATTTTCGATAAAATCTGAGTAATTGAGTTTTGTCCCACTCTCCATACAATTTCTTTTTTTGATCCCGCGAAATATCGCTGAATAATTTTTTTTTTATTGTAACTTTGTTATTTGAGAATTGATTTTTAAAATCGAAATGTCATTAGTTTTGTCTTTGGAAGCTCTATATTTTCTTCTAATATCCTTTTGACCTATGAAGTCGTTTTCACATAGTTAAGTCACCTAACCAAGATTTTCATCCAAAATATCCTTTTTGTTTCACACGAAAAAAATCGCCAAAAATAAAATATTTATCGGATCTCTCTGATATTACGCTTAAAGTCTTTGCCATTAAACGGGCAAATTTTTAAAGTAATAAAACTTTCCTGATTTTTACAACTTTTTATAAAAACTTAATTTGAAAATCAAAATTTTTTCAAAAATCGCAAATAATCCACAAAATTTTGACTTTGACCAGCAATCGCTCAGCGAGTTTATTAGACCACTACAAGTTGTATGTCATTTGAAGCGTATTTTAATTGCCTTTCGAACGAGATACTGCTTGTGTTTATCGCATTTGTAACTCCAGAGAAAATAATTTTTGAATGAAGTGATAACAAAAAAAAAAAACACAAAATTACCGTTATCTCAAAAACCTAACTATTCAAAAAATTAAAAAAAATAGTTCCAAGCTCAGCAGGGCAATTCCTATCCTCCCCCATTCCTGGTTTTCTTGTTTTTTTTTGGCTGTAAACTAGCGTTAGTGGTGGGCGTGGATTACAACATATATGCTTTTAATTCTTCTGAAAGATGAGTCCTTTGTGCACCAATGTGCCAAATTTGGTCTCGGTAGGTCCATCCGTTTCCAAGAAATTGAGTTTTGTCCCACTCTCCATACAAATGAGACCACTGTGCAGCGCCATCTAGCGAGAAAATAATGTAGCATATGTCTCGAGTGGACTTATCCAATGAATAAAATGTCAAAATTTTACAGTAATTTTTGAGCCATTTCCTCACACAAAAACCGCCAAAAATTGTATATGTCATCGTACCATACTAGCAATTTTTCTTTGTTCTTTGTAGAAAAATTTTAAAATGCTAGTTTTCGTATGGTACGACGATATACTTATAGATTCCTAAATATAAAAAAAGTTGGGGTAAGTGAAACCAAAGTTAATATCAATTACAAAACACATCCACGCCAACGAGTGCGCCTAGACTCTCTCAATGAATGAAAACCACACTTGCACAGAGCCAAAATGCCACCTAAAATGCCCTATAAATTAGAACAAAGTTTAGCGGATTTCTCTATGCTTTCTCTCCAATAAGATGCCCGTCTTATTATTACTGGATATTTAATTTTAATAAAACTATGTAGATAATCTGTAAAACTAATATGAAAACCTTTTCAATATAATTAAGAAGATGACCCGTGGATTTTAGATGAAATCATTTTCAGTAAAATTTAAGAGATAACCTATAAAACTAAGATGAAAACCTATTAAATAAAATTTAGAAGATGACTCCTAGAATAAATATGGAAACCTTTTCACATAAATTTAGCAGATAACCTGTAAAATTAAGAAGAAACCCTGTTTAATATTATTAAGAAGAGAATCTTGATTTTCATCGGAAAACATAATTAGTCAACTAGTATTTTCCTAGGACTTATTCAGACAAAGGGCAACATTTCATTTCATATAAGTGCAGATGGACATAATAAACTCTTTATACCAAGTGTTTCACTAATCGTTTGAGAATTGTAGAAATGTGCAAAGCCGTAGTGAAATTGACGAACGGAGGAAACACATAAGAGCTCTTTTACAAATAAAAAGTTCTGCCTTTTAATTTCTTGAACATGTTATTGCACACATACAAAAAAGTGGCTGATGCAATAACTGTTATGTATATTTCTAGTATGTACGAGTATATCCATTCATGTACGTACGTTAAGACGTTTATAGCAAAATTTTAATTAATAAGGGCTCTTTTAAAAATAAAAAGTTTTCCTTTTTAATAGATTCAAAAAGGTTCTAGTAAAAATTAGAGGATGTCCTTATTGATTTGCTTTATAAAAATTTTCTCATAAAAACAAGCAGATTTCTTCTAACAATTTAATTTTTTTGACAAAATGACATAAAAAATTAATAAATAAGAAGTTATCTCCTCGTTTTCAGACGGTATCCTTTTCAATAAATTTAAGAAGAAATTCAAGCTAAAATCTAGAAGATTTTCTAGCAAAAATTCCTTCAATTTTGTCTCCTCTCGCTCTCCTTGGCCAAATAGCTTTTTTAGATGGCAGTCTCTTTGATTATAGGTGAACTTTTTGGCTCTGTGTGGAAAAAGAGGAATTATAATGACCTAAGACACTTCTTGAGTATGCAATATAAAATAATAAAACGATTGATGATGATTATCAAGTTGATCAGTGCAGTTATATGCTTTAGAAAATGAGTGAAAACCCCTACAGTGGGTGCTAGAAAACTCACTGCAAATTGCCACCATTTGAAATCCCCTTTGAAACGTGTCCCAGCATTACTTAGTAAAAGCTATCATAGATCAAAGAAAAAATCTTTGTATTGTAGAACGATTTTCCTTTATCTCTTGTCAAGTTTGGTTTTGAGAGAGCAAGCAACCAAAGAGTAACAAATCTTTCCTAACTGAGTCATAACAGGTTCTTAACAGCGAAGTATGTATTGTTAGATAATTAAAAGTATTTGGAAGTATTAGTGTAATTGATAAGACTCTTTTTCGATGATATTTTCGATATTTCTCATTTAACATTATCAATTGCGACTTTTTCATGACTTCGTATCATCTCATGTAGTTTATGAAGAATGCTTTAATTTAAAGATCGATGATTTCAATTAAAGTGTTGTTTGCCAAACTCTTCCAAAAATGTGAATTACCTTAAGTGAGGGTTATTCACATTTCCAGTAAAGTTTGGCAAACAACTTTTAATCAATAAGCATGCACAGCTGATGAAATTTTATATTAACATGTGTGCCTTTTTTTAAGGAGGTCATTGAAGTTGAAAGATTCGATAAATAAATTTGACAAGGGATGACGGAAAATCGTTCCACAATACATCAGTTCCCGTCGTGAATATCTTAAAAAAGTAGCTGTTTGGGAAGTGTTTTAGAAAAGGGCCCTCCTTTGTTTTATATTATTATAAGTCATACCGTAAGATATAAAATCTCGAAAAAACTCTAAACGAAATTTTCCAGTTTGCTATCGTGATTTGTAAACTAATTTTTAAATATTTTATTTTATTTTTATTTTTTTTATTTTTATTTTTATTTTATTTTTATTTTTTTTTATTTTATTTTTATTTTTATTTTTTTTTAATTTTTTTATCTTAACTTTCTGTTTGTTTTTTCATCTTCTCTATGGTTTTTTTGAATTTTTTTTGCTTGTTTTCCGCTTTGTTTTTGTTTTATTCTTATTTTATTGCCTTTTTATTTATTTTTTATTTTTTCACTAAACATTTAGTGTTCACTTGCAAATGTGTGCAAATGCGAGAAAAATTAGTTGGCATACGTGAATTGCATGAATTTGCGCCACGCAAATTGAAAAGAATCAACGTAAATTTGTCTTTGTCAATTCGCATTGCTTAACTAATTGAATTGTAGAGAAATAGCGGGAGGAGGCGAGGAAGGATTGAAACGGAAAGGGCAGGAAGGAAAGGAAGAGCTTTGTTGGGCCAAGAGTGGGTTGAGGGAGGACGTTTATCTTGCGGCGAGTTGTTCGGTAGATCGTGTGAATATTTTTTATACACGCAAACACTTGCCGGCACGGCAGTGCAAAGTGTAAAATGTGCGGACGCACAAAAATACAGACAGAGAGACAGTTGGACGTGAAATTTTGCTATGAAGACTTGAGATTTTGTATTTAGACAATCGCGTCAACACATATTCAATTGACATGTGCTCGACTCAAGTGCATGTGCTACCAAGTTCGATGCCGCCAAAACGTAAAACAATGTTCGAAAACTCTTTGCAAGGTATCTACGACACTTTCGGAAACACGGCTAGAATAAACATGCGGCGAGCAGAAATTTTATTATGACAAAAATTTCCGGCAAATAAACTTGATCTTTGGCCAGTTTTATTCTGAGTTGACACCCTTAGCTATAAAAAAAGTTGGGCCTAAATTATGCACAACTTTTATATTGCACTGGATATGTACTTAACGCTTTCAAGTTGGTGCAGGAATTTGAGCAGAGAGTGAGGTTAGCTATCTATACCCGAAAGCGTTAAAACAAAGCTCATTTGTTTGAGGTTCGTTGGTGATGCGGGATACGGTTGATGGAATTTTTTTTGGTGAAAGCCACATACTACATATACATTATACATATGTATGCAGTTATTCGCTTACGTTCGAATGAATGCATACGCACAATTTTTATGTGCCTACCCTGCAGGAAAATATTTAATTATACATGTGACTTTAATTTGCGGCAGTTTGAGCGAGAGTAAATTTATTTTTATCGATTATCGATTAATGGAAAAACTACATAATTTCAAGTTGTATTTAAAAAATTTTCCAAGTAAAAGTTAGGTTAGGTTAGGTTGGCCGGATACGGTGATCCTTCACATATGGTCATCGCACTGCAGGCGAATCTTCGCAAGTTTTAGTATTTTGTGTACTTTCCGAAGAGTATCCAAGTGAAATGTATGGAAAATTTCTGAAATACATTTAAAATTTTCTGAAATACACTTGGAACATTCTGAAATACGGTGTAGAATGCCGCCTACTGTCGAAACTCCACAGTTTTCTAGGTGTTTTCTTATATCATGTCTCCACATAACGTGTTTCGCTCTTTTTTTCTGCACTCGCTCTCTCAATCTTGTTTCGACCTCAAAACGAGTGCCGAAACTCGCCAATTTCCATACAAATTTCTGAGAGAGATTGAAACACTTGTTCCGTTCTCAATCCTCTTGCCGAATGCGATGTTATCGATGCCTTCTCTAATTTTGCATCGAAAATCTATCGAAATCTCACACAGGCCAAAACAAAAATGCAAAAATAAACAAACATACAAACATCTAAGAAGAACAAGAAAGAAAAATGTTAAACTGAATAACGATCAGCCACGCGGAGACGGGTTATTTAGCGAGATGTTTCCCTAGATGTTTCGCTGGCGAATCAGGTTATGTGGAGACGGGCTTTTACCCTTTAATATCTCAATTATCAAATTACGTAACCTGTCTTGGTTTTAAGTGAATGGATTTGTAGATAATGATGCCCTCTGACTTAGTTAGAGATCGAGAAACGAAAACGGCATTAGTTTTAAAAACGATGCAATCTGATCAAATCCCGACTTATAACTTAGGTACAACCTATTCGAAAATATGTAGGTAAAGCTGACTTACGTAAGAAATTGTATAAATTAGTGAAAAATTAATGCAAATTTTTCCTTGAGTTAATATCTTCCTGAGGTAATACGTATGTATCTACATATGTACACACCTATGAACATATGTACATACATAAATGCAATGTATGCCAGTTTTTACATATCATAACACGTTGTCAAGCAAGTACTACAATGCAAATCTGCACTTGCACTTGTTGCTCACGTTTTGCATTTTCGCACTTTTAAAACGGTCTAAAAGTGCTCACAAAACCCATATCTATAGTAAGTATACTTACACAAATACGTATACATACTATGTATCTATGTATGCATATGCCCCATAAAAATCCCTGTAGGGAAAATCTCTAGTTCAGAACTAGGTCGCTTCTAGTGCATTTTTCGCAACCACTAGTGTGAGCTAAATCTCTTTTAACACGGCGATGTCCTAGGCGGTGTCAATTGTCAACCTCTGTACTACATTTTCGATAGTTCCGAACGAGTAATAAATTCTACAGTTTACACTAGTTCGTTTATTGGCACAATTTCGATAGTTTTGAACTAGCTAAAAATTCCACAGTTTTACGTCTGCCACTTAAGAAGAGAATTTGACATGCTTAAAGCGAGTGGCGCGATGGCAAAGTGGCTAACGCGTGTGACAATCAATCTGGCGAGCGCGAGTTCGAATCCTGTCGGTGTCGAGGCGGATGATATTTTTTTTTTAACTAATATTTTTTTATTCATTTATTTAATAAAAATTTACAAAAATATTTAAAAAGTAATAAAATAAAAAAAATTAAAATTAACCTAAGCGTAAAAGCATAATTAGGGGAACATTTCATTTCATAAAAGTTAAGATGCAAATAGAAAACTTTTTATATAAAATGCTTCACTAAGCATCTGAGAATTGCAGAAATATGTATACAAATCCGACGGCAATTGAACGAACGAAAAATTTTCATAGAATTTTTATGACTTCGAAATTGCATACAAATCAAAGTGTGTCTTATAAGGATCACCCAATTCACTCCTCCTGAACTGGTGAGGGTCTAACTAAAATTGATCTAGTTCCTTTTTGACACCTTTTCGCTAGTTCGGAACTAGAAATTTTGCTCACTAGTTATTGAGTTCCCTGCAGGGATTGTTCTTAATTCTCAACATGAGATGCATTTGAGAAATAACCTTTTCTCAGACCTCAAACGTTAGTCTCAAATACATCTGAAATAACCGTCGACACCATTCTCAAAGAAAAAGGCACATTTTTTCCTAATTACACTGCTCTACAGCCAAAAAATACTCTGAACGCGACCATCCTTTCTATATGTAAAATCGGTCGCTGATTCCGAAAATCGGGTTCATTTTTAATTCTATGGGAAGGTTTTTGAAATATCGGCAATTTACCGTTATTTGGCCAATGAGTCCACTTAATCCTGTATATCTCTTTAACACAGTGAGTTATCTTCCTTAGGGTCACACCAAACGAAAGAAAATTAAATTTCCTTTTCACGGCTCCTATAACATTTTTCTCTAGTTCTTATAGTTTCTGAAATATTGACGATTAAATTTGAATTTTTTCGATTTTTTACGATTTTTTGAAGAAAAAATTTACTTTGTCAGGCAATATCTTTAAAACCAATGATTTCACCTTCGGTTTTACTCCTTTGCGTGAAGCTCCATTCCATTTCCAAAAAAATAAGCTATCAACGAAGAAAATCCATGGTAAACTGGAAAAGTTATAGGCGATCAAGTAAATACAACCAAGTCGCGCAATGCCTCTGCACGGGTACATTCTATGCATATTGTACCAATACCTACACATCTGCAGTAGCAGCACATTGGCAGCGCAGTAGATACAAGCGCGTTTACGGGTATAACATGCATAGAATATACCCGTGCAGAGGCACTGCGCGACTTGGCTGTATTTACTTGATCGCCTATAACTTTTCCATTTTACCATGGATTTTCTTCGTTGATAGCTATCTTTTTCCCAAAAGAATGGAGCTTCACGTAAAAGAGTAAAACCGAAGGTGAAGACATTGGTTTTAAAGATATTGTCTGACAAAGTCAATTTTTTCTTCAAAAAATCGTAAAAAATCGAAAAAATTCAAATTTAATCGTCAATATTTCAGAAACTATACGAGTTAGAGAAAAATGTTATAGGAACCGTAAAAAGGAAATTTAATTTTCTTTCGTTTGGTGTCACCCTAAGGAAGATAACTCACTGTGTTAAAGAGATATACTGGATTAAGTGGACCCATTGGCCAAATAACGGTAAATTGCCGATATCTCAAAAACCTTCCCATAGAATTAAAAATGAACCCGATTTTCGGAATCAGAGACCGATTTTACATATAGATAGGATAGTCACGTCCAAAGTACAGACAAAAAATTTCATTTTGTGATCCAGTGTTATCAAATTGAGAATTAAGTTTTTCTCAAACGTTTGAGATTTTTTAGGCTAATGTTTATTGGGTGGAAACACAAATCCACAAGTAGGTACATATTTATTAATCTAAATAAGTAAAATTCATGGCCGAAACGAACGGCACCAACTATGTACATATATATGTATAAGAATTGGCAACTGATTGTTAACCTGTTGTAGTGGTTTTATTTCTGTTTTTATTTTAGTTTTATTTTTCTTCAGTTCTACTTAAAACCATTTCATATATTATTTTACTTTAGCATCATATGTATGTATGTATGTATGTACATTGTAAATTTACCTACATATATATGTAGTATATTAGGGTGGTCCCCAAATCTATGGATTCAAATTGTACATATATCATATGTACCTTACCTTCTAGGTCGATGCTAATATAGTCGAAGATATCACATATAAATTTTGGCGTCGATTGGAGACTTTTGAGGGATGTCGCACAGCGGTCAGTATTCCTATTAACATGTGTGACCCCTGTGCGACACCCCTTAATCGTCTCCGATTGGGGCCAAAATTTACATATATGCATTTAATATCTTTGAGTGCAGGACTATCGATTTCGGGCATTACATAGTAGATATACAAAAAAATAATTTATTGTTTTGAATCCCCATAGAGTTTTCTAAACTATGACCCATATGCGACATCCCTTAACCATCTACGATCGGAACCAAGATTTACATATGTATATGCGATATATTTGACTGTGTTGTTACCGATGTAAGGGGTGATACCCCATAAAATCGATAATTTGATTTTTTAAGGACCACGCTAATGTATATGTATTCATATTGCGTGTGTTGTTTTATTTAATTCCTTATTTTTAATTTATTTCTCGTTTGACTAGTTTAGTACGAATGCACATTAGTATGTATTTGTATACTCACGTGCAATCGCAGAATTTTGAAGGAGTAATAGGCCCGTCACATAGCATACGTCAATCCGCCTACGTCGACGTATGTGACTGACAGCTCAGTAAACTGTGGGCATTTAAATGTACATCGGTACAAGTACGACGGATCCGTCGCCGCAACGTACCAAAGTTGCCCAACACTCAACTTTTGGCATACGTCAATCCGTCGCTATGTCAGCTGATTGCTTTTGATTGTTAACCTTTAACTACTCTTGAATTTTACTTTTTTTGCAATTTGCTTTTCGAGTTTTTTCTCATTTGTAAAACATTCCTCCATAAAACCAAAATGGTCAATAATTATCAGGAGATGTGAAGTTACTGAAAACTGAATTTCAAGAGGGAAACTTAAAAGAGAAATTACAAAATATTCTAAAGAGTTAAATTTTTGCCACCACCTCTGTAGTTAAAGGTTAATCAAACAGCTGATTTATGTATATCCGTCAACGTTTCCTATGTGGCGACCTCTCCGTCAAGTACGTGAGCTGTCAGTCACATACGTCGACGTAGACGGATTGACGTATGCTATGTGTCGGGGCTATAAAACAAAAATAAAACTTTTTTGTATAGGTAGATATGTATATAATGTATATTTTTATATATGTATGTATGCACGACGTAAAGTCAAATAGGAGGCAAAGCCATCAGCAACAGCAGCGGCTTTGACGTCAAGCGAAAAACGTCGCCGCGAGACGAGCCTCCAAGCAACAACTACTATTAGGTATAACCAACCCCATCAAGCCAACAACAACGAATTTTATCAGCAGTCACAATGTTGGCAGTTGTTTCTATATGTAGATAAACATACATGCATACATACATATATGTACATATATATAAGATATACATATTTACATCATATAAAATTGCGATATTTAAATTAAAATGTTGAAAAAACTGTGAGCAAAAGTCAACAAAAACAAGTAAAAGCGCGGCTGTCTTCGGCCGTACCGAAGACTTCATACCTTTCATGAGTGGGGAAATGAAAAGTTACCTATGTATGTACATAGCCTGATTAAGTTTAATTTATAATTTTAATTCTGTGGGTTATTTATGGAAAGATTTATTAGAAAAAATGGTGTCTTGGCTATTTAAATGGCGGAGCTACACACCAAAATGTCCATATCTGAACAATCGGTTGTATGGGAGCTATATGTTATAATGTTCCGATCTTGACAATTTTCGGTAATCCCGTTTGGGCCCATATGGATACAAATACTTCAAAATTTCACACCGTTAGCTGTTGAAATGGAGGAGTTATACACCAAAATGTCCATATCTGAACAATCGGTTGTAGGAGAGCTATATGTTATAGTGGTCCGATCTTGACAATTTTCGGTTACCCTGTTTGGGCCCATATGGGTACAAATACTTAAAAATTTCACGCCGTTAGCTGTTAAAATGTTGGGGTTATACACCAAAATGTCCATATCTGAAAATCGGTTGTAGGGGAGCTATATGTTATAGTGGTCCGATCTTGACAATTTTCGGTAACCCTGTTTGTGGTCGCTGTGGTGCAGTGGGTAGAGTGCTCGCCTGCTATGCCAGAGGTCTCGGGTTCAAACCACGGTCCGAGCCAAACAAATTTTTCTAATTAGTAAAAATCCAATTATTGGGTTTTTTAAGAGCAGCGGTCACCTCTCGGCAGTGGGCGGCATACCCTCCGAGAGTATTTCTGCCATGAAAAAAGCTTCTCACAAAAAATGCATTCGCCGTTCGGAGCCGGCATAAAACTGTAGGTCCACCCAATTAGTAGGAAAAACAAAAAGGAGCACACCTCGAATTGGGAGAGAAGCTCGGCCATAAAACTCGTCAGAGTTATAATAGCGCCATTGTATTATATTATATTATTACTGTTTGGGACCATATGGGTACAAATACTTTAAAATTTCACGCCGTTAGCTGTTAAAATAGAGGAGTTATACACCAAAATGTCCATATCTGAAAAATCGGTTGTAGGGGAGCTATATCTTATAGTGGTTCGATCTTGACAATTTTCGGTAACCTTGTTTAGGCCAACATGTGTACAAATACTTCAAAGTTTCATGTCCTTAGCTGTTTTAATGGGGAAGTTATGCACAAATTACATTCAAAAATTTCATGTATATCTGAATAATCGGTTGTTTTCTGTATGTTATAGTGGTCCGATTCGGCCGGTTCCGACAAATGATCAGCTGCATATAACAACATACCTGTATTCCGAATTTCATTCCGATATCTCAAAAACTGAGGGACTAGTTTGCGTTCACACAGACGGACGGATCATATCGGTATATATTTTGGTGGGTCCCCCACGCTTCCTTCTGGTACTTTCGACAAAAATTTTTTGGCACTAAGTTATAATACCATTTCATTCTCATGAAAGGTATAAAAAGAATAATCGCAATTGAAAGACTAAACCAAATCGTCGGTCGGTTGCTATACGAGTACAGAATCCATACATATACATTATACTATATATTACATATATGTATATACATATCTTTAATTAATTATATTTGCATACGCTGCACTTCAGCAAAAAAAAAATTGCTGAATATCTAATTCTATTTGAAGAATTAATTATTTAGAATATTTCTTAATGGCCAGTTTCAAGAAAGAATTTAAGTTTAATTTAATTTTTTTTTTGTTAATGCAAAGATATTTTATATTTGAGTTTCTGTTTTTTTTTGTAATATTCTAAATATTTTTCATCAAAACCGGCAGCGAGAGAATTATTCGCTTCAACTTGTTATTTTTGATCAAAACAATTTTTTTTTTTCACTTTCTTCTCTCTCCGATTCCATATCCTGTACCATATTCAAGAAAAGCGAAAATTGGTTTTGCGAGAAAAATATTTACAATGAACTTCTACTTTTACTAGTTTTTTACTTCACAGTTCGGACTTAAAATAGTTCGGACTTAAACAGGGGTATCTTTCTTTCAATTCCTAGTTCATAAATAAAATAAAATAAATTAAAATAAAACAAAAAAATAAATTAAAAGCAAATAAAATAAAATAAAAAAATAAAATAACAAAATAGCAAAATAAATTAAAAGAAAATAAAATAAAAAATAAAGTAAATGAAAATAAAATAAAATAAAAAAAATAAAAATAAAATAAATTAAAATAAAATAAATAAAATAAAGTTAAATAATTTAAAATAAAATAACACAAAATAAAATAAAATAAAATAAAATAAAATAAAATAACACAAAATAAAATAAAATAAAATAAAATAAAATAAAATAAAATAAAATGAAATAAAATAAATAAAATAAAATTAAATAATTTAAAATAAAATAAAACAAAATAAAATAAAATAAAATTAAATAAAATAAATGAAATATAATAAAATAAAATAATATTAAATTAAACTATATTAAACTAAATTATTAAATAAAGAAATAGATAAATAAAATATAATATAACATAAAATAAAAAAAGTAACTAAAAAAGCTTTTTAAACCCACATTTTATTTGTTTCGATTTCATAATTTGCAGTACAAATGTACTTACAGCCATATACACACATACACATATAGAAAATTTATTATCTATATTATTAATACGCTAACATAAATTTTGTTCCTTCTTCTCCGTCGAAACTACTGAACCGATTTTAAAACTAAGCACACCATTAGAAAGGTATTGCTCTCAAATAGAACTGCGCCAATTTTCATTAAAATTGGTTGGAAAATGCACCCACAATCGTCGTTGGAAAATTCCCGTGTGATTGTTGTTGCATGCATTTGACCACAACAGAGCTGTCTCAATGCGGAAGCATATGTATGTACCTGACTTTGTGCGTTTTCGCCAAACCACGCAATTCTAAACATGTTTGGCTGGATGTGGTGTGTAGTTTCAAAGAAGTAGAAACGTAAAAAGGTAGCAAAATTACTACAACAAGAACATAATGGCAAGGAATAAGTAGGATAAGAAATAATAAATAAAGAAAGTAGAAATAAAATGAGACAATTATGTACATATATTGTACAATGTACATATGTACAGTAAAACCCGCATAAGTGCCTTGCCTAAAATTGACAGGAATTTGAGGTACTTAAGCGGGTTGTGTACTTATAAGAACCCGCTTTAGTACCTCAGGTTGGGTACTTAAACAACCCCGTTTTAGTACCTTCTGTTGGGTAGTTAAACATTTAATAATTTTAAGAATATTGAAAATAACTTATTTAAACACAAACAAAAAATTTATTCAACAAAAAATATTTTGATTACATATTAATTAAAAACGTATTTCATATTGCATATACGCTCTTTGTTTTTACGAATCTTTATTTTATATGTAAATATTGATCTTGATTTTCGATAAATTAGTAATGGTATAAATAAACAATCGATTATAATGAGTTGCCGCTTGAAAAAAGCAATTGTATTCAGAAAGGTACTTAACCGGGGGAAAACGTACGTAAAATTTTATTTAATGCACAACAAATTATGGTACTTAGGCGGGTTGAGTATTTAAGCGGGGAGGTACTTAAAAGGGTAAATTTGTTCGATATTTTTTACAAAAGCCATAGTGTCTGCAGATGTTGGGTACTAAAACGGGTTAGGTGCTAAAGCGGGGAGGTACTAAAGCGGGTTTTACTGTATCTATGTATGTACGTAGTTAGAAGAATTAGTAGGACGAGTAACAACAACAACACCACACCAAATATAACAGCAACAACAACATCTACAAACAAAAACAATAACTACAAACAACAAAAACAATAACATATTAGCAGTGACAATGAGAAGAAGCACTATAACAAAAAGAAATAGACGGAATAAGTAGAATAAAAAAGAAAAAGTAAGAAAGAAAGGGGGAAAAGGAACGTCGAGAAATAGAAAGAAGCAATTAGGAAGACTAGAAACAACGATAACAACAACAGTAAGGTTTTTTACCGTTATTTTAAGAAAATTCATTTACGTAGAGGAATTAAGAAGAAAAGTAGCAACGTCAACAACAATACGGGTTTTTACAGTTATTTTAAGAAAGTTCATTGAGGTATCTTCTATTCTTCTATATTCTTAATACGCTAATATAAATTTTGTTCCATCTTCTCTTTCGAAACTTCTGAACCGATTTTAAAATTAACCCTCGAGCACTCGCGCTATGAGCATTTTGCTCAAGCAATTTTTTATTTCGCGAAATTTCTATGTTCTATGGATTTGTGGCACTTGGTGTGTTGAGTACCTTCGCAGGTGGTTGTGCTTCACACTTTGACGAATGTTTCTTTTCGTTAGTGCACCATCACAGCTTCAAATGGGAGATTGTTTTTTGAGAGCGGCAATTTGCTCATTGCGCGAGAAACGATGTAAGTATTTTATGTTTAATCTTTTTTATTGGAAACCTAGGGTTTAACGCTGATATTTATTATTTTTGCAATATTTTCATTTGTATTTGCAAGTACTGTTGAAATGGAATGCAGGCGTCATTGTGGCAGGGCCTCTTCACAACTTGCTTCTTGGTTGGAAGAAGTGTTATATTACGAAGGCTTAGACAATGACGAAAATTAATTATTTCAACAGAGTGATGGCGAAACAGAAAAAAGTGATTACAACACTACTTCTGAACAATCCGCCGATAGTTTGGAGAAGGAGGACAACATAAGTGAGCATACTAAAAAGCCTGACTTTTGCGAGCTTTCCCTAAGGAGTAAAAATAGGCGTTCAAAACAGAGGGTGAACTTTAAGTGCAAAATTACTCTGCACGGAACATGTAACATATACGCACTTATTTTGCTTCGAAAGCAACATTAATGTGAATCATAACGCAGACTGATTTTATAATTTTATTTAGTTATTTTTTTTTTCAATAAATATTTTTGTTAATGTACTACTTGGGAAATGTGAAATGGCCAATTTATGTTTTATTCGATTGATTTACTAAAATTTTAAAAGGTGAATATTAAATAAATATGCTTTTTCAAAAACAATTAGTAATATTTCTACGACAAAAAGGAAATGTTTAACAATGTAAATGCATTAAAAAATTACATTACAAGAGCGAGTGAGCAAAATGCTCATGTGCGAGAATCCGTGTTACTCTACGAGGCGCGAGTACTCGAGGGTTAAGAACATCATTAGAAAGGTATTGCTCTCAAATAGAACTGCGCCAATTTTCATGAAAATTGGTTGAACAATACGTCCACAATCGTCGTTGGAAAATTGACGTGTGGTTGTTGTTGCATTCTTTTGAGCAAAATACAAAGTCAGGTAATAAGAAGGATGAGAAAGAATAAGTAGGAAAGAAATTGAGGAAAGAAAAGAGCAGAAATAGATAGATAGAAGTTCATATGTAGGAGAATTGTGAAGACGAGTAACGACAACAACACCAACAACAAAGACAAAATAGTAGCGGTGACATTAGCAACAAAAGGAGCAGCATCAACAGGAACAATAATAAAATAGTAACAGTGACAATAACAACAGACAATTATACAAAAACTATAGTTGCACCTTAGTCATAAGAAAACATCTAGAAAACTGTCGAATTTAGACAGTAGGCAGCACTCTAGTTTGTTTTAATTTGACAATTATTTTGCTTTTTATTTCAATTGCTTATTGAATTCAATTCACTTGATTGTTTGCGAATTGTCGTTGACGTTGTTGTTGTTGTGGCGCTTGTGGCAAATTCCTTCAATTACTATGAAATACCAGTATTTGATCACGTTCACCACGTTCGTTGCTACGCTTCAAACGTCGCAATCGCCACCCTGCACCGCGCACACTACAATTTCATCACAAACACTGACGCCATACCCTCGAACGACTTTTGGAGGCGCGTTTTTTTCCTCAACCATTAAAAAATCACTTGAAATAAATTTTTGCATTGATTTTTGATTGGATTTGAAGGTTTGCAATTAGCACGTAGTAACGTTTGCAATAAGAATAATATATATCTATATCTACGAATGTTTGTGCTTTAAGATATGTAAGCAAGGCCAGGGTATTTGCTATTCGATGTCTGGGTAACTTCCACTGTCGCGCGATGAAATACAAGCAGTCATTTGGCATTAGAATTCATTATACTTTTTTCGACTTGAATTATTTTTATTGATTTAGAAATGTGACAGTAAAATATCTCAATATTAAGGTGGAAAACATGGTATAAAAAATACAGGTATGTGCATTGTCATTTTGACGCTGTCTTTTTGATTAAAAAGCAGATTTTTGAAGTTTGATCTTATGTCAGTTTTGGGGTATAGCGATGCCAGATTTTTATTTTTTTAATGCGTAGATTTTTGTTTGAAAGTTTGGGTATTTCAGGAATCAAAGGACAGAAAGAGAAAGGGCACTAGTGAGCAGATTTATGGAACTTCCGGTAGCTCCTCTTCGCTCACTCCACAAATTTTCATCCACTCTCCGCGAATAAAGGGTATCGTCGGAAATTGGAAAAATTTTATATCACCGTCTTTGCAGCCATATTTGGTATTATTGCACCGCGGAAATAAGCAACTCATATTGTTAAAATCTAGGGTACATATTTTTTTGTAATTGGATTGGACATATGTACATACATACATATATAGACTGAAATGCTCACTTGGTATGGTGGTGTACATACATATCGTCGCTTAAAGTGCAAAACTGCGTGACATTTTTGCCAAAAATAAGATTTCATCAAAAATACATTCCTGGCGTCCGTCCCCATCCATTCATGCAACAATTTTGAGATTCACGCAATGCAATTCCAAATAATGACACAGTTTCAAAACCGCTTTTTTTAAGGAAATTTTGCTAACCAATGCCGCGAATAATAGGTGTTATTGCTTTATAACTGTACTGTACTGTACTAAAGTTGATTATACTTTCATAAACACGAAATGGATTATAACTTTGCTTTATTGAAGAAAAGTTTTTACAAACGCCTGCAAAACCGCCTATACGTCACTATTGAACAAAATAAAAGACGCAAAACCGCTTATAAATACATAAGTAAGCCAATAACTGCACATTTAACTGTTTCTCGCCAAAATGATATTTGGATTAAGAATATAATCCAAAAATCTACCTTGGTTTGGATGTGGGTTTGCAAAATTCCAAACCGTTTTGAATTAAAACAGTTTTTACCATGAATACCATGGTTACAATTTATTTTTAAAACAAAGCAGCGAAAAATGCCATTAATGGAGGATTTTTATCATTGAGTATGGTAGCACGAAATGTCATAATCTGCTTAATTGTCAGGTGGTTAATATGGCGACGAAAACTTGACGTTTGTTTTACCTGGTATACTTATACCATGGGTGGAAAATATGAAGTGAATCAAATCAAAATTCACTTTCATATTATAAGTAACAAGGTTAGTTGTTGAACAAATCTGTAACTTGTAAAGTGTATTCCGATCCATTCGAGCCCCTCCAAACAGCGTCTCAGCAGAGACGTTGCTAAAGGTTGATCCTAAATTACGACAAGATAAATGTGTTTTATACCTTACGCCAGGCTCCTCGAACCATAACTGAGACCGTTTCGCATCTCCCCCCTGGCTCGCGCCTCGGGCGGTTGAACTCGACCGGACAACAGCCTTTGCTAGCCCTCTGCGAAAATATTGCGAAAAATCAGCCCCTAGACCATATGTATGTAGCTCGGCAAAATTGTGCGAGATGTTGTGTTAGAGAGCGCAGAACGATTTGTGTTACATTCGTTAAAATGTGTGTGGTGTTGCTCATTTACTCGTATGAGTCTAAAAGTCGATGTCTGGCATAGATCGTCGACATTTCTTGCTTTAACTGGAGTTTGACTCGGCTGTGAAAGCTTCCATAAGCATCTCAATGCTTCGCTGTATATCGAAAACTTGACATAACTGCAATCTAATGGCGATACCGTATTCTAGACATACAACTTAAATAGTCTTTACTCTTCCAAGAAAAGAAAGAGACTCAAGAAGATGTACTGTGGCAAGATTTTACATCATTACTTGTCACAAATTTAGTTTGGAGACAAAGCGCTTGCGGTGATGCGCTTCATCTTGAGTACTTTCTGCGATCCAAGGTGCAAGCAAATTTAGTTAAAAACGAATCACATAGTTCAAGTATGATCTACTACTTAATTTACCAAGTTCAGTTATGAAAGTTATCATAAAATTTTATTTGCTTGTTTATATGTATGAAATTGTAAAAGGTAAATATGTATTTAGTTTATTAAACAAACAATACATCACACAAATGTACGTATGTACGTCCAAATGATTGTAATGCTGGAGCATGCAATTTGCACGCGAAAAAGTTAAAATCAGCAAAAATACACTATCACACACAACAACATGAACACAAACTATTTTAAGTAAGCAAAATATTTACTTATGGCGTTTTCTTTTCTACGAAACAATGTTGTTCTCCTATATCCCAATTATCGAATTACGTATCCTGACTTTCTACAAAGTGGCTGAATTTGTAGATAAGGGTGCCCTATTACTTAGTTAGAGGTCAATATTTGGTGAAAGGACCTGACAAACTTACAAAATGGCTAAGAAAATCAAACAGGGCAACATTATTTCGAGAAAAGAAAACGCAATTAGTTAATGACCAACCATTTTTATATGCCGTTTGCAGTTTGTTATCCCTAGTGTGGTACTTAGTAACAAACTGAATGTAGTTATACACTAGTGACATTCGATTTCAAAAGAGTGTGGGTTTGGTTACAAACTGATGACTTTTCAAGCTACATATGTATATCAATAATGGTTACTAAGTTCCAAAGGCAGAAGAAAAGGGAGACCTTCACTGCGTTGAGAAGAGCAGGTGGACAGCGACGCTGCCTATTAAGAAGAAGAAGAAGTGTGAAAAATTGACCTAACCTAACTTTCTGTTAAAGAGCATTACCGACTTAATCAAAATCATAAATTTAACATGTCGCCGCTAAAGCAGTCAATATTTCAACCGCAATTTAAACCGGTAAGCGTTAACGGAAAATTGAGAAAATGGCCGTAAGAGGTTTTAATTGTTATCCTTTTGCTAGAGTCAATGACAAACGATTTGTGTAGTGTATATTGTGGACGAGTGCAGCTTATCATCATTAAAAAAATATTAGCTAAATTCAAGAGATGCACATGCTCAGCAACTGAAATTGCCGTCAACAACGAATGATATTTACAATAAACTTGTTTATTATCACAGCAATTAGATGCCACGTGTATTTTTATTTGTGCATCATGTAACGTGTAACTATTTGGGGCAGAGCTGTTAAATTTTGTTGGGACTTTTGTAATTAACTATTACAGTGAACAGTTGCCAAACTATAAAACTAATAACACTGGATGACAAAATGAAATTTTTTGTCTGTACTTTGGACGCCACTATCCTATCCGATCTATATGTAAAATCGGTCGCTCATTCCGAAACGGTAAATTGCCGATATCTCAAAAACCTTCCCATAGAATTAAAAATGAACACGATTTTCGGAATCAGCGACCGATTTTACATATAGAGTATTTTTTTTGGCTGTAGAGCAGCGTAATCAGCATTTTACAGCTCTGAATTCTGCATATTAGTTATGCAACCTTTAATCTCGTCAGTTTATAAATATGTATGTACAAGTATAAAATGCAGTAACTCTTCTAAATGGATTACATAGCTTGTTGAAAATATGTACATACATAGATATATATGTACATATAAGTATACTTAATCAGATTACATACATATATGCACATATGTATGCCGTTATGTCTTGTTCATTGACTTACATATTTGCACATTACACCCGCTGTAAATGAAATGACATAAAACTGTAAGAAAAATAATAAAAATTTTCAAAAAATAAATCATAAAACATGAGCGAAAAAAAGTAAAATGATTATTTATTATTTGCAAAACAAAAACAATATAAACATATGTATGTAGTAATACTAAATAATAAACAAGTAAGGAAGCCTAAGTTCGAGTGGAATCGAACATTAGATACTCAGCTGTATGCTTTCATTGTCTGTTTGCGGTTGTTCGATATAGGGTGTATTTTATATGAAACGAGTGCTGCATAAACAGGGCGCAGCCACGCCCATTTTTAAAATTTGTATCAATCATCCAAATAAGCATATAAATATTATTGTTAGTGCAAAATTGCATCCCTCTATGACTTTTAGTTACAAAGACTTCACGTTACAAATTCCAAAAGGGTTTTCCAGAAATATCTTTGTTAAAAAGTAGGCGTGGTCATAAACCGATTTCAATACATTTTTGCGTGTCTATTAACACATGTTATAAAAGTGCATAAACCAAGTTTCGTCATAATATCTCAGTTATTTGTCGAGTAATAGGCTCGTATATTCCTTTGTCTAAAAAGAGGCGGTGCCACGCCCATTTTATAAACTTCTTTTATTTTTTGTTTCCGGTCTATTGTAGAACTCATGTCACAAAATTTCAACGAATTATCTTTACATTTCACAGAGATATCGCTAAAAATGATTTTATTAGGTCACTTTATAATACCCATATATAAAAGTGGGCGTGGTCGTCAACCGATTTTGGTAATTTTTCGTCCACACATTTGGCTAAGTAAATATAGCACGCGTACCAAATTTCATCGATATATCTTTAACGGTTTCTGAGTTATGGCCTATAAAACTTTCAATATTTGCCCCTTAATAAGTGGGCGTGGCACCGCCCATTTGCCAAAATTTTTATACTTTTTGTTTTATGTCCGTAGTTGGACTCCGGCCACAAAATTTCAGTGACAGATCTTTATATTTGACAGAGATATCGCTTAAAATGTTTTTATTAGGCCCCTTTATAGTTCCCATATATAAAAGTGGGCGCGGCCGTCAACCGATTTTATAATTTTTCGCCAAAACATTTGTCTAAGTAAGCAAATTACGCATACCAAATTTCATCGATATATCTTCAACGGTTTCTGAGTTATGACATATAAAACTTTCAATGTTTGCCCCTTAATAAGTGGGCGTGGCACCGCCCATTTGCCAAAATTTTTGTACTTTTTGTTTTATGTCCATAGTTGGACTCCTGCCACAAAATTTCAGTGACAGATCTTTATATTTGACAGAGATATCGCTTAAAATGTTTTTATTAGGCCCCTTTATAGTTCCCATATATAAAAGTGGGCGTGGCCGTCAACCGATTTTGATAATTTTCCGTCGAAACATTTGTCTAAGTAAGCAAATTACGCGTACCAAATTTCATCGATATATCTTTAACGGTTTCTGAGTTATGACATATAAAACTTTCAATGTTTGACCCTTAATAAGTGGGCGTGGCACCGCCCATTTTCCAAAACTTCATCAAATTTCTTCATAAGGGCCTGAGCTCAATACGTGGGTAAAATTTTATCACTCTAGCTATATTAGTGGCTGAGATACCAAATTTCCGATTTTTTCTATATAGGAAAAGTGGGCGTGGTCATGGTCCGATTTCGCCCATTTTCAATACCAACCGTCCCAGTCTCGATACCAACTTGCATTTCAAATTTCATCAAAATATCTCAATTTTTACGCGAGTTATCGTGCGTACGGACGGACGGACGGACGGACGGACGGACGGACATGGCTCAATCGATTTCTCTTTTCACCCTGATCATTTTGATATATATAAGTCCATATCTATCTCGATTATTTCATTATGTTACAATCCACCGTTATGAAATCAAAATTATAATACTCTGTGTACTAGTACAGCTGAGTATAAAAATCAACTACAAAGTGTACAATGTTGCCACTTTTCTCCACCCACCGCAAACTGCACCATGTCCAGTTACATTACATGACAACAATTAACAGCTGTGCAATCCAGTTCACGCACATTCTGGCTTTGTTCAGAAACTCAGTTTGAAGCGCATTATGATTTTGTAGTACAAGCAGAGCGTTCATAAACGTAAATTTTGCATGCAGCGTCGCTCATCACAATCATCAAAAAAATAATTACTGCCGCTGTTGCGCTTCATGCTGCGTTTCTGAACATACCCTCTCCCTGCAGAAAACGGAACTAGTCCATACATGCATGTACAAACCAGCCGCTTGTGGCAATCAACCAGCCCAAAACCTGCCACATTCCATATAAAAATATTGGTCCAATTAACATTGTAATGTCCTAGCACAGGACCACATGGTCCATCGCTCGATCGCATCAAACTAGTTTAAAAACTAACTTGCCGTAGCTACTTCGCAAACCATCTACAAGAGGTTACTTTTTAAACTAGCTACGGCAAGTTATTTTTTAAACTACTCTAAGGAGTTAAAAATGTAAAATATTTCTATAACTACTTCATTCTTGAGCTATCAAGACCATTTTTTTTTTAAGGAAAAATTGGTGTGAAAAATTAATATTTTTTGGTAGAAGTTATAGATGCATTTCGGAGACCACCACATCTCTTCATCAGACTTCTTTTTAACATTTTTATTCTTTGGCGTCCGCCGAGATCGAACCTCGGATTTTCCGGTTAGTAATCTAATGGCATCACTACTAGGCTACCGCCGCCTTGCATTTTGTTTGTATTAATTTTTCTTCCGATTTTTCCTTTTTACAATCTACCATCCAGCAACAGTGACCTTGCCGACGTTCTCGGGATTTGTCACCTGTATGTTGGTGTGGTTGTGTGTTTGTTTGGTTTGTACAAATTCTAGTTTTAGCACAAGCAATGCTTTGTTTTAATTAGTAGAGCTTGTTTATCGGCTGGCTCATCCGATTAAATTTTACTGTTGATTTTTTGGTCGTTTTTATTTTCATAACTACTTCATTCTTGAGCTCTCAAGACAAATTTTTTTTTTTTAATATTTAGATTAATGCTTCTTGGCAACACTGTTAATAAACATCGTGCAGCGGTTACGATCGTTAAAACCGATCTTCAAACACGAATCTACATACATACATATACATGAACTGGCCCAATGATTGGCTACATGTAACAAGTTCGTAGCTAGTTGAATGTGGCACAAATGTACCAAGTGGTCCAACAATTTTTGCAGGGCTATTACAAACGCAAACACGCAAATCAATCATAGCGTCCAACACAATTTTTGTTTTTGTATGTGTTTTAATTTGGCATTCAAATGTCCCCGGGCCACTTTGCTATCACCTTACACCATAGTTGAGTTACATATGGAAGTATACATACATCTTATTGCATTCTCAAATGCAGCACAGTGTAAATTTATTGACCTCTAGCGTTTAAAATGGCTGACTATTTCGAAAAACTCAAAAGGGCGCAAGCATAGACAGATTCGTTTGGTCATTTGCCGTGTTCAGTGGAGGCGTCGCAGTCGTGCCAGGCAGCGCAGCGTAGGCGACTCATATGTTTGTTTTTGCACGGTTTGTTGTTTGTCTCGGTGGCAATCAAAAACCTGTTTGCACATGCATAGTATGCTATAACTCAAGAACGCCTGCACCTACACGTGCCATATCGGTATCAAATGGAAGGTGTTGAGCAGGACTACAACATAGGTATTTTCATTGTGATGCCTAGACATCCTCCCCAGTCTGGGTAAGAATGTGGACCCAGATGACTCCGGAATGTTTTTGAACGATATTGGTATGAAATTAAAGGTATTGAGCAGGGCTTTAACACAGACCTATTTTCATTGTGATTTCCATGCCGGGTCTCCTGATATGGGTCAAAAGGTGGATCTGGATGACGTCGGGATGTGTCTGAGCGATATTGGTATCGAATGAAAGGTCTTTAAGGTATTTGTTAAAATTTTTATTTATTTGACCATCATTTTTAAAGAACCAACAAAAATATAAGAAGAGAATTTAATATCTACTTATTTACTGCCCAAAACAGCTTTTAGAATCTTTGAAAAATTTTTACATCCAGCAGACCTTCAAAGTTGAATGCCATTTTTAACGCCGAAACGCTACAAAATTGTACACTGTAAAGTGGATCTTGTGCGCGGTTCGTTTGCTGTGTTAATGTTTTGTATTAAATGGAAAATAAATTAGTTTTCCGGCTACCAGAGCTGCGGCTTTGAAATTGACAAATTGCTAATAAATTAGAAAAAATCATATTTATGATACATAAATATTTTTTTATCATACGAGTTTATAGTATCTACCTACGTGAGTAAAAACAGTTTTTTATATAACCCATTTTTATTAAATACAAACATAAATAAGTAGATACTTATTGCACTCATTTTGCTATAAAATTTATTTGCGCCTTATATCGTAGATCTAATCATCTTAAGTATATCCTAGTCAAGTTTCTGTCAAGTTTTTTTTCTCAAGCACACTATGGAACTTTATTTACCAGTTGTAGGTACATTCATGACTATAACTGTAACAAAAGTTATTGATATTGGACTTACGATCTATGTTTAATTTTTATCAGAATTTGATAAATGGGTAAGAATTTCTGAAACGGATCACTTAAAATTGCAAAAATTCAATTTTAATCAATAGTGGTATTATCAAGTAGCTACTGACAATACAAACACATGCCTATCCTTATTTTTTTTTTTTAATGTTTATCCTGTTTTATCGCCAATTAAAATTTTTTGTCCTTTTTGTTTCAAAATGGAATATCTCGGTATATACTGAACCGATTTTGATGATTGAAAGACCAATTTCTTCGTCTTTAAAAACTCTACAAGACTACATTTTTATTTTTTAAAAATTTAATTTTGATTGTATATATTTTTAAATTTTTGCGAAAACCGTGCAAAAAAAAAAATGAGGCAATGCATCTTTTTGCACACAAAAAAAAAGCAAGATATGTAAAAATATGTTCTCTAAGATATTCCGTTGAGAAAAAAAATGGCCCGGCCCTATGAATACCAGATATTTTAATTTGAACACCACCTCCTCTAATTAAAAAAAAAAATAATAATTTTTTAATTCATTTATTGAACAAGTTTTAGAGTAGTGAACCACTTAAAATCAGGGCCGTGCGCAGGAATTAGCCTTGGGGGGGTTTTTTAATTTTGGTTTGCATTCGCATACATTTTTCGCTAAGATAAACATATTTGCTGAAACAGATATCCAGACCCATACACCATAAATTTAAATGTTCTCTAACTTTTCTGAAACTCATTATGATTCATCAAAACCTAGTTAACCAGGTCCTGAATAGTACACGGAAAGAATTTTTTACTAGAATCAATGCCGAGACAAGAAAAATTAGACTTGATTTTGAACTTAGAAAATAATTTCTTAATATCAAGAAAATCCAAGAAAATTGGATTTTAAATAAATAAGTAAAAATTTTCTTGCTTCAAGTGAAATTGGATTTTAAATAAATAAGAAAACATTTTCTTGCTTCAAGTAAAATTGGATTTTAATAAATCAGAAATAATTTACTTAGGGTAAGTGTTTTTTCTTGTTTTTTGAAATAAATTAAGAAATAATTTTTTTGTTGCAAGTAAAACTTTTCTTATACGAGCTTAAGTAAGTAATGCGGGATACACACATCGTAGTATAGTAATAATATTTCGATCTATACCACATATGTGTCACCCTCATATTGTAGTTTAATTGAAAATTTTCATAGCATAGCCAAATCATAATATTGATATTCTAATATTCATACCACATGTGTGTCTGAGGCATAAGAAAATATTATATATTAAATTAAGCAAATATTTTCTAAAAATATTAAAAACGTAAAAAATAAGGAAAATGAAAAATAATCATGAGGGATTAGAAAACCATAATTAGTCAACTAGTATTTTCCTAGGACTTGTTTATTGAAATGACAACATTTTATTTAATATAAATGAAGATGCAAATAGTGAACTCCTTATACCAAATGCTTCACTAACAATCTGAGAATTGCAAAAATATTCAGAAATATGCAAAGCGGATGGCAAATGAAAAAAAATACATATAACTTTGGAAATGCAAATTCAGCAAGAAAAATTTTACTTCGCTCAAGAAAACGTTTTCTTATTCATTTAACATTTTTTTTCGCTGTATTTTGTTGTTCCAATTCGTCGAAACACAATTTTCTTAAATTCTTCTTGATATTAGCAAAAAGATTTTCTTCATTTAAGTAAATTTAAGAAAAGATGTTCTTATTTATTTAAACATTTTTTTTCAACATTTTTTTTTTCTATAGATTTTGTTAGTGTTCTTGAATAAGAAAATAATTGTCTCATTTTTGGAAAACTCAATTTCTTATTTCCAGTAATAATTAAGTCAATTTTTCTTATTTTCCTAAAAATTTTATAAATTGAGTTCAAGAAAGCATTTTTCTTGATTCAATTATACAAATTTCTTTCCGTGTACTGTTTACAGTACTTGTTAATTGAAACTGCTCACTGTTTTCACAAAATGAACATTTTTTGTTATCAGTACAATTTTTATAAAAACGCCAAACGAACATATGCTACACAACTTTGTAATTTCGGAAAGCTCCAAGTGCAATTCAAAGTGCCGAACTTATGTATTGGCCAACCTTAATTTTTGCAACTTTTACCAATTCTTCTTCCGTAAAATTATTGTAACTAATATTGTCAAAAATTATGAGTCAAAATTCAATGCAAAATTTATAAACTGTATTTTGAAAATTTCTGCAAAATCATTGCAACTTAGATTTGGTCATGGGGGGAGGGTTTTAACCCCCAAAACCCCCCCCGTGCGCACGGCCCTGCTTAAAATAGTCAACTCATCATCTAGGAATGTGTTTTTGGGTATCTGAGGTAATTTTAAGTTGAATATGTGTGGTATTTTATAAAAAGCTTATGAACTATGTTGTGTGGATATTAGCGACAATTACAAACTAGAATCATGGTTTTTTTTTCAAACAGAAGTGTGATTATTTCTCGATCCTGCATAAGACACTGTTTTCCGAGCTAGAAAATGCAATAAGCACGATTCTGTGGCTGTTAGCATTTTTAATGAAAAAATAATTCGGTATTTGGCAAACATACACGACAAAGAGCATATAATAAAGCTTATTTTTTTCTCGGAATGGGACAGCAGCTCAATACAAGAACAAGTCAAATTTTATAAACATGGTATGTGTGCAGAGAAGAAATTGGTCTTTCAATCATCAAAATCGGTTCAGTATATACCGAGATATTCCATTTTGAAACAAAAATGACAAAAAATTTCAATTGGCGATAAAACAGGATAAACATTAAAAAAAAATAAGGATAGGCATGTGTTTGTATTGTCAGTAGCTACTCGATAATACCACTATTGATTAAAATTGAATTTTTGCAATTTTAAGTGATCCGTTTCAGAAATTCTTACCCAAATGTCAATCAATCATAAAACTTTCTAACGTGAATCATCCAAAATTTCATAAAATTAAAAATGTAGCCAAAATGCCAAACTTGACCACGAATAACTTTGTACATAGTGTTTTTGATCGTCATAACAGCTGACAATTTTGCCCGCGATACTTTTAGGAATGTCAACGTGACTTGTAGTTTTTGTTATTATCATTATGAAGACTCATTACTATGACGGCATTATAGCGACTCAATTACATTGTGAATAATTGCAAGTGAATTAACTTCGACATTCAACATTCACAATGGATGCACTTCAGTATATAATGGCGATCACTTCATATACATACAATAGGCACACTTCAGTATGGCGGCCAAAGTGGTTGTTGTTTTGAAGAAGGTGTAATTTTAAAAATCACAGCATTTTTGGTATCAAATGAAAGCTGTTGAGCAGGGCTTTCACACACAGATGTACTTTTTATGATTTCTAGGTCGGTTCCCCAGATAGGTATGGGTCAAAATTTGGATCTGAATAACCCCAGAATATTTCTGAACAATGCCTATTGGTATCAAATGAAAGTTATTGGACAGAGCTTTGACATAGAGTTGTGCTCATTATGATTTCCAGGTCACGTCCGCGGATATGGGCCGAAACGTGGACACTAATGACCGCCGTATTGACCAGGGCTTAAATATAGAGCTCTTTTCAGTATGATTCTTAGGCCACGTATCCAGTTATGGGTAAAAAAGTGTAACCGAATGCCTTGGAATGTTTTTAAGCAATATTTGGTATCAGATGTTTTCGTTATACATAATTGTTCTTAATGTCAGAGGTTAACTTCCATCACGTGTACCGTGCTACACGCGGGTTTTTATTTTAATAAAATTTCTAAATATATTCGAAGAAACCGTCTCTCATAATTGAGCTTAGAATACATACGAGTATCTAGCTAAAACACTATTGTGTGTATCACCAACGCCGTCGGCGGCACCGAAATGCCGAAAGCCACGGCGCCGAACTCATCGAAAATGGCATCAGCAACCCCGACGGTTCGAAGTTCAGTGTAGCCAAATATGTGAACTGTGTTCGAATCAGTGTTGCCAAGTACTGATGCGAAATTCAAGACAGGTAGGCGCAGCGGCGAATTCAGAAACTACTTTTTTTTATTTAGAAAGGTACAGTGTAATGTCAAAATCAAAGCAAATTCACACGATGGCCAACAGGAATGGGCAAGTCCCAAGCGAATACAGATTTTAACCAAGGCGAAACATTATTTTGACATTAAACTATACCAATAACAATATTAAAGTTCTGAATTCACGTATGCGCCTACCTTTCAAAATCTGGCTGGCGGAATTGAGCGGGATTTTCTGACGTTTCTTACCTTTTTGATACATCGTTAGTTTATTTTACTAAAAACTATTTATTTAAATAATAAAATAATGGATTTTATTGCGATAGCAGGAGGAAGAAGAGCAAAGGAATCTGATAAACGAGAGAAAGTTTTTAAAGGATCATAGCAATCCTTTTACTTTAAGTAAACAAGCGTAAATTTAATTAGAGGCTGAAAATAAAAATAATAGTCTTAATTTTGCGTAAAAAAAAACCTTTACCTTGTCCTTTTTTCTGTTTTTCATAGAATTATTTTGAACTACATAAAAGCAAATTGTATGCAAAAACAGGGGAATATTTCAATAACAATGTACCCGGCACCGGAATTTTTCGTTTCTTTTTTTGGCGATAGATCACTAAAGTGCAAACGAAATCTTGCGGAAACTTATAATTCATTAATAACACAGTGTTTTTGCGTAGAGCAGCTTATGCACAGAACTCCCTTTCTGGAGTTAGATCTGGAGAGATTTATAGTAATTTTGCGTAGTCGGGAGTGTTATAACTAGTAAAATTATCATTCGCAGAACTTTTCCTGAGGGATTTATTGAAACATTCTTAGTGGTTTGAAAATAAATATGGCGGGCGCATTATACTGAAGCCGACCTTCCACCACCTGCAATATTTATTTGAATGCGTCTTTATTGAGACGAAAGTTTTTACTGAAATGGTAAATTGTTGGTAATATACATTCATAATTTGTTAGTTGCTTTTTTATAGTAGTCAAACAATAGTTATTAACTTCAGAAAATGCATTATTATTCTTTGGTGAAAATATATTTTAATTTCCAAAAACTACATACACACGTATTTAAATCACTCTTATTATCATTATTTCACAATTTTTTCTCTGAAGTTTTTCTTTGCATATAAGAGCAATTCAATCTCGGTGGAAAATGCAATGGACCCACGCCATGTTTGTGGCTTCTCGCGACCGGTTGATTAATATATTTACATATATTAACACTTATTCCAACTTCATACATGCATTTACACAATTTACTTAAACTTTTATTGTAATTTTTTGATATTTTGTTAATATCGGCGCAACCAAATACTTGCGGAAAATTTCGGCACGAAAAACTGTCAAAATGTTCGTTCATTCGGTGTTCATAATGCCGATTTACCGAACTTCGAAAGATTCGGCGCGCCGTCGGTTGTCATAATGCCGATTTGCCGAAAACGTAATCTCGGTACCGCCGACGGTGTTGGTGATAGTGGCATATATACCAAAAAACTATGTTTTTTTTTTCTTTTTTCTCTAAATTCAACCGTATGCCACTTCACCTAAATATGTAGATATGTGCATATGTATGTAGGTACCTCATTTGTCAATTAATTACACTGGATCACAAAATGAAATTTTTTGTCTGTACTTTGGACGTGCCTATCCTATCTATATGTAAAATCGGTCGCTGAATCCGAAAATCGGGTTCATTTTTAATTCTATGGGAAGGTTTTTGAGATATCGGCAATTTACCGTTATTTGGCCAATGGCTCCACTTAATCCTGTATATCTCTTTAACGCAGTGAAAGAAAAGTAAATTTACTTTTCATGGCTCCTATAACATTTTTCTCTAACTCTCATAGTTTCTGAAATATTGACGATTCAATTTGATTTTTTCGATTTTTTACGATTTTTTTAAGAAAAAATTGACTTTGTCAGGCAATATCTTTAAAACCAATGTTGTCACCTTCGGGTTTACTTCTTTACGTGAAGCTCCATTCCATCAGCAAAAAAATAAGCTATAAACGAAGAAAATCCATGGTAAAATGGAAAAGTAATAGGCGATCAAGTAAATACAGCCAAGTCGCGCAATGCTTCTACACGGGTATATTTTATGCATGTTATACCCGTAAATGGGCTCGTATCTACTGCGCTGCCAAAACGCTGCTACTGCAGATGTGTATGTATTCAGGGCCGCCGAGAGAAAATCCTGACCCGGGGTCAAAATAACTAAGGGCCCCCATACTAAATGAACAAATTCTCAAAATCAAAATTCAATGAATATATAGTTACGAACTTTAATTTATCTATACATGGCCGCTGTGGTGCAGTGGGTAGAGTGCTCTCCTGCTATGCCAGGCTTCTGTTTTAGCCACTAAAAAAAAAAAAATTGACGTGTTTTTGTAGCGTCCGGAACACAGTTTAAGTGGCTAAAACAGAGGCATTAAACTAAATTTCTGTCGCTAACATACTTTAATCATTAGCTGTGGCCTAAATCTTTCCTTTTATCATAAAACGATACAATATTTCGCGATATTTCTGCCTCAAAAGTTCAAAAAATCGTGCGAACATACCGTCCGAAACGCCCAGGATATACCCATATCGCTGTATAAGAATTTGCATCATACCGAATTTTTCTGTTGCAACAGAAAACGAATTCAAATTTATGCTGCAAAGTCGACACCAAAAACCAACAATTCCTTAAGTGGGGTGCAGACACTTTAAGAGATTTATAAAATTTGTTGAAATTTAAAATGATTGCTATCTACGAAAGGTGATTAAAGGTGTTGTTCGTTTATTTTCTGTAAACAAAAACTTGGATATCATTTTGAGATTCCCGGGCCCTCTAAAGCCCGAGCCCGGGGCAATTGACCTCCTCAGCGCCCCCCCTCTCGTCGGGCCTGTATGTATTGGTAAAATATGCATAGAATGTACCGTATAGTGGCATAGCGAGACTTGGCTGTATTTACTTCATCGCCTATAACTTTTCTATTTTGCCATGGATTTTCTTCGTTGATAGCTTATTTTTTTGCTAATGGAATGGAGCTTCACGTAAAGGAGTAAAACCGAAGGCGAAAACATTGGTTTTAAAGATATTGCCTGACAAAGTCAATTTTTTCTTAAAAAAATCGTAAAAAATCGAAAAATTCAAATTGTATCATCAATATTTCAGAAACTATAAGAGTTAGAGAAAAATGTTATAGGAGCCATGAAAAGTAAATTTAATTTTCTTTCGGTTGGTGTTACCCCATGGAAGATAGTTTATTGTGTTAATGAGATATACAGGATTAAGTGGAGCCATTGGCCAAATAACGGTAAATTTCCGATATCTCAAAAACCTTCCCATAGAATTAAAAATGAACCCGATTTTCGGAATCAGCGACCAATTTTACATATAGATAGGATGGTCGCGTTTAGAGTATTTTTTGGCTGTAGAGCAGTGTTATTAATTTTGTCAACAAAAGAGAGTACATAAAATTGTTGGCGCTTGACTTAACAATTTGCGTGCAAATGATTGTCGTTGCGCTTGTGGTCGTAATTGATCTTTGAAAAGCTCACGTGCGCACACGCGTAATTTTTTATCGAAATGAATTGCGCTAAAAAAAACTAAATATTATTGCACAGGTACACGTACTAAGTTCAAACATACATACATACATATGTACCTACTACTGAATACAATACATTATCTTTGATCCGAAGCTACAAAGTACGTATTTAAAAAAATAAATGGGTGTGTTTAGGGGCCGGTTCTCTAAACTGTCTAATAGAGAATAGGCGCACACAAACGCAAAAAAGAAAAACAAAAATCGTCTAGTCATGCTTTACGTAACTGAAAAATAGCTATTTTTATTGACTTTTAAATAGTAGTAATTTATCAATTGCTACAGCTGAATATGTAGTTATTGTAAGTACCTATACTTGCAAACGTTCATATACCTACTAAATATGATTCATATTCAAGTATAATGAGTATAATTGATCGTATTTAGCTATTTATATACATAGTGTTTAGGTTCATATATGGGTGTATAGTATAACAATTTGTTGGCTTTTGCGTTCGCACAAAGCGTTTTTTTCAGTGGTTCTGACCTTTAAACGTTCACTACGTCAATACGCTGGAGAACGTGGCCTCATAAATACATTCATCATAAATACGTATTAAATCAAAAAAAAGGCAGACAACTGTCGAAACACGACGTAATGCTTTTTGAAGTAGTAGGTATTTATAAGTATAATTTATTTTTTGTCGTGGATTTCCTTATAGACCATGCCCTTTTCTTTGATATACTATGCGAAAGAATAATAACATAGTCCAACAATTTGCCGTTTGCTACCAAACCAAGCTCATTAAATTTTTGGATATTTTACAGGATAGACAAAAACCTTCTCACGTCCACAGTCGTTTTTTCCAGTTTACCAGTTAATATTTGTGTCTTTATGAGTTTTAAATAAATTCAAATGATCTGAAATTTCACATTTCTTAAACTTTTTTTTTTTGTGGAAAAAGCTTGGAAAGAGCTAAATTTGATCCAAGGGGTCATCTAATTTTGGGTTGGAATGAGCTTGATTTGACCTATATCCCTTCGTCAGGTTATTAAGGACCATTTAAGAGTCCTCCAGGGACCGAAAGGTTCAGCCTAAATGTCGTATGGGTCCCAGGGGACAGCGACATTCCGGGAAACTGCGCCGCGGACGAGTTGACAAGGGAAGGAACCGTTTTAGATGCAAACACGGCCACCAGCTGGTTGGCACCTCCCCATAACGGATGTAAAAACTATATTGGATCCTACTTTATAAAACAAAAAACCGACAGATGCGCTGGAGAACCCACTTGCTTGATTTCCAGACAAATAAGGCCAAAACTGGAACAGATCAGTAACTCAAGAGTTCCACGTGGTATCACAACAGGCCGTCAGGTCTAGGTGTGCCTCCGTTTCGGACGAACGGGGGTAGCCATTGTAACCTACCCTAACCTAAGTTAATTTCAGAAAGATAAGGAATGAGCTGATTTTCTGTCCATAAGTTGTCATCAATCTCAGCTTCTTTTGGGCTTATCCAGAGGGAAAGGAGCGTTAAGTGCGAAGTGGTTTGAGATGGAATGTGAGGAGGTGCCGTGTGTCATGCGGCGTCTCTCGATTCTGGCGCTGCACGAATTGAGCCTACTCAGACGTGAGGTTGAAAATAAGACTCCTCTGCGTTGGCATCCCATAAGAAACTGCTAGCTGAGCATGATGTTATGTTTCTCAATTGAGAACACCATGCCAAATTTTCTCGTAATGATCAGCCCGGCGAGAGTTTCAAGAGATATCGTACCAGGATCACGTGAGCGTCTGTGTTTCTATCACGCCCAGACGAAGGTGAAGGTTATTATTACCGTTATTTACTATATATGTACCTTCATACAAATATGTACATATACATACATATGTATGTTCTAAATAAGCAGACTTTTTAATTAAATTTGCGTATATTTTCTTGTTTATTTATTTATTTGCATAAGCAAGAAGGGGTTAAGTTAAATGCAACTGCAAAAAGTGAAATCAATGCGATAAAATTTAGTTTAATTAATAATAAAGGGTTATGTATGGTAACTCTTATATTTAAAGGTTATAATAATATAGCCTACGTAAGTATCTAACTGTCGTTGCGGTTTTATTTCACATATTTCCTCACATCTCCGCAAGCCCTTGACTACGTGCGCAACGTGATCTTATGGCAGTTTCCCACTTCCATCATCATCATAAAACAAAAATAATCGATCTGTGAATGTTACAAATGTACATACAAGCACATGCTAAACATTCATACGTTCTGTATGCTTGTAGTCTTGGTGGCTCTCCCGTTTCCACCGACGTCATCATAATCATCTTCGTCGAAAGCACCGGCAAACTTTGCGTTCCGTACTTTGGATTATTTTGTTTTTTATTTGCTTGGGTTTTTTAATTTTTTGTTTTATTTATTTCTTTTGGCGTTTGCCATTCCACGCTGATGTAGCCAACAAACGCCACCATTGACATTCAGGTGCTGTGCATGTATGTATTTGGGCTGCAGATTCTTCCAGAAACACCCGCTCCATTGATGATCAGTCAATAGCTTTGTTCAATAACTCAAAGTTTTTAATTGCTTTTACAAATAGTTACGAATTTTATGTTCAATAACCCAAAAAATTTGCAAAAGAGACCCAAATTGGGAGAGTAAGACTTCGAGAGAGTTGAAAATAGTTGCAAGTAAAATTTTCACTTGCAACTACTTGCAGCTTTAAAAAAAATAGAAGCGTCAAAAACATATGATCACAAAAATTGCAATTGGAAATATGCCAACATTTTAATCGCAAATTTCTAATTGCATACTAAATAAATTAGCGCAAAAAGGAATCTTGACGATGTTGTGGAATATCCAAAGTAGATTTTCGTCTTCCTAATTCAGATATTTACATTCATTTTCAATTTCAAACATTTCAATTACAACCTAACCTAAAAATCAAATTGTCGAAACAGCGCATCAGCTGTTTACTTGCAAATGTTTACGATTTTAGGACCGTTCGCCGGCAGCAAATTGCTGCAAATTGCAGAAAAAACTGCAAAATCGCGTTTTTTGAGGCAAAAACTCAGTCAAAATTTGCAGAAGAGAGCGCAATTTTGACAGTTCATTGACGGAGAAAGCTGCAAAGTTTTACTGACAAAATTTGTCATTGCAAAGTTCAGTAGACTGAAAAAACATATGATTTTCGATCATATGGTTGTAATTTAAAAAAAAAGTCGAAAGTGATTTCAAGTTAAAAAACTAAGAAAATCGGGAATATATCGACGGCTGAGAATAAGATCGCCCTATTTCAAAAATTGTTTCAAGAACGCCCTATTTGAAAAAATTTTTCAATAACATCCTATTTCAGATTTTGCTTCAAGAACGCCCTATTTGAAAATTTGTTTCAATAACGTCCTATTTCAGATTTTGCTTCAAAAACGCCCTATTTCAGAGAAAATTCCATATATATTTCTCTGAAATAGGGCGTTTTTGAATAATTGTCTGAAATAGGACGTTATTGAAACAAATTCTGAAATAGGGCGTTCTTGAAGCAAAATCTGAAATAGGACGTTATTCAAACAATTTTTGGAATAGGGCGTTTTTGAAACAATTTTTGAAATAGGGCGATCTTATTCTCAGCCGTCGATATGTGATTCAATAGAAAATGAAGTGAGAAAATTATATTATTTTAATTTATAAAGTTTATTTAAATGATTTAATTTGTTAATAAGGTACCAGCTGAAAGGAAACGTGTTAATGACAGCGCAGTGGGATCATCGTCTGCACTCTCGGGATTCTGCGTTGTTGAATCGCAAATAGGAGATAGTATACTACTTAAATGGGAAAATTGTCCATTAATGACGCACGCCCCGAAAAAATAACTTTTTCACAGATGTCATAACAGAAATAAAAACTTGCCGGAAACTTATAGTTTATGAGATATTTGTTGGTAAAGTAGTAAAATCCACCAAACAAAACACCAAAACTGCGTACTATTTCCGTTGACGTCCTTGGGCCGCACTTTAAAAAGATAACCCTCAGCCGGCAGAATTCCTTTTCTGGATTTATTCCTGGACACTGCACATTTAGCTTTCCCTTCGATTCCATTTCGTAAAATTTTAATTTTGTTATGCACTTCTGAATAAAGGCAAACAGCTGATTTGCTGCAAATTTTGACAAAGTTCTGTTCGTTGAAATGCCAGTAAATTTGCATAAGTTTCTCTCTTTCGGAGAGCAAGACATATTTTTCTTTGATTGCAAATTGCGGCAATTTGCAGCCGCCGAACGGACCTTTTGTGTTCAATAACTTTGGTTGATAATTTTCTCTTTTACTCGTTTTTACTCTTAATTTGTCACTGGTGCTCTTGCTGCAAGTAAAGTTGTTGAACAAAGCTAATATCTATAGGTACATTTGTACATACGTATGTATCTACAAATGTCTGTATGTAAATATGTATACCTTTTCCTTCTTCCTACACTGGGTAAATGTGTAAAATCAGCACAATGTACTCCATGCCTACAGACATACCTACATATTTGAAACAAAAAAGTCTCTGAAAACAAAACGACCAAACAAATAATACTTAGTCTCATACATACATAGGCATTGTCTATATGTTTGGCATTAAAAAAAAAGATATAACGAATCAATGGAAAATTACCGCGCGTTATAAAAATAGAAAAGTCATTTGGAAATTTTCCATACACCCAACAAACACATACATGCATACATATGCCCTGCAAAAATTCCGAGTACTCCAATCGCTAATCCATGGAGTGCTCGCTATGGACCAACCGATTACTCCATAACTTGCCACATTTCATACAAAAAATATGGTCCATTTAACATTGCATGTCCCGCATAACAATCAAATTAATCGATGGAGTACCTACATTGGATTAATTGATGGAGTACCTTGCAGTTATCGGAACATAACAACAAAACCAAATTTTTATCGCGACGACGAATGACGTGTATACATTCAAACATATGTATGTATGTATGCAGGCCCGCAGAGAGCCGAGCCGAGCCCCTGGGACAGTTCGCGTTTACGGGCCCCCCTAAAAAATAAATTCAATCTAGTAAAAAAATAATAATAAAATTTTTCAATTCACATTGTCAGTTTTATTTCATATAAAATAAGATTTACTAGAGCACTTACATATAGGGTCTATGCACGATGCGTCTGATTCAAGAGTCAGTTTAGATGTATTAGTGAAAATGCGCATGTAGTAGTTACACCGACATGACTTTGGCATGACTCAAGAAAATCAAAATTGGTTTGCAATTTTGCTGTGACTCGCCTGTCAAATTTTGTCAGTTAATTTCCAAACCGTTTAAAAAATAAATAACGAAAAGAAAAAATATATTTTATTTTCAAAAATGTTTGCCAATAAGTTCGATATTGAGGAAGAGAAAATTTTTTTTACTTGAATTCATCGAAGTATACAGGTCGTCTGAGATATTCATTTCGAACCTTCTGCAATGAAAACTATTCACAAATGAATGACGCAAGTGAGCCCAGAATGACAGCGAGTCAATACGTACACAGATGACTCGCGAGTCAGACGCACTGTGTATAGACCCCAATACATACATAAATGAAATGTTAGATCTCATTGTTTGATTTGCTTACATTAACTTTTTTAAATACATTTTAAGAGCTTGAATCATCCAAGGAAAACCTTCCGTGCTTTTTGGTCTGCGAATATGGAAATTACTGAGTCAAAACTAATGCTGCGAGCAAGGCTGGACGCCAATGCCAATGTTCCAAGGCTTGTCAAGCAATTTAGTAGAACGCAAAAAATTTTTCACGCGAGACAATAGACTGAAAGAACGCTCCTCTTCAGCCACACTGACTGGAAATGTGCAGCGAATCCCAAATTTGTTAAGTGGATGGCTATGAGATAAATGATTTCATCTATTAGATCCGTAGAAATATCTATGCCATAAATCGTGCAGAATGCCGTTGCCTTTTCTCTGAGCTCTTCTTCCGACAGATCCTGATACTTCCACAAAAAACTAAATTTAATCGCAATGTCAGTTTATTTATTTAATCCTTCTCGCACTTGTTCCTGGTAATAACTCTAGTATCTAACTATAAAATCATGGAAATAATAGTAGATAGATAATGGTATTGTTTTTAATAATTTTTTAAATTTTGTATACCTTAACTCTTTGAAATCAATTTAAACAGGGTTACCAACATTTTTCATTTAAAAATTAAATATTTCTGAGAAGCTAGGTTCACCACCTTACCAACTGCGGTACTTTGGAAACTCTAAATCAAAGTCGATTTTCCTCAATTTCAACTCACTTTTCTAGGATTTGCCCATGTATAAACAAGGTAAATATTTGATTGGATGCTTATAATTTTAGTTTGGTGATTTGGTTAAGTTATACACTTCAATTTTAAAACAATTTTTTGTACAACAAAATACCTACATATGTATGTATCTATGAAATCCTAGTTCGAGTACTGTCAATACTGCTTTGCCTTTCCGGGCCCCCAAAAACCTTCCGGGCCCCAGGGCGATTGCCCTGGCTGCCGCCCCCCCCCCCTCTCCGCGGCCCTGTATGTATGCACATATCGTCGTCGTCGCGATAAACATTTGTTTTTTGTTATGTTCGGCTAACTACGAACCGATACAGATACATGAATTGGTCGCTTGGGCTATGTTAGTGGTCACTTTGAAAGTACTCCAACTTACCACAAATGGAGCATATAATGCAATGATTTTTGCAGGGTGTACCTTAACTCACACGCGTCTACACGTCACAGATACAAAATGTTAAGTATTTGCTGCAAAATTAAAATCATCCATCTACACATCGACGTACAATGCGTATAAATATACAGATGTAGGTGCATACATTTATAGCCAAATACTTATAGATCAAGTACCGAAAATAATTGTTATCTATTATTGTATTTTTATTATTCTAAGAAAGATTAGATTAGGTTGTGTGAGAAGTGCCACTCAAAATTTTACTTTGGGAATTCCTTTATTCATACGTCATACAATAGTGACCACAACCTAAATCAGCCATATTGCACAATGTTAAACATAGATGACTTTTTCGCAAATACAAAACTTCCTTTAATTTTCAAAAAAAAAATGACAACTTCTTATATAACATTGTAATTAAGTCTTCTTCATAAGCTTCATATTCTACAATTGAAAATACATAGCGCTGGACTAGACATGTCCTACATTAACCTGCCTATTAATCATCAATTTAATTAAAAAGTTATAAAAAATAATTATGATTATTAGAGCGCTTTCACATTACTCGGTGCGGAATCGGATCGACAATTTTTGGTTTTTACCGAAAGTATACCGAAACCTTGCCGACCACATGTATTTCAATTGGCACTTTCACATTAGTGTTGCATACATGAAATCGGAGCGGATTGATTTCGGTATACCGCAACGCGGTAAGACCGGTCAGTAAAATTTGAGGAATTACTGCATACATTTTTGCGGCGTAATAAAAGAAGAAGAACAAAGTCAGTAAAAAACTCGTTTCGGCTATAAATGTAGCAAGTTATAATGTCTTCGTCTTCGCTAGAAGACATTATTGTTATTATTGAGTGATTTGTTGAAGTTAAAAATTTTGTTTTGCAAATTTCGATGTTTGTTTTCCTTTTTTCTGCCGATAACGCACCGAAAGTATTCCCACAAGTGTGAAAAACACAGCATCGCGGAATCGTTTCGGTAAGCTGAAAATACCGAGCAAAAAATGTCGATCCGATGTCGTACCGAGTAATGTGAAAAGGCCCTTAGCTAATAAAAAAATAATCAGAAATAATCTTCTAATCAAAATTAATCAAATAATATTTTAATTTATATATCTGTGTTCATATCGAACAGTAGCTAATGCCGAAAGGAAAGTTTTCAAGATATTCGTAAGTTTGTATAATTTTCTAGCAGTTTCCCACACAATATTATTAAGTAAAGTCATTGATACTGAAGTTGGTTGAAGGCCTGAGAAAGAGTTTAAAAAAACAAAACTGCAGAATGAGATGCATTATTTCAGCCTTTTCGAAACTGCCTCATTTTCTCCTTAAGTACCTACACTTAAGCTACTGTTCCATATAACAGAGATATTACTATTGTATGATTATTTTTAATTATTTTATTAATTTTAACTGCTTTATTATTTTCAATTGTGCGATTATTTCTTTTTATATGATTATTTTTAATTATTTTTGAAAATAGATTAATGTATTATGGAAAAAAAAAATCAAAAACGAAAAATAATTTATCACTAACTAATCTTTAACCATGTAATACAAAAAAATCAAAAATAACTGAGCAATTAAAAACATAAAATTTAAAATTAAATCAAAATAATATGCAATTAAAATAAATTAATCGATACAAAGACAAAACATGATTTAATTAATAACACTGGATCACAAAATGAAATTTTTTGTCTGTACTTTGGACGTGACTATCCTATCTATATGTAAAATCGGTCGCTGATTCCGAAAATCGGGTTCATTTTTAATTCTATGGGAAGGTCTTTGAGATATCGGAAATTTACCGTTATTTGGCCAATGGGTACACTTAATCCAGTATAACTCTTTAACACAGTGAGTTATATTCCTTAGGGTGACACCAAACGAAAGAAAATTAAATTTCCTTTTCATGGCTCCTATAACATTTTTCTCTAACTCTTATAGTTTCTGAAATATTGACGATTCAATTTTTTACGATTTTTTGAAGAAAAAATTGACTTTGTCAGACAATATCTTTAAAACCAATGTCTTCACCTTCGGTTTTAATCTTTTACGTGAAGCTCCATTCCATTAGCAAAAAAATAAGCTATCAACGAAGAAAATCCATGGTAAAATGGAAAAGTTATAGGCGATCAAGTAAATACAGCCAAGTCGCGCAGTGCCTCTGCACGGGTATATTCTATGCATGTTATACCCGTAAACGCGCTTGTATCTACTGCGCTGCCAATGTGCTGCTACTGCAGATGTGTAGGTATTGGTACAATATGCATAGAATGTACGCGTGCAGAGGCATTGCGCGACCTGGCTGTATTTACTTGATCGCCTATAACTTTTCCATTTTACAATGGATTTTCATCGTTGATAGCTTATTTTTTTGGTAATAGAATAGAGCTTCATGAAAAGGAGTAAAACCGAAGGTAAAAGTATTGGTTTTAAAGATATTGCCTGACAAAGTCAATTTTTTCTTCAAAAAATCGTAAAAAATCGAAAAAATTAAAATTTAATCGTCAATATTTCAGAAACTATAAGAGTTAGAGAAAAATGTTATAGGAGCCGTGAAAAGGAAATTTAATTTTCTTTCGTTTGGTGTCACCCTAAGGAATATAACTCACTGTGTTAAAGAGATATACAGGATTAAGTGGACACATTGGCCAAATAACGGTAAATTGCCGATATCTCAAAAACCTTCCCATAGAATTAAAAATGAACCCGATTTTCGGAATCAGCGACCGATTTTACATATAGAAAGGATGGTTGCGTTCAGAGTATTTTTTGGCTGTAGAGCAGTGTAATCATTAGAATTGCTAATCTTTAAATAACAGGTCTGGACTGGACATTAATTTATAATCATAAAATATTTAAAACACATTTTAATAAAAATGATAATAACCCACGACCTCCATTACCGCCCTATCGCACGAGAGGCGCATCCGCATAAGGTACGGATAATTTTTTTTTTTTTTGCCGGGTCGTGTTGAAAGGTAGGAAAAAGCATCGAGCTCTAAAACTGCTCAGCTACAGAAATCTATCATCAACAATTAAATACCGATATTTCTTAACAGCGCGATTCTGAACGTTACCGCGAAATTGCTTTAAGAATAAGGCCGTAGATCGTAATCTTTACGGCCCCTGCCAAGCAAACACTTGTGTACATATCAAAATTTATTATTTGCCTGTCTACAAAACGAAACGACCGATTGTACGGCGGATGGATATTGAATTGCATTTTACCAATCGTGTGTTGTTGTTGTTATCGCTGGCTAATCGACTCAACCGCCAATTCATTGACTTGTTGGCTGACTGGTTGAATGGTGCAACAGTCAAATGGCGAGACAGTCAGGCGACTGATTGTATTTCTGTGTGTGAATGTTTATACCTATACATACATATGTATGTATGTAAAAAGTATTGATCGATTCGCTTTGATTTATCTTCGAAAATTTATTAGTTTATTTTTAATCAAACTGGTTTTTGAGGACAAGTTGCCGCTACTTGAAGCTGTTTTTAAGTAGGTAGATACGTCTGCATACCTGTACATGCATACTTACTACATGCCTATGTATTTAAGAGTTGTTTTTAAAACAATATGAATGAATTAATTTTACGATCATAGGCGCAATTAGTAATCCATTAAATTTCAGGAAATACACACTGCCACGAATACCTACAAATATGTGTCTATATATTTTTAAAGAGTTTTTAGTCGAGCTTTTCTGAGGTAGGTACCTACCTAATCGTGTTCTTAATTAATTAAATAGATAATAGATATTTACATTTGCTCGGGACCCTTTGGCTCGGCAGGCGAGCAATCCACACAATATCTAGGCCATGGAATTATTTCAGGAAAAATCCCACTACAACACTCTTATAAACCCATTCAGACAATTTGTGAAATGATTAAGGAATTCGCTTACGAATGCTTAAAAGGCATGCATACATATTATGTAGGTATGTGTGTAAATAAAAATGAAGTTTTTACATAATTTTTTACGATCTTGTGTACATATGTATATGTATTTCAAAGTCCAGAGTTTTTAACTATTTTTAACTTTTGTCGCCAGCAAAAATATGCACAGATATTTCACACCCATCACACAAACAATCGCGAAACTGATGAAATCATTGAAACTAAAAACGAAACGCGCTGCACACTGGCGCAGCTGGCGCCATAAAAGATGGCAAAAAGTTGTTGTTGCTGAAAATAAGTACTTAGTATTTATTACCAGCAGTATTCGAGGTAAGGAGGTGCATATTCCTAATAGTCCAGTTAGTCGAGAACGTAAACCCGTGTACCGTGTCAGCTGATCCAACCTATTTAATGGGATTTGTATGTAACCGATTATTCAACGACGTACGACGCAGAAGCCCGTACCGCAGAAATCAAAATCATTTTGATTTTTTACGTAAAAACGTGTCAGCTGATCGCTCGCATGGTTGCAAGGTAGAAGGGTTGCTAGTTGAACATTTTTAGTTATTAAATATTTAAACAGTAATTTTCACAGCATTATACAACTAACTCAACAAGATTGTAAAATGTTATCGAATATACATATATGTGTTCACATGGAAAAAATAGTATGTCTACTTAAACGCAGGGCCGCCGAGAGAAAATCCGGGCCCGGGGTCAAAATAACTAAGGGCCCCCATACTAAATGAACAAATTCTCAAAATCAAAATTCAATGAATATATAGTTACGAACTTTAATTTATCTATACATGGCCGCTGTGGTGCAGTGGGTAGAGTGCTCTCCTGCTATGCCAGGCTTCTGTTTTAGCCACTAAAAAAAAAAAAAATTGACGTGTTTTTGTAGCGTCCGGAACGCAGTTTAAGTGGCTAAAACAGAGGCATTAAACTAAATTTCTGTCGCTAACATACTTTAATCATTAGCTGTGGCCTAAATCTTTCCTTTTATCATAAAACGATACAATATTTCGCGATATTTCTGCCTCAAAAGTTCAAAAAATCGTGCGAACATACCGTCCGAAACGCCCAGGATATACCCATATCGCTGTATAAGAATTTGCATCATACCGAATTTTTCTGTTGCAACAGAAAACGAATTCAAATTTATGCTGCAAAGTCGACGCCAAAAACCAACAATTCCTTAAGTGGGGTGCAGACACTTTAAGAGATTTATAAAATTTGTTGAAATTTAAAATGATTGCTATCTACGAAAGGTGATTAAAGGTGTTGTTCGTTTATTTTCTGTAAGCAAAAACTTGGATATCATTTTGAGATTCCCGGGCCCTCTAAAGCCCGGGCCCGGGGCAATTGACCCCCTCAGCCCCCCCCCCCCCCCTCTCGTCGGGCCTGCTTAAACGAACCATTTATTATTAATTTAATTTTTAAAAAGAAAGGAAAGAAAACGTTTATAATTTTTTTTTAAATCCCAAACAAAATGTAAATATATATATATGTATATAAATTAATAACAAGATAATAGCTTTGTTCAACAACTTTACTTGCAAGTACTTGCAAAAAGAGCGTCAATGTCAAATTAAGAGTAAAAACGAGAAAAAGAGAAAATTATCAACCAAAGTAATTGAACACAAAATCGTAAACATTCGGAAAAAAACAGCTGATACGCTGTTTTGACAATTTGATTTTTAGGTTAGGTTGTAATTGAAATTTTTGAAATTGGAAATGAATGGAAATAACTGAATTAGGAAAACAAAATTCTACTTTGGCTATTCCACAACATCATCAAGATTCGTTTTTGCGCTAACTTATTTAGTACACAATTAGAAATTTGCGATTAAAATGTTTGCATATTACCAATTGAAATTTTTGTGATCATATGTTTTTGACGCTTCTATTTTTTTTTTAAACCTGCAAGTAGTTGCAAGTGAAAATTTTACTTGCAACTATTTTCAACTCTCTCGAAGTCTTACTCTCCCAATTTGGCTCTCTTTTGCAAATTTTTTGTGTTATTGAACATAAAATTTGCAACTATTTGTAAAAGCAATTAATAATTTTGAGTTATTGAACAAAGCTATTAGTGAAAATTAAAGCAAAAATTGTATTTATCCACAATGGTGGCTGTATTTTCTTAATTGATAACTGTTGGTGGTCTTCTTCTGCAATTTTTCTACATTAAAAAGTTATAAATTGCCACAATAAATCTGAGTTTCTGTAACAAAATCAATTAAAGTGATGTCACACTAATACGATCCACACTTTGTCACCACCTATTTATACTACAAAAGATATGAGTTACAGAAACTCAGTACAGATTTCTTAATTAAACACAGATTTTTGTGAGAATCTTGTTGCTTCCCAATATAATTTTTTTTATGGATTTTCAATTGTAAATTTAATGTTCTGACTGTGTTTTTTGTTATTTTATGTTTTAGCCCTTGATAACTATCACCAAGGTGTGATGGAAATATATTGGGCAGCAACAAAATTACAAGAAAAATGTGTTTTAATTACCAACTAAGCCGTAAAAAAGTAACTAAATTAATAAAAAAAAGTCGTCAACGACAACTTTAAAAACGATTAAATTAGTATTTTCTTGTCATTTGGCAAATAATGCACAGTTGTGTATTGAAGAGTAATCCGCATAACACTTTGAAGATTAGTAAAAATCTTGTTTGTTCAAAAATGACTAAATGGCAACCCTGCCAAAATGTAAACAAACTATATATATATGTAAATATGTGTCAGTAAAACAGCTGATTGCTCCGTTGCCCCACGGGCTCAAAAAATCCTAAAAATTGCATACGGGCGTTTGCGTCAGCGGGCGGACCACACGTTCTTGACTGGGCTATAAGACTGGGTTTAAAAATCATTACCTGAAAAATTAAGTGAATACGCAGTGAAGACATCAGGTTGACTGAAATATTTGCTGAACACGCAGTGAGGATATGAAGGCTATTGAATTTTCCCTGAAAGGCTAACAAGCAGGGACTGTAACGGTTATGAGTTATATCCAAAAAGTTGATTTTTAATCATTATTTGCTGAGTTTTATTTTCTGCTCACAAAATAAAAGGTATTTCTTGAGTTTTCTTTTTCCATCAGAAAATAAATGTTATTTATTGAGTTTTATTTTTCCATCAGAAAAAAAAGTTATTTCTTGAGTTTTATTTTTCCATCAGAAAATAAAAGTTTTTTTTGAGTTTTATTTTTCGATCAGAAAATAAAAGTTATTTTTAGAGTTTTATTTTTCGATAAGAAAATAAAAGTTATTTTTTGAGTTTTATTTTTCGATCAGAAAATAAAAGTTATTTTTTGAGTTTCATTTTGCGATCAGAAAATAAGAGTTATTTTTTGAGTTTTATTTTTCGATCAGAAAATAAACGTTGTTTTTTGAGTTTTATTTTTCGATCAGAAAACAAACGTTATTTTTTGAGTTTTATTTTTCGATCAGAAAATAAAAGTTATTTTCTGAGTTTTATTTTTTTGCTCAGAGAATAAAAGTTTTTCAGTTTAATTTTGGCTGCAATTGTAGATTTTGCCATATAAACAGGTAAAGTAATTAAATAAATTTTAAATTTTTTTTATTTATAAACTTTACCTACGTTTTAATGTGGCAAAATCGACAGCTGCAGCTAAAATTAAACTGAAGAAACTTTTATTCTCTGAGCAAAAAGATAAAACTCAAAAAATAACTTTTATTTTCTGAGGGAAAAATAAAACTCAGAAAATAACTTTAATTTTCTGATCGATAAATAAAACTCAAAAAATAACTTTTATTTTTTGATGGAAAAATAAAACTCAAGAAATAACTTTTATTTTCTGAGGGAAAAATAAAACTCAAGAAATAACTTTTATTTTCTGAGCAGAAAATAAAACTCAGAAAATAATGATTAAAAATCAATTTTTTTATAAAAATCGAAAAAATAAAAGTTAATACACCTAGAGATAGTCTGCGTTACGGTGATTACATCTGTGTACTACTTTTGCGTTTAGCATTTCTCCTTCAGTATGATTTTTTTAGTCAAAATTTAAAAAATAACGATTATGTATTTGCAATCCTTGGTAACAAGTGGTCATGGTGGGGTGGGCAATTTCAGTTGTTTTAATTGTGTAGTAATGTAAGTAAGCAAACCACCCAGCAGTTGCTATTAACCCACCCCAAGCTGACGTTGCTGAGCCGGTACAAGCGCGTGCTCTCTGCTCGAGTGAAAATAACACCAGATGTGAGTTTCTGTAACAAAATCGGGAAAATCGTTGATCAAAATGACGTCATAATAATACGTTCCACACATTGTCACCACCTAAAAACAAGTGAGAATCTAGCGATTGACGTCATTATGATGTCACTCAGTCGAAAACATTGATAGAGTTCAGTTACAGAAACTTAGTACAGCTCGTTATACCCTTAGAATGTAGCAGAATTCTAACCATTTCTTTTAACCAGCTTTGGTGTTAGTGTGACCCAGTAGTTTAACCGCTTGTGGCTGGCAGGTTTATTAGTTAGTATGAATAACTTTAATTGTGAGCATGATTTTTTTTTAATAATTTTTTTTTTTAATTTGGCGAAATATATTCTATATTTCTATATTTTATAAGAGAGACTTTTAGTTATAAACGTGCCACCGTGCGCTGCAGTTGTTTTGGAGGCCGCTTTGCTTTGGCTATTGGTAATATGAGTTTGACAAGCCCCTCGTGTATGACGTCACGTAAGCATAAAAAGGCTGGTTTAAAAATATGGACATATGTATGTATGTATGTACATATGTATGTATTTATATAAAGAGAGATACTTGTTTATGCATATATTTGTACATACATAGGTATATACACGTTTGTGTCTATATACTTGAGGCACACGTGCGATCTCTGTCGTATCTCTCAACATACTGCAAATGTCTGGTTGAAATGCTGCTCCACCGCTTATATGTAGGTACTATATACTTAAATACTAGATACTTTCTATACTCAGTTGTGATTTGTTTTGCAACAGCTTATAGAAGGTTGATAAAGACAAAAGAAATTTTCGAACAACAGTCGTCTTGTGTCAGAAGAGATTATGTAGTATCCCAGCGTACCAGATTTATTCGGTACCCCAAGTGAAATTTTATGTCGAATAATTTTCTAGAACATTTCAACCCTCTATCGGTACTACTTTTTTGCACTTTCTAAAAAAAGAGGACAAAACAACCTCTTCGTGGATGTGTTAGAGGGCTAACGTATTCTAAGAAATTGAAGGTCGCGCCCTTTTACCATATGTTTCCTAACATATTCTATACATGTATTTTAATATATTTTTTCTTTTATTTAAAAATCACTAAGACAAAATTTCGCAAATTTAAAATGCCAAAAAAAAATAACTTCACCTGAGGACGCCAAACAGTTTTGGGGTTTTACTATATGGATAGTGGTCTTTCGTTCTGTGTGGAAATTATCTATTCCGCCGTCAAAAGTGCTGTCGCAGAGTATAACACTCTCCTGTGGTCCTTTAGGTTCTTTATACACAGATTTTGTCGGAGGAGACCCCTAGTGAAATTTTATGGCGAATAATTTTCTAGAACATTTTAACCCTCTATCAACCTTCAAAATACAATTTTTTCGGACTATCTAAAACAGGGGTCAAAACGACCTCTTCGTGGAGGTGTCAGCGGGTTAAAATATTCCATGCTTTATTATGTGTTTCCTAACAACATATGTATGTATATCTATACGATATCTATTTTAACCCTTAACTTACGTTTATCAGCGTTTTTGATCAAAAAATCCACAATTGGGTATACGAATGTATGCAAAATGCAACCGAATCCAATCAATTTATCTTATTTTGCTTATTTATACAGAATTTATTCGCATTTGTACATAATATGTATGTTATACCGATCCTCCACTTCATTCTTGTTTATTGACTATAACTTTTTTATGACCTAGAAAGGTCTGCTGGTTCGATCCGTCCGCGCATATTAAAATGTATGATGAAATTCGCAAATTGTCTTATGTAGTATATGCATGTATGTATGTAGGTAGTGTCTACGTTGGCAAATTAATTTTGGCGTCTTTACTTTAGTAATGACTTGGCGTAACTGCTGCAACAGAAACTTTCTGTTTGGTTAATGGAAAATTTTTGTCTCTGCGGTAAAGATATATGTACATATGTACAATGTACATACATAACTACATATAATATTTACATACATATCTACTCCCATTTTTTGTATGCTCCCACCTTTCTGTGAATTTTCTCTTTTGTTTATTTACGAGCGGAATATTTGGCTTTTCGGAAATTGTGTTTATTACTTATTGCGAAAAAGTTCGCAAGTCATAGTGTTAGCGCAAGTACGCATGACTCATTGAGTTGTTTCTAAATTTTTACATTTTTTGCATTTATTTATTTTTAGCCATGTCAGTGGTAGAGGTACATATCGCACCCTAAATCATAAAGGGGCACAACTCAAAATTTTTCGAAATCGAGTTTTTTTCATAAACGGGTATACGGAACATATCTCTGGAGATTGCCAAAAAAAAATTTTGAATAACTGTCTCTTTCGACCGAAAAATAACCATTATACCTGGCTCTTTGCCATACGATTGCTTGTAATGAAAAAAAGTTTTTTGGCTCTCCTGAAAATTTTTGAATTTTGAGTTGTGCCCCTTTATGATTTAGGGTGCGATATGTCGTTTATTTTTCAACCAGTCTTTTAAGATACCCAGCTCCCCGACGAAACGTCTTCTAAACTCTTCATTCATGTGTATTAGGGTGGGTCGATTTATAGGGACCCACAAAAAATTATCAGGCAAATCGCGATTATGATTATTTGTGTAATTTTAAGCATTTTTGCCTAAGAGTCGCGGATAACGTTGTCAGTTACAAAACCTAAATTTTTCTGAAGAGCAAAAAACAAAAAAAAAACGGAAAAGTCATTGTTTTTGGTAATTTTTGTTTGGATTCTCAAAAATAACGACAATACAAGTTTGTAATCGAAAAAAAATTTAACTTAATACGTACTACCCACTACACGGTGGGCTGGAAGCGACGATAGGTTGCATGAAAATGTCGACAAAAAAGGAAAGTGGGGTTGTGTTATGTGATGTTTATAGATGAAACATCCGTTGAAATTAAAATCCGAGCTGCTCCTTTTTCAAGGATATCCACATTTTTTGTCTTTTTTTTTGAAAGGATCAAATACTGACGAAATCGAAAATTTGCCAAACTCCAAAATTTTCCGATTTCAGTACATTTTTTGGTAGCTAAAGGATACAAGAAAAGGTATTAAAAAGGAAACAGGACACCTGTAGTGAAAAAATCCAATGTGAACAGGACCTAAAGGATAACCACTGAAATATAAAATAACACAAAAAGTACCCACTTTAATTTGCGTATAACTCCTAAAATATTAACTATACGTGAAAATCCCTTATTATATGTTTCATTCAGAATAAATAAAGCAATGGTTTTTTCGATATTTTCATGCAACCTATTGTTGCTTACCGCTCACCGTGCATAGCTAGCGCGTATTTCAGCACTAATTCTTTTTAATTTTAACTTATAAATATGTAAGAATGAGAATTGGATTATTAGATTAAAATATTTACATAAACTAGCAAAATATTTGAACTTAAAATAGCACCATAAAAAACGTACTTTTTTTTTTTTGAAATTTTCACTTTAGGTGCACCAAAGTACATTAAGCACTGCAGGTACATCAAAATTGTATACTAAAGAAATATTGCTTTATTTATTCTGAATGAAACATATAATAAGGGATTTCACGTAGAGTTAACATTTTAGGAGTTATACGCAAATTAAAGTGGGCACTTTTTGTGTTATTTTATATTTCAGTGGTTATCCTTTAGGTCCTGTTCACATTGGATTTTTCCACTACAGGTGTCCTGTTTCCTTTTTAATACCTTTTCTTGTATCCTTTAGCTACCAAATAATGTACTGAAATCGGAAAAATTTGGAGTTTGGCGAATTTTCGATTTCGTCAGTATTTGATCCTTTCAAAAAAAACCAAAAATGTGGATATCCTTGAAAAAGGAGCAGCTCGGATTTTAATTTCAACGGATGTTTCATCTATAAACATCACATAACACAACCCCACTTTCCTTTTTGTCGACATTTTCATGCAACCTATCGTCCCTTCCTGCCCACTGTGACTAACTGACACTTTGCAAAAATACAATTTTGCATTTTTCATGTGAAAAGCTGAATAATTTTGGTTATTTTGGTGTTGGGATAATGCAAGAGAGTAATGTAAAGCAGTGTTTAAAAAACTGCAGTCGGAATTAGCAAAAGTCGTGAAATGTTTGATTTTATTTGATTTTGATATTTGTCGCTTTTTAAAATGACGATTTTGCCTGATTTTGATTTTGCGCTGATTTCATATTGCTCAAAATCAAAAGCGGCCTGATTTCAAAATGAACGATTTTACCTGATTTTCATTTTGTGCTAATTTTGATTTTGTGCTGATTTCATATTGCTAAAATCAAAAGCAGCCAAATATCAAAATCAATGCTTTCACAGTTTTGCTATTTACGCTTACATGCGCATACTCGTACATACATATGTATGTATATAAACGTAATACAGAGGGTAAGAAATTATGTACATACTAGGGATTCCAATTTTTCTGATTTTTGCGATCCCGGGATTTTCGAGATTTTTGTTTATAATCCCGGGATCCCGGGATTTATCCCGGGATTTGGACTTTAATTACAAAGGCCGGCAAAATTTCCAAAAAATTTTCTAACTCAAATAAAATTCTACTTTTCTAAAGGATTTCGGTGCGCTGATTCTGAATCTGAAGTCGGATTTTCGGTAATACGTGTAGGTTTTGAGATATTCATGTCCAAAGAGACGAAAAATGCGATTTTTTGCTATATTCACTGCTCAATCTGTTAAATTACTTACTTTCATTAAAAGATGATTGCAGCTATTGAAAGAACGATCATTTCGCTTGAAAACAGCGCTTTGCTTCTTCGGGTATCTTATTCATATATCTACATTGTGTTCAAAAGAAATGATCGTGCTTTCAATAGATTTAATCAGTTTTTAATGAAAGTGGGCAATTTTAAAAATATTGAGGAGTGAATATGGCGACAAACTGCGTTTTTCGCCTCTTTGTACATGAATATCTCAAAAACTACACCGAAATCCTTTTGAAACGTAGAATTTTATTTCTGTTACAAAAATTTTTCGACCAGTATTATTTTCCCACATTTGGGGTTGAAAAAAGTAAATACATTTTTAGAGAAACGCTACAACTTTAAAATGCAAAGAAAAAATAGAGTTTTATTGCCATTTAGTCACAAAATAAAACATGAGTGTAAAATCATGCGTATTATTTAATAATACCTAAGAGTTACTTTAAAAAGCACAACCAACAACGAAAATGACATACATTTGGTGAACAAAAAATTTGCATTTGCAGTTGGTACTTTTAGGATATTAATAAAAAGGCTTGCAATCATTTGATAATTTCCAATAAAAATTTTTTTAGAATTTAACGACACACTTTGTTTAAGCGAATATTTCCAAGCTTGCCGAAAAATTCAGAAAATTAATGCAATTTCTGAATAGATAAAATCGGAGGCAAAATTTTGATATGAATTCCGAGTATGCAGCTGCGTATTTAATTTTAGTACAGTGTTGTAAGACTATCAAGTCTAATTAAAATTTTGTTTCCATTTTCTTCCATTATTTACTTTCCATGTGGGAAAATTCCAAAAAACATTTAAGGAATAAATGAAAATAGAAATTATCAAATGAATTTTGCCTCAAGCTAAAAGCTTTAAAAATACCTAACGTACATTTCCTTACAACGCGTACTTCAACATAATAAAAATTAATTAATAAAAAAAAATCAAAAATTTTAATCCTTACTTTGACTAATGGCCTTTTTTATTCTAGCAAAAATGTCGCACTTTCTTCCGGCTGTCACATTTTTTTGTTTTCTTCCACACAGACTCAACACTTTTTTTAGGGATGTTTGTTCTATTGACAAAATATAAAACTGGCCCGACTACGCGCAACATTTTCTGTTCTTAGCACAAGTAAAAGGTTGGATTATTTTTGATTAATTCATCACATGAAAAATGCAACACTTTAATAGGGCACAGGACACATGTTGATAATCCTTCAATGTAATAATGCAACATTTTCATTCAGAATAGGAAATGCTATTTGTATACAGATCTGAGACCAATAAAAATTATATAAAATATAACTTTTCTTTGCTATAATAGCGGAATATTCTCTCTTTATCTTATCCCGAAAATCCCGGGATAAAATTCTAGCTATCCCGGGATTTTCGGGGTGGCAAAAAGGGCGGGATCCCGGGATTGGAATCCCTAGTACATACACACATGTGTTCATGTAAGCGTAAATAGCAAAACTGTGAAAGCATTGATTTCGATATTTGGCTGCTTTTGATTTTAGCAATATGAAATCAGCACAAAATGAAAATCAGGCAAAATCGCTAATTTTGATATTTGGCTGATTTTCATTTTAGCAATATGAAATCAGCACAAAATCAAAATTAGCACAAAATGAAAATCAGGCAAAATCGCTAATTTTGATATTTGGTTGCCTTTGATTTTGAGCAATATGAAATCAGCACAAAATCAAAATCAGGCAAAATTGTTCATTTTGAAATCAGGCCGCTTTTGATTTTGAGCAATATGAAATTAGCGCAAAATCAAAATCAGGCAAAATCGTCCATTTTCATATTTTTTCATATTGATTAACTGCGACTTCTGAATTTTTAAAAGCGGAATCAAAATCAAAATCAACAGAAATGAAACTTATGCCAGTTTTTTAAACACTGATGTAAAGTGTAATATAACAAGTAAGGAAGCCTAAGATCGATTGGAATCGAACATTAGATACTCAGCTGTATGCTTTCATAGTTTGTTTGCGTTTGATGGAAACACGGTGTATTTTATATAAAGGGAGTGCTAGATAAAGTGGGCGTAGCCACGCCCATTTTCAGAATTTTTATCAGCCATCCAACTAGGCATATGAATATTATTCTTTGTGCAAAATTTCATTCCTTTATGACTTCTAGTTACAAAGATGTCACGTTACAAATTTCCAAAGGGTGTTCCAGAACTATCTTTATTAAAAAGTAGGCGTGGTCATAAACCGAATTCAATAACTTTTTGCGTGTCTATTAACACAAGTTATAAAAGTGTATAAACCAAGTTTCGTCATTATGTATAAATTATTAGTCGGGTTATGGGCTCAGAAATCTCGTATATTCCTGCTTCTAAAAAGAGGCGGTGCCACGCCCACTTTCCAAAATTTTTGTGTTTTTCGTTTTATGTCCGCAGGTGGACTTCTGCCATAAAATTTCAATGATATATCTTTATATTTGACAGAGATCTCGCTTAAAATGTTTTTATTAGGTCATTTTATAATACACATATATAAAAGTGTGCGTGGCCGACAACCGATTTTAACAATTTTCCATCCAAACGTTTGCCTAAGTAAGCAAATCAAGCGTGCCAAATTTCATCGATATATCTTCAACGGTTTCTGAGTTATGACATATAAAACTTTCAATGTTTGACCCTTAATAAGTGGGCGTGGCACCGCCCATTTTCCAAAATTTCATCAAATTTGTTCTTAGGGGCCTGAGCTCAACACGTGGGTAAAATTTCATCACTCTAGCTATATTAGTGGCTGAGATACCAAATTTCTGATTTTTTCTATATAGGAAAAGTGGGCGTGGTCATGGTCCGATTTCGCCCATTTTCAACACCAACCGTCCCAGTGTCGATACCAAATTGCATTTCAAATTTCATCAAAATATCTAAATTTTTGCGCGAGTTAGAGTGTTTACAGACGGACGGACAGACGGACGGACGGACATGGCTCAATCGATTTCTCTTTTCACCCTGATCATTTTGATATATATAAGTCTATATCTATCTCGATTATTTCATTCTGTTACAATCCACCGTTATGTGATTAAAACTATAATACTCTGTGTACTAGTACAGCTGAGTATAAAAAAAAACGGTTTAGTAAAAAATAGCGTTTAAAACGTTATTCGCGGCTCCCCTTCTTGTGTGTAAAATGAAACTCGAGCCAGTGGTTCTTACTATCTACACCATTTTCGGCTGTATTTGAGAAAATTTCAAGTGTATTTCAGAAAATTAAAAAAGTATTTAACCCTAGTTCGGCCGACGAGTCACCTGGGTGACTATTTCACATTTTTCGCACAAAAAACATATTTTTAATAAATTCTATTACCTTGTGTTCCATGACATCTTAAAGTTGTTAATTTTGAGCAGAAAAAACACGAAATAAAGTTTTAAGATTTAATCCATAGAACACTGTTACAGTTTGAGATCTTATATTCTTATTCTGGCCGACGTAGTCACCTGGGTGACCACGGGTAAATTCAAACGTAATATACATACATACAAATGAAAATGTTGGCATATGATTATTTCCTGCACTCAACACATTTGACAATTGATTGAATGCACTCCTGGCACCCTGGCCGTTTACAAACTAAGCAAACTTTTCGGGAGTTCCGTTGTCTTTCGTTCACATGCCGACAAACATGACACCTGCCTTTGATTGCCATTTTACCAGTTTCATCACGGTGCTCAATTCGCGTTTCTTATGCGATGGACGGAGATAAACGAGTATTCAAAACAGGCTGCATAGCGGTAGGTACGTACGTGATAATGCTGCAGGATACGAGGGTTTGATGCGTGGCGGCTTATAGCTCCAGTGGCCAATTAACGAGCAAGTCCTTTTAGATAGGTTGCTGGCCTAAATACAAAATATTTGTATGCCATATTTTGCTGGCTTTGACGGGATACATTGACGGAACGACACTCGATCACGAAATGGAAAGTTTCTCTAAATGGTAGAGTTGAAATGAATAAGAAGTCCATAGGTCATCAATCGCCTCCATGCTGGACTTATGAACTCCACAAGCTATGCAATAAAATTCCATAGAATTCAATATTGTCAGTTTTGTCATCTTCAACATCGTTGTCATTGCCAAATTTAACATCATGGTTATCCTCCTCGAATAACTTCTCAATATCCGCTCCCATCAATGTTCTATATAGTATAAATATCCAGTACACATTTCAACAGAAATAGCATACTTACCTTCGATTAACGGTGTTCTGCAGTCGGTTATGGCTACAAACCGCTCAATTTCAATCCTACGGTCTGCATTTTTATCTTTATTGGTTGAACTGATTGCGTCCTCGTATTTTACACGCTTAGAGCTGGCCATTTTCAACAATTTAAAGTAACTGAATTATAATCTTTTCAGATGCCTATTTTCACTTAATTTCACTTATTTCGCAATTTTTCAGACATTTTTTCTTTACTACCCTCCATTTACATCTGAACTTTAAAACTTTTAAATATGGTCACCCGGGTGACTGCTTCGGCCGAAATGAGTTGTAAAAATCGTCGGCCGAACTAGGGTTAAGAGATTTTCAAAGTGAAATATTTATGGAAAATTTCTGAATAGGTACATTGGAATTTTTTTAAATACAGCTGAAAATGGTGTAGTTTTTTTTACCTGTTAAAACAGCTGTATTTAGAACTATCCAAAACGTGTATCTGGGGGTTTTGTGGTCGAAGAATCAATTTTTGCATTAATTTCTTCTTTTGAGGGCCGTCACAGGGCGCTTCCGTACTTTTTTTTGCATTTTAACGCATTTTTTTCTTTGATGCAAAAATTTCACCCGCCCTAATGTGTTTATACATATTTATATATGTATAAGTGATTCAGTTACATATATTCAGTTTCAAGGTCATCCGAATTGAAGCAATTGGCCCATATGAGTTTATCGTTTTTTTTTTTGGTCATCGTTTTTTATCAGCCGTATGTAGTGTTGCCGCTAAACAATTTCAAAAAGTGGACGAAAAAAGAAAAAAAAGTGCTCCAAATTTTTTTTTAGCTAGAAACGTTTTTATATTTTTTTTGTGGTTTATTTAATGCTTAAAGCAATTCACAGGTTAAGAAACATTGTTTTACTAAAACCTAGACCAAACATATATTTAATTCAAGTGTATATATAATATAAATAAATAGAAACGTTTTTATATTTTTTTTGTGGTTTATTTAATGCTTAAAGCAATTCACAGGTTAAGAAACATTGTTTTACTAAAACCTAGACCAAACATATATTTAATTCAAGTGTATATATAATATAAATAAGTTATAATTTAATGGATTTAAAATTTAATTCTCAGATATTTGACCACCAAGTTTTCATCCGGTATCCAAGAATCTAAATAATTTCCATTAGTTAAATTGTGCGTTGAGATCATTGAATTGCACGTATCAATTTTGCAAGCGGTTTGTAACCTTGGTCTTAAATAGTGAAAGTTTTGAAAATAATCTTTCTGCTGATGTACTGCTTGTGGTAGCGTTAATATAATTGCAACAAATTCACAACAAGTTTTCATTTAAATTGTTTTTCATATTCCCCACGCTGTGCCAAAACTCTTCTATTTCGGCTTGTTCAAACAAATGCAAGACATTCTAAAAATTTGTACTCCTAAATAACTCTTTCGGGATTTCCTTCGCAGCGGAGAGTTGCCAATAATAATAATAATAATAATAATAAACCCGCGCCCACCACCCGCCCACCCGCACGCGAGGCGCATCCGCATGACGTACGGATTTTATTTTTTTTTTTTTTAATTTTTTTATATTAATATATTGCCGAGGTGCTGAGTGGCAGGAGTTTGTTAAGCGCCGAGATCTAAAACTGTTCAGCTACAGAAATATGAAATCATCAGCTGAGTACGACACACATATATAACTAAAGATAGGATAGAATTTTTAAGAGTTTAGAGAGGATAAAATCTTTTTCCTTATGAGAAAAAGCGAATCTGAAATATCAAATAAGCTATAATGAGAATTAAAACTTTTACACAAAGAAAGGAAGGGTTCGTTTAATTCGAAGTTAGTTTTACAAAGCTTTAAAAAGATAGGTTTATAATGTCTTGTTGTGCGAGAAGGGACGTTAAGTTTGATTTCAGATAGCAAAAAAGGGCATAGAATTGAACCATTCAAGAGTTTAACAATGAAAATTACCCCTAACATCTCCCTGCGGCTCGCAAGGGTCGGCAGATTTATAAGTTTTAAACGACTAGTGTATGGGGGAAGGTTGTAGCGAGAATCCCACTGAAAATGTCTCAAAGCAAAAAGCAAAAATTGTTTCTGTATTGACTCTAATCGGTCTGAATGGACTTGATAATTTGGGTTCCAAACTATTGAACCGTATTCTAAGATAGGTCTGACCAAAGTTGTGAAGAGCGTTTTTGTTATATAGGGGTCACTGAATTCTTTTGACCATCTTTTCACAAAAGCTAAGACACCTCTTGCCCTATTGGCTGTGGTATTGATATGAACATTAAAATTAAGTTTTCCATCCATGGTTACTCCCAGATCGACAAAATCATTTACTTGCTCTAAATTGGAACCATAAATTTTGTAAAAAGCCGGTTGTACGGTTCTCCTAGAAAAACACATATATTTACATTTACTAAGATTTAGTGGCATGCAATTTTTATCACACCAACACCCTTATTACGGTTGTCGTCGTCGACGTCGTTGTCACTTTTCAGTCGACATCACGTCGTCTCGACGTCGTCGTCACATCGACGCAAAATCGGTATTAGCTAAGCGTATTGAGACGACGTCGACTGTTTATCGGTAAACCGAATGACGAAAGTACCATCCCTATAATTTCTGCACTAGCTGTTTGATTTTTTTACAATCTGTGCTCAATTTTTCCCGTATTTTTAATCTGTGCTATTTTGATAATTTATTTCTTTATTATAAATGTATTTTGCGATGAATATAGCAATGAAGTGCTCGAGTAATTAAGAAATAAAATAAAAATAATTTTAGTTGAAATACATATATGTATACATATGTATGTACATAAATATTTAATAAATTAGTTTTCTCCTAATCTTTCTTAAAAGAGGTGCCAAGGCATTCAATTTAATGGTGATTGCTTCTCAATGTTGTAAAAAATTAGTTAGTATCGTACCCAATTGAAAACCTTTGGGTCGGCTTCGGTATGTGTGCTCACCGAATTTATTTTTAAACTAGTGGGAATTTTTCAATGAAACTAGCAGGAAATATTCTGCGGATGTTAGTTCTACTAATTTTAACACTCCCGTAATAAAATTTTAATAACAAAAATGCATACATACTAAATTTTCTTCTTGTCACCATTAAACACAGCGTCGACGAAAATGGCAACGAGTGACCGTCGACGTCGACTTAGCTGATACCAAATATGTTTCGATAGTTGTCACAAGTTATCGACTTTACCATACGTAATACCGATTTTGATAAGTCGTCGCCGACAGCGTCGAGTGAGTGTCGACGACGACAACCGTAATAAGGGTGCAAGATACTAAAGAATTCAAGTCTTCTTGAAGCATAGATCTGTCATCAGCCGACGATATTGATTTAAAAAGTTTTACATCGTCAGCATATAATAATATATTTGAATGCTTGATAGTGGCTGAAATATCGTTTATGAAAAGCAAAAACAAAATCGGACCAAGGTGGCTGCCTTGTGGAACTCCAGAAGAGACACTAATGGAAGAGGAGTGAGTGTTTTTGAAAACTACTCTTTGAGTTCGGTTTAAGAGATATGAAGAAGTCCATTGTAGAAGGCTTGGTTGAAAGCCAAGTGAATCCAGTTTATGAATAAGCAAGGAATGATTAACCTTATCAAAGGCTTTACTAAAGTCTGTGTAAATCACATCAGTGGATTCATTACGAGTAAATCCACTAGAAATGCGAGTGGTGAACTCCAACAGATTTGTGATAGTAGACTTCCCTTTACAGAAGCCATGCTGTGAATCCACAATCAGTGAGGAGACTGAATGTGCAAGCGAGTTAGTTATTATTGCTTCGAATAGTTTTGGAATAGCGGAAATCTTTGCTATACCACGGTAGTTGTCTATGCGAGATCTACTCCCACTTTTATAAAGAGGGATAATGAATGATTCTTTCCATACCCTCGGAAAAATGCCTTGTTTCAAAGAATTATTGAATGGTGAAGTTAATGGCTTGAATAAATTATTGGCACACTTTTTTAAGAAGCATGAAGGAATCATATCCGGACCAACACTAAATGATTCTTTTAGTGTTAGTAAAGAGAATAAGACATCATCTGAAGATATAGTTGGCATATAAATTGATGTATTCGGAGATAACTGATACGGATAATTGAGAAATGAAAAATTACTATTAGAAGAATAATTAGACTTGAAAAACAGAGCAGAGAGGTCAGCAATCTCTTGATAATTACTTGTAGAATAATCTTGATATCGCATAGCGGCAGGAAAACCCTTTACTTTCCTCTTGGAATTTACGAAACCATAAAAAGATTTAGGGTTACGAATAAAATTAAATTTCATTTTACGAATGTAAGCATTGTAACAGTTTTTATTTAGTATAAAGAACTGGTTTCTAAGAACTGCATATTTTAAGTAATGAATTTGTAGACCAGATTGCTTATAATTTTTGAAAGCACGCGATTTTCGATTTTTCAAAGTTTTTAACTCTTTAGTGAACCAAGGTTGCGATGGCTCATTGTACCCACGGATACGTCTAGGTACATACTTATCAAATAGACCGTATAAAATATTATTAAAGTGTAGAACGTCTTGCTCAACATCACCATGAAAAGTGAAAAGGTAACAAAGAGGAAAAAAAACTAAAAAATATTTATTGCATTATAGTTTTGAAAGTAAAAAAGGGCCAAAAGTGGCCAGAGTTTTTAAAAAGGTTCAGGGCCGTGCGCACGGGGGGGTTTGGGTGTTAAACCCCCCCCCCCCCCATGACCAAATCTAAGTTGCAATGATTTTGCAAAAATTTTCAAAATACAGTTTATAAATTTTGCATTGAATCTTGACTCATAATTTTTGACAAAATTAGTTACAATAATTTTACGGAAGAAGAAATTGGTGAAAGTTGCAAAAAATAAGGTTGGCCAATACATAAGTTCGGCACTTTGAATTGCACTTGGAGCTTTCCGAAATTACAAAGTTGTGTAGCATATGTTCGTTTGGCATTTTTAAAAAAATTGTACTGATAACAAAAAATGTTCATTTTGTGAAAACAGTGAGCAGTTTCAATTAACAAGTACTGTAAACAGTACACGGAAAGAAATTTGTATACTTGAATCAAGAAAAATGATTTCTTGAATTCAATTTAGAAAATTTTTAGGAAAATAAGAAAAATTTACTTAATTATTATTGGAAATAAGAAATTGAGTTTTCCAAAAATGAGACAATTATTTTCTTATTCAAGAACACTAACAAAATCTATAGAAAAAAATGTTAAAAAAAAAATGTTTAAATAAATAAGAGCATCTTTTCTTAAATTTACTTAAATGAAGAAAATCTTTTTGCTAATATCAAGAAGAATTTAAGAAAATTGTGTTTCGACGAATTGGAACAACAAAATAAAGCGAAAAAAATGTAAAATAAATAAGAAAACGTTTTCTTGAGCGACGTAAAATTTTTCTTGCTGAATTTGCATTTCCAAAGTTACATGTATTTTTTTAATTTGCCATCCGCTTTGCATATTTCTGAATATTTTTGCAATTCTCAAATTTGTTAGTGAAGCATTTGGTATAAGGAGTTCACTATTTGCATCTTCATTTATATTAAATAAAATGTTGTCATTTCAATAAACAAGTCCTAGGAAAATACTAGTTGACTAATTATGGTTTTCTAATCCCTCATGATTAGTTTTCATTTTCCTTATTTTTTACGTTTTTAATATTTTTAGAAAATATTTGCTTAATTTAATATTTAATATTTTCTTACTAACTTAAGCTCGTATAAGAAAAGTTTTACTTGCAACAAAAAAATAATTTCTTAATTATTTATTTCAAAAAACAAGAAAAAACACTTACCCTAAGTAAATTATTTCTTATTTATTTAAAATCCAATTTTACTTGAAGCAAGAAAATGTTTTCTTATTTAATTAAAATCCAATTTCACTTGAAGCAAGAAAATTTTTACTTATTTATTTAAAATCCAATTTTCTTGGATTTTCTTGATATTAAGAAATTATTTTCTAAGTTCAAAATCAAGTCTAATTTTTCTTGTCTCGGCATTGATTCTAGTAAAAAATTCTTTCCGTGTACTATGCAGGACCGGGTTAACTAGGTTTTGATGAATCATAATGAGTTTCAGAAAAGTTAGAGAACATTTAAATTTATGGTGTATGGGTCTGGATATCTGTTTCAGCAAATATGTTTATCTTAGCGAAAAATTTATGCGAATGCAAACCAAAATTAAAACCCCCCCCCAAGGCTAATTCCTGCGCACGGCCCTGAAAAGGTTCAAATATTGCATATTTTCAAAAACTTTGGTTCTGGTGGCCTGGCTCTTAAAAAGGTTAAAATTGCCACTTTAGTGGCCCCAGCGGCAATGTTGGCCGTATGGCTTAAAGGGTGCATACGTACCTACATATATACATACAAAAATGTATACAGAAATGCCTACTGATAAGTGTTATCTACGGTGCAGTGAAATAACGCCCGTGGAATTAACGCCCGCGGGCGCCTGCGAATAAAACGAAATTAAACCCGTGGGTTTTATTTCCATTCACAAAGGGAAAGAACGCCCGCGCGCCCTATTCGGCGATGTGGGCTTTATTTCCCTTTCGAAAGGGCAATTAGGCCCGCAGACGGTTTTTTTTTTAAATATGGTGTATTAGTGGGAAAAGCGCCGTAGGCGAAAAATTGGAATAAAAAATCACGTGATTTTTAATTCCAATTTTTCGTTTTTTTTTTTTAATATAGTGTATTATTATTGGAAAAAGCGCCGCAGGCGAATCAAATAAGTAATCCCGGAAATAAGACATGTGACACAGAAGACATTGATGTATCCGAAATGGATTGTTCTGACTATGAAGAAACGGCAGACAATTTTGGGAGAGTCAAAGCATGTTGTTGTGTGTTAGGTATTTGTTTTATCAAGCCACGCGATGTTCTCTTAAGCCCATGCAATCACTTTAAATTGTGTGCGGATTGCTTTGGAGAGCACAGTAAGGTTGCAATTGTAAATGGCAATATAAATATTTTGTGCCCGGTTTGTCGTCAAATTGTTTGAATCTCTATAAGAGTATTTGTTTAGATTGTGGTCTGAATGTGCCAATATGTATGTAATGAAGTTTTATTTATTTTGATTGAGTATTTAAATATTTACTTACTTACAGACCTTGAAAATTGTTACTAATAAATGATTATAGAAATTTACTGAAGCTTTGTTTATTTTGATTGAGTATTTGAATATTTAGAAGGGGATTTAAAAAAAATATAAAGAATCGAAAAATTGGAATTAAAAATCACGCGATGTTTTATTCCACTTTTTCGCCGGCGGCGCTTTTTCCAATAACAATACACCATATTCAGATAAAACGAAAAATTGGAATTAAAAATCGCGCGATTTTTTATTCCAATTTTTCGCCTGCGGCGATTTTTTCCCTAATACTATAATATATAATACAATGGCGCTATTATAACTCTGACGAGTTTTATGGCCGAGCTTTTCTCCCAATTCGAGGTGTGCTCCTTTTTGTTTTTCCTACTAATTGGGTGGACCTACAGTTTTATGCCGGCTCCGAACGGCGAATGCATTTTTTGTGAGAAGCTTTTTCATGGCAGAAATACTCTCGGAGGGTATGCCGTCCACTGCCGAGAGGTGACCGCTGCTCTTAAAAAACCCAATAATTGGATTTTTACTAATTAGAAAAATTTGTTTGGCTCGGACCGTGGTTTGAACCCGAGACCTCTGGCATAGCAGGCGAGCACTCTACCCACTGCACCACAGCGGCCACACCATATCCCTAATACACCATATTTAAAAAAAATCCCGAAAGAGAAATAAAGCCCGTGGATCAAACGAAATAACGCCCGCGGGAATTATTTCTTTTTCAAGAAAGGAAATAACGCCCGCGGGCGTTAATTCCACGGGCGTTATTTCACTGCACCGTTATCTACATAACTCAGTACATAAACAACTGTGTAAATGCGTGTTTTTCTACTTGTTTCTCTTACTTCTGTTCTCATAGCATGCCGTTTCCGTATTCAGAGTTGCCGCCGTTTCTTGGCTAATTTTGTTATCTATCGCTAGTGGATTTTATTCGGTTTCTGACACTCTTCTTTTGTGTTCTCAGTTCTAGGGCAGCGCTCTATACTCAGTTAAAATCTTATTTATACCAAAACTTATGTAGACGTAGCCGGTGTTCTACGTACATTACAAATTTAAGTTGGAAGTAAAGGACTTACGGATAGACAGTTGAATATGGGTTGAAAATGGCTAAGACCGTTTTCTGTCTCGTTAACCTCAGTTAAACATCATAATCGACTGTGCCAAGAGTATATAAATATGTATATTAAATTTGCAAAAAAAAAAAAAATATATCAGAGTGGGTGTGTTCCCTCTTTCTTGCTACTTGCGATAAACTGTATATGCAATGTCACGTGCTTTATAGTAAAAACGTGCGCTAAATCTGAGAAACAAATAAAAAACAAAAACAGTTTACTCTTCTGCCTACCAGAACTTTCACCTCTTTATCTATACTTATGTATGAACTGCTTAGTATTTAACGTGTTATTGATAACTATGATTTTGGCAGCAAATGGCACCGCGTGCGTAAACCCAGACAGATTTTAAGGAAGTGTCGCGCTTTTCGTATTATCTTTGAAATGAATATGAAATGTTTGAAGGTTATGCAAAGGTTATCTATGTATTTATGGTTTCTCGAAGATATGTATATATAAATATATACATATATGTATACTCGTACATAGGTGCCGAAATCAACCAACACCAATTAAATTCCACAGACTTTTTAATTGAATTTTTGGTGTCGCTCAATTAAGCCAACTTTTTTAAAGATCACGAGTGATAGTAGCCAAAATATGGATAATTGAATTGACAAAATAAGCAAATATACGTATGATATATATTTATTAACTTATAAGCGTCGCAGATATGAAAGTATTAAGTATTAATCTAAATATGTTATTTTCGCATCATACATACGAAGTTTCTCTATATAAGAGGTGGTCGCACTATCTTTTCTTTAGTGACCCAGTCATTAATTTTTGATCGTAGTTTTTAGTTTCGCTGTACGAATATAAATCGCTTTAATTTGGAACAATGCTTTGAGATACTCTAAACATAGATTAAATGTGGGTTTACACACGGGCTAAATATTGTGAAAATGACGTATAAAGCTCAAAAGAAATGAAGCGCCAATCGAGCGTGTAATTGGAAAACTGGTGAAAAATTGCCAGATATGAACAAGTAACAGTGAATACAGTCTTCGAAAATTGGTGTTCCAGAATGGCCCTACTTCCGGACCAGCCGTGACCAGTCTTTTGAATGAGATAATTTTCAGCACTTAAGCGAAAGGATCACTTTAGCATATGAACAGAAAATTATTCGCCATAAAATTTCACTAGTGGTCTCGTCTTTGTAAAATGAATCTAAAAGACCGCAGGAGGTAAGAAAAAAAAAACACACCAAATGTTGCTGCGTCAAAAAAAGTGCGGACATTTTTTCAAAAAATACATGCAATCATATGGGAGGGCTTACGGGAAACTTTTTTGCTATACGGTTTTATGTAAATATGTATGCATATTTTAATGTGTATATTCACAAATATTAAAACAAACAATTCTTTTAATTTAAAATATTTATTAACAAACAAATTCTGCCTTTTATGAACAATGTATGTATATTTTATTGTATGAATTAAAATATACGCGAAATGCCGCACTCCTTCGATTTCATTTTATTTATTTTTTGTTTTTTTTTTTTCAAAAAAGTTTGCTGAATTACTTCTTGTTTGTCCCAGAAAAATTCCATTGGGGCACACCCATTTAAACTAGTTTTTGTTTGTTTTTTTTTTCAAGTTTTTTTTTTTATTATGTTGCATTTGTTGTGTTGTTCTTATTTAATACTTTTTTTTAACATTTTTGTTTGTTTATTTTATGTACACATTTTATTAATTAATTGTTGCTCGTGGTTTCATACAATTGTTTGTTTGCTGTGCTGGCTGTTGGCGGTTGTCAGCCTTTTCTGCTGACGCAATTCCATGCAACATGGGTTGTCTTTTTCAATGCCTTAAAATTTCCTTAATTTTGCTTTGTTTGTTTGTTAAATTTTGCAAGAAATTGATTGGACTTGATTGCCTTTCAATTGTCAGTCATCGTGTGCGAATCTGTTAAGTTTTTTTTTGTTTTTGCTGGAAATTTTCGCATTGAATATTGACTTGTGCTTTATACCAGATTGTGCCTGTTTGTGCCTTAACCTTATTTTCCGACAAATGTGTCGCGATTGTATGTACATTAGAGCGTATCACGGTCTAGGGAGGAAAAAAAAGTTGAAAATGTTCCCCCCCAGTTTGAACACTAGAGCGTATCACGGTCTAGGGAGGAAAAAAAAGTTGAAAATGTTCCCCCCCAGTTTGAACACTTACCTTATGAGGTTTTCAAAAAAAAAATTTTTAATTATTTTGTCACCCTGTAAAAACAGCGAAATTTGTTTTTTCTATAATTTCTATATTTTACCTTCATCCATAGAAACTTTTAGTCCATCATGCCAAGTTCAGATTTTATTCTATTTTTACTAAAACCAACACCCTGTATTTGAAAAAAAAATTGTTTCCTGAAAACTAAGAGCTGCTCTAGCTTCCGCCAGGTTAAGATATTTCACAAAATTGTGTTTAATGAACACTTTTCTTGCTCTATCTTTTGTTTCACGAGGATGCTCAAAACAAAACTAGAGTACCTAATCTAAATCACAAATTTCTGCTCTAGCTTTTTTTGTGGAGTAAGTTAGAGCAGAGAAGCAATTGTCAGTCCAGAAAAAATGAATTTTTGAAAAGTTCAAAAAAACTAGCTTGCAAGAAGAACCACGTTTGGCATGCGTGCATTTGTGCATTTGCCGTAATTTTGAGGATTAACAAAAAAATAAATGGAAACTATAAAGATTCAAGTGTTTCATGGCATTTCTGCTCTAAGTTGCTCTATTTCTATTTTGACAGCTGCCCTACTCTGCTCTGCTCTAACCTGCTCTGAACTTTTTTTGTTCATTAAACAGAGCTAATATTAATAAATAATAATCTTTTTTACTCATATAATGATGTCAAAACTATATTCAAGGCTATATTTACTTTATTAAAAAAAAATTTTTTTAATACAGGGTGTTGCTGTTAAATAAATTTTAATAAAAGCTGAAGTTGGTGTCGCAGGTTAATGGCTTATATGGACGAAATATGACACGGGTTAAAACCTTTACAACAATATAATGCTCGTTGAAATCAAATACCAAATAGAAAAGTTATAAGCAAAAAACGAATTTCGCTGTTTTTACAGGGTGCCGAAAAAAATTTTTTTTCCATTTTTGAAATCTCCAACAAGTAAACATTGGAACCAGGGGGGAACATTTTAAACTTTTTTTGATGATACGCTCTAATGTACATACATATCGTGGGGTGACAGGTAAAACCCCTTAAGTACACTAAGAAGGAATTTGAGATATTGAGGTTTTAAACACTTTTAACGTCAAAATTGAGCTATTTGTTTACTTCAACGTTTGCCATGAAGTTCATTTGACGGGAAGCAATGCGCTTCTTCCCCATCTCCAACATAAAAAGTTAAATTTTACACACATATTTTTCGCGAGTAATAAAATAATGATACATACAACTAAACTCGGAATATGGAGAATACTTTGCAAATCAAAAGGTGCAAGTAAATAAGCACATCTCGCACTGAAGAGCTCTAACTCAGTGTATGAATACACACACATTCACGTTAACTTATGCAATGCAAAAAGGAGTCGGTTACATATGTACAAGCATACAAGCAAAAACATACATTGAACTACACTGCGTATACGTAACTTGTTTACATAAAATGCGGTAATGAGTTTACCTGGCTAAGTTTTATAAAAATTTTTAGTTAGTGATATCTTTACTTTTGTAAAAGCCTTCCGCTCTAAGTTCGGACCCTGTCAACTCGGTTTTCCAAAAGGACGTTGAAAAATAATGTGTTTTATGCAAAAAACCAAGTTTTTCCAAAAACTGTAGGTACTTATTGAGTTTTACCTGTCACGCCACGATATGTACATAGAAAATTTATGATCTACATACATTTCTAGAAATCATCAAATACTTTGACCCGCCTTCCTCCAACTAGTTAAAAAGAGCTGGAAAGTTGATTTCTTGCGCATAAGCAATATTCGTTATTGGTGACTCATAAAGTCTCATATTCCCTACCGTGAATTCTAAGCTATCATAGTATGTACACTAATTTAAGTCACAATTTTCCAACCTAAATTCTTGTTACTTCTTATGTCTGCATTAAATCAGCAAATAATATAATATTATAATACAATGGCGCTATTGTAACTCTGACGAGTTTTATGGCCGAGCTTCTCTCCCAATTCGAGGTGTGCTCCTTTTGTTTTTCCTACTAATTGGGTGGACCTACAGTTTTATGCCGGCTCCGAACGGCGAATTCATTTTTTGTGAGAAGCTTTTTCATGGCAGAAATACACTCGGAGGGTATGCCGCCCACTGCCGAGAGGTGACCGCTGCTCTTAAAAACCCAATAATTGGATTTTTTACTAATTAGAAAAATTGTTTTAGTGTTTTGCTCGGACTGGGGTTTGAACCCGAGACCTCTGGCATAGCAGGCGAGCACTCTACCCACTGCACCACAGCGGCCACAAATCAGCAAATACTTACATAAATGTGTATTTTATTTAAACCAAGTATTGACATGACTCATCGGAGTTGAATGTACAAATTTTCTGAAGATGCACTAAATAAAGTATGGATGAGCCGATATTTACTAAAAAAAAAAAAAAGAAAAAAAAAACACACCTCACACAGCCCTCGTACATACATACATACGTGCATTTCCCACAATAAAACACTAAAACACACTTTTTTTTGTTGAGTAAATCAGCAAATATATAAAAAAAAAATAATTTAATTTAATAAAACATGGTCTTAAAAAAAAAACTATTAAAAGAAAGGCAAAAAAAAAGAAACATTGTTTCGCTATGTTCTCTGGGCATGTCCGTTATACGAGCCGCAAGCGTCGAATTTCACTTTTAACATCGATTGTTTTAAGCCGCAGAAGCGGAGATTAGTCATGAAGCCTCGGCAGCGATTTTTTATTGTTATACTCAGCTGTACTAGTACACAGAGTATTATAGTTTTAATCACATAACGGTGGATTGTAACAGAATGAAATAATCGAGATAGATATAGACTTATATATATCAAAATGATCAGGGTGAAAAGAGAAATCGATTGAGCCATGTCCGTCCGTCTGTCCGTCTGTGCGCACGATAACTCGCGCAAAAATTGAGATATTTTGATGAAATTTGAAATGTAAGTTGGTATCAAGACAGGAACGGATGGTATTGAAAATGGGCGAAATCTGACCATGACCACGCCCACCTCCCCTATATAGTAAAAATCGGAAATTTTGTATCTCAGTCACTAATAGAGCTAGAGTGATAAAATTTCACACACGTATTGAGCTCAGGCCCTTATGAAGAAATATGGTGAAATTTTGGAAAATGGGCGGTGCCCCGCCCACTTATTAAGGGGCAAACATTGAAAGTTTTATGAGTCATAACTCAGAAACCGTTGAAGATATATCGATGAAATTTGGTAGGCGTGATATACTTACATAGGCAAATGTTTGGACGAAAAATTGCCAAAATCGGTTGATGACCACGCCCACTTTTATATATGGATCTTATAAAGTGGCCTAATAAAAACATTTTAAGCGATATCTCTGTCAAATATAAAGATATGTCATTGAAAGCTTATAGCAGAAGTCCAACTGCGGACATAAAACGAAAAACACAAAAATTTTGGGAAAATGGGCGTGGCACCGCCTCTTTTTAGAAACAGGAATATACGAGATTTCTGAGCCCATAACTCGACAAATAATTTATGTATAATGACGAAACTTGGTGTGTACACTTTTATTGCTTGTGGTAATACATGTTCAAAATTTTAGCGAAATCGGTTTGACGACCACGCCCACTTTTATACATGGGAACTATAAAGTGGCCTAATAAAAAAATTTTAAGCGATATCTCTGTCAAATATAAAGATATATCATTAAAATTTTATGGCAGGAGTCTAACTACGAACATAAGACAAAAACCGGAAAAATTTTGGAAAATAGGCGTGGCACCGCCTCCTTTTAGAAGCAGGAATATACGAGATTTCTGAGCCCATAACTCGACAAATAATCGATATATTATGACGAAACCTGGTGTATACACTTTCACTACTTGTGGTAATACATGTTCAAAATTTTAGCAAAATCGGTTGACGACCACGCCCACTTTTATATATGGGAACTATAAAGGGGCCTAATAAAAACATTTTAAGCGATATCTTTGTCAAATATAAAGATAATTCATTGAAATTTTGTGGCATGAGTTCTACAATAGATCGGAAACAAAAAATAGAAAAATTTCGGAAATTGGGCGTGGCACCGCCTCTTTTCAGACAAAGGAATCAACGAGATTTCGGAGCCCATAACTCGACAAATAATTTAGATATTATGACGAAACTTTGTTTATACACTTTTATAACTTGTGTTAATAGACACGAAAAAATTTATTGAAATCGGTTTATGACCACGCCTACTTTTTAACAAAGATATTTCTGGAACACCCTTTGGGAATTTGTAACGTGACATCTTTGTAACTCATAAAGGGATGAAATTTTACACAAAGAATAATATTCATAAGCTTAGTTGGATGACTGATAAAAATTTAGAAAATGGGCGTGGCTACGCCCACTTTATGCAGCACTCGCTTTATATAAAGTACACCGTGATTCCATCAAATGCAAACAAACAATGAAAGCATACAGCTGAGTATCTAATGTTCGATTCCACTCGAACTTAGGCTTCCTTACTTGTTTTGAATTTTGTTTAAAACCTTTTCATTTTTTTTTTTTTTTGTTTTTTTTGCTACAAACTGGTCTTCTATCAGGTGATACATTGTATGCTTACCCACTAGGCCCATTTTTGAGGTGATGCGATTTTTTTTTCATGTCAGGATACTTGCTTTTGTTAGATATACCGCAGGTACTCCTAAAGTATGTTCAACGCACGTACAAATTCAGCACAGATCATTTCTTCACTGAATAAAGCAGGAGTTAAGAAGAGTAAGCCGAAACAGAAAAATTTATACGAATGAAGTACATAACAAAGTTAGATGGTGGGCCGCTGTATATTCAGCACTACAATACTGCTACAATTCATGCTGAATACCTAACAAGAGTATAATAACGACCATATGAAAAAAGCATGCGGTTTGGAATGAAAGCCCGAAGCTTTTGCTTCATTGCTTTTTTTACTATACAAAGTCATTTATGCGAAGGCGGCCATCGCCGTGCGATAGTCATGGGGCATAGTCATGGAAGTTGTTATCTTCTCTGAAGGAAATGTAATGAGGAAAATATTGATGATTTGTAAATCTTTGGGCCTACTGGGTATCTGTAACTTTTTGCATATGTATGATATTATTATGTTGCGCGAAAAATATTAAAAAAAAATAAACAAATTTAATTGCAATCCAAAATTCTTGGAAGCTTTTTGATTAATTAAAACGTAAACAATTTATTATTATAAGGGCCGATTTCATAATGAAATTCTTAAAGCTCCTTTTGTTAAAGGAGCCTTTTAGGTAAAGATCCATTTAAATGTTCTTTAAAGTGGGAGTGATTTCATAATAATATAATATTAAAAAGCTCCTTTAACGTCAAATGATTGTCATAAATTTAAAAATATTGAAATATGACATTGGTTTTTTCTGAAAATAAATAAATTTTTTGATTGTGGATTTATTTTTTTTTGTTTGAAAAAAGAAAAAGAACATAGAAGCATAATTTGGAAATCCAGTGCAGAAAAACTAGGAAGCGGTCATCCAACCTCATAAAAGAGGGAGAAGATGAATTTTGCATTATAGGACTCAACAAACAAAATCGGTTCAAAAATTTTAATAAATTTTTGATATTTGATTTTGACAGACTGCAGAAATAAAATCGTCGCTATAGAAGAATAAAGACGCAAACTGTTTTGTTGAGGAAGAAAGGCGCAAACTTTTTTTCTTTCAAAGAAAGACGCATTAAAAATATTTTTCGAAAGAAAGACTCTTTATTTTTTTGATAACGAAGAAAGACGCTTTATTTTTTTTTACTATAAAGAAAGACGCATTTAAATATTTTTTAGGAAAGAAAGACCGTATTCGATTTTTTATTTTTCTTTGTCAATATTAATGCTAATGAGTCTTTCTTCGCAGTTAATAATGCTAATGCGTCTTTCTTCGTCGAAATATTTTATAATGCGTCTCTGTTCGTCGAAATATTTTTTAATGCGTCTATATTCGTCGACATGTTTTGTAAAGCGTCTTTCTTCCCCGACATATTTTTAATGCGCCTTTTTTCGTCGACAAATTACTGACATGCGTCTTTCTTCCTCCGGAGCGACGAAATTCTTTCTAGCAAAAGGAACCTTTAAATAACTTAAATGCCCGTTTTTCGGTATTTAACTTTAAAGGAACTTTTATCTTCAAAAAGACTTTATGAAATCGATCAGCAAATTAAAGGCTCCTTTAGAATTTAAAGGAACTTTTAATCTGATTACGAAATCGGCCCTAATATTAAAATGAATAATTAATTTTTACATTGAAAAAAAAAAAAAAAAAAATAGTTCTCATGCTTTCTATTACTTCTTTTTGAGGTCAGTGAATTTTTTTTTAAAAACCCTTTAACAAATCGATTTCTTCTTTCCAGAAATACATAGGTTTCTATCGTTGAAGCTAGGAAAATCCCGTTATATCATGTTCAAACATAAAAATTTATTAAGTCAATTGGGCTTGATTGAACATCTCTAGATTTGGTGTTCAGACATATTTAATTTACTTGGTCCATTTAACAGGTGGGCTCAAGATACATACACACATACACGCCGTGAGCTGAATATCAAACTCTCGTGACCTAAATGTCAAAATTGCAAGGAGGACGAAATAATTTGACATTCAGCTCACAACTTTTACCAATCGTAAACACGAATGCATGTATAGAATAAGCAGAAATAAAAACAAATTTGATAGGTGATGAAGAAGAACAAGAATTCAGCTGATTAAGCTTGAAAATTGAATGAAGGCTCTTAATGTTCAATTAAGGTTGTGTCTGAACATAACATTAAGGTGCTCTTGCAGGTCAATAAAGTTAATAAGTTGACTTTCTCAGCGTCGCCGTTATCATCATTAACAACACAATTTATACATTTTAGGTACTTTCTTTTGAAAAGAAATTACTAAGTTTGTTGCTCAGCAGTTTTTCAGACGTTTTCTATACCACGACAGTTTATAAATTATTTTCTAAAAAAATTTTGAGTAGGTACATATTGTACCTCCTTTCATAAATCATAGTGGTTTTACTATTTCCGACAATGATTTATGTATGTATGTATGTAAAATACGAATGTTTTCTAAAAAAAAATTTCAGACAAAAGAACCAACCAAAAACACCTTCAAACCCAACGCCTAGATAGTATCTAGTAGATAACTATATATACATAGATTGTATGCATGAATGTATATTTGAGAATACACTTGCTTGGAAAACAACTAGCTATAGACGTCATCCATACATATTCACGCCAGCTTCGCTGCTTTGTCGTTCAATTGACTAATGTATTCTTGTGCTTTCGAGAGGGCTCGTCCGATTTCATCATCGCAAAATAACATCGCATCACATGCCTCGTCTCGCCAATATATGTATGGATATGTATCTATACTATAGATTCTATAGATATATGTGTGTATATGTATTGGCATGCAATCTAATATTCACCCAGCAACGACAAAGATCGATTCATCGTGGAAGACTTAGGCTTGGGTAACTCAGCACTGAGTCATGACTCCGTGTCAACTCTCATCAGTGAGCTGCACGCTCAAGCTCACCTCACGATAAAATGATAACTCAGTAGCACACTTGACTCCGTTGGCACGTTTATAGCACGTCAACTCAGTAGCAAACTTGACTCCGCTGGCACGTTTATAGCATATTAACTCAGTAGCACACTCGACTCCGCTGGCACGTTCGATTTCGCCTCTTATTTAAGTGTCATCCTGTGCATGCTTACTAGTGATGAGCGATATATCGCAAACGGTGATTTTTTCACTGTGAATAAAAAATCACAAATCGCAATTGCGATCACTTTTTCAAAGTAGCAGTTCACTACTTATTGGCAACTGCTATCGATGTAGCAAGTAAGCAGTTCACCTATGTGAATCGCAATCGCAAAAGCATTATAAATTTCTTTTTGTTTACACTTTTGAGCAGACCACATACGTACATATATAGAAATATAAGAAAAAAAAGTTATTGAATTTACGATTTGTCTTTGAAAAATATTTACAAACAGCGATATTACTGCGGAATACGTTGTTATTGCTATCATTTTGTTAACATAAAAGAAAGACAGGATATATCGCTCAGAAAACGCAAAATTAATCTCTACCGGTAACTGATGATTTTATACCAGTCCATGAAATCGCAATAGCAGTTTAAAATCACAGTGATTTAAAAATAGCAATCACCGAAATCACAGATATCGAAAAATCGCAGTTTCACTCATCTCTAATGCTTACTTTATATGGCACTTGGTGTATTTAGGTGGTTTTTGGTATTGGGGTGGTCACCTATTTATGCATTTTTTCATTTGTTCCGGGTGATTTAGGCAAATTTGGTGTATGTAGGTGTATTCTGCATGAATTGTACTAACTTTCGGACACTAACCCGATTTTGTATGGACACTTATTTTGGGTTTTTTTCGGTTGTTCCCCTTAATTTTGGTAAATTTGGTTATGATATTCAGAAACTAGATGATTTTTCCCAACTTTTGGACTTTAACCCATTATCGTATATCGTGCATATATAAAAAGATACATTCATTTGAAATTTGTAATTGATCTTATCAACTAAGTTTATATTGGCACACATATGTATATTTTATTTATCCATCAGATAGCCCAATATATGTACTTCATAAACATCTCAAAAATCCCTAAATACCATATATCTCAGAGCTACATATGTCTAAATCTACAATCAACAACAAAAACGACATTAATTAAATAATTAATTTTCCATATATTTGCCCACCCACACCTATCACTTCAATTCTATTATTGATTTATATGCCATTCTCGTACAAATATCCCCATTAAACACTGAAAAATAAATTATCAAACGTTTGAGAAAATGTTGTTTCTAAAGTTGAGAATCAGCATAGATATCATTTGAAAATAAACATATTTTCAAGTGTACATCAAACATTGTTTATCAATTTTAGATTAACTTACAACACATTTGAAAAAAAACTTGTTTCGGATTTTGTACTATTTCACGAATTTCAACATGTCAAGGCTTGAAGGAACGAAGAAATTTTGTGTGTTTGCTAATTTCAGTCGGCGTTCGTTGTTCTACTCGAGCAGTCTTTTAACGGTTGAAATGATGATGGTTGAAAATGACTGTGTGTAATAATGATTCTGTATATCTTACTCTTATTTTATTTGTTTGTGGCTTTTTGTGAAGTTGCACAAAATTTAATAAAAACAGTTTGTTTCTCACATGTGTGTATGCATATTAAAAAAGATATTAACATACTCATGTAACTGTACAAAAGTTACCGGCAAAATTCACCCGCACGGGTAATTGAAAAACATCACATCAGAGTACAAATATGTACGAGTAATATATATGTACATACATTTGTTTATTCCATTCCACTTCTGCGCTCAAAACACAAACTCTCCCACTATCCCTCAATTTTTCTGTACTCTAGAGTACAAATATGTAATACATACATACATCTATTGATTGCATTCCATTTCGTACCACCTTTGAAATAGGTTTGAGAAAATGAAATGAATCAAATTGAGAATCAGCCCAAAATCCCATACTAAAAATGAGCCGTTTTCTTTGAGAACGCTATCAAGGGAAATTTGAGGTGCATTTGATAACAAACGTTTGATATTTGACAATAGGGTTACTTCTCAAATGAACCTCAAATTGAAAATGAAGAAAAATGTTTATTGGGTCAATTCATCGTCGGAGCGACCCTTTCACTGACACAGTCTCTGATAGCACACAGTAACACTTTTTGGTTGACAATAGCACGAAAGTAATATGTGTTGTAGCACAATCGCGCCAACTCAGTGAGTCGACTCTTTTTAGTGAGTCAGAGCTTATGTGTCAACTCCCAAAAAATCGTGTCATTACTCACCCCTAGGAAGACTGACATAACATCATAGTTTAACCAACAGAGGTTATAGCAGGAACGACTTCATGCTTTCTTGCTATTGTTGTTTTCTTTAAAATTGCAATTGTGAAAGAGAAGAGAACCTAGAATCACACTGCATTACAACAAAACATTTTTTCTAAATCGTTCGGTTTGACATTTTTACAATTTTAGTATACATACACAATTCAAATCAGCTGATATGCAACACTAACCCCGGATGGATAAACCTTGCCAACATCTAGCACATGACCCAATAATTATGTATATGGTCGTAGCAGCCAAAAGATAATAGGCAATTACCGTTCGACGGCCGTATTCACGAATGTCAAAAAAGCAGAAAAAACGAATAACACGTGCAAAAGTATAAAATCAAAACAAAAGACAATAATTTGCAGCTCATTAAACACTAAAACAAACCAGCAATTTTTGCTATTGCTTTGACCATCCTTATTGGACCATTATCGAGCATGGCTTGATGCATTTGAATTAAGCGTTCGTTAAGGATAATTCAGAGCATAATGCGCGCATAGGCTCGTATTTTGTTATTGTAGTTGGTAGAGCGTAATGTCAGAATTATATCTTGTCTTGGTTAAAATCTGCAATCGCTTGGGCCGCACCCATGATGATTGTGTTAAAATTGAATTTCTGACGCTGAATAGCACGATTATGAAAGTTTCACTTGGTGGTTATGAAGTTTAATAAAAGACGATATCTATTCAAGAACTTCAATCAGTAGCTACTTACATACATACATAGCTAGTACCTAAGAGAGAGCCTTCTGAAAATATCGGAGCAACGCTGTTTTGTGACTGGGATCGAATATTCACGTGCCTCCAATGCATGTAATCCACATACATATATGTAGGTAAATGTGTGGATGTATCTTAAACGTAATTGGCATGCAATGAAAATATAAATTATTTTTAATTATATTTAAATGTAATTTTTACTGGTTTTTTAAGATTTTTTTATCCCAGTAAGCAACTGAAAACTGAAAACACATCGCTCAGATCAAGTAGGTACTTATGTGCATACATATGTATGTAAAATAAAAACGAGAACGTTAATACACATAAGGGGCATTTCAGTTATTACATCTGGGTCTGGGTTAAGATAAATTTTTACTGAAACAATCCGGCTCATAATGAAAATTGGCTGCACTTGAAAAGAACTAAAAAGAAGAAGAAACATATACAACATATACCCAGCGTAAAAATCTGAAATGAATCCTTTATGAATCACTGATGAAATTCATCATGAGGAGGCATCAGTGAATGCTTTCATATAAAGGCTGCTGAATTTTTTCAAATAAATGGTTTGCTTTCCTAATGCCTATATGACTCCGTTCGGAGCCGGCATAAAACTGTCCAATGGTAGGAAAAACAAAAGGAGCACACCTCGAATTGGGAGAGAAGCTCGGCCATTAAACTCGTCAGAGTTATAATAGCGCAAAAACAATTCTTCTGTACGTTGAAAAGAGACAAATACTCCCTCAAAAACAATTTGATTGACTTTAAACTTCAAACTAAATGAAAATAACTATTTCAAAAATTATTTTTTTGGAAATTTGAATTTAAATTACTGAAATAAATTATGAAACTCAAATGGCGGGATAGCTATGTATTCCATGTTATAAGGAGAAGCCAGTGCGCAGTATAATTTTTCTTCCGGACTTCTTCTTTCCCCTTACGGCCAAAGCAGAAGCTTACAAGAGGCAAATTTGAAATTTGTATTTCCATATATTTTTTATTTTAAATATAATTTGTTTTATAGTTGTCAAATTGAAAAATTTGTCAGAAAAGCTGCCGAATGTCAAAAAACCTACCGAAATACAAGCTGGCTCGTGGGTTTATAACCGCCTAGATGATATTTCGTTTGGTTTTTTCAATATAGCTTGCACGCTTGCACCAACGCAAAACGATAGTGATGAGTATTCAACAAAGAATGATCAATGATCATTTAGCAGTGAAACAAATTTACTGCAGGGTATATGTATATATATGTATACATACACAAATGTCACTTTTCAGTTCTGCCAAATCAAAAAAGCACTGTGCTGCCAAATCAGCACGGAAAAAACAAATCGAACAGGGCGGATCATAAATTGAACCAGCAATTTATCTGGTTTAATCGTGCTGAAATCGTTGTTGTTGCATTTACATGCAAAAATTTTTATCTGGGTTAGGATCACCGTATGTGAAACACGGCTATATGTATCCATTTTGCGAAACGTGCGATTTGCCTCGGTTACGAATGGGTCCCATGCTGATGATTAAGAATTGCATAGATACATTCAAGTGTAAACATACGATGAGTACAAGAGCTTCCAATGCGCTTCAATTTGTTTTTGATTTTGTTAATTTACTTCACGATTTGTTAAACAAAAAAAAAAAAAATTCGTGTCATCGTTTTGAAGGCAAACAAGATTTTTTCTAATATTGGCCAATCTTTCTTTAGTCATAGGTTTATTTTTTAGCTTTCTTGGATATGCAATTTTATTGTATTCAAAGTTTTTTTTATACATAACGTCGCTCCGGAAGAAGAAAGACGCATGCCAGTAATTTGTCGACGAAGATAGACGCATTAAAAAATATTTCGACGAAGAAAGACGCATTAGCATTATTAACTGCGAAGAAAGACGCATTAGCATTAATATTGACAAAGAAAAAACAAAAATCGAATACGTCTTTCTTTCCTAAAAAATATTTGAATGCGTCTTTCTTCGTTACCAAAAAAAATAAAGTCTTTCTTTCGAAAAATATTTTTAAAGCGTCTTTCTTTGAAATAAAAAAATTTTGCGTCTTTCTTCCTCAACAAAACACTTTGCGTCTTTTTTTTTCTATAGCGACGATAAATTATTGATTCTTTCTTGGAATCGAATTCAAGGGAACAGTTTTTGATCATCTGGGGTAAAAAATTTTCACTGGCAACACTTTTGAATATAGGTATGTGCCTATTTTAGAAAAAAAGTCTATTAGATTGCTCTACAGCCAAAAAATACTCTGAACGTCACTATCCTATCTATATGTAAAATCGTTCGCTGATTCCGAAAATCGAGTTCATTAGGGTAGTTGCGTCCAAAGTACAGACAACAAATTTCTTTTTGTGATCCAGTGTTATTTGTAAAAGACTTTGCCATAGCCGTTGGATTCATAGTTGTTTTTACTTTTAAATATTTGCTTCGCTATTTTTGGAAAATTCTTGCCAAAATATTCTTGCTGTCGACTTTTTAGCTGCCGATTTCACAAATCTGGCTAAAAATACATGTACATTAAGGTGGAGTGAAATCATATGGAGATTTTTTGTTTGTTCTTTTTTAGAACGTACCAGCAATGGAAAGTTGCCTTTATACGAGTTAATGAACCCCACAAAATTTTATCGCGATAGGATGACGTTTTGAACTGCCCCTAGCCCCGCAAAGTTGAAAGCAATAAGCACGATCTGGTACAAATATGAAATTTTGAAAATTATAAAATCAAAAAACTAAGTATGAGGATTGATAAAGATGGCTAAGCTGAGTATTAAAGTGAATTTTTTTTTTTGGAGACAACAACAACAAAAGTTATTAAAGGTCAAAGTTTATATTATGCATTTTTTAAATTGCAATTACTTAAAAAATACTGAACCGATTTCGAATATTTTTATACCATTCGATAGGTATTTTGATTCCCTTTAATTTGATATACATTTTATATATGAAAAGTAAGGGGGGTAAAAGGGAGGTTGACCCCCACAGGGGGGGTGCTATGGAACCCACATAAAATGTATATCAAATTAAAGGGAATCAACATACCTATCGAATGGTATAAAAATATTCGAAATCGGTTCAGTAGTTTTTAAGTAATTGCAATTTAAAAATGCACAATATAAACTTTGACCTTTAATAACTTTTGTTGTTGTTGTTTCCAAAAAAAATAAATTCACTTTAATACTCAGCTTATCCATCCTTATCAATCCCCATACTTCGTTTTTTTATTTTATAATTTTCAAAGTTTCATACATATTTGTACCAGATCGTGCTATTTTTTCAACTTTGTGGGGCTGGGGGCACCTCTAAACATGCGAGTAGGTCAATAAAATTTTACAGACTTATTACTGGGCTAGAAAGGTTCCGTTCTGGCTTTGGAACAAATTGAATTTCCAAAAAAAAAGTTTCACTCCACCTTAATGTACATACTCACATAGATACATACATACATACATACATATGTACACGAGTAGGGCAGTATTACGTATTATAATACTCATCATCGCCAGCTGCTGCTGATGATCATCGTGTGATTTGAATGTCAGGGTCAGACTACAAAGAGAATAGAACAAGACAAAATCAAGTTCAAACAAGTAAGAGCGCGGCTGTCTTCGGCCGTACCGAAGACTTCATACCTTTCATGAGTGGGGAAATGAAAAGCTACCTATGTATGTTGTACATAGCCTGATTTGGTATAATTTATAATTTCAATTTTGTAGGTTATTTATGGAACGATTTATTAGAAAAAATGGTGTCTGGGCTATTTATATGGAGGAGTTATACGACAAAATGTGTATATCTGAACAATCGGTTGTATGGCAGCTATATGTTATAGTGGTCCGATCTTGACAATTTTCGGTAACTCTATTTGGGCCGATATGGGTACAAGTACTTTAAAGTTTCATGTCATTATCTGTTAAAATGGAGAGGTTATATCCCAAAATGTGTATATCTGAAAAATCGGTTGTATGGGAGCTATATGCTATAGTGGTCTGATCTTGACAATTTTCGGTAACCTTGTTTAGGCCAACATGTGTACAAATACTTCAAAATTTCATATCCTTAGCTGTTTAAATGGGGAAGTTATACACCAAAATGTGTATATCTGAACAATCGGTTGTATGGCAGCTATATGTTATAGTGGTCCGATCTTGATAATTTTCGGTAACCTTCTTTGGGTCAATATGGGTACAAATACCCCAAAGTTTCGTGTCCTTAGCTGTAAAAAGGGAGAAGTTATACCCCAAATTGTGTATATCTGAATAATCGGTTGTATGGGAGCTATATGCTATAGTGGTCCGATTCCGCCAATTCCGACAAATGATCGATTGAGCACCAAAACTCACCCGTGTTCCAAATTTCAATCAAATATCTCAAAAACTGAGGGACTAGTTTGCGTTCACACAGACGGACGGACGGACGGACGGACAGACGGACATGGATTAAACGACTCAGCTCATGATTCTGATTATATCGGTATATATATTGATGAGTCTGTCACGCCTCCTTCTAGTACTTTCAAGATTTGATTTTCGGCACAAAGTTATAATACCATTTCATTCTCATGAAAGGTATAAAAAGTCTTTATGTTTTGTTATTTTTTTGTGGACAACTTTATAGTATATAGAGAAAGTATGCACATATCCATATGCATACCAACTCACAAGTATTTTATTACCAAAAAAAACCAAAATATTTTTTTATATACATTTTAAAGTTAAAATGCAAATATTATACATGCATGACATGAGAAACTGGAATATTCCGCTAACAGTGCTAGCAGCTTGAGACAATTTGGGCTAAATAAAAATGGCTAAATAATAAAATTATAAGTATGTACATATACATATGTATGTTTGTATAATAACATTGATTTTTATTTAAATTTATTGAGTTGCCTTTTTGCATGCCCAAAGTTTTGCATCAGTCAAAATTAGGTAAAAACTTATTCACTGTACATATGTATGCAATACAACATCCTGCAATGGAATTTTTTGACTGAAATAAGTGTCAAGGCCATTTCGAGAACACGCAATTGTGATTCCTATAACAAGAAAGCTAAATCACCATGTTCGCCTAACGAAATTTGACATATCGATATGGCTCCGCTAAACATTTGATGAAGTCAGCTTTTTACTTCATCAGCAAGACGTCTTTGAGTAGGCGCCATTCAGCTTATACCCCTTCTGATGCGCTGCAGTTGAAGGCCAAAACAGTGTGAGACTTTGTTCTGTTTTTTGTGTTTCTTGCGATGTAATGGAAAAAATTGGCCAGAAAAGGAGAACGCAGCTCGAATAATTGTTTCTTGTCAGTTATAAATCAAGGCCTTTTTTATTGCTTAGACCCGACTACTATGGGAATAATAAGCTCTAAAAATATATCTTAAGAAACGTGTTTCTGCCTAAATGTACTTTTATAATTAAACCCCGTTGATCACAAAAATGTTGTCTGCCTTCGCATTTGCGTCACACAGTTAGAATGAATATTAGCCACAAAAATATGCGTAACGGAAGGCTTAAAAAATGTTTGTTTACTTACTATTATCTTTGTTTAGATAACCATCATTAATCTGATTGAAAAGTCTGCAATTCTATAACGAAAGTATTCCTGAAAGGAAGTGTGTGTGAAGGTGTTGCATTGACGTATAATATTTCTGTACGTGCCTTCTTTTTGGTGCGAAAAAAAGCGCGCATGCAAATCATTACTAATTGAAGTTCAATGTCGTCAGAATGTCGCACATCTGTCACATTTCTTTAATTTGTTTTCATCTTAGTTATTGTTTGTTTTTTTACCCATCCAATTGGGTGGTACAACGTGTGCTCCAATCCTTCATTTCTTAAGTGTTCACCGTTTAATGTGCTGTGGTGGCATTGTGTGGCAATTAGTGTTGCACTGAAAAATACTACATGTGACGTTCGTTCATTTGTTTATTGTTATCATTAGTTATCATCTCTATTAGAATGTTGACAACAAATTTATATGCATACATACATACATACATATATAGGTGAAAAACAAATCTTTGAACAACAAGCTGTAATGATGCAGACGCTATGTGGTACTAGGGTTACCAGTTAAAAGCTCCATTTTTTCCCCTAACTAGTTATAACTAATACTATGTTATCACTAATTGTTTAGATTTGACAGTTATTTTGTGCTTCTTTACTTTGGCTTTGTTCAATAACTCAAAATTTTTAATTGCTTTTACAAATAGTTGCGAATTTTATGTTCAATAACCCAAAAAATTTGCAAGAGAGAGCCAAATTGGGAGAGTAAGACTTCGAGAGAGTTGAAAATAGTTGCAAGTAAAATTTTCACTTGCAACTACTTGCAGCTTTAAAAAAATAAAAGCGTCAAAAACATATGATCACAAAAATTTCAATTGGAAATATGCAAAAATTTTAATCGCAAATTTTTAATTGCATACTAAATAAATTAGCGCAAAAAGGAATCTTACGATGTTGTGGAATATCCAAAGTATATTTTCGTCTTCCTAATTCAGTTATTTACATTCATTTTCAATTTCAAAGATTTCAATTACAACCTAACCTAAAAATCAAATTGTCAGCTGTTTACTTGCAAATGTTTACGATTTTGTGTTCAATAACTTTGGTTTATAATTTTCTCTTTTACTCGTTTTTACTCTTAATTTGTCACTGGTGCTCTTGTTGCAAGTAAAGTTGTTGAACAAAGCTAAACTGTCCATAAGAGCGCCAAAATGACAGTTCCACTAGCCCACTTTGCTATTTTTGACTTGACAAGCAAATTTTACTAGCGAGAAGAAGAAATGTCAAAGCAAATATCTGTCAAAAAAAGTAAACAGTAAATCAAATATGTACGTTATTTTTAAACGGTTTTATTTAGCTCACCCCGTTTGTTTTATTATTTATTATTTATTCTTGGGTCAAATTTAGTAATTCAAATTTCACCCTCTTCCTGTCAACCGATTAATCTGAAATTTTGCACGCATGTATAACCCCGATGACAATGCAATATTATGAAAAAAAAATTCCGATAGGTGGCGCGTGGGTCGCTATATTTACAAAAATCGCATTTATGGTCCTATTTGGCTGAAATTCGGAACATGTATTACTACCTTGAAAAGAAATATTTTCTTAAAAAAAAAATTCCGCTAGGTGGCGCGTGGGTCGCTATATTTACAAAAATCGCATTTATGGTCCGATTTGGCTGAAATTCGGAACATGTATTACTACCTTGAAAAGAAATATTTTCTTTAAAAAAAATTCCGCTAGGTGGCGCGTGGGTCGCTATATTTACAAAAATCGCATTTATGGTCCGATTTGGCTGAAATTCGGAACATGTATTACTACCTTGAAAAGAAATATTTTCCTAAAAAAAAAATTCCGCTAGGTGGCGCGTGGGTCACTATATTTACAAAAATCGCATTTATGGTCCGATTTGGCTGAAATTCGGAACATGTATTACTACCTTGAAAGGAAATATTTTCCTAAAAAAAACTTCCGATAGGTGGCGCGTGGGTCGCTATAGAGGCGTTGGACTGCAATAAACTAACGGGCAAGAAACTTGCAATAATGAAGCACTAAATGAATTAAACAGAATGCGAAATAAAAACTAAAAACTAGAAAATAACAAGTAAGGAAGCCTAAGTTCGAGTGCAATCGAACATTAGATACTCAGCTGTATGCTTTCATTGTTTGTTTGCGTTTGTTCGATATAGGGTGTATTTTATATGAAACGAGTGCTGCATAAACAGGGCGCAGCCACGCCCATTTTCAAAATTTATATCAATCATCCAAATAAGCATACAAATATTATTGTTAGTGCAAAATTTCATCCCTCTATGACTTTTAGTTACAAAGACTTCACGTTACAAATTCCAAAAGGGTGTTCCAGAAATATCTTTGTTAAAAAGTAGGCGTGGTCATAAACCGATTTCAATACATTTTTGCGTGTCTATTAACACATGTTATAAAAGTGTATAAACCAAGTTTCGTCATAATATCTCAATTATTTGTCGAGTTAAAGGCTAAGAAATCTCATATATCCCTTTGTCTAAAAAGAGGCGGTGCCACGCCCATTTTCCAAACTTTTTTATTTTTTGTTTCCGGTCTATTGTAAAACTCATGTCACAAAATTTCAATGAATTATCTTTATATTTCACATAGATATCGCTTAAAATGGTTTTATTAGGTCACTTTATAATACACATATATAAAAGTGGGCGCGGTCGTCAACCGATTTTGGTAATTTTTCGTCCACACATTTGGCTAAGTAAATATATCACGCGTACCAGATTTCATCGATATATCTTTAACGGTTTCTGAGTTATGGCTTATTAAACTTTCAATATTCGCTCCTTAATAAGTGGGCGTGGCACCGCCCATTTTCCAAAATTTTTGTAGTTTTTGTTTTATGTCCATAGTTGGACTCCTGCCACAAAATCTCAGTGATTGATCTTTATATTTGACAGAGATATCGCTTAAAATGTTTTTATTAGGCCCCCTTATATTTCCTATATATAAAAGTGGGCGTGGCCGTCAACCGATTTTGATAATTTTTCGCCAAAACATTTGACTAAGTAATTATATTACGCGTACCGAATTTCATCGATATATCTTCAACGGTTTCTGAGTTATGACTCATAAAACTTTCAATGTCTGCCCCTTAATAAGTGGGCGTGGCACCGCCCATATTCCAAAATTTTTGTGTTTTTTGTTTTATGTCCATAGTTGGACTCATGCGACAAAATTTCAATGATAGATCTTTATATTTGACAGAGATATCGCTTAAAATGGTTTTATTAGGTCACTTTATAATACACATATATAAAAGTGGGCGTGGCCGTAAACCGATTTTGATAATTTTTCGTCAAAACATTTGTCTATGTAAGCAAATTACGCGTACCAAATTTCATCGATATATCTTCAACGGTTTCTGAGTTATGACATATAAAACTTTCAATGTTTGACCCTTAATAAGTGGGCGTGGCACCGCCCATTTTCCAAAACTTCATCAAATTTCTTCATAAGGGCCCGAGCTCAATACGTGGGTAAAATTTTAAAACTCTAGCTATATTAGTGGCTGAGATACCAAATTTCCGATTTTTTCTATATAGGAAAAGTGGGCGTGGTCATGATCCGATTTCGCCCATTTTCAATACCAACCGTCCCAGTCTCGATACCAACTTGCGTTCCAAATTTCATCAAAATATCTCAATTTTTGCGCGAGTTAGAGTGTTTACAGACGGACGGACGGACGGACGGACGGACGGACGGACATGGCTCAATCGATTTCTCTTTTCACCCTGATCATTTTGATATATATAAGTCTATATCTATCTCGATTATTTCATTCTGTTACAATCCACCGTTATGTGATTAAAACTATAATACTCTGTGTACTAGTACAGCTGAGTATAAAAAGAAAAAGAAAAAGAAAAAGAAAAAGAAAAAGAAAAAGAAAAAAGGAAAAAGAAGAAGAAAAGGACAAAGAAAAACAATAAGAAGAATAGGAGGAGGAAGCAGAAGTAGAAGCAGAAGTAGAAGACATATTGGTCGATAACAACACCAAAGCGTGGTCATAAACCGATTTCAATACATTTTTGCGTGTCTATTAACACATGTTATAAAAGTGTATAAACCAAGTTTCGTCATAATATCTCAATTATTTGTCGAGTTAAAGGCTAAGAAATCTCATATATCCCTTTGTCTAAAAAGAGGCGGTGCCACGCCCATTTTCCAAACTTTTTTATTTTTTGTTTCCGGTCTATTGTAAAACTCATGTCACAAAATTTCAATGAATTATCTTTATATTTCACATAGATATCGCTTAAAATGGTTTTATTAGGTCACTTTATAATACACATATATAAAAGTGGGCGCGGTCGTCAACCGATTTTGGTAATTTTTCGTCCACACATTTGGCTAAGTAAATATATCACGCGTACCAGATTTCATCGATATATCTTTAACGGTTTCTGAGTTATGGCTTATTAAACTTTCAATATTCGCTCCTTAATAAGTGGGCGTGGCACCGCCCATTTTCCAAAATTTTTGTAGTTTTTGTTTTATGTCCATAGTTGGACTCCTGCCACAAAATCTCAGTGATTGATCTTTATATTTGACAGAGATATCGCTTAAAATGTTTTTATTAGGCCCCCTTATATTTCCTATATATAAAAGTGGGCGTGGCCGTCAACCGATTTTGATAATTTTTCGCCAAAACATTTGACTAAGTAATTATATTACGCGTACCGAATTTCATCGATATATCTTCAACGGTTTCTGAGTTATGACTCATAAAACTTTCAATGTCTGCCCCTTAATAAGTGGGCGTGGCACCGCCCATATTCCAAAATTTTTGTGTTTTTTGTTTTATGTCCATAGTTGGACTCATGCGACAAAATTTCAATGATAGATCTTTATATTTGACAGAGATATCGCTTAAAATGGTTTTATTAGGTCACTTTATAATACACATATATAAAAGTGGGCGTGGCCGTAAACCGATTTTGATAATTTTTCGTCAAAACATTTGTCTATGTAAGCAAATTACGCGTACCAAATTTCATCGATATATCTTCAACGGTTTCTGAGTTATGACATATAAAACTTTCAATGTTTGACCCTTAATAAGTGGGCGTGGCACCGCCCATTTTCCAAAACTTCATCAAATTTCTTCATAAGGGCCCGAGCTCAATACGTGGGTAAAATTTTAAAACTCTAGCTATATTAGTGGCTGAGATACCAAATTTCCGATTTTTTCTATATAGGAAAAGTGGGCGTGGTCATGATCCGATTTCGCCCATTTTCAATACCAACCGTCCCAGTCTCGATACCAACTTGCGTTCCAAATTTCATCAAAATATCTCAATTTTTGCGCGAGTTAGAGTGTTTACAGACGGACGGACGGACGGACGGACGGACAGACGGACGGACGGACGGACGGACGGACGGACGGACGGACGGACGGACATGGCTCAATCGATTTCTCTTTTCACCCTGATCATTTTGATATATATAAGTCTATATCTATCTCGATTATTTCATTCTGTTACAATCCACCGTTATGTGATTAAAACTATAATACTCTGTGTACTAGTACAGCTGAGTATAAAAATAGGTAAAAAAACTTTTTAAGTTAAACGGTTTTATGTTATACATACATTGCAATGTTTAAGATAAATGTACTAAAAACCAAAAAATAATAAAATAGATACAGTCGTGGGAATTATAAACATTTGCATAGACTAGACTAAAATAAAACCGGGGGGCACGTCAATTGTCTACAAATTATCGACTTAATGTGCGATAGAAGAATCGTTTAATTCGTCGTTAGGCAGTTGGCCCGCAGACGGTGAGGAAAATACTTACTATTTTCTTGCTCATGGAAATTCCAATAGTTATACACTCCATGTTAATAAAAGAGATGTTGCAACTAGTTTATCGTTGGACATTCACACGAGGAATCGTTTCACTGCTCGTAGTTTGTCTTTAATCGACAAAACATATGATAAAAGTACTACTCGCTCACCACTATGAAACCCTAAAACTCGCTTATAATAGAGCTGCAAAACCATCGATAGTCGGACCACTCGATAGTTTCGATAGTCGAAAAAAAAACTATCGATACTATCGATAGTTTTTTATGAATATTTCACTAAAATAAAAAAACCATCCCTTGTTTACAGCTTTCTTTCCAAAAAGTCTTTAATTTGTTACGCAAAACAATAATTAAATAAAAGATCAAATAAGAATTAGATACTTCACTTACACTAAGAGAAAAATCAAACAAAAGTTGGTTAATAGTACTAATTTCACACTTGTTTAATATTACCATTGTTGATATATTAGACAGTGTTTTTGGTTATATTAACCATGATATTTGTTGATATAACAAAATGTTCGTTCAAATCTTCAACCAATTTCTTGTTACTATTAAACAATTTGTTGGTTATATTTTTATGCCAGGAGCAGCACTGTTATGTATGATCTATAAGAGAGTGTTAATATGTTAACTGAATAACAAAGAAAATTCCAAATACTCACTCTCTCGCTCTCTACAATTCGGGTCCAGCCATTCAACTTCGTCAAGCAGGTGTTGAAGGCGATGGTAACAACAGAGCCGAAGCCATAAAGCTTCGTAAATATTTTTACTTTTTTTAGATATGAATTAACCAATATTTTCGTTAATATAACAAATATACACGTTGGGGAAACCAACTTTCTGTTTGATATTGATTGTTACCAAAATATTGGTTAATGGTACAATGAAAATGTACATATTACATTTTTTCCTTTTGACATGAATAAATCAACCAATAAAACATTAACCAAGAGGTTGGTTGAAAAAACCATTGTACTTTTTTCTCTGTGTATGTATATAGCATTTTCTGGGGCCAAATCGTCGTAGTCGTGAACGAGAAAAAAATTTCGAAATTTTTAAATTTGGTATCACCACATTCGTTAACGAGTGGACACTATCGAAATTTGATATTCTCTCATTCGTTCACGAGTATTTCATCATTCGAACAGACCGAAATTTCATTCGAATAGAAATTATCAAACGAATAAATAAATGAGTGGGAATGCAAATATGATTTGCACTACCACTAATCGTTTAATAGCAGCGGAAACCTATGGTCGTAGTTAAGGTATTTAGTGGGCAATCTATTTATTAACGGCAAGGAAGTTTATGGGATATTGTACCCATGGAATTAGGCTTAGAAAAGTGAACAACACGGCATTATAATATGTTTTGTGTATATCAATAGGTGTTAAAGTTGTTAATAAATTTCTTTTAAATACGAAGAAGGTAAAGAAATACTTATACATGTAGTTATAACATAGGACATAGGCCGTGTTGGTTTCCGTTCACTTTTCTAAGCTTAATACCTTAACTACCACCATATGTTTCCTCTTATTCTTCTTCTTCGATTCTGGCCAAATCCAACAAAGTGCGCCAATTGTTTCTGTCTCGTGCAGCATGGCGGCATTATGGAATACATAGGAGTCAGCATCCCTGTCCACCTGATTTTCCCAACGCAGTGGAGCTCTCCCCTTTCTTCTGCGTTGAGCGAGTTTCGATAGAAATACTTTCTTCGCCGGAGCACCATAGGTTTCCACTGCTATTAAATGATGAGTGGTAGTGCAAATCAATTTTTCACTACCACTCATTATTGATTGGGTAGTGCAAGGCTGAATGCAATCAAAATTTAGTGCACTTTGCTCAATCCTGATATGAATAATTATAGGAATAAAATTAATATGCATAATGGCCAAATACATGATTGAACACATAAACTGGGCCACAAATATGATACCGAATGGCGAAGCTTAATGGTAAATGTCCCCCTATAAAAGATGCTAAAGCATGGCTTAAGGTACCTACGTATAAATTTTTTTATGCAATTTTTTCACACCTTTTAGGTCCTTGCTGACCAAAAACCCAATGTCAAGAAGTTGCCATTTAACAAGGATTCGAAGAAGAGAACTTGCGGGGCCCTAATGAGGAAAGACTTTTAACGGCGACAAATGGGCAAATCATGCAGGTTTCTGGGATGGATGTTGCTGTTGATGGAATGATTTCTGTTAAACGATTCGGAAATACATATATTGCCCCAAAGCAGCAATGCCCCGGCGGCAATAATCGAAACTAATACCTTATGATTGCTTCTATCACGAATATGTACATATGTACATATATCTCCTTACGATTGCACAATTGTGTTCATCTTCTGACTCCGAAGAACTCATGTGCAAAAGAACTCATATGCAAAAGAAGTAAGTATATTAATAAAACTCTTCGTTAAAAGTAAAAATGTGTACCAAAATTTACTTTTTTTAAAATAATTTTCCTTCAATTTGACATATGTATGTACATTTGTTTTGTTTTTTATTTGTGGAATATAAGTTTGGATAATAAAATTTCGATACGAACTGTTTCGAATGGGACAATTCAGCCAGTCGATACGTTTCTAAATTTTATTCGTTTCGAATGCTCGCTCGTTCACGACTGCCACGATTTGGCCCCTGGTTAAATTAAACCTTAAAAAGAGGAATGGTTTTGTTTACATTTTCCTTTTCAAAGTCTTTAATTTTTTTTTAACGCATAACATTAATTAATTAACAAAATAACAACAAATAGGAATTAAATACTTCACTTATATGTATAGCATTTTTTGGTTAAATTAAACCTTTTTCAATTTAAAATTTGCACTTGATTTGAAGAAGGTTTCATTTGACTTGAAAACGCTATAGTAATAAAACTAAAAGTAGTACAATTGTTTTTTAGCATCTTTGGCGCTGACTAGTACATAAGGCACATTGTTTATACATTTCATTAATGTAAAATACCGATAATCAAAAGGCACACTGTTTAAACATTTCATTAATGTAGAATACACTATGCTTTAAATAAATCAAAAAACAAAAAAATAGGAAGAATTTCAGTTATGGGGGAGGATAGGTATGGGCCTGCTGAGCACAGAACAATAAAATATCCTTTTTGCTTCACATGAAAGAAATCGCTAAAAATAATGTTTTTATCAGATATCTTTGACATTACGTTAACAATTAAACTGGCTAATTTAAAAAAAATAATTTTTTTCTGATTTTTACAAGTTTTTATAAAAAACTTAATTTGAAAATCAAAACTCAAAAATCGGAAAAAATTAAAAATTTTGACATTGACCAGATGTCATTTAGCGAGGTGTGGTTCAATTACTACAAGTTATATATCGTTAGAAGCGTGGATTTTAGTCGCCTCTTACGACAGACATTCCTTACCACGGGTATATTCTAAGCCCCCTAACCCGCTGGGGTATTAATTTGACCAATTTGATATCGAAATCCAACTCCTCCCTAACATTCAGTATTCTTCTCTTGGGACAAAACTACAAGAATGAATAGAGATAACCATCGATAGTGGAAAAAAATTATCGATAGTGACACGAAAAAAAAACTATCGATACTATCGATAGTGCCATCGATAGTTTTGCAGCTCTAGCTTATAATCGAGCTTGCTAGCTTTTTTCCACATTCTAGCCCTACTTATCACACGTCCATCGTTGTCGGTTGAACAACTGCCTAATTATAGTGTAACATTACAAAACAAACATTTTAATCAACGATTGTAGACAATTGACGTGCCCCACGGTTTTATTTTAGTCTAGTCTATGCAAATGTTTATAATTCCCACGACTGTATCTATTTTATTATTTTTTGGTTTTTAGTACATTTATCTTAAACATTGCAATGTATGTATAACATAAAACCGTTTAACTTAAAAAGTTTTTTTACCTATTTTTATATTTAGAAAAGGTGAAAATGGAAACAGTAATTTTCGGCCGTAATTTCCATTCAATACGCTAACTAAAAAAGCTGGCACTTCTACAAAGAAATACATATATCTAGCTGGTACATGGCATGTTTAGTTTTAAAATGGTTTTAAAAGCGGTCCATTCCAATCGGCAAACGAACATGAGCAAAATTTAGGTGAAACAACAAGTGATCGCACTGCAGTTTCACACCCACATTATTTTAAAAAAAATGTGTTATACAATTTCCGCTTTAGCAAACCATTGGCCTTTGTTTACTTATTCCTAAATAATGTATTTTTTTTATTTACCAATTGCTTAAATTGTTTTCTTTCTTTGCTCACAGATGCCTGCCTACGCTGCCAAGCCGAAAATAAACGTGACGTTTTAGGCCGTCAGGATTGCGTGGTCGTTTGGGGCGAATGCAATCACTCATTCCATCATTGTTGCATGTCGTTGTGGGTGAAGCAGAATAATCGTTGTCCTCTTTGCCAACAGGAATGGTCCATACAACGTATGGGCAAGTAAGCGCGTGGCGTTTTTGCAGCGACAAAAGCAGTTCTAAATATTTTAAGGAGACACACATATGTACATATGTAAATATATTGATGCGTGTGTATGTACGTACTACATATTTGATTGATACTCATTTAAGTGAGCAGTAAACGATTTTCCTCAATAGATTTGTAAGTTACAATAATGCGTTCATTGTATGTAATCCTTAATTTAAGATGAAAATATTGGAGAAATGTATTACCGAAAAAATAGAAGAGAAAAATGTTGGAATAAATTTTAAATTGTATTTGCATGCTAAAATATAATTCATCGCATCTGTAGTATGTAGTACGTAGTAGTTTGGGTAAGTCTAACAAAAATAGAAATTATGCATACGGTTTTTTTCCCAAATACATATGTAGATACTAGTTTTGTTCGTTTACGGATATTTTTTGATGTTTTTCGAAAACTTTTAAAAACAAACACTTTGTCGCCGTTTTTTTACGCCAAATCTCCAACAGAAGAGAACCAACTGAGAGAGAAAACTGACATTTCATTTTGTGAGAAGCTGTTGAATTCTGTTGGACACATTTTTGCCAACAGCAATTTTCCAACAGGAAAACAGCTGATCAAACAACAGCTGACTTGAATTTTTGCAAGTAACAAGATTTGCAAAATATACAAATCAATTATAAAATTGGAAAAATACACTAAATTGGCAACAAATATGGATAAATTAAATATGCAAAATAAGTTACATACTTTTTGCGAAGTATTTATATGTATATTATGTACCTTAGTAAATTGTAATCTCCTTTGCGGGAATATATATTAACGGGGCCGCTGTGGTGCAGTGGGGAATGGTGTGGCGGACAGTGGCTAGTCTGCCATACCAGAGGTCATGGGTTGGATCCCCAACCTGGATAGAGGGAAAATTTGTATATAATGATCCACGATCCGATAACAATTAATTTTGCAGAGGGTAGGGGTGGTCTCACAGATCACAAAAAAACAAGGTACTACCCTCCGGACGCTTATAGTTCAGGAGACATTCCTTGTTAAATTAATGTATGTATGTGTAGAACATCTTTCTGCGTTGGCGGCTTTTGGCCGTGCTTCAATAAAATTACCCTCAGCCGGCAGAATTCTCTTTCTGGATTAATATCCATGGAGCAATCCACAGTTGTTTTGTATAGAACACCTTTTGCCTTCAACCGCGCTTTACAAAAATAACCCTCAGCCGGGAGAATTCTATTTCTGGAGAACTTTAATATTATAATTTAATAATAGTTGAAAGTCTTAAGATAAGATGAATTATCATCTACAGAATATTTCCTGAAAGTTTCACTGAGCCTGGATAGACAACAAATTCTAACTAAAACCCATTTATCCGGATTTTAAAAATAGCAGCCACTCTAGGCAGTGGGTGGCACACCCTCCGAGAGTAGTTCTGCAGTGGGTCGGCTTCAGTATAATGCGCCCGCCGTATTTATTTTCAAACGACTGGAACTTTCGGGAAATCTTCTATGGATGTTAATTTTACTAATTATAACACTCCCGATCGCTCCGCAGATATAATTCGAGAAAGGAAATTTTGCTGGCTGGGGCTATTTTTTTTAAAGCGCGGCCAAATGCCGCCAACGCAAAAGTTTGTTCTACTCAAAAGTACTGTGGATCGGTCCATAGAGGGTTATTTTTTTAAAGCATGGCCAGGGCCGGGTGCATTAAATTTAAATCTCTTCTGCGGGGCAGCAGACGCGAAGACATACTGCGGTGGAAAACAGTATGGACATGGGTACAAAGAAAAGCAATTGTTAGTGTGATAATTATTACAATGAAATCCTATTTATTAGATAATAACAGCGAACCCCAGCGGGTTAGGGGGTCTAGAATATACCCGTTGTAAGGAATGCCTGTCGTAAGACGCGACTAAAATCCACCGGCCTAGAAGGTTGATTATGGCCAGCAAAAATCGTTCGCACGACAGTCGGGCTAGTGTCAGAAGGGACTAGTACCCGAGCGTACCGGATTTATCCGGCAAAGGACTGTCACATCCCCTACACTCCCCAAAACCTTTGGGGAGTGTCTTGGTGGCTACAACAACAACAACATGAAGTTAATTGTATTGCAGATACATACATACATATGTGCATATATCTCCACTGTTTTCAGGCAGAATTGTAACTCCATTAGCATTTATATAGAACAAACAGTGCCGATTTATTGTAAAAGAGAGTTCCGGATGCATTTCCGAACTTCAAAAAACCTTTGTGCGAGCCTATGCGAACGATTTTTAGATTGAGGAGGTTATCGCGAAGTGACAAAAGACTGACCAAAACGAAACCCAAAACGAATCAAAAGAAATTAAATAAGAAAAAAACTATGTTTTATTTTATTATTTTTATGTTATATGTACATATATACATAATTAACAGCAATAATTTCCACCAATTTTATTATCATTTTAATTTTAATCCTTTTTATCCTTTGAATTTGGGGCTTGTGAATGTAAATAAAAATCAGCTGTTTGCCAAAGCTGTTGAACTCTGCAAATTTTGTGTTCGTTTACCTCTTACGATATTTTTCTCTTGTGAGAGGATAGGTGCCATTTTTCTCCAACACCTGGCTGTTGGAGGCTGCTGAGTAAATGCTGTTGGAGAAAGTACGCGAACAAAGCTACTATCTACTAGATAGTAGAATTTAAAGTAGAAAAAAAAATTTATAACAAAAAAATTAATGCCCCGGGTGAGGCTCGAACTCACGACCTTAAGATTATGAGACTTACGCGCTGCCTACTGCGCCACCGAGGCTATGTTCAGTGTGGTGCCATAAGCTCTATATTAGTCAAAGGTGCGTTGACTGAAGCAAAATGACATTTTAAGTATGTTTAGACTTACGTGCGAGAACAATTAGCGCAAGGCCACATTGTTTTAGTTAAGTATATAACAATTTTAAACCGCTTGAAGCTGCATAGTACATCGTCAGCTTTAACTTAAAATTGGACTCGATAAAAGTTACATATGGATATACATACATAATTGATTTTTTTTGTGTACACCCTATGCCCAAAATAAAATTGAAGGTAATCATATGTGTCACTCTGTATCAATCCAACAACAAGTTTGTATGTGTCATTTTGCAAGCACCGAGCACTTGTCCCTTTGGCGCAGAGGATAGCGCGTTGGACTTCTAATCCAAAGGTCGCGGGTTCGATCCCCGCAAGGGATGTCTGTTGACATTTTTTTTTAATATTTAGATTTTTAAATTATTTTTTTTTTTTTTTGTATACACAAATATATGTTGTACGTACTATATTTCTTTTATTAATACTAGGCATGGGTAACACTGCGCTGCGCGGCGCAATTGCGCTAACACCAACCCTGGTGTTATTGCGCTAACTCCGATTTGGGAAATGCGCCTACTCAATATAGCGCCAACTCAATGTTGCGCCAACTCAATGTAGCGCCAACTCAGTATAGCGCCAACTCAATCTAGCGCCAACTCAATGATGCGCTATTGCAATATAACACTGACTCAATTTCGTGCGCTAACACCAGCTCCAATATAGCGCTAGTGTAAAATGGCGCAACCACAACGCCAATAACAGCATCATAGTATATGTATACGTATGACAACGTCACAATTATGTGTGCTTGATAGTGATCTAAGTGACTCTAATTTCCAGCATATTTTCACATATATACGGAATATTTTTCCAAATGATTATGAAAATTAATGTAGGCAGAATTGCGCCAAAAGAAATAAAACGGGGATAGTAAAGGCTGGTATCGACTTCTCAAGAAACAGCTCAAGAAATTTTTGGATTTATTTCTTGAGCAAAAAATAGTAGTAGGCAAGAAATTTTGACGTTTAGTAATCCACTGTGAATACCAAGTGAAATGAAGAAGAGCATCAAAAACGTAAACAAAATAAACCTTTTTGTAAACATAAGCAATTAGTAAGTTCTTAAAAAATATTAAATAAAAGCTTTAAATATATGTTTTCAATAGTTTTATTTTGTTGTTATTTTAGCAAATCATCGAAAGCGACGAGGATGACCTTATATTACTGGTAAACTGTGGTATATTGATGGCCGGAAAAGAATAAAATATGAGAAATTGATGCCAACTATGCCCTTGCATCATTAGAAAAATTGTGCATTCTATTTTTCGTTTCTTCTTTGCCATTTTCACTAACGATTTCCACGATTTTTTTTTCAACACGCAACTAACGTCAAAATTTCTTTAAGAAATAAATGCTCCGTGATATATTTCTTGGCAAAACCTGTGTTGCTGTGTTCGCATAACGTTTAAAAATATTATTAAAAAAGTGTACTAAATTTCTTGAGAGGTCGATACTCGCTCAAGAAAGTTTCACAAGAAAAATTTCTTGAGCATTTCTTGTACGTCATCTTATATGAAACTTTTGCGTTTCTTGAGAGGTCGATACTAAGCTTAAACAGTAACAAGCGAAAAAATGTTATTTATCGATTATTCGATGACAATTGCGCTAAAGGTGTTATTGCGCCAGTACCGTGAGTTGGCGCCACGGTTGGCGCTGGCGTTATTGTATCAGCGCCAAAAAAATTGCGCCATTACCCATGGCTAATTAATACAACAACAGGAATTTAAATAGCGATTGTGTGCAGGGTGCATTGAGTGATCGGATTACACCTTCATGAATTAAAAGCAAATGAAGATGGGCTTGACATTTTTTGCTGAACGATTTTTTTTATTGCTATTGTAAACTTCACAGTGAAAATTATACAATATGCATACAACGCGCTATGTATGTATTACACGTAGTACCTATATCAACATATAATTCATAATACATAAACACTTACATAATACCTATACAATATATGTTGAAAAACGAATAATCGCATTCAACTAAAAGCAACAAAAATGCTAATTCTTAACTTTTGCTTTTTGAAACATTTGATTTATATAATTCATGATTTCGGCTGCAGCGATGGCGACAGATTTCTTTCCAAAACATTTACATTCAGACGCAGTTTCTCGACATGGGTTGGATCGATCAATTCCTCCTCGGCCAAACGTTCAGCTCGATTTTCTTGTATAGATTCTGGAAAAACAAACATACATATCGTTGGCTTCGTGAGCAAATGTGCTAAGTCCAATTTTTTTCAAAATTGAGATTTTAATGCAGTAAGATAGTACAACTAAAAATACATCGTCTGCCAAAAAGAAGTTACCATAATGTTTGTTTTTCATGGTGTAATGCAGTGTTAAGCAAATGTGCTAAGTCCATAAAAAAATTTTTTTTTCAAAAATCTACGTGCTAAGTCCAGGTGAAAATAAGTAATTATTAATTTTTTTAATTTGTTTTGTAGAATGATATGGAATTATTACTACATTGCTTGCTTATTAAGGCTTGGGAATGCAAACGTTAATAATTTGCGGGAGTGGCTAGCTTTCCCACCAATTTGATATGCAAACTAGTTTGCGGTACTTTTTACATTTTTATTATACATTTTTACATTTTATTATATTTTCTATAGAGAGGGTACAGCATAATGTGGGCGTGGCCACACCCATTATCAACAGTGTTATCTGTCATCAGACCCAGCCTAAAATATTCTTGTTAGTGCAAAATTTCATCTCTTTATAAGATGCCACGTTACACGTCACAAGTTTCCAAAGGGAGTTTTACATTTTTTTTTAAGTAGGCGTGGTTCCAAACCGATTTTGCTAAAATTTTACTACAAGTAATAAAATTACATATGTACCTACACCAAGTTCCGCCGTAATATCTCAATTATACATATGTCGAATTACGGGTTCCGAAATCTCTTAGATTCACGATGCCACGCCCGTTTTCAAAAATATGTATGGTTTCTGTTTTGTCCATAGTTGGACTTATGCCGCAAACTTTCAATGAATTATCTTCATATTTGACAAAGGCGTCGCTTAAAATGTTTTTATTAGGCCACTTTATAGTTCCGATATATAAAAGTGGGCATGGTCGTCCACCGATTTGGACAATTTTTCTTCCAATCGTGTGCCTTAGCAAGTAAATCACGCTTTCCAAATTGCAACTATATATCTACTACCGTTTCTGAGTTATTGATGACTTATAACACTTTTAGAATTTATCCTTTCATAAGTGGGTGTGGCACCGCCCATTTTCGAGAATTTCAATTTATTTCTTTATAACGGCGTAAGCTCATTGCATGGATGGAATTTCATCCATTATCACTTTTTGCGTGTTTTTCGATATATACTATATAGGGAAAGTGGGCGTGGTTATCATCCAATTTCGTCTATTTTCAATACCAACCTTTCCTGTCTAGTTAGGAACCTCTGTACCAAATTTCATCAAAATATTTCAATTTTACTACGTACAGTTGAGTATAATAATTTGTGAGAAAATGTGCTAAGTCCTCCTAAAAAAACAAAATCATAGAAAGCAAATGTGCTAAGTCCTAAAGAAGCTCATAACTTTGTACAAGCTTTATATTAAAATGTGCCGATAACTGGTATTTTAGCACCACCATCTGAGGAAGAAAACTGCATTTTCAGATTTTTAAAATAGTAACAACAAAACAAGTTAGGAGGTTTTTTGTCTCTCCTGAAAAGTTACCAGAAATGGACTTAGCACATTTGCTCACGAAGCCAACGATATGCAGTTTATTTAGCAAAAAGCAAAGCTAGAAAGGCGCTTGGCTATTCATACTCACTGCTATAAGGCGTGTATTTATCCGAGAGTAAGTTTTCTAAATTGTAGCCTATGAATCCAACAACTCCAGCAATGGGCAAAGTTATGTAGACAGCATTGCGCCGCAATAATGCCATTATAACTGGCCACATTTCCTTTTAAATGTTCTGTTTGTGTTTATAAACTAATATTAGTGCTTAATTTGTAAAGATTTTCACAACAACTTTGTTTATTTCTTTGCGAGTATCGAAATGTCTTCTACTGCCGGCATGTGTTTGCCAAACAGCTGATTGTCATAATTGACATTTTTAATTTTTATTCGTTTTGTTTTAATTATTTGTAATAAGTAGCACCCTGTGTCTAATTTGAAATTTAATTAATCCATTTGCAAAAGAAGGAAAACAAATAAACACAGTGCACTGGAGCGAATCTAAATCTAACCAGCTATAGGCCGTATTTCTGTAATTCGCGTCGTGCTCCCCAACTTTACGAACTCTGTGGGGTTCTATGTTGATCTTGAACGGCATCTACCCAGTAAATCTATTTATGGTGATGCTCTGCGGCACAATTGTACTTGGAGGATATGATAGGATATTATCTAGAAACCGAACGCCCTGGATTCATGTTCAGAAAGGTAAGAATTCATCTTTTTCATATTCTAAATTTGACCAATTTTTTACCATACCATACGAAATCTGTGTGGTACGACGATATGTAACATCCGAAATAAAAAATAAATCTGCAATTACACGTACTCAAACCTTTTAATACCATCATCGAATTGTATCGTATTTCTTAAAACTAATTGAGGTAAATTTCTCCTTGGAACTTTCTATTGGTGCATGTATGCGTATTTGTCGTAAATGTGTATCCCGTCCATTTTGATGATTGGCAACAATCGCTATTTGAAGCATGTAAATGCGTACGGGACGTGATTTATTATTCTCCACATGTATGGCAGTCCAACCTATAAATTAAAACGTTTAGGTTTATACTTCTATTTTAAATATAAACTGGCATACCTGACGGTTCGAATAATTCATGATTTTGTAGCTCCTGCAAATCATTGAAGTTTGAACCAGTGCGTAGCGAGATGCGTGATGGCGTATAACTTTCATCCAATTTATAATCGGCATACAAATAAACAGCACTAATTCGTGTCTTGCGATGAAATTGTACGTTTACCAAATGCGGCAGTTGACCGTCCGATTGCCAATAAGTATCGATGATGTTGTCACGCAGTCTCTCCACACCAAAACCTGGTTTACATGATGACAAACTCCACACTGCTTGGTTGCCTATTTCACGCACAGCTCCCGAACGCTCCAAAGGCAGCGGATCTTGATTACTGACTTCTTCGTCGCCGTTACCTTCCATTTGTGTTTGTCATAAAATTTGTAGGGAATGATGCTCTCTGCTTTATATGTTTCTCTTATTTAAATTTATTTATTGGAATAACATGGTTTAACTTTATAAGTTTGAAACTAGAATTTGTTTATATTTTTCGCGAAATTGACAGCAATTGCCGGCTGTGTCAAACAGCTGATTTGTGTTTATAATTGAATAGAGTTGCTAGAGTTCAGTAATTAATTTACTTGGCTTTCAAAAGATTCGGTTTTAATAAGTACAATGGGTCGAATATTTTTGCAAAATTGGGTGAGTTTCTAAGAAAAAGCTGCTCCGCAACTGTTGAGCTGAACAGTTGCCAACAGTTGTGTAGCAGTTGAGTTAAACAGCTACGTCTTAGAAACGGTTTGATGAATTTATCAGCTGTTTGGCTTTACACAACATGTTGAGCTCAAGTAGCGAAGAAAATTTCTGATGCAAAAAATGGCGAAAAGTTGCCAACTGTTGAGCTGAGCGGAATTACTCAACAGTGCGTTTCTAAGACAAACACTCAACAGTTGCACAACAGCTCAGTCTTAGAAACTCACCCATTGACAGTACTACAAGCTAACATTTATTGGAATGATTTGCTTTAGAAAATGTTGCTGAATAGAGAAGAAGAAAAAATCAAAGAAAAAGTATGTAACCAGTAATGAAAATTAGTTATTTTTATTTAAAGAAATTAGAATGAAAACAGTATGTGAATGAAGAGAATATGACAGTTCTACTAACTTTACTGTAAAAATTTCCACTAGCAGGTTACTAGCAAGAAGAAGAAATGTCAAAGCAAATATGTGTTAAATAAAATAGCAAGCAGTGAATAAAATTAGTTATTTTTATTTAAAGAAGGTAAAAATGGAAGCAGTAAGCAAATTTATGCCACGGCATGGAAATAAGCAAAATTAGCTACTGACTGTTACTTTCCCTACACTTCCAAGAGAGTGGCTCGGGGGCTACAATGAAAAAATTTGCTAATTTCGTGCATCTTTACTTTTTTGCTAACATCTCTCACTGAGAACAAATCTCACTTTACTCTCAAGAATTTTGTTGCATGAGACTAGTATCATATGTTAGTTTTTGCTAGTAAAGTAAAGAAAAGAACACAATAGAGAATAATAGGTCTGTTCGATAAACGCACTAGAGTACTATAGTGCAGAAAAAGGCGTTCGATGAGCATTTTTTTGCACTTAACTGTTCAGAACTCAGTTTTTTGAGTTAGCACCAACTTAAACTTTACTGCACTAAACTACACCACCTTCATAGCTAGTGTAAGTTAGTGCAGCATATGAAAACAGCTGCTTTTAAAAGTTAAGGAGGCAAAATAATAGAAAACCAAAAGTAAACTAAAAAAATATGGGGTTTTCTTCTCTGTATGGCAGATTATATCCATTGCGTGGTCTAAGCCAAATGGGTAGGCAACCAAACGAAATTGCTAATAAATTTTTTGAAGCAGCACAAACCGCAATTGGGGAAAAGTTTACGAGTGAAAACAAAGCAAAGAATTTGGCAAGTTATCCGATCAAAAATACAAAATTTGTGTAAATTTAATAGCTATAAATTTGATCATTGAGAATTGTTTGTTTACATTAATCAGCTGGTTTGCACTAAATCAACATTTTCGTTAGTTTTCGTTCGCTGAAGCCTTTGCACTAAATTGCTCTGACAACTGTCAGATGTTGTTCTGCCCTACACTGTTCTACCCTACACTGGGTAACACTGCGCTGCGCGGCGCAATTGCGCTAACACCAACCCTGGTGTTATTGCGCTAACTCCGATTTGGGAAATGCGCCAACTCAATATAGCGCCAACTCAATGTTGCGCCAACTCAATGTAGCGCCAACTCAGTATAGCGCCAACTCAATCTAGCGCCAACTCAATGATGCGCTATTGCAATATAACACTGACTCAATTTCGTGCGCTAACACCAGCTCCAATATAGCGCTAGTGTAAAATGGCGCAACCACAACGCCAATAACAGCATCATAGTATATGTATACGTATGACAACGTCACAATTATGTGTGCTTGATAGTGATCTAAGTGACTCTAATTTCCAGCATATTTTCACATATATACGGAATATTTTTCCAAATGATTATGAAAATTAATGTAGGCAGAATTGCGCCAAAAGAAATAAAACGGGGATAGTAAAGGCTGGTATCGACTTCTCAAGAAACAGCTCAAGAAATTTTTGGATTTATTTCTTGAGCAAAAAATAGTAGTAGGCAAGAAATTTTGACGTTTAGTAATCCACTGTGAATACCAAGTGAAATGAAGAAGAGCATCAAAAACGTAAACAAAATAAACCTTTTTGTAAACATAAGCAATTAGTAAGTTCTTAAAAAATATTAAATAAAAGCTTTAAATATATGTTTTCAATAGTTTTATTTTGTTGTTATTTTAGCAAATCATCGAAAGCGACGAGGATGACCTTATATTACTGGTAAACTGTGGTATATTGATGGCCGGAAAAGAATAAAATATGAGAAATTGATGCCAACTATGCCCTTGCATCATTAGAAAAATTGTGCATTCTATTTTTCGTTTCTTCTTTGCCATTTTCACTAACGATTTCCACGATTTTTTTTTCAACACGCAACTAACGTCAAAATTTCTTTAAGAAATAAATGCTCCGTGATATATTTCTTGGCAAAACCTGTGTTGCTGTGTTCGCATAACGTTTAAAAATATTATTAAAAAAGTGTACTAAATTTCTTGAGAGGTCGATACTCGCTCAAGAAAGTTTCACAAGAAAAATTTCTTGAGCATTTCTTGTACGTCATCTTATATGAAACTTTTGCGTTTCTTGAGAGGTCGATACTAAGCTTAAACAGTAACAAGCGAAAAAATGTTATTTATCGATTATTCGATGACAATTGCGCTAAAGGTGTTATTGCGCCAGTACCGTGAGTTGGCGCCACGGTTGGCGCTGGCGTTATTGTATCAGCGCCAAAAAAATTGCGCCATTACCCATGGCTAATTAATACAACAACAGGAATTTAAATAGCGATTGTGTGCAGGGTGCATTGAGTGATCGGATTACACCTTCATGAATTAAAAGCAAATGAAGATGGGCTTGACATTTTTTGCTGAACGATTTTTTTTATTGCTATTGTAAACTTCACAGTGAAAATTATACAATATGCATACAACGCGCTATGTATGTATTACACGTAGTACCTATATCAACATATAATTCATAATACATAAACACTTACATAATACCTATACAATATATGTTGAAAAACGAATAATCGCATTCAACTAAAAGCAACAAAAATGCTAATTCTTAACTTTTGCTTTTTGAAACATTTGATTTATATAATTCATGATTTCGGCTGCAGCGATGGCGACAGATTTCTTTCCAAAACATTTACATTCAGACGCAGTTTCTCGACATGGGTTGGATCGATCAATTCCTCCTCGGCCAAACGTTCAGCTCGATTTTCTTGTATAGATTCTGGAAAAACAAACATACATATGCAGTTTATTTAGCAAAAAGCAAAGCTAGAAAGGCGCTTGGCTATTCATACTCACTGCTATAAGGCGTGTATTTATCCGAGAGTAAGTTTTCTAAATTGTAGCCTATGAATCCAACAACTCCAGCAATGGGCAAAGTTATGTAGACAGCATTGCGCCGCAATAATGCCATTATAACTGGCCACATTTCCTTTTAAATGTTCTGTTTGTGTTTATAAACTAATATTAGTGCTTAATTTGTAAAGATTTTCACAACAACTTTGTTTATTTCTTTGCGAGTATCGAAATGTCTTCTACTGCCGGCATGTGTTTGCCAAACAGCTGATTGTCATAATTGACATTTTTAATTTTTATTCGTTTTGTTTTAATTATTTGTAATAAGTAGCACCCTGTGTCTAATTTGAAATTTAATTAATCCATTTGCAAAAGAAGGAAAACAAATAAACACAGTGCACTGGAGCGAATCTAAATCTAACCAGCTATAGGCCGTATTTCTGTAATTCGCGTCGTGCTCCCCAACTTTACGAACTCTGTGGGGTTCTATGTTGATCTTGAACGGCATCTACCCAGTAAATCTATTTATGGTGATGCTCTGCGGCACAATTGTACTTGGAGGATATGATAGGATATTATCTAGAAACCGAACGCCCTGGATTCATGTTCAGAAAGGTAAGAATTCATCTTTTTCATATTCTAAATTTGACCAATTTTTTACCATACCATACGAAATCTGTGTGGTACGACGATATGTAACATCCGAAATAAAAAATAAATCTGCAATTACACGTACTCAAACCTTTTAATACCATCATCGAATTGTATCGTATTTCTTAAAACTAATTGAGGTAAATTTCTCCTTGGAACTTTCTATTGGTGCATGTATGCGTATTTGTCGTAAATGTGTATCCCGTCCATTTTGATGATTGGCAACAATCGCTATTTGAAGCATGTAAATGCGTACGGGACGTGATTTATTATTCTCCACATGTATGGCAGTCCAACCTATAAATTAAAACGTTTAGGTTTATACTTCTATTTTAAATATAAACTGGCATACCTGACGGTTCGAATAATTCATGATTTTGTAGCTCCTGCAAATCATTGAAGTTTGAACCAGTGCGTAGCGAGATGCGTGATGGCGTATAACTTTCATCCAATTTATAATCGGCATACAAATAAACGGCACTAATTCGTGTCTTGCGATGAAATTGTACGTTTACCAAATGCGGCAGTTGACCGTCCGATTGCCAATAAGTATCGATGATGTTGTCACGCAGTCTCTCCACACCAAAACCTGGTTTACATGATGACAAACTCCACACTGCTTGGTTGCCTATTTCACGCACAGCTCCCGAACGCTCCAAAGGCAGCGGATCTTGATTACTGACTTCTTCGTCGCCGTTACCTTCCATTTGTGTTTGTCATAAAATTTGTAGGGAATGATGCTCTCTGCTTTATATGTTTCTCTTATTTAAATTTATTTATTGGAATAACATGGTTTAACTTTATAAGTTTGAAACTAGAATTTGTTTATATTTTTCGCGAAATTGACAGCAATTGCCGGCTGTGTCAAACAGCTGATTTGTGTTTATAATTGAATAGAGTTGCTAGAGTTCAGTAATTAATTTACTTGGCTTTCAAAAGATTCGGTTTTAATAAGTACAATGGGTCGAATATTTTTGCAAAATTGGGTGAGTTTCTAAGAAAAAGCTGCTCCGCAACTGTTGAGCTGAACAGTTGCCAACAGTTGTGTAGCAGTTGAGTTAAACAGCTACGTCTTAGAAACGGTTTGATGAATTTATCAGCTGTTTGGCTTTACACAACATGTTGAGCTCAAGTAGCGAAGAAAATTTCTGATGCAAAAAATGGCGAAAAGTTGCCAACTGTTGAGCTGAGCGGAATTACTCAACAGTGCGTTTCTAAGACAAACACTCAACAGTTGCACAACAGCTCAGTCTTAGAAACTCACCCATTGACAGTACTACAAGCTAACATTTATTGGAATGATTTGCTTTAGAAAATGTTGCTGAATAGAGAAGAAGAAAAAATCAAAGAAAAAGTATGTAACCAGTAATGAAAATTAGTTATTTTTATTTAAAGAAATTAGAATGAAAACAGTATGTGAATGAAGAGAATATGACAGTTCTACTAACTTTACTGTAAAAATTTCCACTAGCAGGTTACTAGCAAGAAGAAGAAATGTCAAAGCAAATATGTGTTAAATAAAATAGCAAGCAGTGAATAAAATTAGTTATTTTTATTTAAAGAAGGTAAAAATGGAAGCAGTAAGCAAATTTATGCCACGGCATGGAAATAAGCAAAATTAGCTACTGACTGTTACTTTCCCTACACTTCCAAGAGAGTGGCTCGGGGGCTACAATGAAAAAATTTGCTAATTTCGTGCATCTTTACTTTTTTGCTAACATCTCTCACTGAGAACAAATCTCACTTTACTCTCAAGAATTTTGTTGCATGAGACTAGTATCATATGTTAGTTTTTGCTAGTAAAGTAAAGAAAAGAACACAATAGAGAATAATAGGTCTGTTCGATAAACGCACTAGAGTACTATAGTGCAGAAAAAGGCGTTCGATGAGCATTTTTTTGCACTTAACTGTTCAGAACTCAGTTTTTTGAGTTAGCACCAACTTAAACTTTACTGCACTAAACTACACCACCTTCATAGCTAGTGTAAGTTAGTGCAGCATATGAAAACAGCTGCTTTTAAAAGTTAAGGAGGCAAAATAATAGAAAACCAAAAGTAAACTAAAAAAATATGGGGTTTTCTTCTCTGTATGGCAGATTATATCCATTGCGTGGTCTAAGCCAAATGGGTAGGCAACCAAACGAAATTGCTAATAAATTTTTTGAAGCAGCACAAACCGCAATTGGGGAAAAGTTTACGAGTGAAAACAAAGCAAAGAATTTGGCAAGTTATCCGATCAAAAATACAAAATTTGTGTAAATTTAATAGCTATAAATTTGATCATTGAGAATTGTTTGTTTACATTAATCAGCTGGTTTGCACTAAATCAACATTTTCGTTAGTTTTCGTTCGCTGAAGCCTTTGCACTAAATTGCTCTGACAACTGTCAGATGTTGTTCTGCCCTACACTGTTCTACACTTTCAGTACACTCACCGAACAGACCTAATATTTTTGGGGTCGTATTAAAAAAAAAAAAAAACATATGGCATCATCTAATTATGCCTGACTTTGCTGTCAAATTTGACATTTGCGTTTCCACAACAAATTGATAAAAAATTTTAGCAAAATATTTTATATATTGCACGTCTGTGATATGCAAAGCTAATAATAATTGAATTAACAATGAGCTTGGAGCAGGGTGAACATTTGCTGGCGTTAAAGGGTAAGTAATTGCCAAGTTTTCTATATGCTTTTCCATAAACTTGTCTTTTCCACTTCTTTATAGTCATGCGCCTGACGCGGCCCACCCTCATCGGTCCACAAGTGATGATATCATGCGAAAATCGAGATTTGCCGCAACAAACCTTTCGCCGGCGCATGTTGGAAAATGAAAGTACAACGGTTGCGGGAGCAGAAACGCTTGCGGCTGGACAATTTATGTTGTTGCCACAATCATTCGGTTCCATTTATTTGGGTTTGTTATCACACTTTGTTGGTTCATTTAATTTTTTTGTTTACCTAGAAGAAGAATCAATTTTTTTGTTACAGGTGAAACATTTTCCAGCTACATTTGCGTACACAATTGCACAACTTATTCCGTCGAGGGAGTGTCGGTTAAAGCGGATCTACAATCGAATACGACGCGTATCAACTTGCCAATGAACGAAAAGCAAGCCAACACGACTTTAGCGCCAGATGAGACATTGGACGATGTGATACGTTATGAAGTGAAGGAGATAGGCACGCATATGTAGGTGAATGATATATTGCTTTGATGTTATTTATGTATAGCGACTCAAGACAGCCGTAGATGGGCCTTCAGCTGGTCTCGTTCATCTACATTTGCTGTTTAACTATCAACTGCCATTATTCTATTTTCATTTCTCTTCCGCAGTTTGGTTTGTGAAGTGAACTATACAACGCCAGCTGGATTTCCGCAATCGTTTCGCAAATTCTTCAAATTTCAAGTATTGAAGCCACTAGATGTTAAGACAAAATTCTACAATGCCGAAATGGATGAAATCTATTTGGAAGCGCAAATACAAAATATTACAACAGGACCATTTTGCTTGGAGAAAGTCGAATTGGATAGTTCGGAGCATTATACCGTAACACCGTTAAACACATTGTCCAATGGCGAATCGGTGTTTTCCTCGAAAAATATGTTGCAGCCAAATAATAGTTGCCAGTTTTTGTATTGCATTAAGGTAAATACTTAGCTAATATAATAATTGTTTAATTGCTCATTTAATGCATTTTATTACGTCAGCCCAAGGCAGAGATAGCAAAAGATATAAAAGCATTGCGGCAAGCAAACACTGTTGGCAAATTAGATATCGTTTGGCGTTCGAATTTGGGCGAAAAGGGACGCTTGCAAACTAGTCAGCTGCAGCGTTTGGCAAGTTTTACATAGAAGCATAAAATATATTGCTTAAGTACTTGCTTTCATTTTTTATAATGCTTCCACAGCCTTTCGAATATAAAGACGTGCGTCTCGAAGTCATCGATGCGCAGAATATTGTAAAAATTGGTGAACCATTTACGTTTGTTTGTCGCATTACAAACACAGCCGAACGTCAAATGGAATTGCTGGTGAAATTGGAAGCGCCGCTTGAAATCAATTGCGATTTTACGGGAGCAGCTGAATTTTCAATTGGCAAATTGTCACCAGGTGAACAACGTGAATTTCCTTTGACTATCTGTCCAGCACGTTTGGGTTTGATAAAAGTCAGTCCATTGTTAATTACAAACGTTCTACAACAACAACAATATATTATTGAAAAAGTCGTGGGTGTATTTGTAGTCGACGCAGACTATCATGATGATGAAGCATTCCAAGTGAATAAATTTGTACGTTACGATAATGGGTTGGCGACGCAAGCGGAGGAGCGCACGTTGCAGCTGCAAGTGGTGTAGCAAGGCCATGGTGGGCGAAGGGAGATTATTATTCCATTTTTTTTTTTTTTTCTAATTTTAGGAAAATGTGAAATTGAAATTGTGTTTCGTAGTAGATGCATATTTTGTAAGATTTAGTGCAAAGTTATTGCATGTAAAATTGAGTTGTATGTATAAATGAATAGCTGCAATATACTGTAAAACTTAAATTGTTAACAATTATCTTTTTTGATTTTTTTATTTATTCATTTATACTTAATTTCTTTTTGTTCTTTTGTCTGCTTTAATTTTCCATTATTAGATATATGTACATATGTATGTATGTACAAATTTATATGTAAATACGTAAGTTTGTATATAGCATCGCATTATATACATACATATGTATATTTATTGCTTTCTATATACATACATATGCACTTAAATACTCTATTTTTTAACTTTGCATATTCGCCGATTGTGCCATAAATCTCGTTTATCGCATTTGTTTGCAGCGAAATTCACAAAATTTTTTCCGCAAAAAGCTTTGCATGTTTACGCATTTTTGTTGTTGCTTTTCCTATTTTTTTACTTTTATTTTTTATTGTAAATACCCTGCAAAAAATGCGATTAATCCGGGACGTGTCTGGGATCAATCGCAAGGGAGCATGCGACTAATACAATTTTACATCCCTTTATATGGAGTGAATTGATCGCATTTGTTCGAGCATGTCCTATGAGGAGACTAATTGTTCAACTTGTATACCCGAACGGGTACCAATGTAGATTAATCGCTTTCATCCCGAACGGGTACAAATGTAGATCAATCGCTTTTATCCCCAACGGGTACAAATGTAGATTAATCGCTTTCATCCCCAACGGGTACAAATGTAGATTTTTCCTTAAAAAATTGTAAATGTTGAAAAAAAATCTCAATAAATAAATAAAAAAATTGAAGTTTTGAGTATGCATTATATGAGCGTAATGTAAAGGACTTTTTCATAGAATATTTTAGGCAACATTTTGTTAAAATTATTATTCATCATTGTTATTAAAAGAAAGGGTGTTCAATTCGTTTTACCGGTTGTTCTAAAATTTTTTAAATACATTGCATATTTTTGTAAAATTTCTACATTTAAGGAATCTAGATTTGTACCCGTTCGGAATGAAAGCGATTAATCTACATTTATACCCGTTCGGGATGAAAGCGATTAATCTACATTTATACCCGTTCGGGAACAATTGGTCAACATTTAGTCTACATTTATACCCATACGGGAACAATCGGGGACTAATTGTGGACCGATTGTTCTCGAAAGAGATCAATCCGGGACAAATCTCTTTCGGGATTAATCATCTTTCGGGACTAATCCCGGATTGATCTCTTTCGAGAACAATCGGTCCACAATTAGTCCCCGATTGTTCCCGTACGTGTATAAATGTAGACTAATTGTAGACCAATTGTTCCCGAACGGGTATAAATGTAGATTAATCGATTTCATTTCGAACGGGTACAAATCTAGATTCCTTAAATATAGAAATTTTACAAAAATATGCAATGTATTTAAAAAATTTTAGAACAACCGGTAAAACGAATTGAACACCCTTTCTTTTAATAACAATGATGAATAAAAATTTTAACAAAATGTTGCCTAAAATATCCTATGAAAAAATCCTTTACAATACGCTCATATAATGCATACACAAAACGTATAATTTTTTTTTTAATTTATTTATTGAGATTTTTTTACAAAAGTAAAACATTATATAATCTTAATTTAAATATGCATGAACATTTACAATTTTTTTAAAGATTGTTATTAAAAATTGCCTTGGCTAACAACTTGGAAAAATCTACATTTGTACCCGTTCGTGCTGAAAGCGATTAATCTACATTGGTACCCGTTCGGGTATACAAGTTGAACAATTAGTCTCTTCATAGGACATGCTCGAACAAATGCGATCAATTCACTCCATATAAAGGGATGTAAAATTGTATTAGTCGCATGCTCCCTTGCGATTGGTCCCGGACACGTCCCGGATTAATCGCATTTTTTACAGGGTAAGTACATGTGTATGTAACTGTCCGAGGCACACTTGTTGCTTGACGTTGTCGACGATTTGTTGTTGTTGTTATTATATTACTCAACCACATAATGTCCTCGTGTTGCTTGCAGGTGGCTACTTTTAAGTTTAGTGTTTAATGGCGTATAAATAAATAGTTGTTGTTGTTGTTGTTGGCGATGTGGTATAGGCGCGGCCGCATCATTGCGAATAGTCAAAGCGTGTGTTTGTGTATATGATTGTGTTTGATTTATAAGCTTTGATTATTTACAAGCCAGCCTGTCCATTGATGCATATACAGGGTGGCTAATAACGCCGTGACACAAATTGAAGTTGGTTAGTTGTCTGGGGATATCACATCTGCGACATGGGTTGGCCCCCCGCTTAACTCATGCAAGCACTGGTTGAGATCTCGCTCCATTGAACAGGCTAACGCTAGATGGGCCAGGGAGTCAACTTGTGTGATTTCTAGGCAAATCTGGCCTAGACTGGATGAGGCTAGGTCTGTATCGGTGCTGCATCTGAATCGGCTCTCTATAGTTCCGCTGGTGGGACTTCTAACAGGCCATTGTCTTATGGGCACTCACGCTTCTCGCATGGGCCTATATAAAAACGACTTCTGCCGCAGCTGCAGGGACGTGGAGGAAATAGAGAGTGTTGAGCACTATCTATGCCACTGCCCCGCACTGTCGCAATCCAGGTACCGCTTTCTCCATAAACACTTTTTCGAGTGCCTGGCGGAGATGGAAAATGCAAGGACACTAGATTTTCTGCGCTTCATGAAACAAACGCGCTGGTTTAGCTTAACGGGCATCTAATCTTATCATACTTTCGAATCTAATTTTTCCGGAAAGGTTTGTAAACAGGGATAAGGAAGCTAGGGCTCCCGTGTGGTATCACAATGGGCCACCTCGGCCTAAGTGTGTCCCCGCTTTCATGAATTGCGGAGACAGCCACCTCAACCTAACCTAACCTAACCTAGTTGTCTGGGGTTGAAAAATTCCCACACAGAACGAGATACCACTCACTAATGCCATGTTGTAAAACCCCCAAATTGTTTTGTTTCCTGAGGTGAAAAAAATATTTGAATAGTATTTGTATTGACTTTAGTACCAATCTTCTTTTAATGAAGTCTCCTGTTTACATATATCACAATCAATCCTAAGGTTCCACTGTGACTCAAACATTTCATCGAAAATGGAAGACTTAATTCAATTTGGTATCTACGGTTTCTCGCAGTAGCGACCATAGCATAGTGGGTGTGTGGGATGCTTGCCAAACATGCAAGAAGCCTTTCTGTACAATTCCTGGTATCTTACTCTGTAGTTCGATTCGAAAGAAAATCCGTCCATTTTCGAGTTCTGTTCCAGAACTAAAGAGTGAGGGTCTCATTCTCGGCAACTATTAAAGTTATAAATGCTATTGCTGCTATTCTATTTACAAAAAATGAAGTTAAATAAAAGCTTGTAAAAATATAAATAAAACCGTAATGCCTACGGTACCTGAATACGGGTAAAGCTTTTGCAGCTCAATTTTCGATATTAGATCCGTGGTGGCTTCAAAAGGAGGGGTGAATAAATAAGTGTGGTGAAATAACTTACATGCCTTGAAAATAGGCAATGCATATACCCTACAAAAAGTGTATGCCTTATGTGGCGCTTATTTGAGATAATCATAAGGCAATGTTAAAATTAAAGGCGATATTCTTTATTTTAATAGCAAAAACTAACTAACAAATCTCATTAGTCTCTTGCAATGAAATTTGTGAGAGTAATATTACATTTTCAAACAAGTACGATTACCTACACGAAATTAACTAACGTTGTTGATTTTCAATAATTTTGCTTACTGCTTCCATTTTTTAACTTTTTTATATCAAAATAATTAATCTCATTCAGTGTTTATTTTTTTATGTGACACATACATGTTTTGACATTTCTTCTTCTTTTTGCTAGTAAGTTGCTAGTGGAAATATGTCCAGTCAAGAAAGTTAGTGTAACTGTAATTTTCGCTATCCCAATTTTTAGTTCAGTTCTCTCTCTCATTTTTCGTTCAGTTTGCTCTCTTTTGCTGGAGAGAAAGTACAAAAAACACAAATTATCTGTCAAATCTAAATAATTAGTAAGAATTATCAATTATTAGTGGCATAAGAAACACTTCTAATGTCTGAAATATCAAAGAAGGGAACGTCAGTTACATATAATAGGGATTATTTTGCTGTGTTGATGTTGCCAGAAGGAATTCTCTCTCACTCTCTCTCTCACTCTGAGAGGAAATCTTATACCCAAGGCTTATTCGCTATGGAAAATAAGGCTTAGACTAATGCTTATAATAAGGGATTATGTGGAGTTTAAATAGCTTATAGTAAATCCTAATCGCCATATGAAATAAAACTTAACTCATCCCCAATAATAATGAATTACATACATATGTATGGAGTTTAATAACCTTATACTAATACTTATACATATAAGGGATTATAAAAAGCAGTTTTTTTTTGTTTAATTGCATTTCATTCATAATTTTACATTCGCAGCACATGGGGTCTCTTTGCTCATGCTTGCTTATAAATAAATCAATCATCCCTCTTTCTATTTGAGATATAACTGAAACACGCCTTATTTTAACAAATTCCTTAGACCACTTTTTGGCGGGTAATTAAAGTTTGTGTAAATGCATTTGACATCATTTAAATCATAGATGGCCATCCCATAGGCACGCGTGCCAATTTTTTCTCTTCTGCTTTCACACGTACACAAGTTAAACTTCACTGCTAACGCACACATATAAGCATTTTGTATGAACCAGTGATGCCGACACTACGGTTTTGTTGTGATCGTGCTCATTCGACGCGCTACTTTCAAGTAATCAGGTTGCTGCGAAAAATGTTTAACTTAAATTGGGAAACAGATTTCTTAGTAATTAGCAATGGGGAAAAGGGGACAAAATGTTTGGTGTGTCATAGTGATATCGCCCGGGCGACCAAATTTTTTGTCGGACGCCATTATAGGACAATTCATGCCAGGGATTATGATGGCGTATTAAATATGGAGAGAGAAATGAGATATGTGCACATAGTACATACCGAGCCGTATTTTCGAGTATATCCTTCGCGATGATTTTATTAATTTTTTTTATAATTACGGATACCATAACCATATATGTATACAATTTATATAAAATAGTAAGAAAAGGATGAATAAACTTTTTCACTACTTATTATTTACTTTTAAGTCATATTTTAATAGATATGTACGTTAAGCCGTTTAGCATTACGGTCGAAAAAATTTACTTATCGCACTATTTGCATTATAAAAAGTCCCTTCTACTGAAAATTCCCTTTTCCGCATAAATTGGAAATGTTGGCAACATTGTTTTGACAAGACGCGTGAGCGACTTATTCTCCTCATTCTCTCATCGCTTCATAAAATAGAAATGTTCGAATGTGATAGTTTTGGCCATCTATGATTTAAATGCATAATAAAACGGGAATAAGTAACAAAACAGAAAAAAAATAAAACAATAAAATGCAAATTTGGAAATAAAAAATTTAATGAATGAATTAAACAAAAATGTTGAAAAAAATTAAGCTTTGTTATCTGGAAATATTTTAGTTAAAATAAGTTGTTAAAGTGAAAAATAATTAAAATAATAAAAAGTTGCAAATAAATACATAAATAATAGACAAAGTAACAAGTGATAATATGTATAGTGATGTGAAATATAAAATAAAATAAACAATAACGAATGCTGCAAGAGACATGAAGAAGAATAAATCTGAAAAAATAAAAATAAAAAAATAATGACGACTTCACACACGACAAAGGTAATATTTTACTGGGCTAATTCTAGTTTAAGCGAACTTTTAAATAGACAAAGCGTGTCTTTTCTTATGAAACGTACTTAAGTAGTTATGGTTGGTGTGCCACACAGAGTTCAAATTGAATTTTCATTAATGCGAGACATGAAGCTGTCTGTTGATGCCTTTTGAAGAAGAAAATTGCGTGGTTTAGTAGCAATTTAAAGCACTCATCGGCAAGCCTTAACTTACGAACGCTCATCTGTGATCTGCATGTGGGCGCTCCATACCTAACGGTGGACAAAAGCCGCTGCATGCGTATCGAGCAGAGGAGTGCTTTATGAGGTTTTAGGATGGAATGGGTTTGCACAAGATTCATGCATCACCATTCGGCAATAAACATTTCCGCTCAAAAACCAAACGCCAAACTGAACCGCTGCAAAAGAGCTGTCTAGATGAGAAGCGCCGATGAGTTAAGGGCACGAGGGATATCCTTCTAGAGTTAGGGTAGGAAACAACTACAAGAACAGACGTAAATAAAAGTAGCATTGTTATACCACAGAACAAAGATGGGCGTGTCCGAAATGTTTAGACAAACGAAAGAATCACAATCTAGTCAAAACTTCACTCGCTCCTTGATACACAATCGAGATTTTTCTGCAATTGTTCTGAGTTGGAGGTTGTTTCGAGTAGTGATGAACGAGCGCGAGTTGTTTTAAGGTCGTTTTGAAAACAAGCAGAATCGTTGGTGGTTAGGTTAGTTTGAGTGGCCAGTCCCACAGACTGCAATTAGCGCGTAAGCGCCGTTTTGATACCACGACTCGTGACTAAAGAATCAGGACCAGAAGAATAAACTAAAAGAAGATATCAGTTCCGAAACCAGGGCGGTTCCTACACTCTATATCCATTCTGTTGAGTTTAGGTATCTAAAAAACCCCTCATCGTTCCAGTCCTCATGTATGGCGCAGAAGCATGGACTATATCAAAAGCAGATGAGATGGTGCTTGGAGTACTCGAGAGGAAGGTTCTTCGGAGGATTTATGGACCTTTGCGCGTTGGCGAGGGCGAGTATCGACGGAGACTTAACAATGAGCTGTACGAGCTGTACGACATTGTTCAGCGAATAAAGATCCAGCGGCTCCGCTGGGCAGGTCATGTCTTGAGAGTGGAAGAAGGTGCTCCGGCCAAGAAAGTATTTCTGTCGAAACCCGCTCAGCACAGAAGAAAGGGGAGACCTCCACTGCATTGGCAAGATCAGGTGGACAGTGATGCTGGCTCCCTAGCTATTCCCAAATGGCGCCACGCTGCACGAAACAGAAATAGCTGACGCGCTATGTTGGATTCGGCCAATATTGCCTAGACGGTTACCTGCCTAATAAGTAAGAAACCCCTCAGGCCTAACGTACCTTAGTTCCGAGAGGTTGTCGAAGAAAGGCTTGCCAAGGAAGCTCATTCTGCCTAAGCAGTGCGAAGGACATTCGCATAGCAGGTGCTCCACCATTTCCTCCGCTCCTGGAAGATTACAGCTGCGACACAGAGTCTTAGCATCTAATACCAATCGGGCCGCGTGGGTACCAATAGCCTAATGTCCCGTGAATACTCCCGCTATGCGGGAAATGTCCCTCCTGTCCATGTTAAGCATGACTGCGGAACGCATTTCATTGTATCAAGGCCACAGGTCCGAAACGGCTTCCATTTGGTTTTAGCTTGCTCGAACCGGTACCGTGTGATTCGGCCCTTGTTGACGTCCAGGGGCGCAAGAATCTCCCGCGCCTCAGCGATATCAACAGCTGAGCCTTGCTTGGTCAGCTCATCAGCCAATTTGTTTCCCTTGACGTCGCAATGCCCCGGCGATCAGTTCAGTGATCAGACGCTATGTCGACTTTCCAGGCCTATGAATCAACCACTCGCTACACTGTCCTACCAGAACTGCTGCAACCGTTGCAGAACCCAAAGCCTTCAGAGCCAGCCGCCTGACTATTCGAGAGAAAATTCCTATACTTTTTGTGACACCGACACTTTCAGTTGCAAGCAGAGCCTTGCAGCAGACCTGCTGTGTGGCGAAAACAGCTGATTGTGAAATGTTCGCCGTTATGACAGTGAACGGCTGAGTTGCCAAGATACCCGTTTCCACTCCGCACACCATTTTTAAGCCGTCTGTGAAAACGGAAGCATCGAATCTCTGAGCTAAACATCTGCGATTCGCCCATTACAACAATAGAAACTCTGAATAATATTATTAGCTCTTGTGAGGAAAAAAAAAGCTTGCTGAGCGGCAGTCTTCGGTCGGATATGCATTTGGATCCCAATAGTACTAAGAAATGATCTATAGATTATGGCTAGTAAAGACGTACATATAGAAGATAAACTGCCTTAAAAAAAATTAATCAATTCATATTCATCTGCCTCAGTTCGGCGAAGAACAATCAGTCACACTAGTATCGCCGGTGCTCGAAATTCGACCACGCAATTTATTTTTTCAACTTTGTATTGGTACAAAAATTATTCCTTTTCGCGCAGATAAGTAACACTTTCTAAATTCCAGTTGTACCGCAACACTGATTTGCCCTTTTGATCACGGTCCGACGCGAAATCATGGTCAAAATCAAGGCAGATCTAGGAAGGTAGGCCCGGTGGCGAAGTTTTTCAATTCGCCGCCGAGCCTACCTGTTAGATATGCCTTGGTCAAAATTAAAATTACTCAGTGTGCTCTCCCGCCCTCTCTCTCATTTTTCGCTTTAATGGAAAAGCAATAGGAGATATTTGGCCGCGTTGATTTTGATCTGAGCGTAAACTGGGCCAATGCATATAAAATAGAGTGAGAGCTTTTGAATTAAAGCGACTCTTCAACTGTGTTTACGGTATTTGTAAACACGTTTACGATATCTATTTCTCTTAACTAAAAATTTTATTTATTAATTATAATCAAATTAAATAATTTATAGAAAAAATTATATGCCTATGCACTGCTCCTGACTCATACGAACACATCCATATCAATTTTATGTGGATATGAGTATGTTAAATGTGCTAAACAGCCTTGCAATTGTTTGTATGGGAAAAATGTTAGCCTATTAATAATATATAGATACTTCATACAATCTGGGGAAAGTAGTGCAGTAAAATTTAAAAACAGGAAGAGAAAAATGGGAGCACATGAAATCTGCGCATTTATGTAATTTTTATCAAATGATCAAAAGGGAATTTGCATATGCCAAATGATTTTTATTTGCAACGCCGCCGCCTAACGTTAAACACAGTTTTTATGACACTCATAATAAACGTAGACTACTGTAAAAATCAGCAACATCATTATTAGATGACGATGCAACGCATCAACACAAATACGCATCACCGCGCAAAACCGCGCAACACACATCATTTGCTCTCAATAATAATGCCGCTTTCATTGGACATACATATCTACATAAATACAAACATACATACACATTTTTTTGCCATTTTGATTGAGTATAAATTTTTTAATGGCCATCGGCAGCCATCAGCGCCATCAAACAATTCAAAAGTTTTCCAAGTAAGTGAGTAAGGAGTGACTAAATGAGCTGTTGTAGAGTGTTTTTCTTCTTCTTTTTTGACTTTTGGTTTATTTGTGTCAAGTGCTCGTTTTTAATGATCAATTAAGTGATTCAATGCGCGCGCATTACACGGCATAAGTAGTTGATTGTGTGTTGGTTGTTGCTTGTGTGATAAAGCAATTGCGGCACTAATAAAGCAAGCCGGAAATATAAAAATGCGCCAAAGATTATGCTAGTAGTGGTTTTTCTTTTGTTTTTCTTTAGTTTTTGCTGTAATGGCAATAGGCGCTTTAGCACGAGCAAAAGCGGCGCGGCGCAGGGCGCGCGGCGGTGACAGCGAAGACGGCGCTGATGATGGCGGATTTGGCTAATGCACATTAAAATTGTGCATCATTGTGCGCGCGCGCGTAATTGCGTGTGCTTGTTTTTTGAGCTGATGCTGGTGGTGCTCGTGGTAAGCGCGCGCGTCGAGGGTGCGGTTAGCACGTAGGGAGAGCAGCCGCACGCGCGCGTAAAGCGTTGCTTAGATGCGCGCAATGCTGCTTTTTTACAAGCTTTTATTTAACTTCACTTTTTTTTTGGTTGTTGTTTGCTTACAAACGCGCATTGGCTGCATTTTGCCGGACCATTGCAATTTAGCGCGTACGCACATACATTTGTGCATGCATATACATATCTATGTATGCATGTTTAGCTGTAGCGCGTTAGATATACGCTGAGGCATGCGCGCGCGCACGCACGCACCTTTGCGCATCCCTGCGTCCGCCGCGTCCGCGTTAACGCGCCACTCGCACACTTGGGAATAAATTAACGCTGAAAATATATAAAATAAAAAGCGCTCGCTGCCGCTTAACTACATTCTTTTATTTTATTGTGCACTGTCTATATGTATTAGACGCTTTAATTCAACGACTATGCAGACGCGCGCGCACACACACAACGCGCCTTGTCAATTGATTTTCAATGCAATACATTAAGCGCAGCCTCAGCCTTTTACTTGCTTTAGCCATCATTTACTTTTTTTAACTACTTTTTTTATCTAACTACGCATGCGCTGCGGTATTTAGTCAGCACGTCAATGGGCGCATAATGCAAAAATTCCTTAAGAAACAACAACAATAACCAACAGCAACAGCAAAAGAGCGGCGTGGCGCGTCTGTGCAATTGCCATGAGAACTTGATGAGTTGATATGCCCAGTGGTCGCGCTTCTGTCCGGCCGCTCTACCGCACTCCAACTTCTAATCTAACCGACATTTAATGATGACACATTAAAAGCGACTGCCATTACAAATATCCATCCATCCATGCAGCTGGACCCTCTATATCCGATTTGTGGCTTTTGCTCCCATTTACGAGTTCATACACTACATACATACGAAACAGAGTAATGCTTTTGAGTACATACATACATATGTCTGCACAACATACTCTAATCACACTTTGACAACTTAATTCTTCTGTCGACAGAGGCGCAGAGCGCATAAACAATTTCGGCATTTCCTTTTAAAGCAGGGTATCCACATCACAAGAAATGCTAAAACTCCATATAAAACAAGTAAGGAAGCCTAAGTGTGGAATCGAACATTAGATACTCAGCTGTATGCTTTCATTGTTTGTTTGCGTTTGTTTGATATAGGGTGTATTTTATATGAAACGAGTGCTGAATAAACAGGGCGCAGCCACGCCCATTTTCAAAATTTGTATCAATCATCCAAATAAGCATATAAATATTATTGTTAGTGCAAAATTGCATCCCTCTATGACTTTTAGTTACAAAGACTTCACGTTACAAATTCCAAAAGGATGTTCCAGAAATATCTTTGTTAAAAAGTAGGCGTGGTCATAAACCGATTTCAATACATTTTTGCGTGTCTATTAACACAAGTTATAAAAGTGCATAAACCAAGTTTCGTCATAATATCTCAGTTAATTATCGAGTAATAGGCTCGTAGATTTCTTTGTATAAAAAGAGGCGGTGCACGCCCATTTTATAAACTTTTTTTATTTTTTGTTTCCGGTCTATTGTGGAACTCATGTCACAAAATTTCAATGAATTATCTTTATATTTCACAGAGATATCGCTTAAAATGGTTTTATTAGGTCACTTTATAATACCCATATATAAAAGTGGGCGTGGTCGTCAACCGATTTTGGTAATTTTTCGTCCACACATTTGGCTAAGTAAGCAAATTATGCATACCAAATTTCATCGATATATCTTTAACGGTTTCTGAGTTATGGCTTATAAAACTTTCAATATTTGCCCCTTAATAAGTGGGCGTGGCACCCCCCATTTTCAAAAATTTTTGTATTTTTTGTTTTATGTCCGTAGTTGGACTCCTGCCACAAAATTTCAGTGATAGATCTTTATATTTCACAGAGATATCGCTTAAAATGGTTTTATTAGGTCACTTTATAATACCCATATATAAAAGTGGGCGTGGCCGTCAACCGATTTTGATAATTTTTCGTCAAAACGTTTGCCTAAGTAAATCACGCGTACCAAATTTCATCGATATATCTTCAATGGTTTCTGAGTTATGACATATAAAACTTTCAAGGTTTGACCCTTAATAAGTGGGCGTGGCACCGCCCATTTTCCAAAATTCCATCAAATTTCTTCTTAGGGGCCTGAGCTCAACACGTGGGTAAAATTTCATCACTCCAGCTATATTAGTGGCTGAGATACCAAATTTCCGATTTTTTCTATATAGGAAAAGTGGGCGTAGTCATGGTCCGATTTCGCCCATTTTCAATACCAACCGTCCCAGTCTCGATACCAACTTGCATTTCAAATTTCATCAAAATATCTCAATTTTTACGCGAGTTATCGTGCGTACGGACGGACGGACGGACGGACGGACATGGCTCAATCGATTTCTCTTTTCACCCTGATCATTTTGATATATATAAGTCCATATCTATCTCGATTATTTCATTATGTTACAATCCACCGTTATGAAATCAAAATTATAATACTCTGTGTACTAGTACAGGAGTATAAAAACGCTTAAGAAATGGTCAAGAAATTTTCTTGTGTCAAATTTTCTTTAAGCAGGGTATCCACATCACAAGAAATGCTAAAACTCCATATAAAAAAAAGCTTAAGAAATGGTCAAGAAATTTTCTTGTGTCAAATTTTCTTTAGGCAGTATCCACTTCACAAGAAAATCTATTACAATTTTTGACGAAAAATGGGGTTGGCAACGCTGGTTTTGCCAAGAAATATATACGATTGTATATATTTCTTGAAGAAAAAATTACACGTCAAAATTACTTAAGAAATAAATGCCAATTTTTTCTTGAGCAATTTCTTATGATGTGGATACCCAGCTTTAGGCAGTATCCACTTCACAAGAAAATCTATTACAATTTTTGACGAAAAATGAGGTTGGCAACGCTGGTTTTGCCAAGAAATACAGCCCTATCATGAACTTCATGTGCAAAATTTCCCTCGAAAAATATAAAGCAAAACAATAACAATTTTTCACATTTTGTTTTTGTTTTGCTTTGTAATTTTTGGGAACATTTTGTTCACATGAAGTTCACGATAAGGCTGATATATACGATTGTATATATTTCTTGAAGAAAAAATCAAACGTCAAAATTACTTAAGAAATAAATGCTAATTTTTTCTTGAGCAATTTCTTATGATGTGGATACCCAGCTTAATGGACAAAAAGTCAGCGGCGCAACGGCCTAGTTACATACCCTTATGTACATATCATACAAACAATTTATGACTTACTTAGAGCTAATTGCAGATAATCATAAGGCTTATAAAAAATTCCTGAAATTTCTAAGGAATGTTGGTTGTATGCGCAAAGCCTTATAATAAGGCTTATTTTCCTGTGTTGATGTCATGAGCCCATACAGAATTCTCTCTCTGAAGAAATCTAATTTCTAAGGGTTATTCACCATGGGAAATAAGGCTTAATTCATGCCTTATAATAAGGAATAATATGGTGTTAATTTATCTTAGAATAAAGCTTATTATCTTAGAATAAGGCTTATATATAATACTAGCAAATACAATAATAGTTAATCCAAGTCAAGTCAAGTCAAGCCGAGTCAAGTCAAGTCAAGTCAAGTCAAGCCGAGTCAAGTCAAGTCAAGTCAAGTCAAGTCAAGTCAAGTCAAGTCAAGTCAAGTCAAGCCGAGTCAAGCCAAGCCAAGTCAAGTCAAGTCAAGTCAAGCCGAGTCAAGTCAAGTCAAGTCAAGCCGAGTCAAGTCAAGCCAAGCCAAGTCAAGTCAAGCCGAGTCAAGTCAAGCCAAGCCAAGCCAAGTCAAGTCAAGTCAAGTCAAGTCAAGTCAAGTCAAGTCAAGTCAAGTCAAGTCAAGTCAAGTCAAGTCAAATCAAGTCAAGACAAGTCAAGTCAAGTCAAGTCAAGTCAAGTCAAATCAAGTCAAGTCAAGTAAAATCAAATCAAATCAAGTCAAGCCAAGTCAATTCAAATCAAGTCGAGTCAAGTTAAGTTAAGTTATTCCGGGGTTATCTGGGTCCACTTGATGACCCGGTCCAGGTATCACAATGGAAATATCTCTATGTTGAAGTCGTGCCCAACACGTTTCTTTGATACCAATATCGTTCAGAAACATTCCGGGTTCACGTTTTGACCCATATGTGGAGACTCTGTCTAGGCATCACTATTAAAAGAATTCTGTGTTGAATTGCTGCTCAATATCTTTGATTTGATACCGATATCGCTCAGAAACATTCTATGGTCAGCTGAGTCTCCGTTTTCACTCATGTCCGGGGACTAGGCTCAGTACTTTTTGAGTTATCGCGTTACATATATTTTCCATACAATCAATTTTATATAATTAGTATAGGTAGTATAGATGGTATAGATAATACAATGGATGATATAATTCTGACGAGTTTTAAGGCCCAGCTTCGCTTGCCAATTGGAGGCGTGCTCTTTAATTTTTGTTTATTCCTACTAATTGGTTGGACCTATAGTTTTATGCCGGCTCAAAACGGCGAATACATTTTTGATGAGAAGCATTTTCATGGCAGAAATACTTTCGGAGGGTATGCCGCCCACTGCCGAGTGGAGACCGCTATTTCTAAAAGAGCAATAATTGAGATCTAATTAATTAGAAATTTTTTGGCATTTTTGCGAACTGGGGCTAAAAGCCGAGACCTCTGTTATGGCAGGCGGGCACTCTACCCGCTACAACACGGCGACCGCAAGGCTTATACATATGAGAAATAATAAGGTATGCAGTTGAATTACCTTAGAATAAGGCTTATATAAGCAATTATAAAAAGGCGTTTTTTGTTGTTAATGTGTTCTTTTTCTTCTTTAATTAGTCAACTAAGCTTTTGAACAAAGAAAGCAATCAAATCGATAATTAAGCGGTTTTTTATCATTTTCTGCCACACGCCCTTTAAGCGCCCGCCTTCCCATAAAGTGCTTGGCGTGTCATGTTATTCTTCTTCTTTTTTTCTTTTTTTCATCTTCATTATCTTTCACTCATTAACTCTTTGGTTAATTATTTTTGGTTAAGTGTGCGGAATTTATAGCGGCAAATATGCTCTTGTCACTTCAATAGATGCGCGCGTTCAATTAATCTCCGATCGGTCGGTCCGTCGCTCGTCAAAAAAGGCGCAGTCACAATGAGCAATAAACATAAGGAAACACTTAGAGCTCATTAATTAGAACATTGTATAGGTACCGACAATTGCAATGTTAAATGCAAAAAACACAGCACATAATCTGTTATGTGGCTTATTTTTTAAAGAGCCGCGGTAATAATGGCAGGTGATTATTAAAGTTCATTGTAATCGTGTACGTAATTGTTTTTTTCTTTTTGCTGAATTATCGGAGGACGTAACTTTCTTATATGTACATGCATATGCAGTTTCACTTTTTTAATGATTAATAGTTAATTAAATAAAAAAAAAATACATTAATTAATCGATTAATTAAGTTTAAATTGTATGATTATTTTGAGATTTTTATTTTTCTTTCGATTTTTTAATTGCATGATTAATTTACTAATCGATTCATTATTGTAATTTTTACATTTTTTTATTGTTTGAAAAATGAGACTCATACGACATGGCGTACAGTTGACAATAATCAAGCAAGTTTTTAATGATTAAATATAATTAATTTGAACTTTTTAGCGATTAAAGATTGATTTTAAAAAAGTGCATAATTAATCGATTAATTAAGTTTAATTGCATGATTTGAGATTTTTAAATTTTTTTCGATTTTTTAATTGCATGATTAATTAACTAATCGATTCATTATTGTAAGTTTTACATTTTTTTATTGTTTGAAAAATGTTGCTCATACGATATGGCGTACAGTTTTTTCGAACAGAAAAATAAATTGAAAATAATCAAGTAAGTTTTTAATGATTAAATTCGAGTAATTTGACCTTTTTGGCGATTAATGGTTGATTTAAAAAAAGTGCATAGTTAATCGAATAATTTAGTTTAATTGCAAGACTATTTTGAGATTTTTTAGATTTTTTTTTTGATTTTTAATTGCATGATTATTAACTAATCGATTCATTACCTTAATTTTTTAATTTATTTTTTGCTTGGAAAAAAAAATACTCATACCCAAAAAAATACTCATACTCAAAAAAATACAAAAAAAAAATAATTATAAATAATCATATAAAAGGGAATAATCGCTTTATTGGAAATAATCAAGCAATTAAAAACAATTATACAATAAAAAATAATTAAAGAACAAATTAAACACAAATTAACAAATTAAAAATAATTCAGAAATTAAAAATAATCACACAATGCAAAAAAAAATATTTGATTAAATGATTAATTCTGATTATTTTTTTTAATCGCTATTAATTATGGTAAGTTTTTATAATATTTAATTTAATTGCTTATTAATTGCCAGGTTAATATTAGACAATTAAAATAATCATAAAATAATCATTAAAATTAAAAAAATCCCAAAAAATTAATCATTATCTACTTAATTTAATGGTAATTCAACTCGTCTGCTTTTCCACCATTTCGAAATCTTGATATCAGTAATCTATCGCTAGATTGCGGACTCCATATAAAATATTCAGGCTCTAGAGGGTTAACATTTAAAAAAGTGTATGCCAAAAGCCTATCTGCAACCCTGTGTTAAAAACTAGCAGTCAATTGCGTTTGTGTTTTAACGAAACACTTTTAATCTGCAACTTACATACATATATGTATTTGCAATTGCACAGCTTGACCGTAGCGGCGGAAAATATTTGGAACTACAATGAAAAGCAAGCTAAGTAGTAGACAAGTAGAAACTTGATGGTCTTTCCGCTTGGCATTCCTAAGCACCCTAACCCACTTTTTCCCACATTCATTTTTTAAAGAGAGAACGCATCTAATTAAGCAAAATGATGCATTCCTGCAAAAAGCATTATCATAATTGAAATTCGTAGAACTTACGCATGAAATCAGTTGCTATTTGGTTGACTAGAAACTCCAACGCAGCCATCATCACCCCGCATCAACCACCGCTCGCTCTGCGCACAAACAAGCTGATCAACCGACAGGCCCACTACTAAGCGGCATACATACATTTCACGCATGCGCACTCTGCGCCCAACTACATAACTGACTTCTGCGCTATTGTTTGCGATTGTTTTGTGGTTTGATCATTAGAAAGCGCCAGATTGGCCAGAGCACAGGCGATGACATCGTGTGACAGTTGCGCTTGCGGGCGGGCGGTTGGTTGACAAAAGAAGTATCATTCTACTTAAGAGTGGCGGGCTGTGGGCTGTGAGCTGCACGCTGCGGGCACAACACTGACGATTGTGCTACTGTTCCAGCAGCACCGGAAACATGCGCAGACAATTCGCGACATGCCGACCGCCAGCGTTGCAACCGCGCATTACACGCTAATGAGGCCTTGTACGTTGCTCTACAACAGAAATCACCCGCAGCGCTGATGGGCGGCGTGGCAGTATGCCGCAATGGCAGGCAGAATGGCAGCAGCACATGACAACACAGAAACTGCGCCAATTTCTGTTTGCACCAGCCAGCCAGCCAGCCAGCCAGCTAAGCCGTGTCTCAAGTCAAGCCAATCCCATCCAAGGCAAGCTAATTCCATACAATTGACTGTTTGTTTGTGGTTGCGCGCCGATTCGGAGGTTAGAACATTGGCAGACAACTGAATTTACAATTCAATTGCACAACCAACAACGACGAATCGCGCGCGCATTACAAAACGTATTTATTTTGGAATATTTAAATTTACATTTTCGAATGAAGCAGAAATGGAGCAGATAGCAGCGATGACAGCGCACAGAGCGGCATTAGGCTTAGTTGTGCGAATCGGGGAAACGCTGCAGCCAATGATAATATAATAATAATGACAAAAGAAAGACAAAAAAAAAATACATACAAAAGATAAATGAAGAGGTCTTAAGTTTTCTCGTAGTATCGCAATGCACAAGAAATACTCGAATGTGCTAAAAAATTAAGTGCGGTTCTTGGCGTTGCTCCCATGTTAGAGTATTTTTATTCATCACGATGCCTTAGCGAAGGCGAATATAGAGGAGATTTATGTGTGTATCACCAACGCCGTCGGCGGCACCGAAATGCCGAAAGCCACGGCGCCGAACTCATCGAAAATGGCATCAGCAACCCCGACGGTTCGAAGTTCAGTGTAGCCAAATATGTGAACTGTGTTCGAATCAGTGTTTGCCAAGTACTGATGCGAAATTCAAGACAGGTAGGCGCAGCGGCGAATTCAGAAACTACTTTTTTATTTAGAAAGGTACAGTGTAATGTCAAAAACAAAGCAAATTCACACTATGGCCAACAGGAATGGGCGAGTCCCAAGCGAATACAGATTTTAACCAAGGCGAAACATTATTTTGACATTAAACTATACCAATTACAATATTAAAGTTCTGAATTCACGTATGCGCCTACCTTTCTAAATCTGGCTGGCGGAATTGAGCGGGATTTTCTGACGTTTCTTATCTTTTTGATAAAAGCAAATACATCGTTAGTTTATTTTACTAAAAACTATTTATTTAAATAATAAAATAATGGATTCTATTGCGATAGCAGCTATATTAGTGGAGGAAGAAGAGCAAAGGAATCTAATAAACGAGAGAAAGTTTTTAAGGGATCATAGCACAATACATCATCATAGCAATCCTTTTACTTTAAGTACACAAGCGTAAATTTAATTAGAGGCTGAAAATAAAAATAGTCTTATTTTTGCGTGAAAGAAACCTTTACCTTGTCCTTTTTTCTGTTTTTCATAGAATTATTTTGAACTACATAAAGGCAAATTGTATACAAAAACGGGAAAATTTCAATAACAATGTACCCGGCACTAGGGATGGCAAAAAAAATTTAATAATCGATTAACCGTTTTTTAGGTTAATCGAAAGGGTTCGATTATTAATCGCGAATAATCGTAGGGAATTAACCGATTATAACCGTTTTTCGATTACAATTACTGATAAATTAATACGTAGTACCCCAAGAGGACAAACAAACTAATTTTTATACATACTATGTATGTGTGTTCGTTTTTATTATAATAATAAAAAATCGTAATTTCAGCGAAAAAATCGTCAATACTAAAACACGTTATAAACAAAAAAGTGTCGGCTTTCCACTAAGAAAGCGCACCACGAAAAAAAATTACTTTTTCAGGGGCTCTCAGATATCTCAAAACTGAAATCAAAACTTGCAGGAAGTTTACAGTTTACGAGATAATTGTCGTTAAGGTTAGATGGATCCATAGATATTACCCCAGATAATTATGTCGGCTGAGGATTATTTTTTTAAAGCGCGGCTGAAGGCCGCCAACGCAAAATATTGTTCTACACACATACATATATGCATTTTCTCGTTTTAATACGTGCTTTTATCTCGGAAATAAATCGTAGTTTTCTTGTTTTGTTTGGTAAATTTTAAAATCTTAACAACAAATATCTTGTAAACTACAAGCCTCCGGAAATTTTTGATTTCAGTTCCAAGTCCTGTGAGAGCCCCTCTACCCCCCTGAAAAAGTCATTTATTTCGGGGCGTTGTTCCTTAATGGAAAATTTTCCAAAAAACAATTTTAAGGAGGTACGAATTAATACAAATTCGTATATAAATGAAATCATATTTAAAAAAGCTGTGCACATTTATCTGCACATTGCGCTTACTTAAATAACATCATCAATCATTCATTAATACTAACATTTTGCCTTGAAAAATAATTTACAAAATATAAGGATTTATTTCATGAAGATAACCATTTAATTATTGTACTGAGATGGTTTAAATTTTTAATAATGCCACTTTCCTTAAAAAAATATACAATAAACGAAAAAATCGTCATTTATTGAGAAAAATCGTCAATACGGCAACGCTGGCTGGAGGGAACGTATATTGCGATTTTTTGGATATACTCACAAAACCGTAGGTAACTGAATTCGGACTCGAATGAAAAGGCGGTAATTCTCGATTATTTCCTTTCGATTATTTTCGACTTTAGAGGAAAAAGGTTAATCGAAAAAATAATCAAAAGGAAAAAACCGATACATTTTAACCGTTAACCGAAAGAAATTAACCGATTATAATCGTTTTTCCGGTTATAGTTGCCATCCCTACCCGGCACCGGAATTTTACGTTTCTTTTTTTTGGCGATAGATCACTAAAATGCAAACGAAATCTTGCGGAAATTTATAATTCATTAATAACACAGTATTTTTGCGTAGAGCACCCTTATGCACTGCGCCGCGCTTTGAAAAGTAACCCTCAGCCGACAGAACTCCCTTTCTGGAGTTAGATCTGGAGAGATTTACAGTAATTTTGCGTAGTCGGGAGTGTTATAACTAGTAAAATTATCACCGACCTTCCACCACCTGCGTCTTTATTGAGACGAAAGTTTTTACTGAAATGGTAAATTGTTGGTAATACACATTCATAATTCGTTAGTTGCTTTTTTATAGTAGTCAAACAATAGTTATCAACTTCAGAAAATGCATTATTATTCTTTGGTGAAAATATATTTTAATTTCGAAAACCTACATACACACGTATTTAAATCAATGTTATTATCATTATTTCACAATTTTTTCTCTGAAGCTTTTCTTTGCATATAACAGCAATTCAATCTCGGTGGAAAATGCAATGGACCCACGCCATGTTTGTGGCTTCTCGCGACCGGTTGATTAATATATTTACATATATTCACACTTATTAACACTTATTTCAACTTCATACATGCATTTACACAATTTACTTAAACTTTTATTGTAATTTTTTGATATTTTGTTAATATCGGCACGAAAAACTGTCAAAATGTTCGTTCATTCGGTGTTCATAATGCCGATTTACCGAACTTCGAAAGATTCGGCGCGCCGTCGGTTGTCATAATGCCGATTTGCCGAAAACGTAATTTCGGTACCGCCGACGGTGTTGGTGATAGTGGCATTAATGATGAGCTGTACGAGACGAGAGAGCCGAGACATCAACATTCTTCAGCGAATGAAAATTCAGCGGCTGCGTTGAGCAGCTCATGTCGTGAGAAGAGTGAGGATGAAGGTGCTCCGGAACAGAAATTATTTCTAACGAAACCCACAAAGACAAGAAGAAAAAGGAGACCTCGACTGCGTTGTGAAGATCAATTGCTGTGTGACTCGTCCTGCCTTGGTATTTCCCGCTGGCGCCACGTAGCACGAAACAGAAAGGAGTGGCGCACCTTATTATAATATATAATACAATGGCGCTATTATAACTCTGACGAGTTTTATGGCCGAGCTTCTCTCCCAATTCGAGCTTTTGTTTTTCTTATTAATTGGGTGGACTTACAGTTTTATGCCGGCTCCGAACGGCGATGTATTTTTTGTGAGAAGCTTTTTCATGGCAGAAATACACTCGGAGGGTATGCCGCCCACTGCCGAGAGGTGACCGCTGCTCTTAAAAAATCCAATAATTGGATTTTTACTAATTAGAAAATTTTTTTGGTGTTTGCTCGGACTGCAGTTTGAACCCGAGACCTCTGGTATAGCAGGCGAGCACTCTACCCACTGCACCACAGAGGCCACACCTTATTGGACACGGTAAAAATCGTTTAGAGGGCTCTTCTTCTTCTTCTATTCCTTCTTCTATTCCTTCTTCTTCTTCTTGGTCTTCTGCTTCTTCTTCTTCTCCTTCTTCTTCTTCTTCTTCTTTTTATTCTTCTTCTACTTCTTCCTTTTCTTCTCATTTGGCGCTCATTCCGGCAAGAACTTGCCTCGCTCTTGAAACCTTCAGTCATCCGCCTGCGTTTTTGATAAAATTTTCGAAATCGCCAGCAGCTCAAGCTCCTCACACTAACGCCTTTCAGCCTCTCTTTTCTTCTTTTGAAAAAGGCGCCACTCTTCCCTACTCGCCGTTCGATAACACTCAGACACGCTTCGCGTTGCGCTCGCGCACAATATAGCCCTGCAGGCGGCGTTTCTTTCTTTCCGAGGCATTGTGGCATTCCTTATCGTAACAGGTGTTTTTTTTCGCGCTCACTGGTGTCCAATAGATTCCTCAGTGGCGGCACGAAGTGAACGAGCGAAATTATCGCATTTCTCGGATACATCGTTTATTGGACGATTGCCCTTATAGCTTAAACAGAATCAGCGTCGGACGAATTTTCGTCGGACGCGGCGTTCTGTCAAACGATTAAAATACACGGCAGTATATGTGAATGAACAGAACGAAAACGCTGGCGAAAATCGCCCAGCGAAAATTCGTCAGAAAAGACTTATTTCTAATTTGGACGCTATCGCCTGTCAAATAAATTGTTTGGATAAAAACATGTAATAAAACAAAAATATACATTTTTTGATGTGGAAAAAATTGAAAATATGGACAGAAGAGAAGAGTCAATGAAAGAAGTAAGGAAACACCGTAATTATAAAAATATGCATATGGCAATTTCGCCTTGATTCTGTTTTACTGGGCAATATTCGCAAACAAATGTCATCGCCGCACCAGGCGAAAACACGTCCGGCGATTGGTTCTGTTTAAAGCTTTAGAGTACACGAGTGAGAGCTAAGCGGAGTATTCATTAGCTGTCTGTGTCGTATGCAGCCTCTCGACTTCAAAATTTCCTTGCGGTCCTATTGGCGCATTCTTTGCTGCACAGAGGCGGGTGCATACCTTGACTGCTACAAGAGAATGATCTGAGTCGATGTTAGGATCGCGGATTGTGCGCACATCTAGAAAGCTGGAGCTGTGTCTTCCGTCGATCATGACGTGATCGATTTCATTTCGCATTTTTCGATTTGATTTCGCGTTTTTCGATCAGCGGACAGCCATGTGGCTTGGTATATTTTTTTGTGCTGGAATCTCGTACTAAGATGCTGATGATCATGTTTCGGGCTCCGGCGAAATCGATCAGTCTCGTTCCGTTGGGTGTAGTTGTGTCGTGGAAACTGAATTTTCCGATTGAACGGCCAAAGATATCTTCCTTTCCCACCCTGGGCAGCGGTCATAGAAAGACGTCTAGACGGTCACGCGCCAATTAAGAAGAAGAGAAGAATATGTAATAAGAAAAATATTTATGGCTCCTAATCGAAAATAATTTGCTGCGCGGCGGCAAAACTCAACGTTACCCCTGTAGTGTGTGTAGTAGTGGCTTGGTGAAAGCGCAGTAAAAATAAAAGCTGGATACTTGGACTATATTTTAGACAGACCCAACTGAGTATACTTATATGCATATATGTACATATATATATATATGTGTAAAAGTGAAGTATATGTACATATGTATGTATTTAGCTGTCTCCTTTCCAATGTCGCGTATGTCGGTAGCCGCTGCGCGCCGCATGCCTTCTGCCACAGCAGCAGTAGAAGCTTTTGTTACCGTTTATAAAAGCATTGTTTCTTATAAAATTGTGCTGTGCTTTTTTATATTTATTATTGTTACATACATACATACACACATACATGCATCTGTCATTATGTCAATTTAGTTAAAAAATGTGTACAAGAACAACAACAACAAAATGCCAATGCGTTACACTTATTCATTCCATCATGCCGTGCCGCCGCGCACTCGAGCTTTGCACCAACGCTGCCTGACTGTCCTCTATACTTGCTGCAGGGTATATACTTACATATATATTGTACAACAAAGCGCTGGGAGGCAATTATGTCATTTTAAAGCGAGCACATTCACATTGACAAGCAAAAAAGGCACAGCCAAAAGCAGTGCAATGAAAAAAAAACAAGTAAGGAAGCCTAAGTTCGAGTGGAATCGAACATTAGATACTCAGCTGTATGCTTTAATTGTTTGTTTGCGTTTGATGGAAACACGGTGTACTTTATATAAAGCGAGTGCTGCATAAAGTGGGCGTAGCCACGCCCATTTTCTAAATTTTTATCAGTCATCCAACTAAGCTTATGAATATTATTCTTTGTGCAAAATTTCATCCCTTTATGAGTTACAAAGATGTCACGTTACAAATTCCCAAAGGGTGTTCCAGAAATATCTTTGTTAAAAAGTAGGCGATTTCAAAAAATTTTTGCGTATCTATTAAGACAAGTTATAAAAGTGTATAAACCAAGTTTCGTCATAATATCTCAATTATTTGTCGAGTTATGGGCTCCGAAATCTCGTTGATTCCTTTGTCTGAAAAGAGGCGGTGTCACGCCCATTTTCCGAAATTTTTATATTTTTTGTTTCCGATCTATTGTAGAACTCATGCCACAAAATTTCTATGAATTATCTTTATATTTGACAGAGATATCGCTTAAAATGTTTTTATTAGGCCACTTTATGATACCCATATATAAAAGTGGGCGTGGTGGTCAACCGATTTCGCTAAAATTTTGAACATGTATTACTACAAGTAGGGAAAATGTATACACCAAATTTCGTCATAATATATCGATTATTTGTCGAGTTATGGGCTCAGAAATCTGGTGTATTCCTGTTTCTAAAAGGAGGCGGTGCCACGCCCATTTTCCAAAATTTTTGTATTTTTTGTTTTATGTCCATAGTTGGACACCTTCCATAAAATTTCAATGATATATCTTTATATTTGACAGAGATATCGCTTAAAATGTTTTTATTAGGCCACTTTATGATACCCATATATAAAAGTGGGCGTGGTCGTCAACCGATTTTGGTAATTTTTCGTCCACGTATTTGATTTGTAAATATATCACGCGTACCAAATTTCATCGATATATCTTTAACGGTTTCTGAGTTATGGCTTATAAAACTTTCAATATTTGCCCCTTAATAAGTGGGCGTGGCACCGCCCATTTTCCAAAATTTTTGTGTTTTTTGGTTTATGTCCATAGTTGGACTCATGCCACAAAATTTAAGTGATAGATCTTTATATTTGAGAGAGATATTGCTTAAAATCTTTTTATTAGTCCCCTTTATAGTTCCCATATATAAAAGTGGGCGTGGCCGTCAAACCAATTTTGACAATTTTCTGTCAAAACATTTGTCTAAGTAAGCAAATCACGCATACCAAATTTTATCGATATATCTTCAACGGTTTCTGAGTTATGGCATATAAATGTCAATAAATATCAATGTTTGTCCCTTAATAAGTGGGCGTGGCACCGCCCATTTTCCAAAATCTCATCAAATTTCTTCATAAGGGCCTGAGCTCAATACGTGGGTGAAACTTCATCGCTCCAGCTATATTAGTGGCTGACATACCAAATTTCCGATATTTTCTATATAGGAAAAGTGGGCGTGGTCATGGTCCGATTCCGCCCATTTTCAATACCAACCGTGCCAGTCTCGATACCAACTTGCATTTCAAATTTCATCAAAATGTCTCAATTTTTGCGTGAGTTATCGTGCGTAAGGACGGACGGACGTACGGACGGACATGGCTCAATCGATTTCTCTTTTCACCCTGATCATTTTGATATATATAAGTCCATATCTATCTCGATTATTTCATTCTGTTACAATACACCGTTATGAAATCAAAACTATAATACTCTGTGTACTAGTACATCTGAGTATAGAAAATAAATAAATTCAAGAATATGCTGTAGGAAGCGCAAGAGTCAAGAAGGATATTCTTAATAAACCAAAGCGAAATACATTGTAACAAAGGCGGAAGAAAAAAGAAAAAAACGCCATTAATAATACATAATAATAACGATAATAAGGCAGTGTGCGCCGTACTGAGTTGTTGAGCTTTAATAACTATAACTTGCATTGTGTTTTGGTCAACTTTGTTGTCTGTGTCGCCGCCGACAACGCATTTTGGCACAGCGCTATTTACAAGATTTCATCCACTTCAGTTTTTTTTTTTTTATGGAAATCAACAATTTGTTATCACACGTGTCAACTTCCAAAATTCCATAGCTGTGAAATGTGTGAAGTTAGAGACTAAATAAATTTCAAGGCTGCATACAAGCTGTATGCAAAGAAAATTAAAAAAAAAACCTCCAGTAAAATTTACTTTTTGTTGGATACACTTTTGTGGCGGTTAGGGCCTGATACGTACGTAAGTACTATTCCATGAAAGGTGTTGCAAAAATAGAACAATTAAAATAAAAGCTATTGAGCAAATAATAACAAATTTCGTGACAATAACGTACATGCACTTGTACATACAACAACGAATTGTCGCAAACAACAATATTTACCACTTTTTGCCAAATTAAGCCAAAATCAGGTCACCTATTGCGTTTGCTTGTTTTTCTTAAAGTTTTTATGTTTTCACAAGTTCTTTTTTTTATTTTTGCTTTTTATTATACTGAAGTAGTTGTAAGTAGCAGTACTTGGCATCCTCAGTTACACTTCTTTTTTCAATTAAAATTACTTGTAAACCTAGAGAAACTCTCGAGTTTCGACAGTAGGTGGCTCTCTAAACGTTGTAAACCCAAAGACCTTTGGAATTAAATGAACAATTTTCCGCAGTCGAAGTGCTCTCAACAACGCTCCGTTGTGGTTTCAAAAGTGTGAGCGTTTGTTGATTAAAATATTTTCGTATTTAAGTTAACAACACAGAAACTGTTGGATCAAATACTTTTGAGAACAACGAAGACTGTTGGAAAAATTTGTCATCTAAAAAAAATTTTGGTTGCATTTATCTCTTCATCTTCTCTCCATCTTGGTCGCAACTACAAAAATGTAGCCTCCGCTCCTTCTCCTCTTCTTCTCTACTTCTTCGCTTTCACTGCATGTTTTCTTATTTTATATTTTTCTCCGGCTTCGAACCATGACATCAACCTGAAATTCAATCCCATGGCATCACATAGTCAAACATTGTATTCACCCTTATTACGGTTGTCGACGTCGACGTCGTTGTCACTTTTGAGTCGACATCACGTCGTCTCGACGTCGTGGTCACATCGACACAAAATCGGTATTAGCTAAGCGTATTGAGACGACGTCGACTGTTTATCGGTAAACCGAATGACGAAGGTACCATCCCTATAATTTCTGCACTAGCTGTTTCATTTTATTTACAATCTGTGCGCAATTTTTTCCGTATTTTTAATCTGTGCTATTTAGATAATTTATTTCTTTATTATAAATGTATTTTGCATATGATTCATCAAGTTTTAGCGATGAACATAGCAATGAAGTGCTCGAGTAATTAAGAAATAAAAGAAAAATAATTTTAGTTGAAATACATATATACATATGTATGTATGTACATAAATATTTAATAAATTAGTTTTCTCCTCAATCTTTCTTAAAGGAGGTGCCAAGGCATTCAATTTAATGGCGATTGCTTCTCTAATGCTGTAAAAAATTAGTTGGTATCGTACCCCATTGAAAACCTTTGGGTCGGCTTCGGTATGTGCGCTCACCGAATTTATTTTTAAACTAGTGGGAATTTTTCAATAAAACTGGCAGGAAATATTCTGCGGATGTTAGTTCTACTAATTCTAACACTCCCGTAATAAAATTTTAAAAATAAAAATGCATACATATCAGTGGCGGATTATCGAACAAATTTTGGGACCGTTGCCCCAGGGCCCCGGACTCAAGGGGGCCCATGAAAAAAAATATTCATATGATAATATGATAGATTTTTATTTATTTGCCCAACAAAATTAAACCACAACTTTTCTGCACTTGAGTGTTACGAACTTATCAATAATTTCATCAAAGTTTAATTCATCCAACAAGTTATTTTCAATGGAAAGAACTGATAGACTGTTCAAACGATCATCTCCCATAGTGTTACGCAAACAATTTTTTTATCAATTTCAATTTTGAAAATGATCTTTCATCTGTAACATTAGTGACAAACATGCATAAATAAATGCGTAATAAAATCTCTAAATGCCAATCACGTTCGGTCTGTGTTCCATTTGGTAAAACCCGATGCAAATGATATTCAGAAAAGTTTCTTTGTCCAGACTTCTTTGCGATCAAATCAATATTGCGACACGACGAGGGACCTAAATAAGAGTATTCTGTGTTAATTTTTTACTCTTATATTGAAATACCAACGATAGCATACCCTTCTTAATCCAATAAGTTTGAACGATTGATTGATTGAATTGAATAGGCTACAAACCTGGGTAATTTGAAAACACATTGGTGGAACTTTCATCAATTTTTGATACATTCACCGAACTTACGACATCGTCTGGATTTTGCACACCTTCGATCGTGCTGTCAACATGTTGGAAATTAATCTCTTTTGACGTTGATGGAATTGAAAAAGTATCAGAAGTAGATTCACAAAACTCAGGATTGTCACAATTTGCTTCGTTTACAGTTGTCGTCGCATTAGCGAAGTGGCTTGTTAGTTTCGGTATTTTAGAAAGCAGTTGCTTATCGCGTTCGTCTTTATTTTTTTTGAATTTGCGCTTTTCAGCTCCACTCTTATATTTTCTAGACTTATCCATGTTTACGAAATGACTATAACCAGTGTTTAAAAAACTTGAGTCGAAGTAGCAAAAGTCGTGAAAATGTTGATTATTTTTGATTTTACTTATCGTCGCTTTTAAAAATGAGTAATTGCGTGTGCTGAAGTTTGATTTTCATATTTCACGACTGCTGCTGAATACAACTTGCAAAAGCAAACCTTACTTACTTACTTTGACTTGTTGCGCTGACGAAATCAAAATCAAGTCAAAATCAAAATTTTTAAAAGGCACTACAAACACTACGACTGCTTTGTTGTTCAGAGCAGTAAGTTTAAGTGATAGCAAATGAAATCGACGCTTCCAAACAAAACTGTACTAAGTCTGAAAACTGTGTTTTGCAGGAGAAGCTCTCAAAGTTTAAACTTAGATATGAAACTTCAGTTATATGCTAAGTATATTTTCACTTGTAACTTCTGTTTGTATTGAACGATCAACACCAAAACTCGACAATATCAAAGCTAGGGTACGCTTCATATAAAACCGTAAGAAAAAATAAAAATTTGCTGCGTGCTTTTTCATGGCAAGCTCTCAAAGTTTTTATTCTGTAAAAATCTCGAGTTGTATTATATGTACACTTTTGCTCATAACTTTTGATTGGATTGTCCGATTGATACCAAAATTAGACAGCATCTAAATTAAGACACGTAATACTTGTAAACGCCAAAAATGGGAAAATGTACTAAGTCGACTTAGTACAGTGTTGTTTGTAAGCATCGAAATTAAAGTTATTGCAGTTTTTTAAACACTGACTATAACAATAACCAAAAAATGTCAATATAAAATGACATCAATATTATGGAGTAGTGCGTTTAATGCACAGAGCAAAACAACGTCCAATGATCAAATATGTTACATGAACCGCAATTTAAATTTATAACGATCAAACTGTATTCTAATCGCAAAATATTTATATGGAAAAGGGCCCCCAAAAAAATTTCGCACCAGGGCCCACCAGATTGTTAATCCGCCACTGATACATACTAAATTTTCTTCTTGTCACCATTAAACACCGCGTCGACGAAAATGGCAACGAGTGACCGTCGACGTCGACTTAGCTGATACCAAATATGTTTCGATAGTTGTCACAAGTTATCGACTTTACCATACGTAATACCGATTTTGATAAGTCGTCGCCGACAGCGTCGAGTGAGTGTCGACGACGACAACCGTAATAACACTCAAAAAAAAAATTTCTCTCGATCAAAGACATAATTTTCCTTATTTTGAACACGCGTCCCAATACAAAATTTTCTTTGTTTTGTGCAAATTTTCTCAAAAATGTGGAAAAAACATAAAAAAACATTCAAACAAATTCGTTGCCATGGGGATTTGTATGGGAATTTAATTTCTCAAAATTAAAGAAATCAAGTCTTCAAAACAAGGAAAGTTGGGAATGGAATGGCGCTTAAAGAATTTTTCATTATTTTAATGTATGAATTTTTTCAAAACAAGTATATGAAACCATGGTAACGCATGTAACAACAATATTTTATAAACCTTTTAACATGTTTTAAGGAAAATTTACTCAAAACAAAGTAGTGTTCAAAATAGGTAAACAATTTCTTTGACCCCTCCATATATTTTTTTTCTCTCAGTGAAGGGTGATTGAATTTTGAAGATCCTTTTATACTTCCCTTTTCCGAAAAATAATCTATGAATTATATGAATCATTGTAAAAACAAAATTTAAAGAAATTTATTCTCATTATTTTTGTTGTTGTATTTTACACAAAAAAATATTTTCTGACAAAAAAATATTTAACAGCAAGGGAGTTTTTGAATCAAAAACGCTCGTCTTTGAATTAACTACGGCAAGTTGTTGGATCAAAAACTTTGCTGTTAATAAAAATACTTTTGCTGTTGAATCAAAGATGGATATTCAACAGCGGAAAGTTGTTGATTTAACTTCGGTTATTTTTTTCAGAGTGCATACTGGGATAATTTTATTTTGAAATTACACACGTGTCATTTTAACCAGGGTGGTGGAATGTGTTCCACATTTAGATCGTAACTACATATCCTCCACTTCTGGTTTAGCTTTGTAGGCTTTTGAGTAGTTTTTAAGATAAGGAAGCAGAATTTCATATACAAATTGTTTATAACAGATGATAATCTTCAACATCTACATTGCCAAAAAACATAAAATAATTAAACAATGTAATTTAAATTTATGCACTCATTTTATTAATTTTTTTTTTTAATCCAAACCCACCTTTTTGTTGCTTCATACCATCAATAACGTATTGGCGAACCCGTTCATCTGTCAAATTGGTATATATGCCTGGGTATTGAGGACGACCACAGCCCACCCCATATGACACCACTGCACATAGTTCGCCGTTTACAATGCCTGGCCCACCGGAATCGCCTGCACAAGTGTCCGTTGCGCCGTTTCCCGCACATAACATATGCTCCGTAAATGTATTACGCGTGTTTTTATACGTATTATAGCAACTGTCCCACATTAAAATCGGCATATCAGCAGTCCTTAGCTCATTCACAATTTGTTTTGACTTTTCGCTTGTCACACCCCAACCGCTGACCTGCATTGAGGTGCACGCCAATCGTTGATCAGCGCGGCAGAGCGGTATTGGTTTGATTGTTGAGCCTTTGGTGAAGGCCCTACGCACTGTAGCAACACCAATATCCAAATCCCTGATTCGGATATCGTAGTTTTCATTATAAAATGTACGTTTAACTGGACGACGTTGTCCATTCTCACGCAAATCGCTTACGCCCGCTACCACAATTAGCATTTCCGGCGGCACACGAAATAGACAATGTGCTGCTGTGACTACATGCCGTAGACTGACTAATGCGCCGCCACATGCATATCGGCTATTTTTACGCAGGTATACCACATATGGAATCTTTTTTATATTGACCATTGTGCCAGCGACTATGCGGTAACTAGTCTCTGAACTAATCACACACACAAAGGACAACAGGAGCGTTGAGAGAATTAGGAATATGTTGCGTGAATTCATATTATGTGTGACTTTAGTTGCTGACTGTTCGTAAACTGCTAAGAAGAAATCTGTCATTTTAGCATTATCAAGCTTGCAGCCTTTAAAATATTTTATCCTATACATATGTATATGTATGTAAGTACTAGGGCAACAGAAGATATGCAAATGCATATTTTTCTGTTGCAGTCCTATTTACATATGATAAATATATATCGGCGTTTTAGCTCAAGACGAAGAGAATAAGCCTAACTTGTTAGGGCATATTTTCGCATATATAGGTCAAAAGGCTTATTTTTGCATATCTTGACTTATTTGCATATTTTTGGCATATTTTGCTATAAATTCATATTTTTTCTTCTCGCTCGTAAAATTGTTCTTATTTACATTTTTTACTCTGGCAACTTTGTTTTGTATATACGTATACTATTTGCCATTCCTCTTTGTCTGACAAGTTCAAGGCGAATTTAATAATTTTCGCAATGCCAAGGCAGATATACCAGGTAGGCGCAGAGTCGAATTCAGAAAATACATATGTATTTTGTTGTTGTAATTGGTAGAGTGTAATGTCAAAATTATATTTCGCCGTGGTTAAAATCTGAATTCGCTTGGGACTCACTCATTCCTATTGGCCATGATTACAATTCGCTTGGATTTTGACATTACACTTTACCTTTGGAAATAAAAAAAGTAGTTTCTGAATTCGCCCATGCGCCTACCTCTAAATTATTGTACCATGCGCAATGCTTCATTCAAATGTGCTATACGAATCAGCTGTGTATCTACATACATAGGCGTATGTCAGACGGTCAATATATATTGATGAAATCCGTGGATCGCGATTCTGGATCGCAAAATGTTTAGAGCCTATACACACTTGCGACTAAATCGATTTAGTCGGGCCGGATGTAGTGTGAATACGTAGAGGCGGTGCCACGCCCATTTTCCAAAATTTTTCTATTTTTTATTTCTGGTCTATTGTGGAACTCATGCCACAAACTTTCAATGAGTTATCTTTATATTTGACAAAGATATCGCTTAAAATGTTTTTATTGGGCCACTTCATAATACACATATATAAAAGTGGGCGTGGTCGTCAACCGATTTTGGCAATTTTTCGTCCAAACATTTGCCTAAGTAAGTATATCACGCGTACCAAATCTCATCGATATATCTTCACTGGTTTCTGAGTTATGACTCATAAAACTTTCAATGTTTGACCCTTAATAAGTGGGCGTGGCACCGCCCATTTTCCAAAATTTCATCAAATTTATTCATAGGAGCCTGAGCTCAACACGTGGGTAAAATTTCATCGCTCCAGCTATATTAGTGACTGAGATACCAAATTTCCGATTTTTTCTATACAGGAAAAGTGGGCGTGGTCATGGTCCGATTTCTCCCATTTTCAATACCAACCGTCCCAGTCTCGATACCAACTTGCATTTCAAATTTCATCAAAATATTTCACTTTTTGCGCGAGTTAGAGTGTTTACAGACGGACGGACGGACGGACATGGCTCAATCGATTTCTCTTTTCACCCTGATCATTTTGATATATATAAGTCTATATCTATCTCGATTATATCATTCTGTTACAATCCACCGTTATGTGATTAAAACTATAATACTCTGTGTACTAGTACAGCTGAGTATAAATACTGGGTTTACGATTCTGAAAAATATATCTTCTCAACTTTCTCAAACAAACAACCAGTCGTCAGTGTTTGAACGCTACACGTGACTGAAATTCTTGCTTTTAAATACGCCCCGATAACTTCAGTTGACGTGGAAAGATCTTTTTCTACGTTTAAAAACTTTTACCGCAACAATCGACATAGTTCCCTATTTGAAAATTTTGTAGTTTACAGCAATAGCAATTTGAATAAATAAGTATGCAAGTTTTGCACTGGAATTTTGATTGCCATCAACACATAAAATTTAAAATTCATGCACATAAATATATATATGTATGTACTTATATATATTTTCGTATGTAAAAATATGTGTTTTCTTTTGGTAACGAAGATGTGTTTCGCAAATGTGAATTTTTTTATTTCGTCTTTTGTACCTATAAAATGTACCTTTAATAAAAATAATTTTCTGTTACAAAAAGTATTGTAATTTAATAAAATGTGAATTTTTTATTTCGTCCTTTGTACCCATAAAAACATAAATATGTACCTTTAACAAAAATATTTTTTTATTACAAAAAGTGTTCTAATTAAAAATTAAATAAATAAGAACGAAAGAAGACACTGAAGATGGCGCATATTAGCCGAAACCGGTTTGTCTCCAAACCAAACTTGACAAGGGATGACGGAAAATCGTTCAACAATACATCATATTCCTACCCTGTCGGAAAAACAAGCAACCAAAAAGTTGTTCTAATTTTATTTAAAACTAATTTTTGATATTTGTCCGGGCCAGGGTTTGAACCTGGAACCTCTTGCATGAAAGGTGAGCACACAACCTACTATGCCGTATATCTTTTTATTAAGTATATAAAAAAATTTTTAAGGGCATATTTTCAGTGCTTAAACCAAGTTTTAAGAGCATATTTTTAGCGCTTAAACCATATTTTTAAGGACATATTTTTAGCGCTAAAAACGAATTTTTTAGGGCATATTTTCTGTTGCCCTACTAATAAGCTATCTAGAACTTTAGATCTAATTTTTGTCAATGATAATTTAAGTTTTTCTTTGGATGAATGCCTTGACCCTTTTTCACCTCCAAGTATGCATCATGTTCCACTTATTATTTCTTTTGACTTCTACTCTTTTGATAAGGTTTGCTCGGTTGAACGTGCCCACAGTTTTTGTTTTAGGCGTGCTAATATGGCGAATGTCGATCTCGAAGTGTCTTCCATTGACTGGCACTCTCTTTTTCATCGCGCTAATGTTGCTGATTGTTTTGCGATTTTTAAACATAAAATAAGCGAAATTTGCATGAACAATATACCTATAAAAGTGAACAAATCTTACAAAATACCTTGGTACAATGCGAAACTTAAGAAATTAAAAAATCTTAGGAACAAATACTTTAAGAAATACAGGTCGACTAAGTCTGACGCTCATAAAAGAAAGTACCTAACTTTCTCTAAAAAATTCAAGCTATTGAGCAAGAGACTTCAATCCAGATACGTTCGAAATTTTGAGTTAAATATAAAAGCGAATCCTAAGTCTTTTTGGAGTTATGTAAATTCGAAAAAGTCGTGTTCTAGTTTTCCTTCTGAACTTTTTTATAATGGGGATTCTGCTTCAAACCCTTTAGATGCAGCTAACCTTTTTGCAAATTTCTTCTGCGCGAATTTCGCACCTGATACTGGCACTGTGAACACAACTCCTACTCCGTTGGACTGCTCAATAAATTTCGGGTCGCTCTCATTAACGCTTGATGATGTGGTTGATGGCATTATGCACATCAAACATTCTTTATTAACGGATGTTGATGGCTTATCATCTCATCTTCTAAAGAATTGTTTGGCTTTTGCGAAGCCGATACTATTAATTTTCAACAAATCTCTTGAATGCGGCGAGTTCATAGATGTCTGGAAGGTTACCTTTATTAACCCGGTTTTCAAAAGTGGTAACAGGTGTAATATCAGTAACTACAGGCCAATTGCTAAGTTATCAACCATCTCAAAATTATTTGAATATGTAGTAAAGCAGAAGCTATACTTTGCGGTCAAGCACATCATCTGTGACAACCAGCATGGTTTTGTGTCTGGTAGATCCACCATCACTAATTTAGCTATTTTCTCCGACGCTTGCTTTTCGGCTTTTAATGACCGCCTTCAGGTTGACACAATATATACCGACTTCTCTAAGGCATTTGATAAAGTCAGTCATTCTGTTTTGACTTATAAACTGGCATGTCTGGGATTTCATTCTAACTTTTTGTCCTGGATTAAATCATACTTGCGTCATCGTGAATGTGTTGTTGTTGTTGACAACTTTCATTCCGATGCTTTCATTGCTACATCCGGTGTTCCCCAGGGAAGCATTTTAGGCCCATTACTATTCGTACTTTTTATCAATGATATTTCTACCTGCTTTAAGCACTCTAATTTTCTTTTGTATGCCGATGATTTGAAGCTCTTCAGTTCTATTTCAAACTCTGAAGATTCTTCTAAAATCCAGTCTGATCTAAATAACCTCTCAAATTGGTGCCTTACTAATGGCTTACAGCTAAATACTAGCAAATGTCTTCATATCTCTTACTCGAAATCACGTTCAAGTATTGCCACGTGTTATTACATAAATGGTTCAAAACTTGACACTTGCATAGAAACTACTGACTTAGGAGTTGTCTTTGACTCGAAATTCACATTTAATAGTCATCTAAATTATATCATCGCGAAGTCGTACTCAATGTTGGCTTTTATTCGTCGCTTTAGCCAGGATTTCACCGATCCTTACACTTTAAAATTATTGTTTACTTCCCTTGTTCGCTCCAAACTAGAATACGCTTCTTTTATCTGGAGGCCTTATCATGCCAATCACATTAACCGAATTGAAAGGGTCCAAAAAACCTTTCTTAAATTTGCATTGCGGTCTCTTAATTTTTCTGTTCCTATCCCCTCTTACCGTGCTAGATGCATGCTTATTAACTTAAAATCCCTTCAGTTCAGAAGAACGTCTTTGTCGCTTATCTTTATTTTCGATATCATAAATTGTGTAGTAAATTCGCCATATCTTCTGGAAAGAATCCGTTTTTATGTTCCCCTTAGAACCCTTCGGAGCAGTAAAATTTTCTATTCGTCGAGTGCTCGAACACTTTATGCCTCTAATGCTCCTATATCCCGAGCACTAAATGAGTTCAATAACCTCGAAAATTGCCTTTTGGTTGATTTTTCATTATCTAGAACTAATTTTAAGATATTATTAAATGATTTAATAAATGTATAATTATTTGATGCTTTAACTCTAAGTAGTCTGTAAGTACCATTGTACGCCTGATTACTTTTGTTTGGAATAAATAAATAAATAAAAAACTAATTTTTGATATTTGTTCGAGCCAGGGTTTGCACCTGGAACCTCTTACATGAAAGGTGGGCACACAACCTACCATGCCGTATATCTTTTTATTAAGTACTAGCAAATACACGTCCCGCTTCGCAGCGACGAACAAAAGTTTTCTGTTATGATGGGTCTTTACCTTTACCTTTAACTTTACCTTTACCTCTACCTTTACCTTTACCTTTACCTTTACCTTTAACTTTACCTTTACCTTTACCCTTACCTTTACCTTTACCTTTACCTTTACCTTTACCTTTACCTTTACCTTTACCTTTACCTTTACCTTTACCTTTACCTTTACCTTTACCTTTACCTTTACCTTTACCTTTACCTTTACCTTTACCTTAACCTTTACCTTTACCTTTACCTTTACCTTTACCTTTACCTTTACCTTTACCTTTACCTTTACCTTTACCTTTACCTTTACCTTTACCTTTACCTTTACCTTTACCTTTACCTTTACCTTTACCTTTACCTTTACCTTTACCTTTACCTTTACCTTTACCTTTACCTTTACCTTTACCTTTACCTTTACCTTTACCTTTACCTTTACCTTTACCTTTACCTTTACCTTTACCTTTACCTTTACCTTTACCTTTACCTTTACCTTTACCTTTACCTTTACCTTTACCTTTACCTTTACCTTTACCTTTACCTTTACCTTTACCTTTACCTTTACCTTTACCTTTACCTTTACCTTTACCTTTACCTTTACCTTTACCTTTACCTTTACCTTTACCTTTACCTTTACCTTTACCTTTACCTTTACCTTTACCTTTACCTTTACCTTTACCTTTACCTTTACCTTTACCTTTACCTTTACCTTTACCTTTACCTTTACCTTTACCTTTACCTTTACCTTTACCTTTACCTTTACCTTTACCTTTACCTTTACCTTTACCTTTACCTTTACCTTTACCTTTACCTTTACCTTTACCTTTACCTTTACCTTTACCTTTACCTTTACCTTTACCTTTACCTTTACCTTTACCTTTACCTTTACCTTTACCTTTACCTTTACCTTTACCTTTACCTTTACCTTTACCTTTACCTTTACCTTTACCTTTACCTTTACCTTTACCTTTACCTTTACCTTTACCTTTACCTTTACCTTTACCTTTACCTTTACCTTTACCTTTACCTTTACCTTTACCTTTACCTTTACCTTTACCTTTACCTTTACCTTTACCTTTACCTTTACCTTTACCTTTACCTTTACCTTTACCTTTACCTTTACCTTTACCTTTACCTTTACCTTTACCTTTACCTTTACCTTTACCTTTACCTTTACCTTTACCTTTACCTTTACCTTTACCTTTACCTTAACCTTTACCTTTACCTTTACCTTTACCTTTACCTTTACCTTTACCTTTACCTTTACCTTTACCTTTACCTTTACCTTTACCTTCACCTTTACCTTTACCTTTGCCTTTACCTTTACCTTTACCTTTACCTTTACCTTTACCTTTACCTTTACCTTTACCTTTACCTTTACCTTTACTTTTACCGGGACCATCCATCACCATCCGGGCTTGAACCACCTCTGGGAAACCGACTTAAAAAATAAAAATGAAAAAATCAGTATGTTGAAGCCCTGCTCGACACCTTTCATTTGATACCAATATCGTTTAGAAACATTCGAAGGTCATCTGGGTCCACGTTTTGACCCATATTTGGGACCCGGCTTAGGCGTCGCAATGAAAATAACTTTATGTTGAAGGCCTGCTCAGCACCTTTCATATGATACCCATATTGCTCAAACACTTGCTGGGTCACTCTGGGTCCACATTTGGGCCTATATTCCGGGAAGTTCCCTATTATGTGCGCTAATACCACTGTGAAAATTTCATAAAGATCGGTTGATTACTTTGGGAGTCCATAAAGGACACACACGTACATTCATTTTTATATAATAGATATAAACAAAATTTTAAGGGCATATTTTCAGTGCTTAAACCAAGTTTTAAGAGCATATTTTTAGCGCTTAAACCATATTTTTAAGGACATATTTTTAGCGCTAAAAACGAGTTTTTTAGGGCATATTTTCTGTTGCCCTAGTAAGTACATATCGCACCCTAAATAATAAAGTGACACAACTCAAAATTTTTCGAAATCGACTTTCTGTCATAAATCGCTACACAGAATATATCTCTAGCGACTGCTAAAAAATCCTTTCCATAAAAGTCTTTTTAACTGAAATATATCTTTTATACATTGCCTTTACCCATGCCATAGCCTATTAAAAAGAAAGAGTATTTTAGCTCTCCTCAAAATTTTAGAATTTTGACTTGTGTCACCTTATAATTTATGGTGCCTTATATATGCATGGTGTTTGCCCGTTTGTTCTTTCAGCAAAAGCAAATATTATTGAAATCGCAAATTTTTTTTTGCAAGTTTCTGTTTTAAAAGTACACGTATGTATAGCAATTCCAATGAATTTTATATTCGTTGGGGTTATTGTACATACATATTATAAAACAAATGTGGTTACGGGTGGTAATTTTTTAGGAAACTTTACTGAATGTTTTTGGCCATTTTAATTTAATTTAATTTTTTTTATTTTTTTTTTACTTTTTCATTCTTTTATTTAATTTATTTTTTTTTTATTTTTTAATTAATTTTTTTTTATTTTTTTATTTTATTTTAATTGTTGAATTATTCTGTGGACACAGAAGATTTTTTTAATTAAATTTTATTTGGCGAAAAGCGAACAAGTTCAAAGCTACGTAATACCAGCGATGGTAGAAATGATAGCTATTTCGAAGAAAACCAATTCTTCATCATCAGATTTCTTTTCGGGGTCAAGCCGGGAATCGAACTTAGACCCACCGTGAGAAGGTGTAAATGTTAGCGACGCACTAACCCACTCACCCAAACACGGGCTGCATGCAGTTGAACTTTTTGTCGCTTTTCTTTTGCCACCTTTACTCGCCCAACATTATTGTTGTATTTTTTTTTTTTATGTACACATGATTTTCATGAGATCGAGCGACAAAAAGTTCAACTGCGTACCAGGCCGTGTTTGGGTGAGTGGGTTAGCGCGTCGCTAACATTTACACCTTCTCACGGTGGGTCTAAGTTCGATTCCCGGCTTGACCCCGAAAAGAAATCTGATGATGAAGAATTGGTTTTCTTCGAAATAGCTATCATTTCTACCATCGCTGGTATTACGTAGCTTTGAACTTGTTCGCTTTTCGCCAAATAAAAATTTTTTATTTTATATCTTCATATTATTTTTTTGTTTTATTTTATTTTATTTCATTTCATTTCATTTCATTTTATTTTATTTTAGTTTATTTTATTTTAGTTTATTTTATTTTATTTTGCTTTACTTTACTTTATTTTATTTTATTTATATTTATATTTATTTTTTTATTTTGTTTAATTTTATATTATTTTATTTTACTTTATTTTATTTTATTTTATTTTATTTTATTTTATTTTATTTTATTTTATTTTAATTTATTATATTTTATTTTTATATTATTTATATTTATTTTTATTTATTTTTATTTTGTGTTGTTTTATATTATTTATATATTATATTAATTTAATTTAATTTTTTTATATTATTTTATTTTATTTTATTTTTATTTTTATTTATTTTTTTTATTTTGTTTATTTTATATTATTTTATTTTATTTTATTTTGTTTTATTTTATTCTTTTTATTTTAAATTATCTTATTTTTCATTCTTATTTTTGTCTTATTTTATTTTATTTTATTTTATTTTATTTTATTTTAATTTATTCTATTTATTTTATTTTATTTCATTTTATTTTATTTTATTTTATATTATTTTATTTTTATTAATTTTATTTTATTTTATTTATATTATAATTTATTTTATTTTATTTTTGTTTCATTTCATTTTAATTTGATTAAATTTTTAAATATTTTTTAATTTTTTTTTAAATTTATTTTTTTAATTTTGTTTTACTTTATAATAATTTATTTTATTTAATATAATTTAATTTATGTTAATTTCTTTATTTTATTTTATTTTATTTATATTTTTATTTATTTTTTTATTTTGTTTTATTTTATATTATTTTATTTTATTTTATTTTATATTATTTTATTCTATTTATTTTAATTTATCTTATTTTTATTTTTATTTTTGTTTTATTTTATTTAATTTAATTTTATTTTATTTTATTTTATTTTATTTTATTTTATTCTATTTATTTTAATTTATCTTATTTTTATTTTTATTTTTGTTTTATTTTATTTCATTTTATTTTATTTTATTTTATTTTATTTTATTTTATTTTACTTTATTTATTTTATTTTTTCTTATTTTATTTTATTTTATTTTATTTTATTTTATTTTATTTTATTTTATTTTATTTTATTTTATTTTATTTTATTTTATTTTATTTTCATATTTTTACTTTTTGATGCATTCACCATAATCAGTCATTCTACTCACAGCTAACAAATGTGGACATCGGCCCATTTGTGCAACACCAGTGAACCCATAATTATTTATTTATGCAACTCAGCAACGACCGTATCAAATATTGACTTCTACGTCTTCACGGTAAGCTCAGTGGCCAATGGCCATTCATGTCATTTATCAGTGATGACTAAAGACAAAAAAACGCACACAAAGACACACACTACCAGAAGCAAAATATGAGCTCGAACAAACGAACGAAACGTCTGCGAAAAAGTACTTCATTTCCTTTAAATAGAATTATAATGATGCTCAATTAATCATTGTAATTAACGCTCGACAACGCTGCAATGATCTATAAGAAAAACGATTGTCAGAAAGGGGGAAGTGGCGGTGATCAGTTGTATAAAATGCAATTGGGAATCCTTGCAAAAAATGGAGCTAAAAGAAAAAGTGAATAAGCTGGAAGAAAAAAACGGAATTTAGGGAGGAAAAATGAAGGGGCAGTATAAACAATTAGAGATCAAAATTTAACTCACCGCTCGACTAAACAATCGAGATGTTTTTGTAATTGTTCCGAGTCTGAGGTTATTTCGATTAGTAATGGGCTCAAGTCCGAGATATTTTAGGCTCGCTGGACTCGAATACGAATGAAAATCATTGAGAGCATTCAAGATGTTTGAACAATCGAGAAAAACGCGGTAAATCTTTGTCTTTCCCAAGCACTCGGGCATGTTTGCCCATTGTACATTATGTCTTTAGAAAGGATCAGAATGTATGGAAAAGGTGGGATATTGGCATCAGGGTTCCTCTGCAAACTTTCCAGATTCTTTAATAAATGGGAGAAGTTTGTCGAGTGGTAGGGAATGTACATCCGCCGTTCTCAATACATCCGACCTGGAAATGCTCCATCTTAGTCTAGCGAAGGCCGGACAGGTGCACAAAAAGAGCTCTGTGCCGCTGTCGTCCTTCTCTTCCAGACAAGATTGGCATGATGAGAAATCGATGATGCCTATGGTGGCCATGTGCTGATCCCATGTATCGTGTCCTGTACTAAACCCCACAAAGGTCCCGAAACTCCCTTCTTTTCTGCTTAAGGAGGAAGTTTTCTACCTCACTGTTAGGCTTTTTCAGAAAGCACTTTGTAATTTTACAGTAATCTGTAGAGTTTCATCGTCTCCCGTGAGCTTACCTCATCGAGTGCCTGATGTACTTCACAGTGCACGCTATACTTGGTCCTATTATTGGCTGCGGTCCAGTTGGTTGTTCTGCTGATCCGTTTCCAGTGCCTTCAGTGCAGCCTGACTGTCACTGCAGATACAAATTTGGTCTCCACGCCACCTTTCACCAATTAATAATTCTGCTGCTTTTAGTATGGCATAAATCTCTGATTGAAAATCCGTCACCATTGTACCTAAAGAATAATAGTCGGATCCAGTACCATATTCTGTTTTTGATCCCTCTATGTAGACGATTTTCTTCGATCTTCCCAATAGAATTTTTGGATATTTCCATGGATATCTTGTGCGAAAATCGACAGTGTATCGTCTTGTCTTTCGAGGCCAGAAACAAAGGGTATTGCTCTGACAGCCTGCTAAACAACTGCCCGCGCCCTGAGCTCTAGTCGTCGTGCCGCAACCCTAAGGAAGCCGGTACAAAATAGAGCTTAGTCCTCATAGTACTTTACAGTACTTTTAAGATCTTCTCATTTAACTCTGTAAAAAAAATTATGCTGCTTACTTGCGACATGTTGGTTTTTTAGAGCATCCACTGAGAAGCTCGAGTACAATGTTCCTGCTCTACAATTTTTCTAAGATTAGCCAATGTTGATTTAACGGTGCTATCTAAAATTTTCCTTCGTCCAACTCTCTTCCACTTGCTGATTCTTCCATTTGTATGTACATAAAAATATATGTGTAACCCACGAGTTCTTGAAATTTGTTAAAAATATTTAATTGACTGAAAATTAGACTGCTAATATCCTAAAGTCATCACCGTTGGAACTTCTGAACAACAGATAAACGCCCGACTAGAAGTGCACAAGAAGTGAGAAGAAAAAACAAATCAACAGCATATTTTGCATTTTTTTTCCCCGAATCAGCTGCGTCTGCACTATTCTTAGGTACGGGGAAATTCTATATAGTATTTATTATCCAACAACAAACATCATCAGTATGAACACACTCGCCTGTTCATTGCTTGTGAGGGGACGCACGTATACATATGTATATAGACGAAATATGTGTTTGTTGGCTAATTGCATTTTCAATTACCTTGCTGAAGTGCTGTCATTTATGTATGTAAGTACACAGAGCCAAAATACCACCTAAAATGCCCTATAAATTAGAACAAAGTTTAGCGGATTTCTCTATGCTTTCTCTCCAATAAGATGCCCGTCTTATTATTACTGGATATTTCATTTTAATAAAACTAAGTAGATAATCTGTAAAACTAATATGAAAACCTTTTCAATATAATTAAGAAGATGACCCGTGGATTTTAGATGAAATCATTTTCAGTAAAATTTAAGAGATAACCTATAAAACTAAAATGAAAACCTATTAAATAAAATTTAGAAGATGACTCCTAGAATAAATATGGAAACCTTTTCACATAAATTTAGCAGATAACCTGTAAAATTAAGAAGAAACCCTGTTTAATATTATTAAGAAGAGAATCTTGATTTTCATCGGAAAACATAATTAGTCAACTAGTATTTTCCTAGGACTTATTCAGACAAAGGGCAACATTTCATTTCATATAAGTGCAGATGGACATAATAAACTCTTTATACCAAGTGCTTCATTAATCGTTTGAGAATTGTAGAAATGTGCAAAGCCGTAGTGAAATTGACGAACGGAGGAAATACATAAGAGCTCTTTTAAAAATAAAAAGTTCTCCCTTTTAATTTCTTGAACATGTAATCGCACGCATAAAACGTGGCTGATGCAATAACTACTTCTAGTATGTACGAGTATATATGTACATATGTATGTATGTACGTATGTTAAGACGTTTAAAGCAAAATTTGAATTAATAAGGGCTCTTTTAAAAATAAAAAGTTTTCCTTTTTAATAAATTCAAAAAGGTTCAAGTAAAAATTAGAGGATGTCCTTATTGATTTGCTTTATAAAAATTTTCTCCTAAAAACAAGCAGATTTCTTCTAACAATTTAATTTTTTTTACAAAATGACATAAAAAATTAATAAACAAGAAGTTATCTCCTCGTTTTCAGACGATATCCTTTTAGATAAATTTAAGAAGAAATTCAAGCTAAAATCCAGAAGAATTTCTAGCAAAAATTTCTTCAATTTTGTCCCCTCTCCCTCTCCTCGGCCAAATAGCTTTTTTAGGTGGCAGTCTCTTTGATTGTAGGTGAACTTTTTGGCTCTGTGTATGACGCGAGTGTATGTTCACTCATTCCTTCAGCGCGCCTCCAACAGCAACCGCCGCCACCAAATCAGCCATCGAACCAGCACTAGAGCTGCAAAACTATCGATGGTACTATCGATAGTATCGATAGTTTATTTTTTGGCGATATATCGATTTTTTTTGCGATAGTCGATAGTTTCGATAGTGTCAGTGCTTTGAAAATTTGTGATTTTTATTATATTAACTGACGCTGTGATCTGAGGTTATGTAATTTTTTTAGAATTTAACGCTCAAATTGCAATATTTGTAATTTTTTACTTATTTAGGCACATATGTATATATATTATTTATACTGAAGGTTCTGTGTCTGGAAGAGTTTTATCTGGGCAGATCAAATACAATGAGTAAGTATTATATATAATAATAATACAATGGCGCTATTATAACTCTGACGAGTTTTATGGCCGAGCTTCTCTCCCAATTCGACGTGTGCTCCTTTTTGTTTTTCCTACTAATTGGGTGGACCTACAGTTTTATGCCGGCTCCGAACGGCGAATGCATTTTTTGTGAGAAGCTTTTCATGGCAGAAATACACTCGGAGGGTATGCCGCCCACTGCCGAGAGGTGACCGCTGATCTTAAAAAATCCAATGATTGGATTTTTAATAATTAGAAAAATTTTTTGATGTTTTGCTCGGACCGTGGTTTGAACCCGAGACCTCTGGCATAGCAGGCGAGCACTCTACCCACTGCACCACAGCGGCCACATGAGTAAGTATTATTTCGCATAAATGACGCTTGTATGTGCATAGATAACACAAGCGTCTTTGATCCTTCTTATTTTATGCAAATATGTATGTATATTTTATGCGCATTTTGTTCGGAGTTGAAGTTCCTCTACATTTAAAATACGATAGTTTCGAAACTATCGATAGTATTTTTCGAGCTATCGAAAATATCGAATGGCGTCACTATCGATAGTTTTGCAGCTCTAACCAGCACTGAAAAACCAAACTCAGTGACCCCTCAACTGTTTGCGCTGCTGATAAACAAACTGCTTGCTTGCTTGCCTCGATGCGATGCGCACAATTACGGCAGTGATAAATGGCGCTGGTCATCAGAGTGAAATTCATCAAGATTGCGCATATCGTCCGTCCGTTCGCTCGCTTCGCTGTTGTCGCCATTGCTTTCGCGTTTTGCGCATGCGCGCCTTATTTGGTTATGAATGTCGCGACGCGCCGCGCTCCTTCAATGTAGCATCCGAAATGTTGACGAAGCGCCGAACTAACAATACAAGATACATAAAATCATGCGCATGCACATTTTGGTTATTGGCAATGCGGAAGAATGTGGAGAATACATCTTGGGTGTGTTTGCAAAATGTGCATTTGTTGTTGCTGTGGTTATAAAAGCTTTTTTGACGCTTTTTGTACTTTTATTTAGTTTTGTGGCCGTTGTGGTGCAGTGGGTAGGGTGCTCGCCTGCTATGCCAGAGGTCTCGGGTTCAAACCCCAGTCCGAGCAAACACCAACAAAATTTTCTAATTAGTAAAAATGCAATTATTGGTTTCTTAAGAGCAGCGGTGACCTCTCGGCAGTGGCCGGCATATCCTCCGAGTGTATTTCTGCCATGAAAAAGTTTCTCACAAAAAATGCATTCGCCGTTCGGAGCCGGCATAAAACTGTAGGTCCACCCAATTAGTAGGAAAAACAAAAAGGAGCACACCTCGAATTGGGAGAGAAGCTCGGCCATAAAACTCGTCAGAGTTATAAAAAAGCGCCATTGTATTAGTTTTGTGTATGTGTGTGTGTGTTTTGTTGTCATTGGTCAAAAATTTGCTGTGGCTTTTCCTTGGGGCCATACACATACTTATGTATATGCAAATGTATATGTATGTGTATATGAATGTATGTTCATTGTTGCCCTCATTAACCCCAAACAATTGCCGCGCAATTTAACTGCAACTAATCAATGCGTTTGGGTTATTTAGCGTTGCCATTTTGTCGCCCTTAGGCGCATTGATTATGACATGCAAAATTGGTGAAGCTTTTAGTTTGATTGCTACGCAAATGAGCAAATGAGTGAGAAAGATGTGATTTGTGAATTAAAATTTTTATTTTATTTTTCTTTTATTTTTCTTTTTTTTTTTTCTTTTTTTGCAAATTTTTGTCAAGAAACGTGACTTGGTTGACTAATAAGAAGAGCGCAGTTTTAAAAAAGATTTTTTCAGCAGACTGTTTTCTTAAAAAAGAACGTTAGTGAGTTCAAACTTCTGTTTTTCTCCCTCTTCTTTTAAATTTAAATTCGCCATCTAGATTTGGAAATAGTTTCCGTTGAGTGGGAGTTTCTTTGATTTCTGCTTCGAACCGCGATCAAGACCGGCGTCCATAGCGAGCACTAGGCTATTCTCCCAAAAATTTACGCCTTATTTGAGGGTTACTACAGACGATAAGGCTTATAAAACAATGCCTGAAATTTCAAAGGGACGTCAGTCAGCCTTATAACAACTTAATAATAATAATAAGGCTTATTTTCCTGAGTTGATGTCCATAGGGCCATAGGGAATTCTCTCACTCTCTCTCTCTCTCTGATAGGAAATCTTGGTGGTTGGTTAGAGTGGCTATTCCAACTGACTCCAATTAGCGCCGAAGCGCCGTTTTAACACCACGACTCGTGACTAAAAAACAGAAGAACAGCGTAAAGGAGAATATAAATTCGGAATCCATCCTGTTGAGTTTATGGATCCAAGAATCCCCTCAGGTCTAACGTCCTTGAGTCTGAGAGGTACTTTGGTTTTTCTTTTGTTCACACTCTGAAAAAAAAAAACGTTGTAAATCTAAAGACTTTCGCTGTTAAATCAACTACTTTCCGCAGTTGAAATGTGCCCAACAATGCTCCGTTGTTGTTTCAAACGTGCGAGCGTTGTTGATTTATGTCAACAACGGAGACTGTTGGAAACAATTTTCACTTAAAAATAAATTTTTGTTTGCATTTTACTCTTCATCTTCTCTCCACCCGGGTCCCAACTGCAAATATGTAGCCCCGCTTGTTCTCCTATTCTTCTCTCCTTCTTATCATTCACTGGTTAGTATTTTTAGTTCTTATTCTGATTTTTCTTCTTTATTTTATATTCTCCTCCGGATTCGAACCATGACATCAACCTGAAATTCTATCCAATCATCACATAGTGGAACATTCAACATTATATTGAATTGTAGTAACCTATTTATACTTCCATTTCCTAAAAAGGAATCCATGAATTATTTGAATCATTGTAAAAACAAAATTAAAAAAAATTTGTTCTCATTAGTTTTGTTTACAACGGAAACTGTTGGGTCAAATACTTTAAATCTTTTAAAAATATACCTTTAAATCAACAACGGGGAGAAAATTGTTGCTAAAAATAAACTTTTGTTTGGATTTTACTCTTCATCTTCTCTCCATCGTTATTTTTTTTTTGTTGATTTTCTCACAAAACAATGTTTTCTCACAAAAAATTTTTTAATAGCAAGCAAGTTTTTGAAACAACAGCGCCCGTTTTTGAATCAATTGTTGGATCAAAGACTTTGCTGTAAAAACAAATCGTCGCTATAGAAGAAAAAAGACGCAAAGTGTTTTGTTGAGGAAGAAAGACGCAAACTTTTTTTTTCAAAGAAAGACGCATTAAAAATATTTTTCGAAAGAAAGACTCTTTATTTTTTTTGATAACGAAGAAAGACGCTTTATTTTTTTTTACTATAAAGAAAGACGCATTCAAATATATTTTAGGAAAGAAAGACGTATCCGATTTTTCTTTTTTCTTTGTCAATATTAATGCTAATGCGTCTTTCTTCGTCGATATATTTTATAATGCGTCTCTTTTCGTCGAAATATTATTTAATGCGTCTATCTTCGTCGACAGGTTTTGTAAAGCGTCTTTTTTCCCCGACATATTTTTAATGCGCCTTTTTTCGTCGACAAATTACTGGCATGCGTCTTTCTTCTTCCGGAGCGACGAAGTACTCAGTACAGCTGAAAGTTGTTAGTTTAACTACGGGTATTTTTTTCAGAGTATAAGCTTGCTGTAAAATTTTTTTAAATTTTGGTTTTACAATGATTCATATAATTCTTGATTCCTTTTTCGTAAAAGGGAAATATAAAAGCCTCAATAAAATTCAATATAATTTTGAATGTCCCACTATATGATACCGTTGGATTGAATTTCAGGTTGATTTCATGGTTCGAAACAGGAGGAGAATATAAAATAAAGAACATTGCAGTAAAAGTGAAGAAGGAAAGAAAATTAAAAGAAAAATGCAAATAAAAATTAATTTTTTTCTTTTTTCTATTATTTATACATACAATTGTATTTATAAGCTTACAACAAGCTTTCACAAGTAATATTTTTCTACAATTACATTTGTAAGCTTATAAAAAGGGTGCCGTTTTGATTTTTCTACAATTGTTCTTAAGTCTTTTTCAATACTTTACACAAGCTTTCCTCAAGCTTAACGCTTATACCATGTCTCCACATAACGTGTTTCGCTCTTTTTTTCTGCAATTTCTCTCTCAATCTTGTTTCGACACGGAAACCAGTGCCGAAACTCGCCAATTTCCATACCAATTTCTGAGAGCGAGTGAAGATTGAAACACTGTTTCATTCTGAATCATCTTGCCAACCTCGATGATATCGATGTCTTCTCTAATTTTGTATCGAAAATCTATCGAAATCTCACACAGACCAAAACAAAGACGCAAAAATAAGCAAACATACAAACATTTAAGAAGAACAAGAAAGAGAAATGTCAAACTGAATCACGATTATCCACGTGGAGACGGGTTATTGAGCGAGATGTTTTGCTACATGTTTCTCTGATGAATCAAGTTATGTGGAGACGGGCTTTTACATTTGTAAGCTTGTTGTAATATTATTCTGAAGCCTTTTGGTTTGTTGGGTTACTCTCAACTTCCTCAACGCCCCCAAGCACTTAGCACTTTCCTGAAGCTCAATTCCCACTAGTTTAATTCCCACAATAAAATCACACGAGCAATTTCATAACTTCCGTGAATACTTTTCAAGTATTTTACAAAACATGATTTATTACACAGAAACAAAGGTCGCTTGTCGAACACGCAGTGTTGCATATTTTTTGAGGTTATGTTGCAAAAATTACAAAAGGAAAATGTTTAAAATACTTATGTATGCAAATTTTTGTTATTAATTTTTTTCTTTGTTACTGCACAACAAAAGGACACGCAGCGCAATTGTAGTCAAGAATAAATCTATGACAAACGTTCGCATAGACAAACCAAAATGGCAAGAAAAAAAAACTCACAAAAACAAAATAAAGCATGAATATTTGGATATTAATTGGACGGTGGCACGCAATTCGCAAGTGTCCATTTTGATTAATTGCCGTGCAACGAAATAATACACGAAAATTATTGGGTATGCGTTTGCTTGCATCGCTGTGGCGGCCATTTGTTAAACCAAAGCAAAAAAAAAAAAACAATTTTGTGGTAAAGACATTTCCACATATGTATGTATCGTCTATTTTCAAAACCGGCCATCTCCACTCAAGTCGTTTGTGAGAAAAATGCAAAAAACTGATCTTAAGAAACCAATGGCTAAAACGATTTGTGTTTATTATTATTATAGAGTAATTTGACTGGAATATGGCAGGCTTTGGCTAAGAAATTGTTTTAATATTACAGGTGATGTTTTAGAATTGGATCTGATATCTAGTTTGAAAAATTAAAATTTTGGAGATGGCCGGTTTTGAAAATGGACGATTCATATATCTAAATACATATATATGAATACTTACTTACAGATAGTACTATATAGATATACATACACGTAGGCCTTGTATACTTACATTTTGCTTGCAACATGCTGCGTTGCAACAACAGAAACGATGTTGCGTCGGTTGTAGTTACATGGTGGTAAGAGAAAACAAAGCAGGATAGTTTGAAAATTTATATCATATAACCAATTTTGAGAATTAAGAATGAGTGGGTAGTACTTTTAGAAGATCAGATAATGCTGAAGAATGTACAGAAGGAGAAAAAGAGTTAATTTTGAAATGTTTAGGTACTTCTTTTTGGTTTTGTTTTATTTTAATGTTTATTTTAGTTAGTCTTAGATGAAACGGAATCAATAATCAATTAAATTAAAACATTACAAAAAATAATCATAATTAATAGCCATTAAACAATAATCAGAAATGAAAATCAAAATTAATAAAATTTTGTAACTCTATGATTATTTTCGTTGTCTTACATTAACCCGGAAATTAATAATCAATTGAATTTAAATTTAAAAAATAATTATAATTATAATTAAAATTAAAATAATTAAAAAATAATCCGAAATAATCATATAATCAAATAATCAAATAATCAAATATTTTTTCTAATTGTATGCTTACTTTAGTTTTTTTACATATACCTGGAGATTAATAACCAATTAAATTAAAAAATGTAAACAAATAAACATTATTAAAAGCCTATAAAAAAACAATCAGAAATATTAATACATATAATCAAAATTAATCAAATTAATAATAAATTTATTTAAAAAAAATTAGATACATAATCATTAAAATTGATCAGAAATAATAATATAATCAAAATTAATTAAAAAATAAATTTTTTTATTGAATGATTGGTTTTATTCGTTTAAGAATTTTTTATGCATACTTGTATTTATTTGTTTGTAATTGCCTGATTACTTTCAATTATGCGATTATTTCTTTTATACAATTATTCTTTGGATTTTTTAATTTAAATGTTTACTTTAATTGTCCTACATGAAACTGGGAATTAGTAATAAATTAAATTAAAAGTAATAAAAAATAATCATGATTAATAGCCATTAAAAAAAAAACAGAAATAATAATGCAAGCAAGATTAATCACTTTTTTTTTTCAATTGTATGAAAATTAATAATCAATTAAATTAAAAAATAATGAAAAATATTAATTATGATTAATAGTCATTAAAAATAATAACAGATCAGAATATAATCAAAATTAATCAAAACATTTTTGTTTTAATTGTATGATTATTTGTAATTGTTTGATAATTTTTAATTGCAAAATAGTTTTTAGTTATTTGATTTTTTTTAATTGCTTGATTATTTTCAATTATGCGATTATTTCTTCTTACATATATGATTATATTTAATTATTTTTGAAAATAGGCGAAGCGTTACAATGTTAAATGATGATTAAGCTGAAATAAAGTATGAATTTGAAAAAAAAAGAACGAAAAATAATTAATTGATTAATTAATTAATCGTCCAATTAAAAAAATCTGAAATAATTCAAAATAATTAAATAATGAAATAATGAAATAATTATATTAACCATGGAATTACAAAAATCAAAAATAACTAAAAATAATCAAATAATTTTATTAACACTCTGGCTGCCATGTCGCACATTTCCGTGCGACACCTAAATGTTACCCTCAAGCCACGTCGCACTTTTTCGTGCGACACCTAAATGTTACTTTGAGGCCACGTCGCACCTTTTCGTGCATTTTAATATGGAATTTTACATGGAATTCGGATTCTCTGGCCTGTGGTGAACATTTTGGTGTATTTCCCATGGCCCCTGTGTACTTTTAATGGTATTTTTTTTTTGGATAATAAAAATGCTGGAAATTTAGATGTGTCTTTTTTATTAGTTCAATTCATTTATGAGCAAAAAAAAATATAAGAACATATATGTATGTAAATTCAAATGTATATTATTTAAAAAACCATAATATCAATTTCAGAATCGTCTCTTGAAAAATCTCCATCATCGCTGTCCGAAGTTACCACATCTTGCAATATATCTGCAATATCGTTATCTTTTACATTTCTTCGCGCCATTCTATAAATTATTCTAAATTTAAAAAAAAAAAAAAAAAAACATAAATAAATAATAAAATAATAAAATAAAACCAAAATATTAAATTGTAATGGTTTTTTGGTGTCGCACGTTTTCGTGCGGCGTGGCCCCACAACATATTTTATGTTCTCCCAGGCCATGTCGCACGAAAATGTGCGACACCAAAAAACCGTTATAACTGCAAAAGTAGGGTCCACAATAAAGTCGGGAGTAGTCAAAACTCATTTTTAGGCACTAAGAAACAAAAAGGAACAAAAAAAAGTTGTTGGCCTCAGGTGACCAAAATTGTCAAATGACATTGGCACTGAACGATCAAAATTCTAAAAACGCCTTGGCAGCCAGAGTGTTAATCACGCAATTAAAAAATAAAAATAAAAAATAAATGAAAATAATCAAATAATTGTATTATTCATGCAATTAAAAAAATCGAAGAAAAACTGAAAAAATTAAAATAGTCATGCAATTAAAATTAATTAATCAATTAATTAATTATGTACTTTGTTACAAGCTTTTATTAATTTATTGAAACATTAATGAAAAAATTAAAAGTCATGCAATTAAAATTAATTAATCAATTAATTAATTATGTACTTTTTTAATTTATTGAAACATTAATGATAGAAAAAATATTATAATTAAAGACTTACAAAAACAAAACCACAACAAAATAATCATAAACAATTTTAGTGACTAAATGCCAGACCTGTTAAAAACTAAATTACTAGACGGTCAGCAAATTCTCCAAAATTAAGTATTTCTGCCATGAAAACCCTTCGCAAAAAAGTCTATTCGTGCTCTGACAAAAAGTAATTCCGAGTGGTGTCAATAATGGCTCGAAAGTACATTTGGGTATACAAAATTTGCTTGCTTTAGCCAATCAATGTTGTAACTCTGCGCTGCATTGCAACTTTGTTGCCTGCGTGCAATCAAAAAACAAAAAAAAAACAGAATAAAACAAAATTGCCACAATAACTACGACAAGGAGCAGATAATCAAAAAAAAAACCGATATCGAATTAAAAAAAATAAAACAGCACTTTCCGACAATAAGATGAACTTGGAATGAAAAACGGCGCTTGTAAGCGGCTACTGCATGCGCCGCCATGCTGCGTAATATTTTTTTAATACCTTTTTCAATTTTTACTTTACGTTATCATTTTTCCTCGTTCGGCTGAGCAAAGTGTAGCGCCCATCTGCCCAACAAAGCAATCACCGCGCATCACAGCGGATGTAAACGCATTCGCATCTACATATGTATGTACATATATTCGTATGGATTATGCAATGATGGGCTTTTCCATTTCGTGTCCGAATTATTATCGGCGGACGGTAGCCGAACCGAGCGCTTTAACTGCCACTGCTTGCGCGCGACACCCAAACCAAAGACGCGACAGACGACGATCAATTGGCATCCGGCTGGGGTGGCCCGCTGCGTGGTCATGTACCTATGTACATACATATAAACAGATTGACATAGTTGATAGAGGTTAGTTGTGTGGCTAGTGGTGGTGGGAAGAAGGCATGGTGGAGCGGATGGATGGTTAGAGGATAGACGAAGGAACGAACGTATGGTTGGCGGAACGTCTGACCGGCCGACCGACCGATCTAGTGGCTACTTGCAATCAGAGTTGCTGCAACGCATGCGCCCCGCTGTGCACTGAAACAAATTGCTACAATTTCCTTACGGCAGCGATCGAATTCCAGCGAATACTCGCACATGTAAAGTTTAAGTTTTGAGGTGCAGAAATTGGAGCGAAAGACAGCAAGAAGCACAAGAAGAGTGGGATGGATGGATTTGGTTTAGCTGCATTTTGTACTTAGTTTTTTTTTTTGCGTTTGGCTTTTTCTGCGTTATACATATGTATGTATCTACTTGTGGCATGTTGCTCGCGTTGGAATCGTATGAATGCATCGTTGGGTTGTTGTTTGTTTAGCGGATGCCCACGCTTAGCTTGTTTTGCACACGCAATTTTCGAAGTGACAAAAATTTAAAACATAAGTATACTTAGATGAAAATAATGGACCAAAAAATTTAAGGAAATAGAAATAAGTAACTAAATGGAATAAGGCAATTTAATTTAAAGTAAAGTAAAAGGAAATAAAATCATGTGAATATGCGCAAAAAATTGATCTACTCCAAAGTAGAGTAAAGTCGGGTATTATGGTATAGGCGGCTAATATGGTACACCCACTTTTCTCACAAACTATTAACACTGTGGAAACGCGTACCATACCAACAGCTGTAAAATTTAGAAAGATAAAAAGAAAAAAAGTTTCAGCTGTGGCGGCTGTCTAGTTCACTTTCAATTGCTGAAAAGCCGTGTTTGCACATGGTCGACTTTATAATACATGGTAACATAAATGGCGGTTATCGCTAGAAAAAATGATTTATGAACAAAATTCGTTTTAAAATCGATTACCGTGTGTTTATATTTTATTTAAAAAAAGGTAACTTTTAAATAATATAGTGATTTGAGTAAAAAAATAAACAAAAATCAGAAAATGGGACGTGCGGCTTATATGGTACACTTGTGAGAGGCTAATTTGGTATAGTGACCACATATCCCGCACATATTTTCAGAGGTTAGGATATTATTTTTGTGGTAGAATCTTATAGGATGCATGCCAAAAAGTGGTGTACGGAGACAATTGGACTTGGAAAACATGCGTAAGGCCATTACAGATGTAAAAAAAGATACAATGGGAATTGACTGGCGTCGAAAATATTCCACGTCCCACACACCATACTATAGCGTATGGCTAGGAGTGAAAACCCGTCAGAGGATCTGCTTTCAACAAATCTTGGAAGGAGACCAGTTTTTAGCCAAGAAATCGAGAGGGGGCTGGTAAAATTTTGTTTAAAGATGGGGTCTCACTTTTGAGGGCTTACAAAACAAGATATGAGGTCACTGGTATGCCAGAAAAATAATATATCCAATAAATTTAATGCTTTGGAGAGATTTATTTTAAATGCTATATATACTTTTTTTAATAGAAATAACATGTTGCTAATATGGTATATATATACCATATTAAACGACAGAGTGTACCATAATACCCGCAGGTTTTTCAAAGTGCTACTTTTTGACTTTTTCCAGATTTTTGTTTATACCTTTCTTGCCATATATTTTAGCGTAATTAATGTTAGCCATTAGTATAGCTAATATTTCAGGATATCATATACAAAATTAGAAAGGCTTCTATTGCTTACTTTTCCAGTTATGGTGCAAAAAAAAAATAGGTATTCCATAATACCCGACTTTACTCTACTGTGGATCGGTCCGAAGATTTTACACCAGAAAGATAATTCTTCCAGCTGAGGTCTGTGTTTAAACTTCATTCATTTCATTTAAAACAAAAGGATTGCTATGCACCACAGAGTGTTATTATCCAATAGCAAACGGGCCGCGTGGGTAGCAATAGCCCAAGGTCCTGTGAATACCGCGGGAAATGCCCCTCCTGTCCATCTTTGGAATGTCTGAGAATCGCATCTCATTGTATGAAGGCCACAGACTTCTGCAGACACTGCAGTTCTGCCGCCTTCCTTCCTTCCTTAATTGGCACGAAACCGTCTAGACGATTCTGGCCGAGTTCAATAAGCGCGCCAGATTTTTATGTTTCGTGCAGCATGGTGCCACATGGGAATACCAAGGGAGGCAGCGTCGTTATCCAACTGATCTTTCCAACGCAGTGGAGGTCTCCCTTTTTCTCTGTGTTGAGCGAGTTTCCATAGAAATACTTTCTTGGCCGGAGCATCTTCATCCATTCTCATGACATGACCTGCCCAGCGCAGCTGCTGGATCTTTATTTGCTGAACAATGTCGATGTCTGCGTAAGGCTCGTACAGCTCATCGTTAAATCTCCGTCGTTACTCGTCCTCGCCAACGTGCAATGGTCCATAAATCCTCCGAAGAACTTTCCTCTCAAATACCCCAAGTGACATCTCATCTAATGTTGATATAGTCCATGCTTCTGCGCCGTACATGAGGAATGTAACGATGAGCGTTCTGTAGATTGTGATTTTTGTTTGTCGAGAGAGAACTTTACTTTTTAATTACCTACTTAGTCCAAAATGGCACTTATTGTCAAGCGTGATTATTCGTTGGATTTCCGTGCTGACACTATTTTTGGTGTTAATGCTGGTTCCCAAATAGACGTAGTCCTTATCTGTTTAGAATTTGTAGCTATCAACATTGGCGTGGCTGTCAATGTGTCTGTTTCTTTGAGTGATGGCAGGAGGAACTTCGTCTTGCCCTCGTTAACCGCCAAACCCATTTTCTTAGCCTCTTTATCCAGCTTGGAGAAGGCAACCTCGTTTAGTCTCGAACGACTCGGATGGGTCCTTCCCAATTCTTACGGTGCTGTTGCTGTTAGTCAGCGTCATTTGGCATAGCCGTATAGCTTTTGTAGGGAAACCAAATTCCGACATTGCGGCATATAGGCAATTCCTATTTGTGCTATCAAAGGCGGCTATAAAATCGTCAAAAAGATGTCGTGTGTCGGTTCCTTTTTCATTAGTTTTTTTCCAGGATTTGTCGTATTGTGAAGATCTGGTCGCTGGTAGATTTACCAGGTCTGAAACCACACTGATCAGGTCCAATCAGATTGTGGTATGGTGGGCTTCAATCTTTCGCACAATACACTTGCTAAGACTTTATATGCGATATTCAGGTGGCTTACCACACGAGAATTGGCGCGTACTGTGGAGTCTCCTTTTTTGTGGATTGGGCAGAGCACGTTTAAGTATCAATCGTTGGGTAATGCGCTCGTCCGACCATATTCTGCATAGGAGTTGATGCATGCTCTTTATCAACTCTTCGCCGCCATGTTTGAATAGCTCGGCTGGCAAGCCATTTTGTGCGGTAAAAGCAGCTTACGGGTGGAATTCCGTCTAAGCGTAATAACGTGACCACAATGGACGGCCTAATGCCTAATGCTCAATGCACCTTCCGACTATAGTTTGAAGGTAGTACCGAAGGCTACTGTACACTGACAGTAGGAGATTTAGAGTTCGTGTTAAAATCCTAAACTGACACAATTTCTCATTAAAAAGAACAAGTAAGGAAGCCTAAGTTCGAGTGGAATCGAACATTAGATACTCAGCTGTATGCTTTCATTGTTTGTTTGCGTTTGTTCGATATAGGGTGTATTTTATATGAAACGAGTGCTGCATATACAGGGCGCAGCCACGCCCATTTTCAAAATTTGTATCAATCATCCAAATAAGCATATAAATATTATTGTTAGTGCAAAATTGCATCCCTCTATGACTTTTAGTTACAAAGACTTCACGTTACAAATTCCAAAAGGGTGTTCCAGAAATATCTTTGTTAAAAAGTAGGCGTGGTCATAAACCGATTTCAATACATTTTTGCGTGTCTATTAACACAAGTTATAAAAGTGAATAAACCAAGTTTCGTCATAATATCTCAGTTATTTGTCGAGTAATAGGCTCGTAGATTTCTTTGCATAAAAAGAGGCGGTGCCACGCCCATTTTATAAACTTTTTTTATTTTTTGTTTCCGGTCTATTGTAGAACTCATATCACAAAATTTCAATGAATTATCTTTATATTTCACAGAGATATCGCTAAAAATGATTTCATTAGGTCACTTTATAATACCCATATATAAAAGTGGGCGTGGTCGTCAACAGATTTTGGTAATTTTTCGTCCACACATTTGGCTAAGTAAATATATTACGCGTACCAAATTTCATCGATATATCTTTAACGGTTTCTGAGTTATGACATATAAAACTTTCAATGTTTGACCCTTAATAAGTGGGCGTGGCACCGCCCATTTTCAAAAATTTTTGTATTTTTTGTTTTATGTCCGTAGTTGGACTCCTGCCACAAAATTTCAGTGATAGATCTTTATATTTGACAGAGATATCGCTTAAAATGTTTTTATTAGGCCCCTTTATAGTTCCCATATATAAAAGTGGGCGTGGCCGTCAACCGATTTTGATAATTTTTCGTCAAAACATTTGCCTAAGTAAGCATATTACGCATACCAAATTTCATCGATATATCTTCAACGGTTTCTGAGTTATGACATATAAAACTTTCAATGTTTGACCCTTAATAAGTGGGCGTGGCACCGCCCATTTTCCAGAACTTCATCAAATTTCTTCATAAGGGCCTGAGCTCAATACGTGGGTAAAATTTTATCACTCTAGCTATATTAGTGGCTGAGATACCAAATATCCGATTTTTTCTATATAGGAAAAGTGGGCGTGGTCATGGTCCGATTTCGCCCATTTTCAATACCAACCGTCCCAGTCTCGATACCAACTTGCATTTCAAATTTCATCAAAATATCTCAATTTTTACGCGAGTTATCGTGCGTACGGACGGACGGACGGACGGACGGACGGACGGACGGACATGGCTCAATCGATTTCTCTTTTCACCCTGATCATTTTGATATATATAAGTCCATATCTATCTCGATTATTTCATTATGTTACAATCCACCGTTATGAAATCAAAATTATAATACTCTGTGTACTAGTACAGCTGAGTATAAAAATAAGTATGACTAATAGCACAGTAACTGTGACACAGTCATTCATTCTCGCATTTGCATTTGTGTGCACATTCATTCTAATGGCTGTGTGGAGGTCAATCGCGAATTAAAGTCGCAACCTTTTGGCTTTCAATTTTATATTTCTTTTTCTTTCGTTTTTTTACATTTTTTCTTGGTACTTTTGTCTTTCTTTTTTTTTTTTGCCTTACATACGTGTAATCAAAATTCTACTATAAAGCCACTAAAATATGGAATTTAGGAAAATGTGTGACGGCCACGCTTTGAATTTGGATTTTTTCTTTTCAAACCGTTAAATTCAATAAGTTTTCGCTATAAATTGATTTGATGTTCAATGCACAAACACTTTTTTGTATTCATTTACCAATTTTCCGAATATAAATTTTGACTTTGAATTGGCTATAAACTTATTTCAAATTTAATTACTGTTATTTACTACGCGGCTGAGGTTAATTGGTAACTAAATTTCGGCTAAAAGCAGCACAACAAAAACAATTACAGCTTGATTGCATGTATTGAATTCAACGTTTATTTACGACCGTGTAGCCGATTGATGCGTAACATCATTAAAAAAGATGCTTTAACACAGAAAATAAAGGTTAGCTTAAGATTTTAATTAAAGATAAGATTAACAAGAAAATATTCAGCTTTTGGTATTTTTAAATTAAAATTTTTTTATGGCATTTCGTAAATGCGCAATGAGCGCTCAGATGAAATACATATAAAATTGCATGCGCGCAAATCCAAGCTTAGTAAATTAAAAAAGAAAAAAATAATAATATAAATAAAAATATTAATTTATTGTTTCCGCAATAATGTATTTACTTATGCCTTTAAAGTTTAAATCTTATTTTTGACTAGGAAATAACCGTCCTGCTTCGCTGCGACAAATCACACTATAGCTTAAATTAGTTATGCATTAACTTTATTTCCATAATAGTAACAGTATCGGTATTAATTTGTTCGATTATTGGTGCAGTAACAGTAAACAGCTGAACAGTGATCATAGCCCAATAAAGGTGACCATAGCAATAGAATCGCTCTTCTTCTTTTGGTTTTTTAGGTTGCGAAAATATCATATTTTGTATTAATGCTAATTGCGTGTTCTCTTTTGATTGCTACGACCATATTATTATTGGGTCAATACAGTGAACAACTGAAACAAACAATCGATCAGCTGGTTAGCGTTACTGCTGAAAACCAAAATTCATTTGGTTGTTACCGATAGCGATACCGACTAGCGAATCACTAATCAAATACATTGTTTCCCATAAGGTTGGTTGATCAGCTGTTTTATAACGATACTGTTACTGCATAACTAATTTGAGCTTATGCCACTGCCTATCAATGCCGCTACCACTCTCTCTCTCCCGTTACTTCTCTTTCTCCTCCTGTACTACTCTCATTCTCTCCCGTTCCCTATCAACGACATTCCGTGGCCATGCGAGTCCACATATCGGTCTTTATCAGACCCCGGCATTTTAGCTTATGTTAGTAAATAAGAAATATCACACACACTTTAACCAATGTAACGCAAATCGCTCTGCGCTCTCTCACACAATGTCTCTCATAACTTTGCCGGAGTCTGGTCTATATCATTTGAATCGGTCCAAATATCTCGGTAACCGATTGAGATATCCATATAGCAAGAACTATATATACATGGAACAATGATCGGCTCCTTTAATTTGATACCAATATTGCTCGAAAACATTTCGGGGCCATCTGGGTCCATATATGGCCTATATCTCGGGAAGAGGTTGAAATATCGGAATTAAATATGTTCTAAATTCTCCAGCGGGTTAATTTTTTGTAACCGAATTCTTCATTAAATAACAAACATATTTACGTGCCAAAAACGAACAGAATCGGTTCATAAATACCTATGTTGCGAATATAGAGAACCTAGCGGCATCTATCTGAAAAATATAGCATTGGTGGGGGGATTATCCAAAGAATAAACTGTCAAGATTTGGCAAAAATACATTCAGTATTTTTTTGGGCCATTTCCTCACACAAAAACCCTCTGCAATTTTGTATATACATATACAGAGAAACCTCCCCTAACGGACACCTCTCATAGGCGGACACCTCCCTTGAGCGGACATTTTTTCATGCACCAACGTTTAGGTTCAATTTTTAGAACAAATTGCCCTCTCTTAGGCGGACACTCTCTTGGCCGGACGCGGACAGTTTTTTACTATTGAATTGAACTAAAAACTTCTATTAAGCGGACACGAACCTCTCTTCAACGGACACTTTGATTTTTTTTCATAACGAATCACATAAAAACCTCTGTTAGGCGGACACGAACTCCTCTTATGCGGACAAAATATAAGTATGTATAGCAATATAAAAAAAGTTCGCGGAATGTTCGTTAGGTAAAAAGCGCTACGATGAAAGGAGAATAACCAACTAAAACAAATGTCCGCATGACTTTATTGGAGTAGTTATAAAAACATTCACGGATTTCCAGTTAGACGTTCTAACTGAAGAAAACGTCGAAACCATTGAAGATGATAGTACCAATACTAACTACCGCTGAAAGTAGGTAATGCAATCTCCTCGAACGAAATGTCTTTGACTGCAGTTTCAAATTTGAAAAGATTTTGCACGGAAGACCTTATTGCATTTGAATTGTTGCAGAAATTTGAAAGCCATCTGCAAACCAATTTTATTTTAAATAAGCAAAAAACCCCTCGTCAACCGACAATTTCACAATTTTTTAAATAATTTAAAAGATATCCCAACATTTCTAGTTCTCAGCAACTTACTAATTGTAATTTAATATGTATGTTAATACTTTATGTATATACATATATATGTACATATGTATGAATATGTACATATTTATGTATTTAAGTGAAATTTTGAAGACATAAGAATCCTCGTTTTTTTCAGTGAAATATGAATAAATAAATCCTTTAAAATCCAAAAAATTTCTAAAATAGGAACCCACTCCCTTAAGCGGACACCTCTCTTGGGCGGACAAAATTTGCCCGACGGTGAGTGTCCGCCCAGGGAGGTTTCACTGTACTTAAATAAACCTTTTGCCAACGGTGGTGCACTGATTCTTTAAAATTATCCATCGTCGTCTGTGGGATGTTTTGAAATCCATTTTGGAGCATTGGAATAGACATTTTATTTTTACGGAAACCTTGGGCACAAAAAAACTTTCGCCTTAAGATCCTGAAGGAAGATTCTCCATTGTGTTTAGGTCAGGGAACTGAGTTGGCTAATCAAGAAGTCAACTATCCCTAAGAAGGTTTTTTAACAAACTTATTGGTATGTTGGGGGGCATCCAGATGCTTGGAGGATCCAACAAAGACTCATGGGCCATTCAGTATATATGCATTATTAGGACAAGCTCCACTGCACATAAAACAGGTCCACACAATAATTCTTCCACGTGAGCAATTTTTGCGGCAAAATTCTTGAATTTAGTTCAATTCATTTTGTAATAGCTATCTCATAGAAAGCTCTTCGAATTTGTTTGATTTTAACTCATTCAAGTTAATTAATCATTTTGAAAGCTAATGGGAGATATTTCAATTCCTTGTAGCTAAGAGTTGTTCATTTCCACAATAGCGGACACACAATTACTTACCATCACTGGTTAATGTTTTCTTCTATAAATTTTGTATAAAAAACTCTTTGTTGTAGAAGGCAAAAGTAACGCATTTTATTGCTGTCTTAATCCTCACTCTGGCACAGCGCACAGATTTCTTGGCTTGCGATCCACCTTAATATACGCCACACCTATTCTATCATAACTAATGCCACATTTAGTCATTTGGTCTTTTACTAAATCTCGCAAAATCTTAACTAATAAGTACTTGCACGATTTTTATATACATAATGATATTTTCCAGCGATTGAACTTTATATATGTATTTTATCACCTGAAATTCGCTCAAACGCTGCAAACGCAGTTCACCGAGACATATCTAGAAGTAGGGCGGGGGCGGGGGGTAAGCATTTAACGTCGCATTAGCACCAATGACGGGCGCCACCCAAAAGCTAAACACTCCGTCGCAAAGTAAGCTATTAAAAAAATTGCACTTTTGTAGTTGTTGCTGTTGTTTATTTGGTATGGGTGTGTGTGAGCGATCGATCGGTCTTGCCGCCATTTCGTTGGCTCATTTGTTCGGGCCAATGCGTTATTTGTCGTCGCGATATGCCGCAAGCGATTAGCCAAAGCGATCGGAGGGCAATCGGTCGTTTTTTGCCTAGAACGGCGGCGTTGCGGGATTGGGGAGTCTAATTAAAATGCGCACACCATCCAGATACACATTTAGCAATCGAAAGCAATGTCGAGGCATTTAATTTTTTGCTAAAAAATAATGAAAAAAAAAAAATAGGTATTGTGCTTTTAAATGCAATAACTTAATTTTTGCTTCCAATTTATTCACGTGTGCACTATTTTTTTTCGACTTATTTCTTGAGTAAAAAATAGTAGTAGCTAAGAAATTTTGTCATTTAGCAAACCACCGTGAATAGTAAGCTGAGTAAGAGGAGGACGAGCAATTGATAAGTTTGTAAAAATTAGTAATTTGAAAAATTTTGTATGAAATCTTAATATAGTAAATTATTTCAATAAACTTTTTTTTATTTATAAAATATCCCCATTTAATCCATATCTCTAGCACAGCAATGTGGAAATATTTACATTATATATCGACGCTTCCAAACAATACTCTACTAAGTCTGAAAACTGTGTTTTGCAGGGGGAGCTCTCAAAGTTCAAATTAGATATGAAACTTCATTTGCATGCTAAGTATATCTTCGCCTGTAACTACTATTTGGATTGAAAGGTCAATACCAAAACTCGATACCATCTAAATTACGGTACGCTTTAAAAAAACCATAAGCAAAAATAAAAACTTGCTACGTTGTTTTTCATGGCAAGCTTTCATTGTTTTTATTTTATCGAATTATATGTACCAGGTATTGCAAATAATCGTTATTTTTTAAATTTTGACTAAAAAAATCATACTGAAGGAGAAACGCTAAACGCAAAAGAAGTACACAGATGTAATCACCGTAACGCAGACTATATCTAGGTGCATTCACTTTTATTTTTTCGATTTTTATAAAAAAATTGATTTTTAATCGTTATTTTCTGAGTTTTACTTTTCCCTCAGCAAATAAAAGATATTTTTTGATTTTTATATTTCGCTCAGAAAATAAAAGTTATTTTTTGAGTTTTATTTTTCCCTCAGAAAATAAAAGTTTTTTTCTGAGTTTTATTTTTCGATCAGAAAATAAAAGTTATTTTTTGAGTTTTATTTTTCCCTCAGAAAATAAAAGTTTTTTTCTGAGTTTTATTTTTCGAACAGAATATAAAATTTATTTTTTGAGTTTTATTTTTCGATCAGAAAATAAAAGTTATTTTTTGAGTTTTATTTTTTTGCTCAGATAATAAAAGTTTATTTATAAATTTTACGTATTTATGTGACGCGAGCACATATATACTATTAAAAATGTAATTTTATGTATGTATGTGATTAGGTACATAAATATGTATCATTTAGAAACTCTGTAGAAGGACAGAAATAAAGTTGTTGTATGTGAAGCATTTACTTAAATCTAATAACTTTAAACGAGCAATTCTTGTATATATATATATACATATATGTGTGTATATATATATATATGTATATATGCATATATATATACACACACACATATATATATATATATATATAAAAGAATTGCTCGTTTAAAGTTATTAGATTTAAGTAAATGCTTCACATACAACAACTTTATTTCTGTCCTCCAGAGTTTCTAAATGCTACATATTTATGTACCTACTCACATACATACATAAAATTATATTTTTAATAGCATATATGTGCTCGCGTCACATAAATACGTAAAATTTATAAATAAACTTTTATTATCTGAGCAAAAAAATAAAACTCAAAAAATAACATTTATTTTCTGATCGAAAAATAAAACTCAAAAAATAACTTTTATTTTCTGAAGGAAAAATAAAACTCAAAAAATAACTTTTATATTCTGATCGAAACTTTTATTTTTTGGGGGAAAAATAAAATTCAAAAAATAACTTTTATATTCTGATCGAAAAATAAAACTCAGAAAAAAACGTTTATTTTCTCAGGGAAAAATAAAACCCAAAAAATAACTTTTATTTTCTGATCGAAAAATAAAACTCAAGAAAAAACTTTTATTTTCTGATCGAAAAATAAAACTCAAGAAAAAACTTTTATTTTCTGAGCAAAAAATAAAACTCAGAAAATAATCGTTAAAAATCAACTTTTTGGATATCACTTATAACCGTTACGGTCCCTGATATGTACACTTTCGCTTATAACTTTTGATTGGTTTGTCCGATTGATACCAAAATTTAATCAAATTAATACACGTAATACTTGAAAACACCAAAACCGGGAAAACGTACTAAGTCGACTTAGTACAGTATTGTTTGGAAGCGTCGATATGAAGGTATGTAAGCTGTTGCTTTTTGCCTATATAGTATTATGCCTAAGAATTTACATATCTGTATATAAATTCGAGCACATAAAAAATTAACGACAGCAGCAGCTGCAGGGAATAGTATAATGCCCACCATTTTGTTGCATACATACAAATGTATCTACATTAGGGGCCGTTTCGCCTTATAGGCACCAAAAAAAGTCCACCCATATGATGTCTCTTTTAAAAACATTTCCGAAAATTTTTTTATTTTTTTTTACGCCACTGGATGTCGCCCAAATACACTTTTTTCATATCTTCGATATTTATAGTCTCATCTCTAAGCTTATTACACCAATGCCTTTGGCTTGAGAGGAGGGTTTCTACTGTGTAATCGTATTAGCCTTATGTGCGCCTTTGGGGTCACTACCACCCAGTACTTACATAGTTTATACCACCTTAAGTAAATTTTTTTATGCCTGCATGTTAAGGACCTTTTCACATTACTCGGTACGACTTCGGATCGACATTTTTTTCTCGGTATTTTCATCTTACCGAAACGAGTCCGCGTTGCTGTGTTTTTCACACTTGTGGGAATACTTTCGGCAGAAAATTGGAAAACAAATATCGAAATTAAAAATATAAAGTTTTAAAATTCAACAAATCACTGAATAATAACAATAATGTCTTCCAGCGAAGACGAAGGCATCATAGCTTGCAAAATTACGAGATTTTCACTGACTTTATTCTTTCTTTCATTACGCCGCAAAAATGTATGCAGTAATTCCTCAAATTTTACTGGCCGGTCTTACCGCGTTGCGCTATACCGAAATTAATCCGCTCCGATTTCATGTATGCAACACTAATATGAAAGTGCCAATTGAAATACACGTGGTCGGTAAGCTCTCGGTATACTTTCCGTAAAAACCAAAAATGTCTATCCGATACCGCACCGAGTAATGTGAAAGCGCTCTAAGCGTCATCAAACATGATTAAACTTTTGCAAAATAAGTATTTCGATCTCTACAGTAGGACACGAAATAAAACAAATTCAACATTCCGAGGAAAATATGCCTTTTTGCTTGCTGCGGTGTAAGAGGCGTACGGCGAACTTACTTATTTTTTTTGCGATACGGTCTAATGTACATACAGATACCATATTGTCCTTCGATTACATTGTGGCGTTCGCAATACAATAAAATGTCTAGTGGGGAGGCAAAGAGTTCGGCAGATTTGGCATTGAAAGCTGACGAATTGCAGCATGTGTATGTGCGGTGAGGGGGGTAGGCAAGCAAATCTAGTCATTCACTTTCATAATACCCAATATGCTGATTTTTTGTATTCGCAAAATTTTTTACGGTAGCTCTACAGCTTCGATAGAATATACATTCGATAGAATATACTCGTGCACACTAAACCCCACAAACGATTGAGTGATCGCTTACACTGATCTGACACACGCGTTGCTGGCTATACCTACTCTGGCATATATAGCGCTAAGCACTAGCCCAGCTGCTGGAGCTACGTCTATATGTACATATGTACATATATATGAATAGGTTGCATATGTATCCATTTTGTGTTGGCTGGCAAATCTGTTTGGGCGGGAGGCCAACGGACAGCTGATCGCGGTGAACGCAAAAGGGCCGTTAGAATAAATCAAATGAATCACCCATTTAGACACATTTAAATGCGCCGCTAGAAAAATGACCAGCTGCATGAAATGAACGGATATCCGTAACTGACAAGACAAGTTACAAGTTACGTTGCTGCCGTGCACAATTAAATGAAGCTTTTCTCACGATCTAATGGACGGACGGACGGAACTGCTTGCATGTTATTGGAGAAGGAGCACAGATACATACATGTGTGTATAAAAAAAAAATAATTAAGATTAAAATGAATAAATACAATTATACAATTATTTTTTTTTCGCTAAAAAGGAAACAAAAACCGGTAATTCCGGTTTAACTGACAAGATGTTCTTAACCATTGTCCATCCGTTGTCCGTTCTTGTCCACCCTTGAAGACCATCTTTGACGATCGCTTGTCCATTCTTGTCCACCCTTAAGATCATGCTTGTCCATCGCTTGTCCATTCTTATTGTCCGTTCTTGGGTGTTGTTTGGCGGACATGCGCATTCCCCTTTGAATCTAATTCGCGTACAGCCGTCCATTAGTTTGAGATTCTTGCTTTTTTTACTTATTCGAATAATAATAAAATTTTGTTGTTATTTACTACAGTAAATCCCTTTGAGTTTTTCTTATGTAAATTTTACTTCGATTGGGGTGTTTTTTATCAGATTTTTTTTTATTGAGTTTGAATTCCTTCGGTCCGCACAATCATCACAACACAGCACAAAAAAGGGGTGGATGCACATTCACAGAAAGTCCCAGAAAATTATTGTTTTTACATTTTTTATTTCATGAATGACAAAGTGTGATTTTGTTTTTGTAATTTCATCTTTTTATCACAATGGAAATGTTACCCTTTTTGTGTGTATTTTGCTTATATGTAATCTTACTAACATTGGTTATCTTATGGGAATTTGTATTTTACATATATTGGTATGCATTCATGGAAAAGTCACCTTTAACGCCTTGAAACTTGTATTACTTTTCTGGAGTTATGAATTGTATTCCCCGAGAATTTTGAATATTCCTAGGTCGGAGGAAGAAACGGTACAGAGATCATACATATATTCATGGTGTAATCTTATGGATGAATAGTTCAACTATTAGAAACATCAAGTGTAAGTCAAGTCCTTCTCTAGCTGATATATCCAAATACATTGGTGGTCATTCTCTTCCGTTGTCGATAGAACACTTCGCGGGAATGGATAATCCTCCGTATTCTTATTCATTAAATTTTCTTTCGATACTCGCCTCGGCTAACGCGCGAAGTCCCGTAAATCTTCAGAAGAATTTTTATCTCGAATATTCCAGGAGTCATCTCAGCTCGTGTTGATACCACGAATTCTGATTGAAACAAAACCAGAAGAAGAGAGTAGAGGATAATATCAATTCGGAAGCCAGGAAAAGTCCTACGTCCTATACCCATCCTAGTAAGTTTAGGTATCTAAGGCCTAAAATACTTGAGTTCCGAGAGATTCTCGAAGAAGGGCTTGCCAAAAAAATTCACTCTGCCCTGGCAGTGCGACGGACACGCGCATAGCAGGTGCTACATCGTCTCCTCTGCTCCAGGAAGATTACAGCGGTGGCATATAGTGTTATGGTCCAATTCCAGTCAAGCCGCATAGGTACCAATGGTCCAATATGCTGTAAATATCGCAGTTAATCCCGACCTTCCTTAGCATGGCTGAGGATCGTATCTCATTGTACGAAGGTCACAGACTTCTGCAGACTCTGCAGGTCTGCAACCGTTTCCATCTTGATTTGGCCTCAAACCAGTGCTGCGAGATTCGACCCTTGACGAAAGCCACGGGTGCAAGAACCTCCCCCGCCTCTGCGATATCAAGAGCTGAGGCCTGCCGGGCTAACTCATCAAGCATTTCGTATCCTTAGATATCGCGGTGCTCCGGCACACAAATCAGAGATACGCTATGTTGACTTGCTAAGCCTATGACCCACTCCTTACACTGCCTGACCAGGCTTGAAGATACCGTTACAGATCCCAGAGCCTTCCAAGCCGCCTGACTATCCGTGAAAATTCTTATCCTGTTTCCGACAGCGACACTTTCCGCTGTAAGTAGAGCCTTCTTCTGTATAATAGAGCAGTCCTTCTGTATGGCGAAAGCTTCAGATTGAAAAACGCTCGCCAAATACGTATCTTCTATAGCGTGGTCTCTTCAAGATTTGTGAAGATCTGTTCGTTGATAGATTTACTAAGAATCAAGGTTCACTCGTAAGATACCTACAGATCAGTTTTTTGAAGGTGGGTGGGATTTGTTACTTCACAAAAAAGCATTGTAGAACTTAATAAGCGATATTAAAAGCGCTGATCCTACGGTATTTGGCGCGTAGTACGAGTATGTGAATAAATTTGACTTATGTCAGCTCAGGACAGAGCGTACTTATGTACATAAGTTGTAAAGTTTCCGCACTCGTTCGTACGCCGCAATAAACGCTATAGTCATAAGAAATGTAACTAAAATCAATCCATTTGATTTAAAAGAAAAAAGTAGCTCTTAATTGAATACGTACATTAAGGTGGAGTGAAAAAATTTTTTTGGAAATTCAATTTGTTCCAAAGCCAGAACGGCACCGTTCTAGCCCAGTAATGTGCCTGTAAAATTCGATTGACCTACTCGCATGTTTAGAGGTGCCCCCAGCCCCACAAAGTTGAAAAAATAGCACGATCTGGTACAAATGTGAAATTTCTAAAATTATAAAATCAAAAAACGAAGTATGAGGATTGATAAAGATGGCTAAGCTGAGTATTAAAGTGAATTTTTTTTTTTTTTGGAAACAACAACAACAAAAGTTTTTAAAGGTCAAAGTTTATATTGTGCATTTTTTAAATTGTAATTACTTAAAAACTACTGAACCGATTTCGAATATTTTTATACCATTCGATAGGTAATTTGATTCCGTTTAATTTGATATACATTTTATGTGGGTTCCATAAAACCCCCCTGCGGGGGTCAAACCCCCCTTTACCCCCTTACTTTTCATATACAAAATGTATACCAAATTAAAGGGAATCAAAATACCTATTTGAAATCGGTGCAGTATTTTTTAAGTAATAGCAATTTAAAAAATGCATAATATAATCTTTGACCTTTAATAACTTTTGTTGTTGTTGTTTCCAAACAAAAATTTCACTTTAATACTCAGCTTAGCCACAGTGATGCCAGATAATCTCCGCTGAAATTCCCACAGAAATTGGAAAAAAATCCCTAATTTCCCACATTTTAAATACAAAAATCCCACAAAATTCCCACCGAATTTAAAGCGTTTATTTCAGTAATATAAGAATATATAACAGGCAAATGCAGTTTTTTAATAGCTAAAAGTATCATTTGTACAAATTATTTGCATTGTGCAAGTGGATATTATTTTTGTTGATTTTAAAGTTGAAGCAATTGATATTTTTGGATTCAAAGGCAATTCTTACTTTACTTACACTATTTAACATATCACTAGATAGTTTGTTTCGCTTTTTACATTTAACATTCGCTACAATGAAAATATTCTTTCTGATTCAGTGTTTGAATGGGGTAACGTGAGTACTCGTACAATTTCAACCAATTGCTTTAGATTATGAAACAAAAAATTGCCATAATAGTTTTTAAAGTTTATTATTTTACTCCACAATACATCAACAGGTAATTTTTTTAAATCGTCTTTTTGTGTTTCTGTTAAAACTATACAAATACTTTTGTATTTCGATTCTGTGAGATCAGGATTAAGATTTAATTTTTTAGTTAGAGCAAGAAATCATACGATACACGATTGTTTTTAGAGAAATCAAAAAAAAAAATCGGGATCTAGAAACTGCAATTTTTCGAAAACACCGTCAAATAGAAAACGTGATATTATCTGAAAAGTGGAAGCTTCATAAAAACGCAAACACTTTTTTTGAATACAATCTATTTCTCCAAATTTAAAAATATCTTCGCATTCATAACGAACGTAAACGTTATGCACGTCAAGTAAATACGGAGTTTGGTGGGGTTTTGAGAAATTTCTTCAATTTTCAATACAAGTGTCTTAGCTTCTTGACCTAGTCGGTGTATAAGTACATTTCGGCTTAGGAACAATACGTCAAATTCATTGAAAAAGTTAAGAACGTACTTCAAAAATCTATTTTAAGTTATACTATAAATTATACATATGTAGGTATGTAACAGTTCTGCAACCAAAAAATCCCTTTTTTTATATGGACGACAACAAAATGTCCCTTTTTTCCCTCTTTAAAAATTTTGCAGTGAAATATCCCTCAAAAAGGGAAATTTCCCTCAATCTGGCACCGCTGCTTAGCCATCTTTATCAATCCTCATACTTCGTTTTTTGATTTTATAATTTTGAAAATTTCATATTTGTACCAGATCGTGCTTATTGCTTTCAGCTTTGCGGGGCTGGGGGCAGTTCAAATCGTCGCCCTATCGCCATAAAATTTTGTGGGGTTCATTAACTCGTATAAAGGCAACTTTTCATTGCTGGTACGTTCAAAAAAAGAACAAAAAAAAATCTCCATATGATTTCACTCCACCTTAACGTAGGTACATATCTAATGCCTCAATTCTGCAAGTCTCGAAATCTCATGCACAAAAAAGTAACATCTAATGGCAGCGTATATACATATGTGTGTTTATACATAAATAAAGCTTAAAAAATAAATAAATTTAAGCTCCTGAACTGCCTTTCTGGTGTACATATGGATCTAATGTATGGATGTTGCATTGCATGGGAAACACACACGCCATACGTCATCCTCCAGACTCCAGCTCCAGCTAGTAACAACCGAATGCAACAATATTCTATTGCATCGTACACACAAAATGCCACCGATACTTTATTGCAGCAACAGGAAAAAATGAAAAACAATAACAAAAATACGCTGAATAAGTTGCAGAACAAAAACAAAACACGGCGAATGTACGGGAAGGAAAAATGCCAAAGGTGGCATTGATGGTGATGGTATTGGTAAGCAAGATGCATGCATTGTATGTAAGTTTTTATATGTAACAATATTATTGGGCGTGTAAAGACTTTAATTTGGGGCATTTTGAAAAAAAAAAAAACTGAACTGGGGGGTTAAAAAATTTACTCAGGCACTTGTAAAAAAAATTTAAACTGACGCGTTTTTTGAAAAAAAAAAAAAAATGAACTGGACGCATTTGAAAAAATTTTGAACTAGTGCGTTTTTAAACAAAAAAAATTGAACTGAGGGGTTAAAAAAGCGAGTTCAGGCACTTTAAAAAAAAATCAACACACGCGTTTTGAAAAAAAAGTGAACTGGGGCGTTTTTGAAAAAATTTTGAACTGAGGGGTTAAAAAAATGTAACTCAGGCGCTTTTAAAAAAATTTCAACTGACGCCTTTTAGAAAAAATTTTGAACTAGGGCGTATAAAAACAAAACAAAAACAAAAGGAAATGGGGTTTTTTTGAAAAAAAAAAAATTGAACTCACGCGCTTTAAAAAAAAATCAACTGACGCGTTTAAAAAAAAAAAAAATTAACTTAGGGGTTAAACAAACTTAACTTAGGCACTTTAAAAAAATTTCAACTGACGTGTTTTTGAACAAAAAAAATGAACTGGAGCGTTGTTGAAAAAATGTTGAACTATGGCGTTTTTGCAAAACAATTGAACTGAGGGACGCGGTTTGAAAGAAAAAATAAAACTGGGGTGTTTTTGAAAAAATTTGGAACTGAGGGGTTAAAAAAAATTTTTGAAAAAAAATTAACTAAGCGTTTTTGAAAAAAAAAATTGGACTGAGGTGTTAAACAAAATTGAGCTTTAGAAAAAATTCAACAGACGCGTTAAAAAAAAAAGAAATGATCTGGTGCGGTTTTGAAAAAAAAAAATTGAACGGGCGGTTTTGAAAACCAAAAAAAATGAACTGGGGCCGGTGTAAAGACTTTAATTTGTATATAAATTGAAGAACACGATCCAAACATTTTACTAAAAAAACTAAAACAGATAAATTCTATAAAAATTATTTGCGAACTCTGAAAACACACACACATATTTAGTTTATAGTAAAATTCACTCCTTTGGGACGAAGGGGCATTGGACGATGTACATATGTATGTATGTCGTGGCAAGATACACTTGGCAATGTTTAATTTATTTGCATTAAATTTAGACGAGCGAAAGATTATTTGCTTGTTTGTGCTAGAATGCAATCGCCTTCATATATACATATTTATGAGCAACATACATATTTACCAGTGGCGGCCCTAGCATAAATGGCTGCGCAAGCCTATGCATGAAGCATAGCCATTAGCCATTTATGTAATTTTCTTTGCTGTGTTATCTGAAAGTTTGATTGCAGTTCTGTCATTGACTTTGCTTAGATTCGGTTTGCATATTTGGTTTGTTGTTTATATTTATACCGTATGAAACTGAATGTATTGGAATAAATCGTGAAAATTAAGATGATGAAGAATAATTAAGTTTTGATATACAATGGATAATATAAAGATATAAGTATATGTATGTATGTATATGACTTTTAAAGCAAATTCAAGTTCTTCACTATCACATCTGAATTATCTACAACAGCAGAGTAGAGGTTATTATTAGAATCATTTGGAAATAATTCAACTCAATTGATTGGTGGGCTAACGCGCCATGAAAGCTTAAGTAGCAAAGAAATTGAAGAACTTAAGTAATAAACACATTTTAAGAGTAAAATACGCAGATTTTAAAGAAATTCGCAAAATGAAATAAGCTGTATTTTCATATACATATTCCAAAATTGTAATAGAATTTGAATGAAGACGTACTACTACAAGACTTAGTCTTACTATGTACAAAACAAATAAATAAATAAAAAAAGTGAAAGTGAAATGAACGAAAAGATTTAGGCAAGTCGGGCTTTTAGGCTAGTATGAAGCGTCCGCCACTGATATTTTATATATATTATGTATTGTTTTTGTGTATATCCACATGCATTCGTGTTGCGCCTTGAACTGCACGGCACAACCGAACTTGAGAACTTAAGCGATGGCAGATTAGAGACAGCAACTGCAACAGCAACAGAAACTGCAAAGTAATACTCACTACGGCGCATGAAATGGATGCTGATTACACTGAGAGAAATCGCTAGGGTAGTAAGAAATGCAGAAAATAACTTTTTGGGCAAAAATGGAAACTTGTCACTATTGCAGATGATCAATGTGGGTTCAATGAAGGTCATGTAGAGTGAGTGTGTGATAGCGATTGGTAAATGGTAGAGAGATAGTGCTAAGAACAAATGTTGCACAATTGTTCAGTGCTTATCTCCAGAGTATGCATATTTATCTTATTCTTTTTAAAACTGTGTGCTGTACACGTTTTTTTTACGTTTGTATGTATATTTTTTGTGACAGAAACGCCTTTAAGGATGCGACTTTTAAAGTTTGAACCTGCTTTAAAAATTTTTCACAGTGTAGCACAACGCTTAAAAATTAGATGCTGATACTCCATCATACATACAACCCAGCTAAAGGAAATAAACCAAAAGACGATGTCCAAGTTGAGAGTCAAATTAAAATAAGATAAGATTGCTACAATGGATAACAACAAAAACAAAGTGAAAAGGAGCATAAAGAAATAAAATACCAAAAAAAAAAGGTCATGTACGTAATACACAAAAAACAGAAGAAAGAAACAAAGGAAGCAAAAAATTCAATTGAAATGAATAAATAAAAGAAAGGCAACAACAAAAACAATAGCTATCAGTATCATTTGCGAGCAGCACAGCCACTCTCACAGAGCAAAAAAAGAATAAAAGAATAAAAAAAAATAAAAAAAATAACAAAAAAAGAATCTAAAACAGAATAAAAGAAAAGAATCGTTGACGCAAAGAAAATAAGAAGAAGAAGAACCAGCCAAAGAAGTTGGCCAGAAAAAGTGGCTAACCAAAAAGGGACGAGTTAAGAAAGTACTGAACACGAATGAATTGCAATAAAATTAAAAGAAATACCTAAATAGATACAGAGATCAACGAATGAAAAAAGGCAGCGAACGAACAAACGAGCAACGAGTATTGCAGTAGCGAATTTTTGGGCTGCTGCAATATTAACGAGTACGATTAGTTAAATAGAGATTAGAAGAGCTTCATATGAGAGCAACAAACACACACAGACACAGCAAAATCGCAAATGGCATAGAGATTGAGGAATAGAGGCTAAATAAATTGCAGTTGAATTACAAATGAGTGTAACTAGTTATAAAATTCAACAAAGGTAAATAATAAATTAAATTAAAATGAAATGAAAGAAGAGTTATCCACCAAAATTGTTGGCTAAAAAGCATAGTCTTATTGGAAAATAATCTAAGCTTAACATCAGAACGATGCTCTCGATGCTGATCGTCACTTATTTGACGGCAACACTTGCTAACCGTTTCCCTTACATAGTAAATACTGTGTTTGTATGCGTACGTGAGCTTTACTTGACTCGTGTGCGTGTTTAGCAAATACAACAAGTGTACGTGCGACAGTCACACGCTCATCATAGAGATAATAACTATGGTCGTAGCGCAGTGTCATGGCAACAGCATCACCGCAACGTACAGTGGGCAAGGTGGTTGTTATTTAGCACCACACGATACTTGTAAGAAGAAGAAGTATATACCGATATGATCAGAATCATGAACTGTGTCGATTAAGCTATGCTCATCTGTCTGTCGTAGACCTTCATTTTTTAAATATGTGATTAAAATTCCCTACATTTAAAAAAAGAGAACTACGGCGTTTAAAAAAAAATTGAACTGGGATATGTAAAAAAAAAAATTAAAAATTTTACCGGCGTTTTTTGAAAAAAAAAAAAAAAGAATTAAACGGACGTTTCTGAAAAAAAAAAATTGAACTGGAGCATTTGTGAAAAAAAAATTAACTGGGATGGTTGTGAAAAAAAAAAAAAAAAAAAATTGAACTGGGGCTTTTTTGGAAAAAAATTTTAACGATGAGAAACCAAGAATTGTCGGGTGATTTTCAAAAAAAAAAAATTTTTTAACAGGCTTCGGAAATTAAAAAACTAATGGATGATTTTGTAAAATAAATTAAAAAAAATTAATTCGATTTGGAAAACAATTTAACGGATGTTTTTAAAAAAACAAAGAGAGAAGGGGCTTTTTGAAAAATAAAAAGATTACGGGTGATTTTGAAAAAATAAATTAAAAAATTTTAACTGGGCGATTTGAAAAATTTTTAACTGGGATTTTTTGAAAAAAAAAAAAAAGAAATTTAACAGGCGGTTTTGAGAAATAAAAAGTAACATGATGTATTGTGGAACGATCATATTCCTACCCTGTCGGAAAAACAAGCAACCAAAAAGTATTTAAAAAGTAACAGTTGATTTTGAAAAAATTAAAAAATTTTAACTGGGGCAAGTTGGAAAAAAAATTTTATTTGGGATGCTTTTGAAAAAAAATTTAAAAGGGGCTCTTAAAAAAATTAACAGCGTTTAAAAAAAAATGTAACGGAAGTTTTTGAAAAAAATTTTGAACTGGAGCCTTTTCTTTTTTAACTCGGGCGAGTTAGGAAACAATTTAACTGGGAAATTTTAAAATTATTTGATGGCGAATAATTTTCTACAGCATTTTCTATTAGCATTCTTAATTGATATTCTCTTCATGTGCTTCAAAAAAGTTTAAAAACAACTATTTTCGGGTTAAAGTCTACTGCAAAGGAATTGCCTATTCTAAATCTGTAGAAGATGTCCAAGGTCAAAAACTTCATTTGAAGTAATCTTTATAATATACTAGCAAATACCCGTCACACTTCGCTGCGACAAATCACACTATGCCACTCCCTTCCCTATCGGTCTCCCCACCAGTCAGCATTTCCCGTTCCCCCATCTCTTCCTCCTCTTATACTACTCTCTCTCTCTCTCTCCCCGTCTCACGTTCCTTATCATCAACTTTCCATGGCCATCCGGTGCACATATCAGTGTACATCATGATTACTAATATATTTTGGATAACCGACTGGAAAATTGGAATGGAATGAACTCTCTATTGAAGCTCTGATTGATACCTTTAAATTTGATACCAAGAATGCCCAAAAATATTTCGGGGGCTATTTAGGCCCATGTTTTGGCCTCAATCCCGAGAACCGATTGAGGTATCCGTATAGTGTAAAATATATATGGATAACCTGATCAGCACCTTTAATTTGATACCAATATTGCGAAAAATTATTTGGGGCCATCCGGGTGGTCCATGTTTCGGCCTCAATCCCGGGAACCGATTGAGATATCCGTATAGTGAAAAAATATATATGGATACCCTGATCAGCACCTTTAATTTGATGCCAATATTGCGAAAAATTATTTGGGGCCATCCGGGTGGTCCATGTTTCGGCCTCAATCCCGGGAACCGATTGAGATATCCGCATAGTGTAAAATATATATGGATACCCTGATCAGCACCTTTAATTTGATACCAATATTACGAAAAAATATTTGGGGTCATCCGGGTCCACGTTTTGGTCTCTATCTAGAGAACCGACTGGAAAATTGGAATGGAATGAACTCCCTATTGAAGCTCTGATTGATACCTTTAATTTGATACCAATAATGGTCAAAAATATTTCGGGGGCTATTTAGGTCCATGTTTCGGCCTCAATCCCGGGAACCGATTGAGATATCCGTATAGTGTAAAATATATATGGATACCCTGATCAGCACCTTTAATTTGATACCAATGTTACGAAAAAATATTTGGGGCCATCCGGTTCCACGTTTTGGTCTCTATCTGGAGAACCGACTGGAAAATTGGAACGGAATGAACTCTCTATTGAAGCTCTGATTGATATCTTTAATTTGATACCAATAATGCAGAAAAATATTTCGGAGGAACCTGGGTCCATATTTTGGCCTATATCTCGGGAAGGGGTTGAGATACCAGAATTATATGTGGTCATAATTTCAATCTAATACCAGGTGATCATTGTGTCAAAATTTGAAATTGATCGGCCCGGTAGTTTCGGCGTCCATAGGGAACAAACATACAAACAAACAAACAAACAAACAAACAAACAAACAAACAAACAAACAAACAAACAAACAAACTTTCATCCTTATATATATAGATTTTCGATAAAGTAATTGCACCTCCAGCTAAAACTATACAACTTAAACCGCCCTAGAAAAAACTCAGACCTTCTAGACTAGTTCCTACTCTGTTCGGGCAAAGTTGGTCTGGGTCCACTTTCATAATTACTACCATTTGTTCATGTTGAGTAAAATTTTTGTAAATTCTTGAACTGCGTAATTTTTGGGAGAACAATACGCTGGTTACAATATCAGCGCGCGCAGAATAAATTTAATATCTAATTGTAAGGAGTTTTCATTCCTTAAGCTCTTTGGTGAACCATAACTGTGTTTGTTCTTCATTGACACTGCGTTTAGCAACATACTTTTGAAATAGGTTATATATGGTGTTATTGAAATGTTCTACACAAAGGTCAATATCATCTACATAGTGTGGCCAGGGAAAGCGCGACAACTCTTTATTTATTTTCCTGAAGTTCACAAAAATAAAACCACTCTTCTTACATATGCACTTTTAATTTATTATAATTAATACTTATTAACACAAACACTAACTTTCTTGTATACATATGCATACACACATTTAGTTGCACGTATATGATTTCCATTTTCATTAATGTCCATAAACTTCAACCATAAGTCTTGAAGTTTTGCCTACTTCCCCTGTTAGTTTGATAAATGCGTATTTTTCTCCTAGACCTCCCAATGTTATCTCCGCATCTCCGCTTTTCTCATCAACCCCGCTGGCAAAGGATCTTAGTGATGGTAAGATAAATTGTTTCCCTCTATTTTAAATTGAATAAATTAATAATCTTAAAAAAAAAACATACATATGTATGTAAATAGTTAAACTTACATTTTGTGGAAACTGTAATAGTACTGTAGTATTTACTACTTCCGCTCCACATTCTGTGGTGCTCTTCAAAGGGATGCGCTCCTCGTGCGGTAGGGCGGGAGAAGGGTAACCGTTGGGTTTATTATTATTATTATGATTATCAGATTTTAAACATGACATCTTGAACCTACTATACTAATTACAATTGCAGTCTTTGTCACTTTCGCCATATTGGAAGTCGAGTGTGCAGAAAATATCATTGCAAAATGGAAGCATTCATGCTTAATAACAATGATATTTTCAACACACTCGACTTCGAATATGGCGAAAGTGACGAAGACAGCAATTATAATTAGTGTAGTACAAGATTTCAAGTTTAAAATTCAAATAACAGCATTTTCTTTTAAGTAAATATCAGACAAGTGAACTATGTACTGGTTAGTCTATGGAAATCGGTCCCTTATATATGTCCCGAAAGCTATACGTTTACGTACGTATGTATTGAAGCTGTTTAATCAAGTGAAGTAAAGTGAAGAGTCCAATTAACTTTTGTTGAACTATTCGTTGTTCTTTATTTTTCCTTGTGACTAGTTGTTTACGCATATTCTTTGTTTCAAATTAACAGTGCAAATATCCTACCAGGTATTTGTGCTTAGTTCTTTCACATTGATATTTGACAATTTTTGTTTGCTTTGAAAAAACAAAACAAACAAGAGTGTTGAGTCACCATTTCGGTGCAAACAAATACACATTTTTTCTTTGCTATTTAACTTTTAATTTTTAACTTTATTGTTTAACTTTTAATTTTTGCTATACATATAATATCGTCGGCCCCCTGCCAGAACCACGAATGTGCAATTTTTCCAATTTTGAGTTAAGCGGTTTTCCTGATAAATCTGTTTATGCTCTACATTTTAGTAAAACCCCAGTACCTTTGTGCACTGGAAGGCACCAAAATTTTCAATGCCAGTTACACGAATGTGTAGATCAGTTATAAAAAGTTGAGCCAGAAAAACGAATGTGGTACATTCGTGTTTCTGGCCCAACAAAAAATGTAAAAAAATCGTTGAAAATAAATTTCCAAAGGTAAGTAAAACAAACACATTCAATTCAAATTCATATTTATTTGTGTAACTATTTCTATTCTTCAAAATCGGAGTCTTCTGAAAAGTTAGGCTCAGGATTATGCTCTTTCGAACCTCGCTGCTAGTCTTCGAATTGTTATAAAAATAGTGGCAAAAAGACAATCATCAAATGCACCTTGAACGGAAAATATTAGCTCGCCGATCGCGCGATGAAGACAAAGCTATTCCGTAAACTAATTTTTGATTAGCAATCAGTGCTAAATATGCCAAAAGGACCTTGTGAGCAAATATTTACCTTCGAAAACTGGCGGTAAAAAGAAAATGGTGAGGTACAACGCAAATCTTCAGAGGGGCATGTAACTCTCCAAAACCATTTCAAGTTCATACGAAACTACACGACGATTTTTTAAACTTCATTTCTTTCAACCAAGGAGAAACTGCCCTTTCCAAATATTTGCTGGTCGAGGTGCATATCGTCGTACCATACGAAAACACATTTAAAATTTCTTACGAAACTGGCGATTAAACAATTCTGTACGAAAAGTAGCACATTTGACTAATTATATACTGTTAATACATTAAAATTGTTGTTGGTTAAACAATATGTTTACCTTTCGTCAGCCAAAGATTAAAGTGCTTGTATTCGTCAACCACAAAAAATTGTGTGCTAGTTTTCGCATGGTACGACGGTATATAAAAGATTAGCTCTACAACATTTTTTACAAAAAAAAAAATTATTCTGAAACAAAATTTTTAGTAGCTTATTTGCCATTGAATATTGGTGGCCCTCCGCAATAAAACCCACGCCCGTTTATTCGGAAACATTGCCCATCGCTGACGCGAAAGCAAAAGATTTAAATAAAATTTGCGAATCCTTGGTGATTCCAAAGGAATACCACAATTTTTATAAAAATTTGAAGGCTAACAGCGGAGTTCGCGATGCTCTAACTGAGCCTGACCTTTCAGAAGACTCTGATTTTGAAGATTAGGAATAGTTCCACAAATAAAATATGAATTTGAATTGAGTGTATTTGTTTTACTTACTTTTTGAAATTTATTTTCAAGGAATTTTTTTGATTTTTTTGGGCCAGAAACACGAATGTGCCAAATCTCGAAGATTAGAAGGAATAGAAGCATCAAAACTATATCAGGGCATCGAGCTAAACAAGGTTCTAATTTGCAGATATACTTTTATATTAGAGACAAATTTTTCAAATTTTGCGAGAAGAATAAACTTTAAAACTCGATTTCCCAACATTTTCATTTTAGCACATTCGTGGTTCTGGCAGGAGGCCGACGATATGTACATATGTCGATAAAAATTGTTTGCCTTTTTGGCAGCAGAATCGCAGCACCGTTTCTAATAGCTATGAAAGTTTTTTTACGTACTTTATTAAGCTGGATATCCACATCATAAGAAATTACTCAAGAAAAAATTGGCATTTATTTCTTAAGTAAAAGATATTATATCTTACGGTACTAATATATACTTCAATAAATGAAATGAAAAATGAAATAATTTTGACGTTTAATTTTTTCTTGAAGAAATATATACAATCGTATATATTTCTTAGTAAAACCAGCATTGCCCACCCCATTTTTCATCAAAAATTGTAATAGATTTTCTTATGAAGTGGATACTGCCTAAAGCTGGGTATCCACATCATAAGAAATTATTGGCATTTATTTCTTAAGTAATTTTGACGTTTAATTTTTTCTTGAAGAAATATATACAATCGTATATATTTCTTAGTAAAAACAGCGTTGCCAACCCCATTTTTCGCCAAAAATTGTAATAGATTTTCTTGTGAAGTGGATACTGCCTAAAGAAAATTTTACACAAGAAAATTTCTTGACTATTTCTTGAGCGTTTTTTATATGGAGTTTTAGCATTTCTTGTGATGTGGATACCCGGCTTAAAGAAAATTTGACACAAGAAAATTTCTTGACCATTTCTTCTTTTTTTTATATGGAGTTTTAGCATTTCTTGTGATGAGTATACCAGGTTTTAATTAGGAGATCATTAGCTTCAGTCGGATCGTTGAACTGAGCAAACAATTCAAAATTTGTTAATTTGCTAATTTGGTTGGGGCGTTTTTTCATACCGTGAGTAAAAAATGTGACTAATCTGGGATGTGTCCGGAATCACTCGCAAGGGAGAATTTGTGGTCTCTTTATATGGAATGAAGTGTTCCCTTTTGTTTGAGCATGTCCTATGGTGAGACTCATTGTACTCTTTTACACCTGAACGAGTATGAAGGTGGAGTAGTCTTCACTTTGATGCCAACCGGATATCGAATGGAAGTTGTACCCTTTTATACCTGAACAAAAGCATATTTCGAAGTTCGTTTATAACCTTTTGTCAACAATTAGTCTACATTTTTACACTTCCGCGTACAATTGAGGAGTAATTTTAGCCAATTTTACCCGAAAGAGAGGAACCCGCGACAAATCTCTTTCGAGACTAATCGCACAATTTTTACAGGGTATGCTTAATAATATATCCAGGTATGAGGCTAATTGGGCTGCAATTTAAATTCCTAATTGAGCTCTATTTACTATAAAACAATTAAATTTATTTATCTGAAATTTAGTTCAATTTCCAATGCAACTTTGATAACAGAATGTGTTGAGGGGGAAAACGAAATATCGTAAAAATGCAATATAAGTGAAATATCATTAAAATAATAATATAATACAATGGCGCTATTATAACTCTGACGAGTTTTATGGCCGAGCTTCTCTCCCAATTTGAGGTGTGCTCCTTTTTGTTTTTCCTACTAATTGGGTGGACCTACAGTTTTATGCCGGCTCCGAACGGCGAATGCATTTTTTTGTGAGAAGCTTTTTCATGGCAGAAATACTCTCGGAGAGTATGCCGCCCACTGCCGATAGGTGACCGCTGCTCTTCAAAATTGGATTTTTACTAATTAGAAAAATTGTTTTAAATTAAAATAAGTTAAGTTAAGTTAAGTTAAGTTAAGTTACGTTACGTTAAGTTAAGTTAAGTTAAGTTAAGTTAAGTTAAGTTTTGAACACGTTTTCAAAAAAAAATTAAAATAAAAATTTTAACCCTGCGTTTTTGAAAAAAAAAAAATTGAACTAGGCGTGTTTTTGAAAAAAATTTGAACTGGAGCATTCTTGAAGCAAATTTTGAAATGGGGTGTTTCTAAAATAAATTTTAAATGAAGCGCTTGAATTTTGAAAAAGAGAAAAAAAATTTTGAACTGGGGCGTTTTTGAAAAAAATTTGTAACCGGAAATGAAATATGAAATATTTAGCGCATTCGCGGTCTTACCTTCTTGTTTTATTTTGTATCCAGCAAAATAAGATACAAATCAATTTAAGTACAATGAATGTTGTGCAGCACACTGTGCAGCAAGAAAGGCATTATCTCTCGCTCAGCTGGAACTCTTCTCTTCACATCTCTGTATGTCATCCACACTTTGCTTTAACCACTAGTGCGCTGCTTTGGCAACAGGGGCTGCGTGTTTCCTCCAATTCCTATTCATATCTAATATTATTTAAATAGTATTTTATGGATCATGTGTAGATTTTTATTGATTTTTAACGAATTTGAGGAGACATTGGGAGTATGTATGTGACAATAAATGGTAAATAGAGGAGTATAGAAGTTATTCTACTAAAAAGAAAAAAAAAATATCATATGAACCGCCGCCGTTTCCAACGTCAGACACCTTATTCCCCAATTCACACCACATACAAATGTATGTAAATATGCTTACTTTGTGTGTGATTGACTAAAACATTAATTTGTTATTAATTAATGTTGATTATTCTTCTCTAGACAATGCTGGGAGTATTGTGAGTCGCAGTCAACGATTCGTGTTGCCATACAAAATGCTTCTCTCTCGCTGTCTCTAAGGAATATAATATTGCAAGTCGGTCGCCTTTTGGTAGTGGGTCAATGAAATGGTTTGTGTGTGTATTTTGGTGGAGTGTTGGTACCCTGCATAAAATGCGACTAATCCGGGATGTGTCTGGGATCACCGCAATGGAGCATGTGACTAATTCTAGTCTCTTTATATAGAATGAATTGTTCCCTTTTGTGTGAGCATGTCCTTTGGGGAGACTTATTGTACCATGAGCGAGTACGAAGGTAGACTACTCCACTTTGATACCAATCGGATATCGAAAGGTAGTTGTATCCTTTATTACCTGAACAAAAGCATATTTCAAAGTTCGTTTATAACTTTTTGAGTACACTTGTTAACAATTAGTCTACTTTTTAACACTTCCGGTTACAATTGAGGAGTAATTGTAGATAAATTGTACCCGCGAGAGAGGAACCCGCGACAAATCTATTTCGAGATTAATCGAACAATTTTTTACAGGGTAATTTTTGGTGCTTGCTTGGCAAGACAGTGGGTCCATTTTGAGAAAAAGCCATTTATATCGCTGGTCGTTAATTATGTGTGTATATTTGTTATCGAAGCTGTCAGGTTTAGCTGCAATATGAAAAAAATATGTATTTAGCATAGTTAGTCCATTGTTTGGGTATGTACATTAGGGCGGAGTGAATTGGGGCTTTTTTAGAAATCATTATTGCTTGGCCTGCAGAAAGTTGCCTTTCTAGTACAAAAGTAAGACTGCAAAATATTATTGGCCTAGTCCTTTATTTGGAGGTGTCCCAATTCTATTAAAGAGTGGACAGAATGCTCCGTATGCATAAAATTCATTAACTAGATAACACTAATTTGCTAATTTCTAATAAAAGTATACGTAATTGTTCGATGGAAAATGTTTAAATCAGTGTCTCCAAGCTTACACAAAAATTCCGAAAAATTCGAGAAAAATTTTTGAATATTTCTGAAATTTCCTCGAATTTTCAGAAGCTTGGAGACACTGACTTAAACATTTACCATCGAAGAATTACGTATACTTTTATGAGAAATTAGCAAATTAGTGTTATCTAGCTAATGAATTTTATACATCTGGAGCATTTTGTCCATTCTTTAATGGAATTGGGGCACCTCCAAATAAAGGACTAGGCCAATAATATTTTGCAGTCTTACTTTTGTACTAGAAAGGCAACTTTCTGCAGGCCAAGCAATAATGATTTCAAAAAAAATCCCCAATTCACTCCGCCCTAATGTACATATATAGAAAATTTTCAAAATAAATTCTTTTCAAATTGACTTTCCGCTGTAATTACTAGTAGACAGTACCTAGAGCCATCGCGAATTGTAGTTATTTCGTGTGCTCCATCTTTATCGATTTCTTTACATATGTATATACATAAATATGTATGTAAATAAGTATGTAGCTCATTTTATACACATCATTCCACTGTACTTGTTGCTCATTTGAACAACACTAACTAACCCCGCTCAACGCTCAAATGCTTCTTAAGCTAGTATTGTGAGGCGATAAGGGACGCAACGTTCGTGTCTTGAATCTTTTGTTTAGCTTAGGCAAATATACATTACGTACCTATTCACATACATATGTAATTATGTAGATATGTAGCTTTGTATATATAAACGTGTGTGGCCGCCTGTTGCGCGCGCACTCCGCTACACCGCCTTCAACCGTACGAAATCGGCGAAACAGCAGGAAAGAGTCAGTTAAATGAGAGTGTAGGTATGCACTTATATTTATATGTATGTCTTTTGCTGTTGTCTGTTGGTATGCGTGAGTGTGTTACAGAGATGAAACCATATAAAGCGAATTGCATACCTTTTGTAGACGCAATCCACAAACTCAAATACACAGGCACACCACCTTTACAGGTGCCTGATTGCCTGCTCATTTCGTGTACTCACACACCTCCTCTTACTCTTACACGATGATCGTCGCTCGTTGCCGCAAAGTACGTTTGTGTATGTGCGTGTGTGTGTATTTGAGGGTCTATACTGCAGACTCTACAGGTACCAAAGTCGTGTAGCCACAGGTAGTCACCCTCCTTAGCTCATTTTATTGTTGCGACTGAGATTGAGATTTCATGCTCGTACATTGAGTTTGCATCTTTTGTGGATTGTAAGGTAAAAGCAAGCAAAACAACAACAAAGATGTGGCCAATACTTACTCGTTAGTTTTATATTCATAAATACATTAGACTGCACTAAATATACATAAATGCTTTTAAAGGAAGTTTTTTGGGTTTATTATATAAAAATGTTATGTGAGTTGGTTACAGGCTTAAAAACTCGAGAACGGCTTCACATATTTGAATGACACTAAGATAATTTTAGAAAAAAAAAACAGGATTGGCAGCTTCTTGAAAAATTTTGATTAGGTAGGTAACTAAATAAAATAAATAAATAACTAAAATATTTATATAACGTATATATATTTTCTCGAAAAATTCATAAAATTTTTTTGTGAAGGTTGCCACCTGTTTAACATTTTTTAGCTCAATAAAATTTGTAAAAATCAATAAATTATTACTATATGGGTATCAAATAAAGAAGCTTAAGAAATCTAAACGTTGGAATTTTTTTGTTAGGGTTGCCACTTTCTTAAAAATTTATAACACATTGTTAAGCTAATATTATGTTAATAAAATTAAAAAAAAATTATATAATTACAAAACACTTTTTTGAGAGTTACCACCTTCTTAAAAGATGTTGATTAGGTAAATTAATAAAATAAAAAATATTATAGCATATCGTGTTTTTTCTTTCTTAAAAATGAAGAAACCCTCATTGCAAAACAAATGTTTTTGGGCGTTGCCACCTGTTTGAAATTTGTTAGCTCAATAACATTTTAAAAAATGTTTTAAATATTACTGTATGGGCATCAAATAAAGGAGTATAATTGCTGAATATATTTTTGTTAGGGTTACCACCTTCTTAAAAAATTAGCTAAGGTAAATTAAAGTAATATACATACATACGTATTATAGCATCTCGTGTATTTTTTCGACAAAACAAAGGAACTCTCATTGCAAAACAAAAATGAGCGTTGCCACCTTTTTGAATTTTTTTTATCTCAATCAAATTTTTAAAAATCAACTAAATATTACAATATGAGTATCAAATTAAAGGAGATTAAAAAGGCTGATCGCTGATAGTTTTGTTAGGGTTGCCACTTTTTTGAAATTTTTTAATAATAAATTTACTTGCATATAATAGTGCGTAGGCCACAGCAAAGTAAATTTTGCGTGTAATACTAGTATAATATTAATTTATGAGCATTAAATAAAGGAGTATAATCCCTGGAAATATTTTTGTGAGGGTTGCCACCTTCTTAAAAAATTAGGTAAGATAAATTAAAGTAATATACATACATATGTACGTATTATAGCATTTCGTGTATTTTTTCAACAAAGCAAAGGAACTCTTATTGCATAACAAAAATGAGCGTTGCCACCTGTTTGAATTTTTTTATCTCAATAAAATTTTTAAAAATCAATGAAATATTACAATAGGGGTATCAAATTAAAGAAGATTAAAAAGGCTGATCGTCGGAAATAGTTTTGTCAGGGTTGCCACTTTTTTGAAATTTTTTAATAATAAATTTACCTGCATAAAATAGTGCGTAGGCCACATCAAAGTAAATTTTGTGTGTAATATTAAATAGTAATGTATGAGCATTAAATAAAGGAGTATAATCGCTGGAAATATTTTTGTTAGGGTTGCCATCTTCTTAAAAAATAGTTAAGGTAAATTAAAATAATATACATACATATGTATTATAGAAGTTCGTGTATTTTTTCAACATAACAAAGGAACTCTTATTGCAAAACAAAAATGAGCGTTGCCACCTGTTTGAAATAAAAATTTTAAGAAATCAATGAAATATTACAATATGGATATCAAATTAAAGGAATTTAAGAAAGCTAAATGCTCAAAATAGTTTGGTCAGTGTTGCCACATTTTTGAAAGTTGTAAACTGATTTTACTTGCATATAATAGCACGTAGGACACGGCAAAGTAAGTTTTTCGTGCAATATTAACTTTCCCTTACATAATTTTATTTTTTCCAACACAGTCTAATGTTGGTCGTTAGTATATTTTGAAAGTCTGTTGCTCGCTTTCTTACTAAAAATCTTGGCCCATACACACACATACACACAAAATGAACGTTGCGCGCGGTTTACTCGTACACACGTACAGGCACTACTCGTTTGTTACCTCACAATCGCTCGTTTAGTTTGTGGTTTGTACACCTTTCGGCCGAATAACCAACACCAACACCACCACTCACTCACTTCAATCCACGCCAACAAAACTTCACATCACAGGCAGCACACACAAAATATGTGTACGAAAATTTAGACGAATTTCAAGACGAGATTTTTTTCTACGTGCGCATTTTTTAAGCCAAGAAAATTTTATTAAAAAAATAATTGTTTTTAAAAAATTAAACTAAATAAATTTGTGTGCAAGTGAGCAATACTTAAAGTATGGATGTAATCATGGCTAAAACATGTGTATTCGAGAGACAGTGAAGTATGTACGTAGCTACATTAATAGTGGAAGAAGAAAAAAAATTAACATTCAAGTGAAGAAAAATTTAAGCCAAGCAGCAACACGGCAACAGCAAAAGAAATAGTAAAAGAAAAATGAAAGAGGCAAAAAGGGCGAAAAAATCAAAAAATTAGCTGTGGAATTTTTATTGGAATGTGTTAAAGTTTCTTGTGCCGTGTTTATGGTATTTCATAATTTGTGAATTTGTAAGAATTAAGAAAAACAAAAATTAAAAATTAAAATCAAAATAAAATCAAAACGTGGACTGCGGAAGGCGCGCGTGGCTGCCACACAAGCGAAACAAGAAAACAAAATATAAAAAAATACGTAACAACAACAAAAAATATTAATACATACATATTTACATATATATTTGTATGTATGTATGTATATTTGCACGCGTATGTGTGTGTGTAAATAACGTAATCTATCCATGTACAAACAACACCAACAACGCTGCTACGCTCGTTATTGCCAACATTTGAGATAGTTTTACTGTGTGTTTTTGTATTTGATTTTATACATACATATGTTGTTCTTGTTGTTGCTGTAGCAACGCGGCAGTGCAAAATTGCCAACAACACAAGCAACAAATAGCAAACAGCAACAACAGCAGCAACAACAACAAAATGCAAACAGCGGCTTGTCTAAATGACGTCGCGCCAACGTCGTACGCGCTACTCGTCGCTACCAACAACAATAAAAACAACAAATACAGCAACAACAGCAGCAGCAACAACAACAACAACAACAACAAACATTCTTTGGCTGCGTTGTTGCAATTGTGATTGTGAGTTGATTTGATGCGAAAATTTTTTAAATCGCTCGTTTGCTGCATATCCACAGTGTGTATGGATGAATGTATGCATGTGTATAGGTATTCCCTCCAAAAAGTGATCTAAGAAATAACGCATTAAGAAGGTATATTTGAATTAGAAAGAGAGGAACACAGTATTAAATTTTAACTAAGCCGAAATGCAAAAAAAAAAAAAAATTGAATTAAACAGCTAAACAAAAAATGCCCTTATATAAGCCCTTAAATAAGCCTTATTATAAGGTAATTATACTGCTTGTAGTCCCTTATTACAAGGTATGAGTGCGCCTTATTTGCTATTGTGAGGTATTTATTTATTATTCCCTGGCTAATAAGCCTTAGGAATTATGTTTCCTCTCAGAGAGAGAGAGTGATAGAGAGAGATAGACAGAGAGAGCATTGCTTATGGCCTTATGACATCCACACAGGAAAATAAGTTTTATTATAAGGCTTTCTTCATACCACTGACAACCCTTAGAAATTCCAGGCATTATTTTATAAGTCTTATCTTCAACTGAAATAAGCCTCAAATAAGGCCTAAAATTTTTTGGAGGGTTCCTATATAGGTATATGCTTAAATATGTAAATACCATGCAAAAAAGTTCTGCTTATTGTTGACAAATCAGGTCTAAAAAAGAAGTACGCTGGCAGCGCTGCTTCTGTTATGCACTCACTCTGTCTGCTCCTAACGTTCTAATACTTATCTAGGCCTTATTTCGCAAGGCGGATAAGCCTTTGGAATAAGACGTGCTCTCAGAGAGAGAGAGTACTCCTTATGGCCGGATGACATCAACACAGGAATATCAGCCTTATTTTAAGCCTTACGCCATACAAATTTGCCACCTTTTGCTCTTTACAGGCCTTGTTTCGTAAGCTTTTAAATCTGCTGTTTTAATTCTTAAATAAGGCTTAGCTTGTTTGGTGGGTAAATGTGCATATCTCCCGCTGTCTTTGCATGTGTGTTTGTGTGCACTTGTAAGTGTGTTTGTGTGTGTGTGTTGGAGCGCTGTGGGGGGAAAAAGTGTTAATTAACAAAAGACGCGCTTTTTTGTGTTTTTTTTTTACTACTCCGAGATGAAAACAATCAATTAGAAAATGTGTATAAAAAATAGAAATGATTAAAATGAAATTAATTACAAATGGAAATAAGATTATAGATACATAAATTGGTAAGGAGAGCGAAAAGCAGGCAAGGGGGTAAATTTCAATAAAAATATTATGTTATTAGTTAAAATAAATTTATGACACGAATGCAAAGAGGCTGTTTAAAAGCAGAAATGTCTAAGTACATGCATATATGTACATATATCTTATACATACATATGTCGCTATAGTAGGCAACACACACGTTGCAGAAACACGTAAATATTCATTCTAACATGACCTTCCAATTTTACAATTGCATTTTTAGCTTTTTGTAAAATTAGTTTACTAATTCATGTAATTTAATATTAAAGACAGCATTAAAATAATTAGGAGTCATAAACAATTAACATACATTTATGTATGTATATATATGTACCTACATAACAACAAAAGTTTAGTACCCACCAAAAATAGACACAATTAATTGGATACTTTTTGGTTGCTTGTTTTTCCGACAGGGTAGGAATATGATGTATTGTGGAACGATCTTCCGTCATCCCTTGTCAAGTTTGGTTTGGAGACACACACAATACATCACAATTAATTGGATTAACTTCTTTAACAAAGAAAAAAGCATGTGTATTCTTAATGCAATGGCCATAAAATATATAAAATGTTGATAGTAATACTAATTAATGCAACATTCAGTTGTGCTAAATACATTAGTGCCGATAAACTAAAGTCTGGTTGTCGGGATTGTAATTTCTGCATACTTAATAGAGTTAAGATAAATGATATAGTTAATGTACGGCTATATGTATATACACACATAAAACTCGATTCTTGAAAATCCCAAAATGTTCGTGTTGCATATTTATTATTAAATTCTCACTTAGAGTGGCTGCCGCCACAATGGCACAGTTAGGCCTGTGTGGAGACCCATTGTGAGACCATGCGAAAACAAATTACTCCTCTTTTTTGAACCAGTTTGAAATCCTTATGCAGTTCACCAGGCCGCTTACGTCGACATCCGCCATCTTACATAGGCTATGCAGGAAAGATGTTCCAAGAAATCGCCGTCTGGCGCCGTCTGGCGCCGTTTGATCGTCTCCTCTTCCTCATCATCCTTGCAGCTTCTGCAGCATCTGCGGTGGGGTACACTTAGCCGACTCTGCATGTTTCCCTTTGAGGCAGTGTTCTCTGAGTATGCCCACCAGGTTCGAGATTTCCTCTCTCCTTAGGGTGCATATTTGACGAGATCGCGAATGATCCCACTTTGGCCAGATGTTCGACGTACTGGGTTCTGTTTCCATCCATCGTTTGCTAGTTTATAGCTGTGCTGTGCGCCATTTATGCTGATCATGCTAGATCTGTGGAACCTTGCTCAAACCCAGCAAATATTCGGAGTCATAAAATAATCAGAAAAGAATCCTAAACTGGAGTGTTCACACTCATTATAAGGGGTCATTTTGGAGACGGAAATGTATGTATTTCTGTTCCTAAGGTGGTCGCCCGATATGAGCCTAATTCCATACATCATATGAGCCTGAATAAGAGTCATAAAAGACTCCTATTGGGCTCATATTTATGACTCTTTTTTCCTTCTTCTATGATTAGCAAAACCAAAAAATAATTATTTTCCATGCATTTTCTTGACTCTTACCCAGTTCTCTTCAAACGCTTGCTATCCTCTTTTCCAGGCCTTCTTCTTACATAAAAGCCAAATTCAAAAATGTTCAGGAGAAGGTTTTTTATAATTTTTTTTATTAGTTTCATTTCTTTATCCATTCCTTTTTTTTCGCTTTTCGACAATTTTTGATCAACTTTAACTACCAAAAATAAAGGAGTATTTTTTTAAAGGGAAATTTTACGCTGATTTCGAATATCATTTCCATTTTTTTGTGGCAGATTCAGTTTCTGAGATATCGGTAAAAAAGTAGAAAAAGCCATATACGCAAGACATTGCATCACATAAGTGCATCAAACAATTTTATTCGTCATCCTACCGATTTGACATTTAAGAAGAACTGGTAAAAGGAATTCCAGTAAACATTTTTTGCCACCACACTCAAAAATTGGTCAAGTAGTTTGGTTACAATCGCAAAAGGAATGGAAAAAATTGGAAAAAGATCTAATTTTATTTAAGAAATTTCAGGCTGGACTGTCCTAAAGTCCGAAAAATTGTATGGGGAGAAAAAGTTAGCCCTCCTATCCTATAGAGAATTTAAATGTGGACATTTTAACACTACCTTTGCAATAATCGGATGTACCAGTATTTATATTAACCTATTTTTATTGTCCTTAACCCAAAATTTTCGGTTTCTTTATAAAAATTTTATTAAGGAGTAGAATTTATTATTATTTCTTTCAATTTGTAATCAGTTTTGAAGTGCAAAATGTTCCTCAAAATAGCGATGAACAGGATATAAAATTAATTCGATAAAAAATGCATTTCGCGATTTTACTTTTGACTATTATTTTGTAATTTTCTGGATGTGTCTCACGTATGATTGCCCAACTATCTCACTCCCTTTCCGTCTGCCAGACTCAGCCAGCATATTCCAAGCGGAGTTACAAGGCATAGAGCGGGCCTGCGAGTTCTTGCTAGAAAGCACAGTCAGGGGACGTGAGGTGCACATATACACAGACAGTCAAGCGGCGCTTATGGCGCTCAACTCTCCCATAACAACATCAAAGGCAGTCCGAAGCTGCAAAGATGCCGTTGAAGCGATAGCGGCGGAAGGCGTGGCCATATCGCTCATCTGGGTTCCTGGTCAGAGGAACATTGAGGGCAACGAGATGGCAGATGAACTGGCTAAAGCCGGGGCATCTATGGACCTATCAAGAGCAGTTACGCTAAGCTGCCCCCTATCAGCCATTAAAAGAGACATTGCCAAACATAAGGAACTGGCCACACTTCGGTGGAAATCTACAGCAACATGCAAGATAACGAAGTAAACCTGGCCGGACTACAACATAATAAGAACTAGGGAACTCCTTAGTAGATCAAGGAAAGAAATCTTCAGAATTACAGCCACTATCACGGGACACTGGCCTTTTGGCTAACAAGCCGAACGGATGGGAATCCCATTCAACACTAGATGCAGAAGCTGCAACCAAGATAGCAGTGAGGAATCGATCACACATTTCCTGTGCGAATGTCCTGCACTGTCTCATATCAGACATAAAGCCCTTGGTAGGTTTGAACTCCAAAGCCTTAAGGACTTATCAGTTTGCCCCCCCAGCCAACCTTAACAGGTTCATCCAAGGAACCAATTGGTTCGATCAGGATGATGAGCCGCAATAACAAAAACCGATCTCAGAAGGTTTACCGAGGGAATCAAGTATGGTTTCGTACGGATGGAGAACCGTGACGACAGGGATTATTTGGTCCATGAGTACGTGCATAAAAATGGCGCCTGATGCGCTAATTGGGCCTGGCTAAAGCCGGGCAGCACAGCAACCAACCAACCATCTCCTATCATATCCTTGTTCCAAGATCCTTGATATAGCCTTTAAAAAACTATTAAGTTCTAATGAAATCTCTCCCCAGATTCATCACCTTCAGCACCTAAGTGTGCAGGGATATTATCTAGATGTGAATTCAAGAAATAAAACAAAACCCTACTGGTCAACAATATGTAATAAAATATAAAGTAAAAGGCTTCAAAGTGATAAATCCATTGGTTAAAATCCAACAATAATTTGAAAAAGAAAAAAAGATGTACTTACATCAAAATTGCTTTTCATAATGGTACATTTTTCAGGCATAAAATTTCTGGAGAAGGTGAGGGCGATGACAAGTAAGCCATTTCTACAAAAAAATGAAAATCGGATATCATGGCTTTTATATTTTTCCGGCGCATACCGCTCGATATGTTGCCATTCATTATTAACATCACAGAGTCACTGCTACCAAAAAAGCAAAAAAAGTTCAAAATCATTGTAAAACCTCTCTCAAATATTCGAATTTGAATGGTAGATCTTGAACCAAAAGGTACAAGTCATCATTAGAATGACAACATACATACATACATACAAACATATAACCTAATGTTACACACACTTTGGCTTTGGCTTTTAGAGCTCCCTCTTCAAATAATGTGTCTAGCCAAGCTTTTATATGTATATAGGTTCAAATTGAATGGAAAAAGAGAGCGCATTAATCATTAAATGTCTGAAAAGTCTCACGCAAAATAATCAAATTTAACTGTAATTGCTGTAAGACATACCAAAAAATGCAGCGCAAAGCGGCAACGCAGCAATTTAAACGCGCCATTTCTTAACACGCATCGCATACACCCTAATAGAGTGACTCTATCTTTCAAACGCACTATATAAGCGCAACAAAACCAACAACAACAACTAATACAAAGAAATTGTGGTAACAATAAAAAAAGAACGAAACCCCAAATATTCCAAAAAGTTTTAAGAGAATTGAATTGAAAGTCTTATTTTTGTTGATTTTCTGTTGACTTTTGCTGCGCTTGTTATTATTGTTGCTGTAGTTGTTGCTGCTGTTTGTGTCATTGTGTTGTTTGTGTAACACATTTGCCACAGAAATTCCCCTTACTTTACATTTGCATTTGCACTATACCCATGCAACATTTGGATTTTCGATAACGATTGTTGATTTATTTGATTTATTTAATACAAAACGAGTAACCTGAAATGCATTAACGCTTATTATGGGGGATTGGAAAAAGTAAAAAAAAAAATAGATACTTTTTGAAACTTGAAATAACTTAACAGTTTTGCGTGTCCTACCTGCTACATTTTGCAAATGCTCCTTGGAATCGCGATTGAAACACTTCATTAGATTGCAGTTGGAGAATTATAATATCCTTTTTTGTAAAGTCAGGTGTCTCTTTGTTTGAGAATCCAACCAGTACGAGTCATTCTCTAACGCTATAGATATTTGAGAAAGCGGCTAATTTTCTCTTACCTCAGTAAACATTTTAATGTTTTGCTTTGTTTCGTAACTCTTTAATGATTAAATACGATTACTTTCACTTTTTTAATGACTCGTGATTAATTAAACTAAAAAAGGAAATTAATTATTCGATTAATTAATTTAATGCATGATTATTTTAATTTTTCCGATTACTTTTCGATTTTTGAATTGCATTATAAATACAATTATTTGATTATTTTCAACTAATTCTGACTTTTTTAGATCCATGATTAATAAACTAATCGAACAATAAATAATCGCATAATTGAAAATAATCAAGCAATTAAAAATAATCAAACAATTACAAAAAATTAAATGATTTTAAATAATTAAGCATTTAAAAATAGTTATACAATCATACAAAATTGTTTGATTAATTCTGATGTGATTATTTCTGATTATTTGTTTAATTTAACTGATTTTTAGTACTCAGAATTAATCACCTAATTGAAAGTAATCAAGCAGTTACAAACAATCAAGCAACTAAAAATAATTACTAAAAACAATCAAGCTTTAATCATGCATTAAACATTTTATTATTAAATTTGATTGTGGCATTATTTCTGGTTAGTTTTTGAATGGCGATTAATCATGATTATTTTTTATGGTTTTTTGATTTAATCGATGTTTAATACTCAGAATTGAAAGCATAATTCAAAATAATCAAGCGATTAAAAACATTCAAATAATTGAAAACAATTAAATTAAAATAATTAAGCAATTAGAAGTAATCATGCAATAAACATTTCTTGATTAAAACTGATTATAAAATAATTTCTGTTTATTTTTTAAATGGCTATTATTATTTGATTTTTAATTTAATTGAGTCTTAATTCTCAGTTTAATCACATAATTAGAAATAATCATGCAATTCAGAAAAATCAAGCGATTAATTAAAATCATAAAGTAGAGAATAAAAATAGTTATGCAATAAAAATTTGTTTTTGATTAATTTTGATTATATGATTAACTCTGATTCTTTTTTTGAATTGCTATTAATTGCAGGAATTAATTATTTGTGAATATTAATCATGATTATTTTTATTAAATATTTTAATTTAATTAATTTTTAATTCTCAGTTTAATTTAGGTTTTTATTAAATATTTTAATTTAATTAATTTTTAATTCTCAGTTTAATTTAGGTCCATTAAAATATTGATTAGAATTAAAAAATCAAGAAAAAATAATCATTACAAATTTTAAGCGGAATTTAACGCCTTTGCTTGATTAATATACATACATATCGCACGTTTTATGCAATAGGGATTTAACTGAAAAAATTTTTTTTTTGGGAAATCGCAAATAAAGTTTTATAATTTCAAATAGTTTCCTTCTACAGCTAACTACAAAATCACTTTTATTTCCGCCATTTTTATCTTTTTGAGTATTTTATAAGACTAGACTCAAAGGCACTACCCAGTTATTGAAATATATGGCAAAATCCCAGAAATCGAAAATTTCGAGTTAAATCCCTATTGCATAAAACGGGCGATATGTAACTTGCTTTCAAAGAGAGATTTATTTAGAAATTGAAGAAAACATATTTATTTAAAACAAGCCGCCTGCTAACTCAAAATTTTCACAGCGCTCCATAAGAAAAAGGCATGATACAACAAGTTAAATTATTTTTTTCTTGCAGCTCAAACAATAAACTAAAGAAAGACCAGTTTTTAATACTTGAAATCTATGAAAATATTAAAAAAGCAACAAAATAATTTATAAAAATCTTACATAAAACATCAATTTCTTTGTGTTAAATTTAAAATTTTCGAAAATAAACGAAATAAGAAATAAGTGAATTAAAGTGCCAATATTATTGAGTAGAAATTAAAATATGTAATAATTAAATATATGTAAACACAAACATCTATATGCGCATATATTTAAGCTATTAGCTAAATAATATTAAAATTAAAAAAAATAAAAAGAAAATAAAAAATTATACAAACAAAAATCGATAAAAAAGTGTTTAAAAACTATAATTTCCCTGAAGCATTCAAACATATAAATATTTAATAGGATTACATAGAAAACCAGACACATAAAATAACTAAGAAAAAGCACTAACAGCAATACAACAACAACAACAACCGCTTATAAAGCAACAATAAATTGAGTAATCGATATTGCTCATTTAAAAAAAAAAAACAAAAGAAAAAATATTAAAAAAACTATCCACCAAAAAGTGCCAAATCAAATCCGATGAAATGCAGTTTGTGGCCGCATAACGAAACGAATGAAGAAAGAAATAAAGCAAAAAACAACCGCAAAGATACAAAAACAAAACAAAAAACAAAGAAAACAACAAAAAACAAAAACATTCACAAAAGTAGCTGAAAATGCATTTTAAACAACCAAATCGATGTCAACCATATTTTTGTAAGCAATAATATTCCAACTTTCAACGTTACATACAAACAAATAAGCCAAGTTGGCGCGGCAGTTTGAAAACGTATTATGTAAGTATAATTTTTAAAGCGATTAAAAAAACACTTTTATTATTCAACGTTGTTTTTGTTTTTTGCTGGAGATTTTCGATTTCGAAATAATATATGTACACGTCGCAATCTAAATCATAAAGTGACACAATTCAAAATTAAAAAAATTTCAGGAGAGTCAAAAAAAGTTGATTCTTTACAAGCAATGATATGGCAAAATGCCAGCTTGTTTTTCAGTCAAAACGGCACTGCCGGAAAAAATTTTTTTGGTAGTAGAGATGAGTTCTAGGTACACGGTTTATGCAAAAAACCGATTTAAAACAAGTAAAAGCGCGGCTGTCTTCGGCCGTACCGAAGACTTCATACCTTTCCTGAGTGGGGAAATGAAAAGTTACCTATGTATGTATGTGCATAGCCGGATTAAGTTTAATTTATAATTTTAATTCTGTGGGTTATTTATGGAAAGATTTATTAGAAAAAATGGTGTCTTGGCTATTTAAATGGAGGAGTTATACACCAAAATGTCCATATCTGAAAAATGGGTTGTATGGGAGCTATATGTTATAGTGGTCCGATCTTGACAATTTTCGGTAACCCCGTTTGGGCCCATATGGGTAAAAATACTTCAAAATGTCAGGCCGTTAGCTGTTAAAATGGAGGAGTTATACACCAAAATGTGTATATCTGAATAATCGGATGTTGTGGAACTATATGTTATAGTGGTCCGATCTTGACAATTTTCGGTAACCTTGTTTGGCCCAAAATGGGTACATTTACTTCAAAGTTTCACGTCCTTAGCTGTTTAAATTGGGAAGTTATGCACAAATTACATCCAAAAATTTCATGTATATCTGAATAATCGGTTGTTTTCTATATGTTATAGTGGTCCGATTCGGCCGGTTCCGACAAATGATCAGCTGCATATAACAACATACCTGTGTTCCGAATTTCATTCAGATATCTCAAAAACTGAGGGACTAGTTTGCGTTCACACAGACGGACGGACGGACAGACAGACAGACGGACAGACGGACATGGCTTAATCGACTCAGCTCGTGATTCTGACCATATCGGTATATATTTTGGTGGGTCCCCCACGCTTCCTTCTGGTACTTTCGACAAAAATTTTTTGGCACTAAGTTATAATACCATTTCATTCTCATGAAAGGTATAAAAATGGTGTCTTGGTTATTTAAATGGAGGAGCTACACACCAAAATGTCCATATCTGAACAATCGGTTGTATGGGAGCTATATGTTATAGTGGTCCGATCTTGACAATTTTCGGTAATCCCGTTTGGGCCCATAGTTCAAAATTTCACGCCGTTAGCTGTTAAAATGGAAGAGTTATACACCAAAATGTGCATATCTGAACAATCGGTTCTAGGGGAGCTATATGTTATAGTGGTCCGATCTTAACAATTTTCTGTAATCCCGTTTGGGCCCATATGGGTACAAATACTTCAAAATGTCAGGCCGTTAGCTGTTAAAATGGAGGAGTTATACACCAAAATGTGTATATCTGAATAATCAGATGTTGTGGAACTATATGTTATAGTGGTCCGATTTTGACAATTTTCGGTAACCTTGTTTGGGCCAAAATGGGTACATTTACTTCAAAGTTTCACGTCCTTAGCTGTTTAAATTGGGAAGTTATGCACAAATTACATCCAAAAATTTCATGTATATCTGAATAATCGGTTGTTTTCTATATGTTATAGTGGTCCGATTCGGCCGGTTCCGACAAATGATCAGCTGCATATAACAACATACCTGTGTTCCGAATTTCATTCAGATATCTCAAAAACTGAGGGACTAGTTTGCGTTCACACAGACGGACGGACGGACAGACAGACAGACGGACAGACGGACATGGCTTAATCGACTCAGCTCGTGATTCTGACCATATCGGTATATATTTTGGTGGGTCCCCCACGCTTCCTTCTGGTACTTTCGACAAAAATTTTTTGGCACTAAGTTATAATACCATTTCATTCTCATGAAAGGTATAAAAAATTTTGAGTTATGTCAGTTAATGATTTAGCGTGCGTTAAATGCAGCTTATGGTACAGGAAATGCAAGAGCTCCTCGCTCTGCTGCTTTCCTTTCCTTCCAAATAAAACAATACGTTTTGTCAACGCGTCTTATAATTTCTGTAAGCTTGTCACTTATGATAACTTCATCCTTCATAGCGCTAATTGGAAGTCCTTGCAACATAAAAAATATAAGCAAAATAAAGAAAGAATAACAAAAAAACAAAACATTTTCCATGCAAATTTGCATGTCAGCGTTGTTGGGCTGGTATTAATCGCCAAAACTGTCATTTGCGCAGCGAAAGAAATGAAACGAAACTAACGAGAATTCGCAAGCAAAACAAAACAAACGCAAACCAACGCATTCCAGCAGCATCTTGTTGCTGCAACAACATCAAAGTGACTCCAACAAAAACAGCAACCTTTTTGCGCATGCGTGTTCGACTGCTTGTTTATAACTGCGTTTTCGTTTCAGCGCCCGCTCCATTGTACATATATATACTTATATGCAGTTATGTACACCAATTAACCGGCCGATCGACCAGTTTTGATTTAGTTGTTAAGCGAACTGTCATCTGATTTGCAGACTGGTTTGGTTGGCCTATTCAACAACATTGATTTGTAAGATTGTTGACACCATACAAACGTAGTTGATATACCGATATACGGATTGATATACGTCGTTTAAGCTACATAACCACCTTATTGAAACCTTCATAAACGCCTAACTGGCACTCAGGAGCCAAAGTGAGATTTGCGAACCCTCAATTTCTGATAGCCAACTATGACTTCCGATCTCAAAATGACATTAGTTGGAAATACAGAGAGAGAGAGAGAGAGAGCGAAAAATATGCTGAAGATGGCGCATAGCCGAAACCGGTTTATAACCAAATCAAACTTGACAAAGGTTGAAGGAAATTTCTTCCACAAAACATCTGAAATATAAAGCTTCTTATGGCCAAGAAATTTATGGCATAGATCGATAGGAGCGTCAGCAGTTCAAATCTCAATTTTAGCACAAATGTCTGTTAGCTCCTCTCAGGCGGTTATGCAGGCATAAAATATAGAGCCTAAAACTTGTTAGCATTATATTCGCAACTGAAATGCCCATTTCATGCCAAACAAAGTCAGTGTTTTTTTCCTTTTTTTCTTGTTGCTGCTCTGACTTTGCTTACCTTCTGCCTTAGCGTGCATTAAGCCCTCAACTTCTACATTTAGGCACATCACAAAGCAGACCCGTTTCAAGTGACGCTAGTGGTGGCGACAATGACGGCGGCTTCAATGAATGAGATATCTCGCAAATGTCAAGCCGGTTGCGCTCTGTTATCAAAACATTCTTAGCCCGTTTGACAACTCAAACCGCGTCCGTCCATGTCAATTGCCGCTTGTTTGGCTCGTTCTGTTCGCATGTGCGCGTATTCTTTTACACCCTCACTTTTGCGCTTGTAGTTTCTTCGCATCCCCTCTCCCCTCACCCTCCCACGTCAATTTTCAAAAGCCACATTGCCGCCAAATATTTCAATACGCTCTAAACAAGTTTATTTTCTTAATTTTGCTTTTGTTTGTTTTTGACTTTTTCTCGTTTTGTTTTGGTTTTTTTGTGGTTAAATACACCATTTATTTTATTAAGTCTTGTTTTAAATTATTTTTTTTTAACATACTCAGCAATCAATGATATTTTTGAAACGAATGAAAGATATTTTATTATTTACTGTAATGCTAATTTACGTTCAAAATTTGAATACTGACCAAACTTGTTTAATATGGAAATTTTTTATGTGAGATATTTGGTATAATTTTTTGAAAGGTTGATTTGAACTAGTTAAATAATCAAAAGTTGTTTGCTTTTTTTGTTGTTTTTTTATTTTGTTTTTGTGATGTTTTGTGGGTGAAAGGGTGTTACATTTCATATAGTAATTATTTGGGGCTCTCATGAGTTTCTTTATCAAGTTTTTCAAGCCTTGGATTGCACTTGTGACAGATTTTGGTGTATTAGTTGGAGGAGGAGGTTAAGAGACTATTCTTTATTGATTGGTATGCTTCGTTATCAATAAAGTTTTACCTCCCAAACTCTATGCGATCTGCTTTAAATTACTCCTTTTTCAGATTGTTCCCTATAATGCCAGTAATAACAGGATAATTTTTAGCAAGCAAAAAAAATAGGATTGTCACCTTTTTAAAAAATTCGATTAGGTAAATTAATGAGATAAATTTAATATAGCTTATCGCGTATTTTTTCAAAGAAATTTTTTTCGAGGGTTGACACCTGTTTTTAATTTTTTAGCTAAATAAAATTTTGAAAACCAGTAAAATATTACAATATGTGTATCAAATTAAAGGAGCTTAAGAAAGCTGCTCGCTAAAAGTATTTCTTTTTAGGTTGCCACATTGTTAAAAATTTTTTTAGATAACTTAATAAAATAAAAATATAGCATTTCGTAAAAAAAAAAGAATTTAGAAAATCTCATTGAAAAGCAAAATTATTTTGAAGGTTGTAACCTTTAAAAATAAATCGATTATGAAAATTAATATAACAAAAAAATTATAGCGTATCGTGTTTTACATAGGGTTGCCATGTGTTTGAATTTTTTAGTTCAGTAAAATTTTTAAAAATCAATTAAATGTTACAATATAATTTTAGCAAAGAAAAAATTAAGGTTGCCACATTTTAAAAAAATTCGGTTAGGTAAATTAATAAGATAAATACATTATAACATATAGTGTATTTTTTTGAAGCATTTTTTGAGGGTTGCCACCTGTTTTTATTTCTAAGCTAAATTAAATTAAAAAACAGTAAAATATTACAATATGAATATCAAATTAAAAAAAATACAGCGTACAGCTGAAAATATTTCTGTTAGCGTTGCCATTTTCTTCAAAAAAATTGGTTAGATAAATTATCAAATATAAATATTATAGCATATCTTAATTAAAAAGAAATTATAAATTATCATTGAAAAGGAAATCTTATTTTGAGCGTTGCTACCTTTAAAAAAAAATTGGATTAGGTAAATTAATAAAACAAAAAAGTTATAGCGTAGGTATCGTATTTTTCCTAAGAAATGTAGAAAGTGTCTGCAAAACACAGTTTTTTGAGGGTTGCCACCTCTTTGTTATTTTTTAGATCAATAACATAGTAGAATATGAGTATCAAATAAGAGAATATCAAAGGAAAGCTGATCGCGGACATATTTTTTTAGGGTTGCCACCTTTTTAAAATAATTTGATTCGGTAAATTAATAAAATAAAAATATAGTTTATCGTGTATTTTTCGAATAAATATACAAATTCTCATTGCAAACTATGAAATTCTTTTAGGGTTGCTACCAGTTTGTAATTTTTTAGCTAAATTAAATTTCTAAAAATCAATAAAATAGTAGAATATGAGTATCAAATTAAAGAAGTTTAAGAAAGCTGATCGCTGATCGGGTTGCCACTTTCTTAAAAAATTTCGCTTGGGTAAATTAATAAAATAAAAATATTACAGTTTATCGTGTATATTTGAAAAAAAAATGTAGAAATTTTCAATAAAAACAAAAATATCTCGAGTGTTGCCACCTTAAAAAATTCGATAGGTTAATTATTACAATAAAAGTATTATTACAAATCGTGTATTTTTCCGAAAAAATGTAGAAATTTTTATTGGAAACAATTTTTTTTGAAGGTTGCCACCTGTTTGTAATTTTGAGCTCAATAAAATTTTTAAAAATGAATAAAATATTACAATATGGGTATCAAAATAAATTAAGAATTTTTGTTAGTGTTGCCACTTTTTTTAAATTTTTAAGTTAAATTTACATGATCATAAAAAACATGGAAAAACATTATGCTTTACATAGTTATTCCGGGGCATACAAATTCATAGACAAGAAAATTAAATTCCATAAGCCACAGTCAGTGCAGCTTCTATTTCTGGCTGGATACTGACGCCCAAAATATGCAGAGTGCTTTGATCACTTCATAAAATATTAACTGCGATAATTTCCATGTGTAGGTAATAAAATAGACAGTCAAAAATTCTCTCACAGTTTCAAAGTCTAGCCAGCAATATTTCAGCGCATACATGCATGCTCAGCCATACTTAATTTACAATCGTTGCTATGCCCACGCGACCATAAATCGCTGCAACGTCAAATGCTCGCATGCACATACCTAATACACATATGCATACATGGCTCTAACTACAAAGCTTGCAGCTTCAATTTTATAAACAAAAAATAAGAAGAAACAATTATTATCCAAGCAACTGAAGCCCCATTACACTCAGCTGCCTTGGCTATGGAGCTGCGCCGTGTGTGCGGCTGCACTTCACCACCGCTACAAACCACCATCATTAGCCTAAGAGCGAGCAGACAGTGTTTGGTGCATACATATGTGCGGTTGTGGCCCGAAGGAGGCAAAGGAGCATGAGCAGATGCATACAAATCTTACTAAATGGCTGACTGACTGACTGTGGCTGTGGTTATACATATGATGTGCTGTGCTATGGCTGTGTTGCCTCCTTATGGATCGTTTGACCTCTTACATATACACATTGGCTGTGCACACGACGTCCGCATGCCAAGTCAAAGTTGGCGGCTGATTGTGGATGGAGGCTGTATTGTGGCAGTGGTGGTGGCGAAGGTGATGGTGAGGCAGCGAGGCAAAGTCAGCGATCAGCGATCGATCGTATGGCGAGTGGCAAAGGTGTTGATCTTTGTTTGTGTTGGTATGTGTGTGTGTGTGCCACTTTGTTGTACGAGTATGTGCTACAAATTCTATGTATGTAGCCTTGGCGCTTGGTCCCCTATCTTTTTTATTGTCATTTATATTCCATTCAAGTACATTCCTTTTTGCCTGCACCCGCTCAGCGTTATAGACGACTGCAATTGCTGTGTGTGCTACGTCATCGCTGTTCTCTCTCCCTACCTCCTTTTTCTATATTTCTGCCATTTACACTGTCTTACCTCTTTACCATGTTGGTAGTTTATGTATAGAGTTTTGTATTCAGTATCGTTCTCTCTCTCTCTCTTTTTCTTCTCTCTCTCTTCTGTCATTTTGTATATGCAGCAATGCCTTCATTTCACTTCGTTACCTGTGTTGTATTTTGGCCGCAAAGTCACAACAACTATTTACCAACTTTCTGCCTTTTACTCGTTACCTTTTGTTGGCGATTTTTTCCAGCTAATACTCTCAACTCGTCGCTCGTTGTGTGCATCGCTTGTGTGGATGCTATGTTGCCTACCAACCTACCTGAATGCCTGCCAGCTTGTATGTGTAAATTTGGCTTAGTGGCTGCTATTTATTGTGTTGCCTTTGCGCTCGCGCTCTCTGTGTCACTACATTTACTCGCTACTCGTTGCGCTCTCTTTTCACACTCATCAGCTGTATTTTAGTTATACTTTTTAGTTGCCATTGTAGTTGTGTGTTTGCTGTTTTATTTGTGTGTTTCGTATGTATGTCTCACACTCTGCGTTTGTCGTTTAAGTCTTTCGTTTGTTCGTTCATTCGTCGTTCGTTCGTTGATGTTTTCTGCTTTGCTCGTTCGTTTTATAATGCTATTATTGATTGAATCGCTTGTTTTATATTTATAGTTGTTGCTACTCTGAAAAAAATACCCGTAGTTAAATCTCCGTATTTGATTCAACAGCAAAAGTATTTGTTTTAACGGCAAAGTTTTTGATTCAACAAATTTCCGTAGTTAATTCAAAGACGTGCGTTGTTGATTCAAAAACTTGCTTGCTGTTAAACATTTTTTAAGTAAAAAGAAAGAAAGATTTGAAAGAAAAAAATAAAAAAATAAACAAAATTTTTGAAATTCGTTCAATTCGTTTCAATTTTAAAATAAAACAAATTTCATAAGAAAGTAATATACATACATACATACATAAATAAAAAAAATTAATTAAACAAAAACTAATATCTATTGATAAACTTAGCTTGTTTTGATGTCGTGAGAGTTGTCTGCAGATGTACTGATGCGTTTGGAAATGGTGAATGGATGAATGACTCGTTTGGTGACGACGGGCCTTAATATTAATATTACTACATATCGAGCCCTAACCGCCAAAAAGTGTATCCAACAAAAATTAAATTTTACAGGAGTTTTTTTTATTTTCTTTTCATACTGTTGGTAATCAGCCTTGAAATTTATTTATGGCCGGTTTCACAATCTGCGGTTAATTTAATCGCTGGTTAGTTTGACGTAAATTGTATGGCGAGCTGTCAAATAAATTGCTTAACCGGGCAAAAATCTCTGGTTAAGTGCTTAACCGGAGGAGGTGAAACCGGCCCTAAGTCCATAAAATTGTGGAAGTTGATGCGTACTATAATAAGTTATTGATTTCCTTAAAAACGCTAAAATCGATAATTTTGTTGGATACACTTTATGGCGGTTAGGGCTCGATATGTAAACATACTTACATATATTATATGTATAAAAAAATAAAATAAAATAATATCTATTATATTAAAAAAAAAATACTATTCTTACAATTTTCTTGAGGTTAACTTAAATGCGTAAGTATTTGCTTCAATGGTGCCCGTTTTTCGACAAAAAACTTTTGCGGTTAATTCAAAAGCAAAAACTGTTAACTTAAATGTAAAAGTATTTCATTCAACAGTTTCCGTTGTTAACTTAAATACGAAAAGTATTTGAATCAAAAACGCTCGCATCTTTGAAACAACAACGGAGCGTTGTTGGGCACATTTCAACTGCGGAAAGTTGTTCATTTAACTGCAAAAGTCTTTGTATTTACAACGTTTTTTTTTCAGAGTATTTATATGTTTATTGCTTTTGCTTTTGATTTTTGCCCACTTCTGCCTTATTGTCTCTTGTCTTTCTATCGATTGCTCGCTCTCCTTGGCGTGTTCGCTATTGCTTGGTTTTTTATATTTGGTGTTATTGTTTTTATTTGCCATTTCCAATTCAAGTCACTACATATTTATAATCTCGGTGCTGTAATCCGATTGATTGTGACTTTTTGTCTATCTAATTTCGTATACATATATGTAAAGGAATTTTAAAAGTTTTTTTTTAGTTTTTTAGTTTTGCAATCTTTGTTATGTTAACTATATTTGTTGTTTTATTTTTTTATTTTTTTTGTTGATACATTTTTTTAATAAAATTTTCATTGTTAATGATTGTATGTTATGTTTTATGTTCTACTTTGCTGTAATTTTCATAGTTCAGCGCCCCACGCGGCACCAATCACAGTTCAAGTCCCGTCATCAGAGCTTTTGCAAACAAACATTTGCTTGAGTGTTGCCACCTGTTTTTAATTTTTTAGTTAAATAAAATTGCATAAAATCAATAAAATATTACAATACGTATATCAAATTTAGAATGTTTAAGAAGACTGATCGCCGTACATATTTTTCTTAGGGTTGCCACCCTCTTAAAAAAATTCGATTATGTAAATTAATAAAATAAAAATATTATACCGAGTATTTTTCGAAGATATGTAGGAACATTCATTACAAAAAAAAAATTTGTTTGAGGGTTGCCACCTGTTTGGTAATTTTTTAATTAAATAAAATTTTATAAAATCAATTAAATATTACAATATAGATATCAAATTTAACGTGTTTCAGAAAGCTAATAGTCGGAACATAATTTTGGTAGGGTTGCCACCTTAAGAAATTCGATTAGGTAAATTAATAAAATAAAAATTTTATGTGAATGTTATATCGCTAGCTTAGAGTGCAAATTGTGTAAGTCCTTTTTTCAAAGTTTGTAGGAGAGACGAAAAACAAAAAATTAAAAAATTTCGAAATGAAAAAAAAAAAATTACCGTTCATGTAAATATTTTGGACTTACACAATTTTCTTCGATTTTTGGACTTACACAATTTGCGTATCACTGAATAACAACGAGTAGAAATATGACAAGAGTCACAGACTTGTTTAGCGCGGTGCGTATTTGATTTTTCTAGCGTTCTACATAAAAATTCACTTTTTCATAAAAATGGACTTACACAGTTTGCACTCTAAGCTAGCGATATGAGCTATTGGCCAGTTTTTAATTAAGGAAAATTGAAAAAAAATTTTTTGGTAGAAGTTATGGATCCATTTCGGAGACCAACACATCCCCTCATCAGACTTCTTCAGGCGGCCTCAACCGAGGATCGAACTTAAGTCTTTTCGATAGAAAAACCGGCCATGTAAAAACATACGTAAATAATAAAATAAAAGTTTCTCACATTAAAAGAAAAAGGTTGGGGGTTCACAATGCAAAAAAGAAAAAATTTCGAGTGTTGCCACCTTTCTAAAAAATTTCGATTATATAAATTAATAAAATAACAATATTATAGCATATCGGATATGTTTTCGAAGGAATCTAGAAATTGTCATTGCAAAAGAAAAAAATTATTGAGTGTTGCCACCTATTTGAAAAATAAAATTTATTAAAAGTCCACAAAATAATACAATATGGGTAAAAGAAAAAGGTTGGAAGTTCACAATGCAAAAAAAAAAAAAATTTCGAGTGTTGCCACCTCTCTAAAAAATTTCGATTATATAAATTAATAAAATAAAAATATTATAGCGTATCGTATATTTTTTTCGAAGGAATCTAGAAGTTGTCATTGCAAAGGAAAACAATTATTGAGTGTTCCCACCTATTTGAAAAATAAAATTTATTAAAAGTCCACAAAATAATACAATATGGATATCAAATTAAAGGAGTGCAAGAAAGCTGATCACTTTTATGAATTTTGTTAGGGTTGCCACTTTACTAAAAATTTTATATTGTTATATTTCATGTAAATTTCTGGTTGTTGCCTTTTGTGCCTTATTTTATTTAATTCTTGTTTTTTTGTCATTTAATTAAACTTTAGTTATAAGTCGCTCTCTTTGCCGTTACATGTTGGTTAAATTCGATTATTTTTTATTTTCGTTGTTGTTGTTGCTGACGTTGCTCGTGCTGCACTCGCATAACTCTTTGGCATTCTAAACTTCATGGGGCAACATCGTTGCACATTTCTCATTTGCTTCTAAATCTTGTTGTTGTAGTTGTTTTAATGTTGTTTTTTTCTCATTTCTATTTTTATTTTTATTTTATTATTGTTATGTACTTGTAGGCCGTTGTTTGTTGACTTTTTTATTTGGATTTGTTTCTTTTACAGAAACACGAAAATACTTTTTCATGTTATCCGTATGCTCTGCGCGCTCTGCCTTGTTCCTTGTTTTCTGTGTTGCAGCCCTCCATAGCCCGCATTTGCTTAGCTTGGGCTACGTCGTACAGCTGGATTCTCTTTCATGTTCATGTTGATTTATATCAAAAATAGCTAAGAAGAAGAAGAAGAAGCAGAAAACGTGTATAACTCAAGAAGGTGATAGATATTTATTTGGTAGAGGCTTAGCAACTGGAAACTCTGGAATAATTACTGCTGATCTTAGATGGTTGCCATGGGAGCAGAATTAGGCAAGCTTCATGTATTGCACAGCACCAAATACCCCCAGATTGTGTGGCATCTAATGCCAGAACTCACGGCATGGATGTACAAAGCAGTTATTCGACCAATCCTAACCTACGGATCACTGGTGTGGTGGAGAGCAATCGAGCTGAGCTACATGCATGGCTGATATGCTAAGGAAAGTTGAAGGAACTGATAGCATTGCAATCACGGGGGGCGATTAGATCATGCCCCACGGAGACTCTGAATGCGATTTGCAATATCCCGCCCATTGACCCCTTTGTCAAGGAAACGGCATCTCAGGGTGCCCTGAGGTTGCGGGAGTTGGGAAATCAATACAAAAACAGATTATATCTATCCTATAAGAGTCTTCGATACAAGATATGAGATTATCTTTCCATCTAGGAAGGACTGGGGAGATGGTAAACTTGATCACAGATTCGATGTTTTAGTTTTCACGGACGGGTCACGGATGGCATGCGGGAGAGTGGGAGCGGGTGTCTTCGCAGCTCATTCAGACACTTTCATATCATTCAGGTTCTCGGACACAGCGAGCGTTTTTCAATCAGAAATTTGCGCCATATTGGAAGCCTGCTGCAAGGCTCTACTTGCAACGGAAAGTGCCTAGACCGGATAGAAATTTTCTCGGATAGTCAGGCGGCTCTGAGGACTCTGGGTTCTGGAATGATGACATCAAGTTTGGTTAGGCAGTGCAGAGAGTGGATCATGTGCTTGGCAAGTCGACATATCCCTGATCTATGTAGATGCCACGTCATTACAATATCCAGGGCAATGAAATGGCTGATGAGCTGCATCAAGGTCCGAACCTCTCGGCACTGGCTCGAGGAGGCTAAAACTAGATGGAAGCGGTTGCAGGCCTGCAGGGTCTGCAGAAGTCTGTGGCCTTCATTGGCCTTCATGCAATGAGATGCCATCCTCAGCCATTCTAAAGATGTGTAGAAGGGACATTGCCCGATTAAATGCGGTATTCTCAGCACATTGTACCATTGGTACCTATGTGGATTGACTGAAATTGCAGTCTTTCCTTGGGACGGAGGAGACGATTGAGCACCTGCTACGCGAGTGTTTCTCCATAAAGTAGATATACCTTAAGAGCCGATTTGGTACCAATAAACTTAGATTGCTTTATTTAGTAACCTCGAAATCCCAGTGACTCGGTAGATATCACCCTGTACCACATTAGCTCCCCCTACCCCCTATACCACAATTGCCGCAATTCCACTAATAAAAGAATTTCTAGCATGTCCACCGCTATCTATTGATTGTCAGCAGCGATGACGTGGTAGTGCCTTTCGAAAAATTTAGACGCATATAATTACATACATATGTACATTAGGGTGGTCCTTAAAAAATCAAATAAAGATTTTTTCAGTCTTGCCGCATAAATCGGCTAAAGTAGGGTCAAAGATAGCATGTAAAAATTTTGGTCCCGATCGGAGATTGATAAAGGGTGTTACACAGTGGTTAAAGTTCAGTTAGCCAAATGGGACTCCTGTGCGCCACGACTTAACCGTCACCGATCAGAACCAAATTTTATATTTGGTGTACCTGAGTACAAGACTATCAATTTTAGCCATTAGCTATAAAAATATTTAATTTAATTTTTTGGATTTTTACGTGGTAATCTGAACTTTGAGCGCTATGCGACAACACTTAAACATTTCCGACAGGGACAAAAATATACATATATATGTGGTATCTTCGACTATATTAGCATCGACCTAGGGGTGAGATTCAGGAAACATGCTATAAAATTTGTCTACGTACATTTCGGGGCCACCCTAATATACATATCACACAAGGCTTATAAATATTTATGTAAATAAATATCTATATACTCGCAGGCACAATTTTATAAAGTTATTTTTATTATACACACAAAGCCATGCATTTAAATTTACAACAATTGCTGTTGTAGTTGTTGCTGTTTTTTGTTGTTATTGCTGCTTGCATGCTTGCGTTGGTCCATGGGGTATTTGGCGGCTGAACCTTCGCCTTCTCCATACATATATATGCACTGCGGCTGCGCGGCAACTTAATAATTCACTTTTTGTATTTTGTGTTGTCAGGCGAGTGTAGGAGGGAGGAGGCGAGGCGAGGCGAATTTTTTCAGCGCTACGATATGTTTGTTACTCTTTGTTGTTGTTATTATTGTGGCTGTTGTCGTTGTTGTTTTCACATGGAGGCTGCGTCTATGGATTTTTTTGTTGGTTTAGACAATGTCTTGTTGTTGTTATTGCTAATGCATCTAATGCTATTTGTTATATGCTGTCATTTTTTGTTTGTTTTGTTGTTGTTGATGCTATTGCAAGCGAGCGCGGCTGGGAATTTTCGGCTTGAAACATGACAACAACAATAAACAGGCAACAACAATAAACAGACAGCAACAAATATACAACAACAAAACCCAACAACAAATAGACAACAACAAATAGACAACAATAAACAGACTATAGCAAATAGACAACAATACACTTACAACAACAACAACATCATGCAACGCCAATGCAATTTCATTTTTCCCCGTCGTCGCTAGTTCGTTTCGCTGTCTCTTTTTTCTATTTTTCTAATTTATGTTTTTTCTTAATTTAAAAGCTTAAACGAAAAGGCTGCTCTCTCACTTGACTAGTTTTCACCGCACAAAGGTCAGACAGGCGGTTGCGGGAATGGCCGGCCCAGCGGGTTACTAGCGGAGAAGACATTACGGGGGCGCTGGCGTGCGGCAAATGCTTTTAGCATCCACTCAATATTTTGTAACGGTTGATAGCTGTTTGTGTGTTTTTTTTTCGCGTTTTAGCATTGATTTAGTATCATTGTTGTTTTTTCTAGTTATTATTGTTGTTTTTTGTGCAAGTCAAGGTGAATGCCGTATGCCGCACGCCGCCCAATAACTGCACACAGAAATATTTTTTGCACTTGCGCACGAAGTAATTAAAAATGTAAAGAATACATAGATCTCAAAAAAAAAAAAAAAAAAAAAAGCAATAACAACATGCATTTAATATTTTTTTTCATCAACTTAGAAAATAGTAAAAAAAATTTATCCATTTTTCGCTATTTGTAAATTATTTTCCATAGGCGATTAGTTGCTTTACAGTCGTTGAGTTGTTGTGCGCGATGAAGTTTGTGTCTTAAGTCTTTTGATAATTTTTCCTTTTTTTATTCTTTTGTTCTCCATGTGTTTGTTAATAATTTTTTCGTGTAGCGGTGAGCTTGGGGTCACCACTCTGTTTATTTTGGCAAACTCTTTTTGTAGCAGAAAAAACATAAAGAAAAAACTGAATTTATGTTTCGTTTAAAAAAGATAAATGTTGATATGAGCATCTATACGTAGTAATGTACGTGGTAAGATAGAGATAAATTTTAAACAAAAATCACTAACATTGAAAACGCAAAAGCTGTGTTTATATTTCGACGACTGAGTAAAAGATTAGCCTATTTCAAAACTTGTTTCAAAAACATTCTACTTCAGAATTTGTTTTAATCCATCTTCTTATAATAGGGTGACCATTTTGTCAGTCGTCGAAGCAAGAATTCTAAAGATTTTAAAGGTACTTAACGTTCGTTTCCTCACAAATGTGAAATGGAAATTGTGTTTAAACTCAATTGGCGCGAAAACCGCTGAACGGATCCTCACGAAACTTTGCACACCTAGGTATTTTCACTCGGTAATTGCTATAGGCATATTTTTAATCTGATTAAAAGTCAGGGATGGGCACTTCCCATACAAAATTTTAATTTTTTTCGTAATATCTCTTGAAATATTTGTACTAGAATAATGAAAATTTGTGTGAAGGAAAAATACATAATTATATACTATACGGATAAACAATCTAAATCTTGGTAAAGAAGGGATGGGCACTTTCCTCCCATATAAACTGGAACATTCACAGCGAATATCTCTTGAAATATTTGTAGTAGGGTATTGAAAATTGGTTTGAGGGCATATGAGGTAATTACGTCCTCAACGGATGAGAGCGATAGGTCTTGGTAAAGCAGGGATGGGCACATTTGCCAATGAAGCAAAAAAGAAGTAAATCAAAAATGGTACAAATAGCAGGGATGGGCACCTCCCATACAAACTGAAACTTTCACATCGAAAATCTTTTGAAATATTTATAGTAGGGTACTGAAAATTGGTGTGGGCGCATATGAGATATTTCCGTACTCAAAGGATGAAAACGATGGGTCTTGGTGAATCAGGGATGGGCACCTCCCATACAAACTGAAACTTTCAAAGCGAAAATCTCTGGAAATATTTGTTGTAGAGTACTGAAAATTGGTGTGGGGGCATATGAGGTAATTAAGTCCTCAATGGATGAGAGCGATAGGTCTTGGTAAAGCAGGGATGGGCACCTCCAATACAAACTGAAAATTTCACATCGAAAATCTCTTTAAATATTTATAGTAGGGTACTGAAATTGGTGTAGGGGCATATGAGATAATTACGTACTCAACGGATTAAAACACTAGATCTTGGTAAAGCAGGAATGGGCACCTCCCATACAAACTGAAACTTTCACAGCGAATGTCTATGGAAATATTTTAGTAGGGTACTGAAACTGGTGTGAGGGCATGTGAGATAATTAAGTACTCCGCGGATAATAACGCTCAGGGATGGGCAGCTCCCATACACACTGAAAATTTCACAGCGAATATCCGTTGAATTATTTTTGTAGTAGAGTACTGAAAATCCGTATGAGGGCATATGAGATAATTATGTATTAAACGGATAAAAACGCTAGATCCTGGTAAAGAAGGGATGGGCACCTCCCAAACTGAAACTTTCACAGCGAATATCTCTTGAAATATTTGTAGTAGGGAACTGAAAATTGGTGAAGGGCATATGAGATAATTATATACTCAACGGACAAAAAAAATAAGAAAACTATCTTTGACGACAATAATGATATATTTTCTGTGTAACTTTTCAGAACAAACTCAATATGCTAATATTTTTGAAAGCACGTGGTGAGAAACCCGCGGGTAACCTCTTGTTTGTTATAATAGGGTGACCTTTTTTTCAGTCGTCGTAGCATCGCCCTTGCCAATAAGTGCTACTTTGGACTAAGTAGGCAATTGAAAAGTGAAATTCTCCCTCGACGAACAAAAATCACGCTCTACAGCACGCTCATCGTTCCAGTCACCATATACGGCTCAGAAGCGTGGACGATGCACATAGGGGTATTTTATCAATCTGGGCGGCCAAAACCTCATTTCCTAAAACTGGCCCGATTTTCAAAAAATAAAATTTTTTAGTAGGCCAGGACCCTAACGCATCATTTTCAATAAAAGTTTATTCTGAAAACTCAAACACAAAGTTTTTACAGTCAATGAAAGTTTGGTCATTCGTGTATTTCTCACGGCATTTGATAACGTTCTTAAAGTTTCAACGTTTCAAATTAATATTTTTACGATTTTAAGTGAAGTTTTTTAGAATACTGTTATGGATTCTTATAATACAGGTAATCGAGTACAAAATTCATGTTTATAGAGATTTAGTTAGTTGTTAGCGTCTTCTTAATTACATTTTTAAAAAATGATGTATTAAAAAAAAATTTTCCCAATTTTTTGTTTTCAAAAGGGTTTTTGTTTAGGTGCCCGGCATTGTCCGGCACTGACTCTTTACTGTTAGCACTGTTATTTTGAGTTCAAGAAAGATCGGTCCCGGGTTTTTCCGGTTTTAAGAAAAACAGGCGATTTTTCAAGTTGGGAAAAATGACCCCACCACACAAAAAAATTTGGATTCAACAACACCCATCTAGGAACATATAAATCGACGTGCTCCGAATCCAAAGTCCGCTTGTCCAATATACCCCCAAAATTTCGAAAAGCTAAAAAAGGCCCCAAATGGCACATTTCATCGAGCTAACCTACTAACATGTATTTCGACGTTCTGAATCCAAATCTGAGGTCGGTTTGGTCTCACTACATCACTTTTAAAAAATGTACAGCCACGTTTTTTTTTATGTTAAATTGAATTGAAATCACCATGGGCAACATAATTAACAATTTAAAGCCAAAAAAGAGTTTTGGCCGCCCAGATTGATTAAATACCCCAATGTGCGATGTCAAAATCAGATGAGAAGGCTCTTGAAGTATTCGAGAGAAAAGTTCTTCGGACTTTTGAGCGTTAGAGACGGAGATTTATTGATAAGCTGTACGAGATAAAGATCCAGCGGCTGCGTGGGGCAGGTCATGTCGTAAGAAGGGATGAAGGTGCTCCGGTCAAGAAAGTATTTCTTACCTAAACCCGCTGAAGACAGAGCAAAATGGAGACCTTCACTGCGTTGGAAAGATCAGGTGAAGTAGGCCAAAATCGTCTAGCTCAATTAAAAACAACAGGCCATTGTGTCATAAGCTATGCGATAACTGGTCTCTGAACTAGGACAGCAGAAGCGATGATAGACACAGAAAAATATTGCGCGAATTCACTATGTGTGACTTTAGTTGACTGTTCGTGAGCTATGAAGATGAGTTGTTCATTTGCAAGTGCATTTTTACGTACTAGAGTACAAATTATGCAAAAGTAAACCAAGTCGAATTATAATTATTTTCCGCTTTTTTTTTTTCTAATAGTTTTTGAGTTAACAGAACACGTTTAATGTCGAACCGCCAACAGGGCTATGCATGCGATAACAGACATATGAACTAAAAGTAAGGCTCAACATGTTTATATGTACACACGTGCATAAACACAAACATAACTTGCCAATGAACTTTACTGGAATACTGGTTATTTGTTTTATTGTTATAGTTGTTGTTGATTGTTGTCATTTGCTATATATGTACATACATACTTCCGATTTGTTTGTAAACAAAATAGCAGAAACGTCACTCAGCAACAAAAGCTAACCAACAAGTACAAGTTTGCATTATTGTTGTTATTGTTGTTAGCAAGTAGCAGGTATTTCCGAGTAATATCAACTACTAAGTACATAATAATGTATGTATGGATGTATATATATATATGTATGTCTTGCATTGTAGGTGTCAGTACCTGTTTTTTTGTAAACACGTTGTGTTTTTTCCGCATAGAGGTACGTACATATAAGCATGGAAAGGTGGTTTTATTGTTGCTGCTGCTGCTTCTTCTTCTTTTCATTTTGTGCATGTGCTCAATTAACCATTCGTCAATCAGCTGACGCAACAAGCGATAGGTCTTTCTACAGTACATAAAATACACTATATAACAAGTAAGGAAGCCTAAGTTCGAGTGCAATCGAACATTAGATACTCAGCTGTATGCTTTCATTGTTTGTTTGCGTTTGTTCGATATAGGGTGTATTTTATATGAAACGAGTGCTGCATAAACAGGGCGCAGCCACGCCCATTTTCAAAATTTATATCAATCATCCAAATAAGCATACAAATATTATTGTTAGTGCAAAATTTCATCCCTCTATGACTTTTAGTTACAAAGACTTCACGTTACAAATTCCAAAAGGGTGTTCCAGAAATATCTTTGTTAAAAAGTAGGCGTGGTCATAAACCGATTTCAATACATTTTTGCGTGTCTATTAACACATGTTATAAAAGTGTATAAACCAAGTTTCGTCATAATATCTCAATTATTTGTCGAGTTAAAGGCTAAGAAATCTCATATATCCCTTTGTCTAAAAAGAGGCGGTGCCACGCCCATTTTCCAAACTTTTTTATTTTTTGTTTCCGGTCTATTGTAAAACTCATGTCACAAAATTTCAATGAATTATCTTTATATTTCACATAGATATCGCTTAAAATGGTTTTATTAGGTCACTTTATAATACACATATATAAAAGTGGGCGCGGTCGTCAACCGATTTTGGTAATTTTTCGTCCACACATTTGGCTAAGTAAATATATCACGCGTACCAGATTTCATCGATATATCTTTAACGGTTTCTGAGTTATGGCTTATTAAACTTTCAATATTCGCTCCTTAATAAGTGGGCGTGGCACCGCCCATTTTCCAAAATTTTTGTAGTTTTTGTTTTATGTCCATAGTTGGACTCCTGCCACAAAATCTCAGTGATTGATCTTTATATTTGACAGAGATATCGCTTAAAATGTTTTTATTAGGCCCCCTTATATTTCCTATATATAAAAGTGGGCGTGGCCGTCAACCGATTTTGATAATTTTTCGCCAAAACATTTGACTAAGTAATTATATTACGCGTACCGAATTTCATCGATATATCTTCAACGGTTTCTGAGTTATGACTCATAAAACTTTCAATGTCTGCCCCTTAATAAGTGGGCGTGGCACCGCCCATATTCCAAAATTTTTGTGTTTTTTGTTTTATGTCCATAGTTGGACTCATGCGACAAAATTTCAATGATAGATCTTTATATTTGACAGAGATATCGCTTAAAATGGTTTTATTAGGTCACTTTATAATACACATATATAAAAGTGGGCGTGGCCGTAAACCGATTTTGATAATTTTTCGTCAAAACATTTGTCTATGTAAGCAAATTACGCGTACCAAATTTCATCGATATATCTTCAACGGTTTCTGAGTTATGACATATAAAACTTTCAATGTTTGACCCTTAATAAGTGGGCGTGGCACCGCCCATTTTCCAAAACTTCATCAAATTTCTTCATAAGGGCCCGAGCTCAATACGTGGGTAAAATTTTAAAACTCTAGCTATATTAGTGGCTGAGATACCAAATTTCCGATTTTTTCTATATAGGAAAAGTGGGCGTGGTCATGGTCCGATTTCGCCCATTTTCAATACCAACCGTCCCAGTCTCGATACCAACTTGCGTTCCAAATTTCATCAAAATATCTCAATTTTTGCGCGAGTTAGAGTGTTTACAGACGGACGGACGGACGGACGGACGGACAGACGGACGGACGGACGGACGGACGGACGGACGGACGGACGGACGGACATGGCTCAATCGATTTCTCTTTTCACCCTGATCATTTTGATATATATAAGTCTATATCTATCTCGATTATTTCATTCTGTTACAATCCACCGTTATGTGATTAAAACTATAATACTCTGTGTACTAGTACAGCTGAGTATAAAAATTAATGTGTGCCAGTGTTTAATTAGCCGATTTTAAAGAAATTTTTGCAGTAGACTCATGTGAGGTCTAGGCATAAAATTGACTATATAAAATTCTTGAAAACTTAGCCGGGCCAGGCCACCAAAGAAAGATCCCTATCGCTTCGAATGCTTTTCAGCGATATGGGTATTAAAGGAAAGTATTGATCTGGGTTTCAATAGGGAAATGTCTTCATGGTAATTTGGATGTTGTCTCTTCACTTTTTCGGTGTACCGTATTTGTACAGTAGTAGGTTCTCAGTGTACCAAATTTGTACCGTATTAGGTTTTCGGTGTACCAAATTTGTAACGTATTAGTTTTTCGGTGTACCGTATTTGTACCGTAGTAGGTTCTTAGTGTACCAAATTTGTACCGTATTAGGTTCTCGGAGTACCAAATTTGTACCATATTCTTCGTGTACCAAATTTGTGCAGTATTATGTTCTCGGTGTACCGCATTAGGCTCTCGGTGTACCGTATTTGTACCGAATTTGTACCATACTATGTTCTCGGTATACCGTGTTTGTACCGTATTAGCTTCTCATTGTACCGTATTTGTATCTTATAGCGTTTTCGATTCTGAACCAAAATGTTGCATCATTACAAGGTAACATTATCAACATGCACCCTGTGCCCTAAGAAAATGTTGCACTTTTCATGTGATGTATGAAAGAAAAATAATGCCACCCCTTGGTTATATTAAGGGCAGAAAATGCTGCTCTGTGGTCGGGAAGAGGGCGACATTTTTGTCAATAGAACAATCAACCCTGAAAAAATGTGTGGAATCTACATATGTGGAATAGAACAAACAACTTTGACAGCCCGATAAAAATGCAGAATAAGTGCGACATTTTTTGCCAGAATCGAAAACGCCATTAAGTTCTCGGTGTACCGTGTTTGTATCGAATTTGTACCGTAGTAGGTACTCGATGTACCGTATTAGGTTCTCTATATAACTTATTTGTGCCGTATTAGGTTCTCGGTATAACCTACTTGTGCCGTATTCGGTACACGGTATACGGTGCTCGGTATTCAGTGATACTGTATTCACAATAGGCGCCTCTTCCAGCTAAAATTACTCTGCCCAATTGTCCCATATAGACAACATTTCCCTTCTAACGCTTATTACACAAAACTGAGTATCTAATGTACGATTATATCCAAACTAAACACGTTCAATTATTTCTCAAACACTTTGCATCGACAAATGAGCAACAACGAAGTAGATATGTAAATGCCGTCTAGGTACACTGGACGCTAATAGCGATGACGTAGCAGTGACGTAGCTGTGGCCCTAAATCAGGCGGTGAGTGAATCAGTGAAGCATTTAGTCACCGGTGTTTGGGATGCAAACAGCCAGCCAACCAGTCCCTTACACACACAATCACTTTTGCTACACGCATACACACGCACACACACAAATGCTGTTTTCTGCTTTTATTTCTTTTTTGCTACTGAAACAGCTGGTTGGCTAGCCAGTTCATCATTATTTGCTGCTCCGCTCCAGCAACAATGCAGTTCGCGTAAGGCTCATGTTGTTAGGCGGCGGCGGCGGTGGCGGTGGAAATATACATAATATTAAAGGTAACTAAGTACTACAACTACAACTTATGACGTTTTGTGTTTGTTTGCTTGTGTGCTTGTCAGCTGTAGTGTTCGCTCAGCCAGCTATGCATGGTGAGTTGGCTGGCTGGCTGGTTGGCCCGGTCATACCAGTCAAACCGCCACGTGGTGCGGCCTGAACCTGAAACGGCAGAGATACATATCACAACATCAACAAAACATCAGCGCAACGCCAACTAACACTACCAGCAACAACAACAACAGCAACAACACCACTATAGCCACTATCAACAACACTAAACAACAGTGCGCTATCAGCAAAAATCAGCTGATCGCATATGCTAACACGCTCAGCAATAAATAAATGAGCGGTTAAACAGTTGATGAGCCAACTAGCCAACTAGCCAGCCAGACAACCTTTTTTGCGACTGAGATGAATAAACTGTATGCTTTTTGTTTATGTGCTTTTGCTGTTTTTGCTTTTGTTATTGTTAATTTTTTTTTTTCGTTGCACTGGGCCAATTTACCCTTAACATATACAATTCTACAGAGGCACGCCGGAACCCAGACAGTCCGGTTGGTTGGTTGGTTGGTGGGTTGATTGTTGCCGGCAACGGTGGTGTATTGGAAGGGAAGCGCGCGGGTGTGTCGGTAGGCGAGAAAACTTGTCCATCAACAAACAACAAACAAAAACGTGACTGTTCAGTGACGTTTGTGTTGTGCTGTGATGGCGTTCCACACGTCCCCAGCTCATCAAAACACTTGCTTTTGTTTTGATTGCTTTATTGTTGGTTCGTAAGTGACATGCGTTTTTATGCAAAAATTAGCAAATTAAAAAAACATAAATTGTAGTAAAACTCGATGACAATAAAGCACATATGAATGAATGTTGAGTACGTTGATAAAAGCCCGTCTCCACATAACTTGATTCACCAGAGAAACATGTAGCAAAACATCTCGCTCAATAACCCGTCTCCACGCGGCTAATCGTGATTCAGTTTGACTTTTCTCTTTCTTGTTCTTCTTAAATGTTTGTATGTTTGCTTATTTTTGCGTCTTTGTTTTGGTCTGTGTGAGATTTCAATAGATTTTCGATACAAAATTAGAGAAGACATCGATATCATCGAGGTTGGCAAGATGATTCAGAATGAAACAGTGTTTCAATCTTCACTCGCTCTCAGAAATTTGTATGGAAATTGGCGAGTTTCGGCACTGGTTTCCGTGTCGAAACAAGATTGAGAGAGAAATTGCAGAAAAAAAGAGCGAAACACGTTATGTGGAGACATGGTATAAGAGTGAGTAAATGAAAAATTATTTAAGCATGCGTATGAGTGCATTTGTTCTCTGATTACTTCAACTTTTGAATCAAATTTAAATTTTGTTTTTTCTTAAGTAAAACCTAAAATTTTATATTAACTTTATTTCTAATAAAACCACCCAGCGGTGAGTATTGCCTACCACACTATTTCTCCCCAATGATGTATACTACACATTATGAACAATGCCAACTAACATACAATGTGTATGAAAAAGTAAGTAGGGTTCACAAAAATGAATTTTGTTCATTTTTCTGTTTTTCTTCAAATTTCATTGTTGTTGTGTTGCTATAATAAATTCGGAAATTCCATAGAAACAAAAAAAAAAAAAAAAAAAAAACAATCACATTGAAGAAATTTTTCTTGAAATTTTTTTTTTCAAATACATTTTCGAATCAAGCGCTGAAGCCGCAAATAATATCATTTCAAATTGTATAAAACAGGTCTGAGTGCCAAAAAAATGCAACACTTCTTCATGGACGTTCTCCCTATGTAGGTATAGCGGATTATTGGCGGATTTCGGTGTTTTTTTGTTTTGGTGATTTATGTGGTTTTTTCACAAGTTTCCCTTATTTTGCACGTTTCCTTACACATGTACATACATACCAGTGGCAGTCCCAGCATAAATTAGCTGGTCAAGCCTATGTTTAAAGCAGCCATTAGCCATTTACATATGTAACTTTCTTTGCTGTATTATCTGCAAGTCATTGCATATGTACATACATATGATTAGTGGAGGTAGTGGTGTTTTTTGAATTCGAAATGTCTACCTACAGCTTACAATGTAAGCGGAATTGTATTCAACCCGCCTACGTTCACCTTACAAAGTAAGCGAAAGTAGATTCGAGGTGCCTACCTACAGCTTACAATGTAAACGGAGTTGTATTCAGTCCGCCTACACCCAACTTAAAAAGTAAGTGAAGGTAATTCGATCTTCCTACCTGCAGCTTACGATGTAAGCGGAATTGTATTCGGCCCGGATACGTTCACCTTACAAAGTAAGCGAAGGTAGATTCGAGGTTCCACCTACAACTTACAATGTAAACAGAGTTGTATTCTGTCCGCCTACATCCACCTTACAAGGTAAGCGACGGTAGATTCGAACTGCCTACCTACAGCTTACGATGTATGCTAGTTAGTGATATGCTCATTGGATGAACACTTTACTATCTTGATTATTTTGTATGTAATGTGTAGGTGCCCAATAAACACAACGGATTCGCCTCGAATTCGCGTCGGATTCGCTTTCTCTGATTATATTATCGCGGCAATAGTTCGCGGCGATAGATCGGCGAATCCGAATTCGTAGGAATGTCACCTATCACTAGCGATTCGAGAATTTGTTCATTCTCGGATCGCTGGCGATTCGAATTTTTTATTATTAGCGATTCGAGAATTTTTAATTTCTCTGATCGTTGGCGATTCGAAAATTTGTTCATTAGCGATTCGAGATTTTTTTATAAATAGCTTTTCGAAAAATTAAAGTTCAGAATTTTTTTTACTGGCATTGGGTTAAATCTGTTTAAAATAATACAAAGCATTTAAAATATTTTTATAGTTCTTATAATGATTTTTTAGTGCAAAACAACTTAAAAAAATAGAAAAAAATGATATCGCGAAAATTGATTTTCTCGAACTTGCCGCGAACTCGAGGCGAGTCCGAGAAATTACATTCGCGAAAATCTGCTTTCGCGAACTCGCCTCGAATTCGCCGCGATATCATCCTCGCGTCTGTGTTTATTGGGCCAAATAAACACAACGGATTTGCCTCGAATTCGAGACGAGTTCGCTTCTCTGATTATATTATCGCGGCGATAGTTCGCGATGATAGATCGGCGAATCCGAATTCCCAGGGGAGTCACCTCTCATTAGCGATTCGCGCATTTTTATGTTCTCGGATCGTTGGCAATTCGAGATTTGGGATCATTGGCGAATACATTCTAGAAAATCTTCTTCTGCGAACCCGCCTCGAATTCCCCACGATATCATCCGAACTTTTAAATTTCTCGAGTGGAGTTTTAAAGACTAAATTAAAGCCCAACAGGGAATTCCTTCGTGTAAAGCAAGATCCAACAAAATTAATAAATGCTATTGCGATAATTGATTTTTCTCGAGTCCATCTCGAACTCGATACGAATCCGAAAAATAACATTCACCTCCGCGAATTCATCTCGAGTTTGCCACGATACCATCCTCGCTTTTGTGTTTATTGGGGAGTAGAAATATGACAAGTATTACAGACTTGTTTAGCGTGGTGCGTATTTGATTTTTCTAGCGCTCTACATAAAAATACACTTTTATATAAAATTGGACTTACACAGTTTGCACTCCAAGCTAGCGATATATATATACCCAATAAACACAAACGCGAAGATGATATCGCGGCGAATTCGAGGCGAGTTCGCGAAAGCAGATTTTCGCGAATGTAATTTTTCGGACTCGCCTCGAGTTCGCGTCAAGTTCGAGAAAATCAATTTTCGCGATATAATTTTTTCTATTTTTTTAAGTTGCTTTGCACTAAAAAATCATTATAGTTCTGAAATTTTAGATTTATACCTGAACACGCCTATCAAACTTCCGCAGATGTTATCGTGGCGAATTCTAGGCGAGTTCGCGAAAGTAGATCAAATCGGTTTATAATGAAATAGATACGAGTATGTAGAAAAACCAATTCAAAATTGTTTAATAGGGGAACTTTATTTACTGCTTAAATTTTTCCTTATAAAAATATCTTAAGTGCTTTGTATTATTTTATACGGAGTTAACCCATTGCCAGTAAACCAAACTCTGAACTTCTAATTTTTCGAAACGCCATTTATAAAAATCTCAAATCGCTAATGAACAAATTTTCGAATCGCTAATGATAAAAAATTCGAATTGCCAGCGATCCGAGAATGAACCAATTCTCGAATCGCTAGTGATAGGTGACATGCCTACGAATTCGGATTCGCCGATCTATCGCCGCGAACTATTGCCGCGATAATATAATTAGAGAAAGCGTATCCGACGCGAATTCGAGGCGAATCCGTTGTGGTTATTGGGTATATATATATATTCATGACTTAATCGATTCTGTAAGCAACATTTTCGCCGCTGGGCTGTAGTTAGCTGTGAAGTGAAATGAAAAGAGAAGGCCGCAAAGTATTACGCTCACGAAGAGACAAAGCAATAGGAATTCAAGAAACGAAAAAACGGTAAAAATTAGTAATTAATGATTTGAATGCTATTTTTGACTGTTAATGTTTATTTTTTCTTAAAATAAATATCTAATTTTCTTAATTTTTTGAAACTAGAAAAAAATTGTTTTGGCATGGCTGTAACGACAGCTGTTTCACCTTAGATCTCGCTAAGACTCATCAGGTTAAATTTGCTTCGGGCAAGCATCGAACTTGTGACCTTGCAGTACAATGATTGCAGCGTTAAACGCTGAGCCATTGCCTGCCTTCGATAGACCAAGTCCTTAAAAGTTTCAAACTTGTAGCTGTTAACAGTGACGTGGCTGCCAAGACGCGCTGCTTCTTTGTGTGATGAATGCAGGTACTTCATGTTGTACTCGTTAACTGCCAAAACTATTTTCTTAGCCTTTTTATCCAGCTTGGCGAAGGCAGAACATACGGCACAAGTGTTAGTGAAAATTATATCAATATCATCGGCATACGCCAGCAGTTGCACACGCTTGTGTTATAAGATGCTTCCTATGCTGGTAAGTTCTGCAACTCGAATTATGTTTTCCAGCATCTAGTTGAAAAAATCACACGAAAGGTAGAAATCAAACCTTGTCTGAAACCTCGTTTGGTCTCGGAACTGCTCGCAGAGGTCCTTCCCAAATATGATAGAGCTGGTGGAATGTACTACTGCTATGAAAAAGCTTCCCCCAAAAAGAGTAAAAAATTGTGCTCACTTTTTGCTCGTAAGCCTAAAGGCTAATGTATCTGTGTACGTAGAACCATCCGCCTAAATGGAGTATGTACAGTAAAAAAACGCAGTCGCTATTTTAATCAATGAAGCTTTTTTTTGTGATCAGCAGCCTTATTATTATCCCCTTTTTCGCTTCCTTTGCCTCTTACTTTTTGCTGCTTTCGCATTCTTTTTTTTGCGTTTGCAGAAAAGGCAATTTCATGCATTTTTTGTATTTCTGTTTGTGCTGCCATTTTTGGTCAATCATTTCATTCCATTCCATAACATACCATGGCATTACAAATGCTGTGTTTCTTTTTTTTATAAAGTTAAAGTTAAACCCTTTATTAAGGCATGTTTTTTTCGTTCGTTTGCCGCAGCCATCACAGGCTTCGTTGTCAAGTCATGGCGGCGCACAGTGTTGCGAGTGGGCACAAAAATTTTGAAATTGAATTTCATAATCAGAAAAATCTAAGTATGAGATTTGATTGGAATTGCCTCAGTTAAGACAAATCCAAAATTTTACGAAAATATATTGATTAGTGTAAATGCTATAAGCCCTCAAAGTAGGCTCTTTTTACATAAGAACGTAAAAGTGTTCAAATCGCAATTTTGTATGCCCACTTTGAAGTTCAATATTTCATGATATATTAGGCCTAAAGTCTCAATTCTTGATGTTTTCGTAAGACTATTATATCGTGGCCGCTGTGGTGCAGTGGGTAGAGTGCTCGCCTGCTATTCCAGAGGTCTCGGGTTCAAACCACGGTCCGAGCAAAACACCAAAACAATTTTTCTAATTAGTAAAAATCCAATTATTTGGTTTTTTAAGAGCAGCGGTCACCTCTCGGCAGTGGGCGGCATACCCTCCGAGTGTATTTCTGCCATGAAAAAGCTTCTCACAAAAAATGCATTCGCCGTTCGGAGCCGGCATAAAACTGTAGGTCCACCCAATTAGTAGGAAAAACAAAAAAGGAGCACACCTCGAATTGGGAGAGAAGCTCGGCCATAAAACTCGTCAGAGTTATAATAGCGCCATTGTATTATTATTATTATATTATATCGTTAATCTGGCGGCATCAAAACTTTTGTTACTCTTTGGAAATCTGACTTATACCATTATAATAAAGCTCATAAAGAACACAAAACAAATAAAGAAAAATGAAATTTTAAAAGTGAATTAAAAAGATTTATCAAAAATTATTTTTTTCTGCTTTTGATATTTTATTAACGCGAGTATGTATATTATATTGGATCATTTTTATTTTTTCTGCCCACTAGCGTAGGAGGCGTGTCAGTTGCGCAATTAACACCATATTTAATTTTTCTTCTTTCTACATTGGAACAAGTGTCTGTAATTAGCTTCAGTAACATTAAAGCTTTCTTACTACATATTTTTGTCCTTCCTCACTATGAACTCGCAACACTGTGCGGTGATGCGTAGACGTTCATACGTGCATAATTTCAGTGCAGCTTATGTCGCTTTTTGATTAAGGCGCTTTTTTTCGTAAAACTTAATTTTGGGTTATTTTACGCGCAGCTTTTTGTGTTTTGTTTTGTTGTTTTCGTTTTGATATATCTTCAGTTATTTTTATTATACTTCCACGAAAAGTGTACGCGCCGCGTCTTTTTTGATTTGGAAAGCGAAAGATTTCTGTTGCAGAAGCGTCAAAGGCATCACATTAACGCATATAAAAAAGACAAAAAAAAAAAAAAAAAGAACAAGCAAACGTAGTACAATGTTTAAAACAACCAGAAATTTAAATTGCTTTTCGAAAATATTGCCCGCTGGCCTTCGTCGCATTGGCCCTTTTTCGTGTCTTCGCTTGCGCATATTGAAACTTTTTCAGCATTTTATAGCAGCGACCGTAACGATTATGTTAAGAGAAAAATAAATTGAATTAACTCAGAATAATGAAAATTAAATTCAGTTGCCGAAAAGTAATGCAAATAATAACACTAGTTTAGTTACCGCCAAAAAATGCCAAGAAATTCAGGTATGGGCGAGGATAGGTATGGGCCTGCTGAGCTCGGAACTATTTTTTATTTTTTTATTTTGTTTATTTTTTTGTACGGTTAGGTTTTGAACGAATTTTTGTCAAATGTTGACAGTTTCTTCCTTGGATAAGTTCCCTCAACAAAGGCTATATTTTTTCCGCTAGACGGCACTGGAGTCGCTACACTCAAAAAAGAAAATTTCTCTCGATCAAAGACATAATTTTCCTTATTTTGAACACGCGTCCCAAAACAAAATTTTCTTTGTTTTGTGTAAATTTTCTCAAAAATGTGGAAAAAACATAAAAAAACTTTCAAACAAATTCGTTGCCATGGGGATTTGTATGGGAATTTAATTTCTCAAAATTAAAGAAATCAAGTCTTCAAAACAAGGAAAGTTGGGAATGGAATGGCGCTTAAAGAATTTTTCATTATTTTAATGTATGAATTTTTTTAAAACAAGTATATGAAACCACGGTAACGCATGTAACAACAATATTTTATAAACCTTTTAACATGTTTTAAGGAAAATTTACTCAAAACAAAGAAAGTAGTGTTCAAAATAGGTAAACAATTTCTTTGACCCCTCCATATATTTTTTTTCTCTCAGTGTATATTTGCAAAATCCGTATTTATGATCCAATACAGTTAGATTTTGGCACGTATGTTATCTATATATTAATAGGCTAACATTTTTCCCATACGAACAATTGCCAGGCTGTTTAGCACATTTAACATACTCATATCCACATAAAATTGATATGGATGTGTTCGTATGAGTGAGGAGCAGTGCATAGGCATATAATTTTTTCTATAAATTATTTATTTTTTTATAATTAATAAATAAAGTTTTTAGTTAAGAGAAATAGATATCGTAAAAATGTTTACAAATATCGTAAACATAGTTGAAGAGTCGCTTTAATTTCAAAGCGCTCTCTCTATTTTATATGCATTGGCCCAGTTTACGCTCAGATCAAAATCAACGCTCAGATCAAATATCTCCTATTGCTTTTCCATTAAAGCGAAAAATGAGAGAGAGAGTGCGGGAGAGCACACTGAGAAATTTTAATTTTGACCAAGGCATATCTAACAGGTAGGCTCGGCGGCGAATTGAAAAACTTCTTTTTTTTGTTTAAAAAGGTAGAGTCTAATGTCAAAATCAAAGCGAATTCACATCATGGCCAATAGGAATGGACGAGCCCTAAGCGAATTCAGATTTTAACCACGGCAAAATATCATTTTGACATTACACTCTACCAATTACAATAACAAAATACATGGGAAATTTCTGAATTCGCCACCGGGCCTACCTTCCTAGATCTGCCTTGATTTTGACCATGATTTCGCGTCGGACCGTGATAAAAAGGGCAAATCAGTTGTTGGTACAACTGTAATTTTGTTGCTTATCTCCGCGAAAAGGAATAATTTTTGTACCAATACAAAGTTGAAAAAATAAATTGCATGGTCGAATTTCGAGCACCGGCGATACTTGTTTTATATAATGAGGAACTCGGCTATAAAAAAAAATGAAACCGCTTGATGGCGCTGCAGTTGAGATACTCAGAAAATACGTATTTGCGGAAATTTTTTGTTAATTTTTATAATGTGTGTTTGTTGTGTAATGGACAACTCGGTTGTGGAAGGAAGTGGAAGGCTTCAACATAGTGTTCTTTTGTGATGCCTAAAGCGGGTCCCAGTTAGGAGTTAAAACGAGGATCTGGATGAGCCCGGAATATTTTTGAGTGATATTGGTTTCAAATGAAATGTGTTGAGCAGGGCTTTTTTTTGTATAGATCTCGCTTCCCTAAGGAAAGGGAAAAGAGAAACAGAAGGATAAAAAGTGGAAGAGGGCTAAAATAAATGGGAAATGGTTTGCAAAAGGGACGGAAAGACAAAGGGAAAAGGAAACGAAAAGTCAATGCGAGGCGGAAATGTAGAGGTAGAGGGAAAATTAGACTTTCCACACATTTTCTTTGCTGCCTAGCGGGCCGAGTCTATATATTAGTAATATTTTATGCGATCGGTTTAAGATTAGAAACGTTTATAATAATACTAGCTGACCCGGCAAACTTCGTTCTGCCAAAAATAGAGTTTTTTTTTAATTTCATTTCAAACTGGGTTACTAATTTGGTTACTGATACAAGCTCCTGAAATAATACTGCCCCTAGCAGCTGAAGTCGTAGCCTAGAATACGCAGTACACAAGCGGAGAACAAGCTCTAACGTCTCTAATGCAATCCGCATTCCCTGCATTCCACTATAACCAACTTGTTCCATTTTGGATGCAGGCGATGCTAGAAGACAGTGTTCTGTGAGGACCCCGATTACACTGCTCTACAGCCAAAAAATACTCTGAACGCAACCATCCTTTCTATATGTAAAATCGGTCGCTGATTCCGAAAATCGGGTTCATTTTTAATTCTATGGGAAGGTTTTTGAGATATCGGCAATTTACCGTTATTTGGCCAATGTGTCCACTTAATCCTGTATATCTCTTTAACACAGTGAGTTATATTCCTTAGGGTGACACCAAACGAAATAAAATTAAATTTCCTTTTCACGGCTCCTATAACATTTTTCTCTAACTCTTATAGTTTCTGAAATATTGACGATTAAATTTTAATTTTTTCGATTTTTTACGATTTTTTGAAGAAAAAATTGACTTTGTCAGGCAATATCTTTAAAACCAATATTTTTACCTTCGGTTTTACTCCTTTTCATGAAGCTCCATTCTATTATCAAAAAAATAAGCTATCAACGATGAAAATCCATTGTAAAATGGAAAAGTTATAGGCGATCAAGTAAATACAGCCAGGTCGCGCAATGCCTCTGCACGCGTACATTCTATGCATATTGTACCAATACCTACACATCTGCAGTAGCAGCACATTGGCAGCGCGGTAGATACAAGCCCATTTACGGGTATAACATGCATAAAATATACCCGTGTAGAGGCATTGTGCGACTTGGCTGTATTTACTTGATCGCCTATAACTTTTCCATTTTACCATGGATTTTCTTCGTTGATAGCTTATTTTTTTGCTAATGGAATGGAGCTTCACGTAAAAGATTAAAACCGAAGGTGAAGACATTGGTTTTAAAGACATTGTCTGACAAAGTCAATTTTTTCTTCAAAAAATCGTAAAAAATCGAAAAAATTTAATCGTCAATATTTCAGAAACTATAAGAGTTAGAGAAAAATGTTATAGGAGCCGCGAAAAAGAAATTTAATTTTCTTTCGTATGGTGTCACCCCAAAGAAGATAACTCACTGTGTTAAAGAGCTATACTGGATTAAGTGTACCCATTGGCCAAATAACGGTAAATTGCCGATATCTCAAAAACCTTCCCATAGAATTAAAAATGAACCCGATTTTCGGAATCAGCGACCGATTTTACATATAGATAGGATAGTCACGTCCAAAGTACAGACAAAAAATTTCATTTTGTGATCCAGTGTTATTAGTCTACACTCATTCCTCCTCAGCGATAGCCGCCCTGTGCATGATCGGAATGTTTATATAGTGTTCTGCTTCGGGCTCTGCACCCCTCTTTGCCAGCTCATCAGTCTCTTCCTTGGCAACTTTCAGCTCATGGAGGTACAATGTATGCCTCATGGAACATTTTTTCTAGGAATAGGTTAATTTCACATAACTTTAATTTTATTATCAGTTTTCCACGAAAAAATAAATATAATGTATAGCGGAAGGATTTTTCATTTTAAATCTTATCAGCAAAAAAAAAAAAATAATTAATATCTAAACACTTCTGTGTCACATTGAATGCTTTGATTCTAGCTTAAACCTCTACTGGGTATATCATATTTGCTACAAGTCACATTATAAATTTCTTTTTAACTCTTTTAATAGTATTTTTAAAGATTTTTTATTTCTTTTAATGTTTGTTGTTCCTACTCGTTTGTCGGTATTGAATTGCTGTAGTTCGATGTGGGTTTTTTCTTACTTTTTCTTCTTCTTGTGCTTGGTTCCTATACATACATACATACTTACACATGTACAATATATCCACTTATTGCCTTATTGTATTGTTAGCCGCTTATAATAGCATGGAGCGAATCACGTAACCAAGATAATGGCATCCATAAATATTTTTGTTAAATTTTCTGTTTTGCTGCGCTCTGACCATTATCTCACAGACAGACGGATGATGATCGCGGTTGGCAGTTGGCGGTTGGATGGTTGGACCTCTTGCTGCTCTGAAGCTGTGCCACTTCAGCTTCACAGTATGAGAAAACTCCACTTCTCCCTCTTAGCTGTTAAATTACATTTTTAGGTGCATACATATACTTATATATAAAAATTCATGTATGTATGTATATATGTATGTGTAAGTTTAACATTTTGAGTTGGTAAGATGACAGGCATCGCGTAAAAAAACATTGTTGTTACTTTTTCTTCATATTTCTTTCACAGTTTATTAAATTTCTTTCTGTTTGTTGTATGTTTTTAAAGTTGAAATTTTTCTTTGATGTGACTTTCTAGTTTTTGGTATTTCGTATTAAATTCCATATATACTTACAAACACATGCAATATATGTATATGTACTGTATATGATAGCTCGAAAACTAATAAATTGATAGTTTCGTGCGTATAGTTTGGTTGTTTAATGTTGTGGCGCAGCTTGCTTTCATTTAAACACAATTTTACCTACATATGCATTTTCGATCTTCAACAGTCATTGACATCTTATAAGTTATTTACATAACTTTTTAATGGGCCAAAACTGTTTTTATAACTATAATAATGACACACTCATATACAACGCATACATAGGATATAAGTGTTAGATTCAGCAGTTACAGTCAGAAAAAATGTCTGTTTGCGTTTCACCTTGTTTCACTCACTTGTATCAAATTACCATTAAAATTGGTAATGATTAATTTAGTTTTGAATTTTTTTTTTTAATTTAAATGATTATTTTTTTATTGTCTTACATTAATCTGGCAATTAGTAGTGCATTAAATTAAAGGATTATAAAAAATAATCATGATTATTAGCCATTAAAAAATTAATCAAAAATAGTCAACTATTTTTTAAATATATGCTTTTTTTAATTGCTTAATTATTTTTATTTGTTTGAATAGTAGAAAATAGAATTATTGCTAGATTATTTTGAATTGTCTGATTATTTTAATAAAATGCTGTTTTTAATTGGTTGCTTGTTTTATTAATTTAAATGATTATCTTGATAGTCTTACATTAATCGGGCAATTAATAACCAATTAAATTCAAATATTATAAAAAATAATCATGATTAATAGCCTATAAGAAAATAATCATGAATAATCGTATACTTAAAATTAATCAAATAGTTTTTTATTGTATGTTTTTTTTTAATTGCTTAATTATTTTTAACTGCTTGATTGGTTTTAATTGTTTGATTGCTTTTAATTGATTGATTATTTTTGATTGATTGTTTGTTATTTCAACTGCTTGATTATTTTCAACTTTTTGATTATTTCTTTTTTTTTAATAAAGTGCCGTTTTTAATTGTTTGATTGTCTTATTAATTTAAATGATTATCTTGATTGTCTTACATTAATCTGGCAATTAATAACCAATTAAATTAAAAGATTATAAAAAATAATCATGATTAATAGCCTATAAGAAAATTATCATGAATAATCGTATACTTAAAATTAATCAAATTGTTTTTTATTGTATGATTTTTTTTAATAGCTTAATTATTTTTAATTGTTTGATTGGTTTTAACTGTTTGATTGCTTTTAATTGATTGATTATTTTTGATTGATTGTTTGTTATTATTTGCTTGATTATTTTCAACTTTTTGATTACTTCTAATCTTTTGCTTATTTTCAATTGATTGCTGTTTTTAATTGTTTGATTCCTTCTAATGTGATTAAATTAATTAATTTTTTCAATTATGTGAATATCTATTTTTATGTGATTATTTTTAAATATTTTTAAAAATAGTCGAAGCTTTTTAATGTATTATCCAAAAGCGGTGGCCGCTGTGATGCAGTGGGTAGAGTGCTCGCCTGCTGTGCCAGAGGTCTCGGGTTCAAACCACGGTCCGAGCAAAACACCAAAACAATTTTTCTAATTAGTAAAAATCCAATTATTGGGTTTTTTAAGAGCAGCGGTCACCTCTCGGCAGTGGGCGGCATACCCTCTGAGTGAATTTCTGCCATGAAAAAGCTTCTCACAAAAAATGTATTCGCCGTTCGGAGCCGGCATAAAACTGTAGGTCCACCCAATTAGTAGGAAAAACAAAAAGGAGCACACCTCGAATTGGGAGAGAAGCTCGGCCATAAAACTCGTCAGAGTTATAATAGCGCCATTGTATTATATTATTATTATTATATCCAAAAGCTGAAGTGAAGCTTAAATTAAAAAAAAAAAAAATAAAATAAAATAAAAAATAAACGAAAAAAATAATTTATCGCGTAAAATTAATTAATCATATAATTAAAAAATATTGAAAAATAATTGAAAAAATCAAAATATTCATGCAACTAAATTAATTTAGCGGTTAATTAATGTTCTTTTTTAATTCAATTAACAATTAATCATTAAAAGGGTGAAAATAATCGTGTTTAATAGTTAAAGAGTTACAAAAAAAAAACTTGAATTAACTAATAATCATTGAAAGTTTTAACGAAAAATGATAAAACTTAATTATTCTTAATTGAAAGTGATTTTAGTGCTTAGCACGAAATTTATTTAATTCAATTTTTACTTACCCTCTACAATTAATTATTCTTATTTAATCATGTCGCTAAAAAATCAGAAATAATTAAAAATAATTAATCAATGGTATTAATAACAATAATTGAAAATAATCAAATAATTGTAAGTAAAAAATCAAAAATAACTGAGAAAATCAAAATAATCATGCAATCAAAATTAATTAATCGATTAATTAATGTAATTGTAAATAACAGGTGTTCCCATAACTAAGATTTTTAATTTTTTTTATTCTGGAAAAATAAATAAAAGATGTAGCCGTAAATAGGCATAGTAAGAAAGAAGAGTAGCAGCAGAGATAGTCATTTCAAACTACGAACGAGTCTTGATTCAGTGCTTTTTAGGAAAGCGTGAAAAAAGTATTAAAAATCTTAACGAAATATGAAATTTACGCCTCAAAATGCGTGTATAATATTTTAGTAAAGTTTTAGGGTTAGGAGTCCACTTCTCCTTCAGGATATTACGGACCCACTTCAGTATTCATCAAACGGTCTTATCACTTAAGACATTTTTTTTGTATGCCACTTGCTCATTTATGTTTGTATGAGCATGTGTACAAATGTATGTATGTGTACCTATCCACTGCATCATCGGCAACATCATGCCATATTGGCACAACAGACGACTCATAACAAAACAAAATTGAAGATCAGGATTTCAAATGAATTTCGAAACAGGTTTCTGGGCCACAAAAATGTCACACAGAACGAGAGAACATCAAAAAAATTTTCAACTCACAATCACAAGCACATACACAGCACATATGTACAACACATGTAGTACATACACACAAACAACCATATGAATGTGAAAAGTGGATGCATGTAAACAAATGCCAAATGACTGAAACTGGAACTGGGATTGGGATTGTACACGTGCCAGTCCAACTAGTTTGACTCCTTCGCAGCAGCAGCAATGACGCACCAAAGCAATCCGCCAAAGCGACAACAACAAGCCACCAACAAAGTTTCAAACGGTGAATGAGAAGCAGAACGACCGGTCGATCGGCCGACCTGATGATGACGTAACCGCTAGAGTTGCTTGTGATTGAAAATTCCGACCGGTCGAACGCCGCCGCCGCTGCTGCCAAGCAGGTCGGCAGCTCAGCGGATCAGCTGCTCAGCGGCTCAACAACTCATATTTCATTCACATGTACTGTGGCCACCCCCAATCTTGTGAACTTGTTATTGGCGCTAATCTACTATTTTTGTTGTGATGAGAAAGGAAGCAGAAATAAAAACAAAAACACACACACACACACAAAACAAGAATATTCATATTCACATTTGTTTTGATTTAAGATTCTAGTTAATGCTTAATGTACAAAAATGCAAAACGTGTAAGGAAAAACTTGTTTTTTTTTTGCAAACAGGACACCGATAGAGAGAGCGAGCATAGCTTTAACTGCTGTTGAGCGAATAGAGCACACGAGAGCGAAAACTGGTATCGGCGGCAAGAATCCTTGACCTAATGCGTTACACGCTGGTGATGCTGGTTACCTCTGGTTGTTTATGGTGTTGCTACTCATCTGGCTGACTATCATTTGGCTTTGTTAGTTGTTGTTGTTGCCTTGGCGTACTGGCTTGACAAGAAAGGACCAGCCGTGCGCGCACACAAACAAAAAGAAAAACACACACACAAATAAATGACAATATGGCAGTTAAGGAACAAGGGAAGGAAGTTCATTGTCAGGAGCAAGCGCAACAACAGCAGCAATAAAAACATTGCGTTGAATCAGCGCTCTGAACTGCTGGCGGTCCGGTCGGCGTGTTTTGGCTGCTGCGTTTCGATTTCGATTTTGATTTTTAGTTTTCGTTTTTTTTTTTGTTTCATAAAACTTGTTTGCCTGTAACTTGTATGGATTATTGTTTTGCTTTGTTTTGTTTTTTTTTTGTCTTTTGTTTTTGTTGGTACTCTGTTGTGCCAACATAACTTTTGTACGTTCTCATGCTAATAATAACAAACAAGTGGTGGGTGAGGTCAGTTTTTAAACGGAACTGGTTATGTGGTTGGTTTTGTGTGCATTAGAGGTCAAATTAGGAGTTCAGCAGCTCAGCTGTTTCGTCGCACTATGAGTAATTTTGTTTTATTGGTATTTGAAGTTTTTAAACGACGAATGAGATCAAAATCAGCTGTGATGTGGTGCAAACTTGTTTACATGCATATATTTATAGAGAAAGAGGCAAGGGTGCCAGAAGAGGCATGATTTAGAATTTTTTATTTGGAGTTTTTAAATTTTATGATTATTTTAATTGTCTTACGTAATATGATTATTAATAACACTGCTCTACAGCCAAAAAATACTCTGAACGCAACCATCCTTTCTATATGTAAAATCGGTCGCTGATTCCGAAAATCGGGTTCATTTTTAATTCTATGGGAAGGTTTTTGAGATATCGGCAATTTACCGTTATTTGGCCAATGTGTCCACTTAATCCTGTATATCTCTTTAACACAGTGAGTTATATTCCTTAGGGTGACACCAAACGAAAGAAAATTAAATTTCCTTTTCACGGCTCCTATAACATTTTTCTCTAACTCTTATAGTTTCTGAAATATTGACGATTAAATTTTAATTTTTTCGATTTTTTACGATTTTTTGAAGAAAAAATTGACTTTGTCAGGCAATATCTTTAAAACCAATACTTTTACCTTCGGTTTTACTCCTTTTCATGAAGCTCTATTCTATTACCAAAAAAATAAGCTATCAACGATGAAAATCCATTGTAAAATGGAAAAGTTATAGGCGATCAAGTAAATACAGCCAGGTCGCGCAATGCCTCTGCACGCGTACATTCTATGCATATTGTACCAATACCTACACATCTGCAGTAGCAGCACATTGGCAGCGCAGTAGATACAAGCCCATTTACGGGTATAACATGCATAAAATATACCCGTGTAGAGGCATTGTGCGACTTGGCTGTATTTACTTGATCGCCTATAACTTTTCCATTTTACCATGGATTTTCTTCGTTGATAGCTTATTTTTTTGCTAATGGAATGGAGCTTCACGTAAAAGATTAAAACCGAAGGTGTAGACATTGGTTTTAAAGATATTGTCTGACAAAGTCAATTTTTTCTTCAAAAAATCGTAAAAAATTTAATCGTCAATATTTCAGAAACTATAAGAGTTAGAGAAAAATGTTATAGGAGCCGTGAAAAGGAAATTTAATTTTCTTTCGTATGGTGTCACCCCAAAGAAGATAACTCACTGTGTTAAAGAGCTATACTGGATTAAGTGTACCCATTGGCCAAATAACGGTAAATTGCCGATATCTCAAAAACCTTCCCATAGAATTAAAAATGAACCCGATTTTCGGAATCAGCGACCGATTTTACATATAGATAGGATAGTCACGTCCAAAGTACAGACAAAAAATTTCATTTTGTGATCCAGTGTAATCAATTAAATCAAAAAATTATAAAAATAATTATGATAAATACCAATTAAAAAAGTAATCGGAAATAATCACATAATCAAAATTTTTCAAATATTTTTTTAATTGCATGATTATTTGTAATTGCTTAATTATTTTTAAATTTAACAATTATTTTAATCGGGTTACTAATAATAGTCAATTAAATTAAAAAATTATAAAAATAATCAGAAATTATCATACAATCAAAATTAATCAAATAATTTTTTTGTGTGATTATTTTTGATTGCTTAAGTAATTGTTTTTAAATTGAATGCTTATTTTAATTGTCTTACATTAAACTGATTAATAATTATTAATTAAATTAAAAAATTATAAAAAATAATCATGATTAATAGCCATTGAAAAATAATCAGAAATAATCGTACAGATAATCAAAATTAATCGAATATATATTTTTTAATTGTTTGATTATTTTTACTTGTATAATTAGTTTTAAATGTGTGTTTGTTTTTTTGCTTGATTATTTTAAATTAAGCAGTTACTTCCATTTATATAATCAGATATAATCGAAAATAAGCAAATAATGGTATTAAGCAATCTAAAAAAAATTATTAAAGACAAATAAAAACTCAAAATAGTCATGCATTTAAAATTTAATTAACTGATTAATCATTTATTATTAATAATCAATTAAAAATTTATTAAGAACAAATAAAAACACAAAATAATCATGCCATTAAAATTAATTAACTTTTTAATCATTTATTATTAATAATCAATTAAATTAAAAAGTTTAAATAAATACTCATGATAAAGAGTCTTGAAAAATATGCAAAAGTTATCATAAAACCAAAATTAATCATTTAATAAATAATCATAATCAGAAACAAGCATATAACCAAAATTAATTATAATTTTATTTTTGATTATGTGGTTATTTTTAATTGCTTAATTATCTTTAAATTGTGGCCGCTGTGGTGCAGTGGGTAGAGTGCTCGCCTGCCATACCGGAGGTCTCGGGTTCAAACCACGGTCCGAGCAAAACACCAAAAAAATTTTTCTAATTAGTAAAAATCCAATTATTGGGTTTTTTAAGAGCAGCGGTCACCTCTCGGCTGTGGACGGCATACCCTCCGAGTGTATTTCTGCCATGAAAAAGCTTCTCACAAAAAATGCATTCGCCGTTCGGAGCCGGCATAAAACTGTAGGTCCACCCAATTAGTAGGAAAAACAAAAAGGAGCACACCTCGAATTGGGAGAGAAGCTCGGCCATAAAACTCGTCAGAGTTATAATAGCGCCATTGTATTATTATATTATTATAATTATCTTTAATTGTTTGATTATTTTGAATTATTCAATTGTTGCTAATTGATTTTTTAATTGATTTTAATTGACTTTATAATGCTTGATTATTTTCAATTATTTCCTTTTATATGATTTTTTCTTAATTATTTTTGAAAATAGGTACAATGTATTATTCATAAGCTGAAATAAATAATAAATAAAAAAACAAAAAAATAATTGATCGATTAATCAACTAATCAATTAATCATGCAGTTAAAATATGAAAAATGTTGGACAATAATCAAGCACATAAATGCAATTAAAAAATCGATAATTAATTGAAAAAATTAAAATAATTATGCAATTAAAATGAATTAATCAATTATTCATTAACAATTAATAAGTAAATAATTAAATTAATAAATAAAAAATAAGTAAATAAATAATCGTGATTAATAGCAATCAGCCAGTTAAAAGAAATCAAAAATAATTGAAAATAATCATGCAATTTAACTTAACTAATCGATTAATTAATGTAATTTTGGAATTAATTTAACTCTCAATCATAAAAAATTTGAAACTAATTTTATCTAGTCATTAAGGAGTTACAAAAACAAAACATGATTTAATTAATAATCATTGAAATGTTTAAACATTAAATAACTAGTCTGTCTCTCACTAAACTTGGGTGGTAATTAAACGCGTTCAATGCTCACTTTCGAAACACTGCGTTCCAAAATGGATTGAAAAAAGTTAGATCTCCCTACCGAGTACGACACGTTAGGTCTGCGAATGTATGTCAAGATTTAATTAATATTCACTAGCAAAAAAAAAAAAAACACAAAAATGTGTAACTAGCACAATCACACTACTTAGTAGAAGAAATCGCATAACAATGAAATGCCAAACTGTCTGTTGTAGTTGCCTCTGCATGTCTGTTTGAATCCGGTTCACAAGCAAACACCAAAAAAAAAATAAACTAATACTTCGCATTACCAATTATAAATAAATGTTGCTCCACCATAAAGTGGTCGCAGTTACTTTTTTATGCTTCATTGAAAATTGCTTACGACGCTCCACAAAGCAAAGAAAAAAGCTAAGCTAGTCATAACTTACACCAATTTAAACTTAATATTATAGACTAGCTGCTAGAGATAACAATCAAATAACAAGTAATCCATCAGCTCACAGACAACAAAGAAAGCTAAACTAAACCAAAGCAAACCCAGCCGGCGCGCATGGTCGCAGGCAAACAATAACAAATAAATAATAAATAACTAAGCAAACAAACAATCAACTTGTCAATCTCGAATTGGCGGCTGGAGCAGCTCTACTGTCTTATACAAAGACGGACAATGACGTTGTGCGCATCAGTCAAAACTGAGTTGACTGGACTTGACTTGACTCTGACGGACGGATGAGCTGACGAACTGACAGGCAGGTAAAGTTTGGTTTTTGCTTGCGAAAAAATATCAGATTAATTCGCAAGAATATGTCTGCGCTCGCAGAGTCTGCAACGATTGTTTAAACGATATTTAATTGTTGACTTTTATGCTTTTATTGCAATTTTGTTGATAAAAAATCAAACTTTCCCATTCAAATCAGTAATTTTTTTATTTTTAAATGATTATTTATTTAAATTTTTTACCATTAGTCTGGGAATTAATAATCCATTAAACTAAAAAATTGTAATTAGTAGCCACCTAAAAATAATCTTATAACCAAATTGTTTGATTACATTTTTTTCAAGATTATTTTTAATTGATTTCGTTTTTGTTGTTTGTTTGCTTTTCCGACTGGGTAGGATTGCGATGTATTGTGGAACGAATTTCCGTCATCCCTTGTCAAGTTTGATTTGGTTATAAACCGGTTTCGGCTATGTGCCATCTTCAGTATCTGATTTCGTTCTTTTAATTGCTTAATTATTTTTAATTGTATAATTGTTTTTAGTTGTTTGATTGCTTTCAATTGCTTCATTATTTTCAATTAGGCTATTAATTCTGAGCATTGAAAATCAATTAAATTGAAAATAATCATGATTAATAGTCATTAAACAAATAATCAGAAAAAATTATATATATAATCAAAATTTTTTTGTATGATTATTTTTAATTAGTTAATTATTTTTAATTGCTTGATTATTCTGAAATATATAGTTTTTTTAATTGATGATTGGTTGATTGTTTTTCTAATTGCTTGATTATATGCAATTATTCGGTTATTAATAACTATTATTTCTAATTATTTTTTAAAATAACTGAAGCGTTACGAGTACAGTGTAAAAAAATAAAATAATTAAAAAAATTTAAAAAAATTAAGAAAAAATTAATCGATTAACTAATTACTAATACAATTAAAACAAATCATAAATAATTGAAAATACCAAAATAACTGTATTAATTAAAAATAACTGAAAATAATCAAATAATTATATTAATCATGCAATTAAAAAAAAAAACAAAAATTAATTGAAAAAAAAAATCAAATAATTCTGCATGAATCGATTAATTAATGAATTTTTTTAATTAATTTAGCCATTATTCATTAAAAAGGTAAAAATAATCGTATTTAATCATTAAAGTGTTACAAAATGACTTAATTAATAACCAATAAAAAAATTGTATTATTATATAAAAGTTCTGTATTGAACGAAATTTTGAATCGCGGTGTTTTCGTTTCAAGTTGTGTATTGGGCAGCTTTTGAAATCCTTTATGAAGTAGGGTGATCTTCCAATCAATTTTCGATATGCTATCAATATTTTCTATTCAACTTATCTTAAAAAAAAAAAAAGAAATAATTGTTACGCTTGAACTTGAATAATCTTTGATTTGATCGAGGCGATTAAACCAATTTACGGTCTCTTCCTAAATCCACTTCGTAACATATTATTAATCAGTATGACAGCAGGTGCAAGCAGGAGAGCAAAATTTTTTTTACTGCTGCTTTTTTGATGTTGTTGTTGTTTGCTGTTTTCACTGTTTAGTTTAAGTAAACAATTGTTAGACTTGTTATCTCACTCTCCATCTGCAAACAATAATGTACGTAGCTCAATTTTCTGTTGATCTTTGTGTGCCTTATTGGCTGCCGCTATCTGGCGTTTGTCGTCTGCCACGTCAGTCGTTAGCCACAAGTCGCGATTGCATTTCCCGTCGCCTTTTGAGGCCTTTTGATGTATTGTTAGCCTGTTTTCATCATCCTCATCGATTTCCAATTATTGACAATGCGTTAATGGTTGCGCATTTGATTAATTTTTTTTGTTGGTTTATTGGTTGTTGTAATCAAACGATCAGGTTTTTGTATTTTTTTTGTTGTTGGTGTTGTTGTTTTTGTTGTTGATGTTGTTGATGCTGTTGATGTTGTTGGTGTTGGTGCTTGCTGTTGCTGCTGTTCAAGGTGTTACCGCCGATGTTTTGAGGACTGTTGAAGCTTATTTGCTGAATTCGCTTCGTTTTTCTTCTTTACTTTTCTTGGCATTCTTGGGCGTAGAACAATTCTGTGTTTGAACCCACTAATGGCTAACCATATCCAGCTGATAGATGATGTGGTCTTGGAACATACATACATACGTACATATGTACATACATACATATGTACATATATGCATTTTCTTTCTGTATGTCAGAGGAGTTGGCAAATACTTATACACAGAAACTCTTTAGAGCATTCTCCATATTTGGGGGGGATTGCTATATTCTGCTGCATATTTAAAGGAGTACATTTTTGGGTTTGTGTCTTAGCTAAGCGGGCATTTGAGTTCTGGCATGATGAGGTTGATGCTGACGTTTTGTCTATGAACAAAATTTGAAGGTACTTTTGTTTGCTTTATGACCAATAAGGCAGAATGTGGAAGAAGAAGGCTACACATAAAGAGATAGAGAGAGAGAAAAGTGATAAAAAAAGAAATATAGAGAGCGAGTTTTCTCTGAAACTTGTGTATGGGTCGCTTCATTGCTCCTCTGATTAATTAACTTCACAAAAAATGCAAGTAGATTTTATAAAAACTAGCCTCACCCTAATAGACATATACATTAGGGTGGGGCGATTCACTAACCTATACCGCGCTATCGAAATTCGGATTCCTCTCATTTTTCTGAGCAGAAAACTCCTCCACGACATTTGTCTAAAATTAATTTTGATGTTCCGGAATTTGCTTTTTATGGGCAAAGACGGATTTTTGAAAATAAAAATTTGGCAAAAATCGACAAAAAAATAACCAGGCCAATATTCACATCGAATTGAAGCAGAATTTTATGCTGAATCCATATGTGAAATCAGAATTAAAATCGGATGATCCGTTTTCGAGATATAGCCTGATTTCCGGTTATGGAGGCTGAATGCCTTCTGAAATTTTGGATTTGAAGCATTTATTGTACACAAAGCGCTCTCAGCGAAAATCATCGCTATCGAATGACTATAACATGGAGATCCCATACCGCGATTTTGGGCTATATCTCGAAAACGGATCATCCGCTTTTAATTATGATTTCACATATGGATTCAGCATAAAATTCTGCTTCAATTTGATGTGAATATTGGCCTGGTTATTTTTTTGTCGATTTTTGCCCAATTTTTATTTTCAAAAATCCGTCTTGGCCCATAAAAAGCAAATTCCGGAACATCAAAATTAATTTAGACAAATGTCGTGAAGGAGTTTTCTACTCAGAAAAATGAAAGGAATCCGAATTTCGATAGCGCTGTATCGATTAATTTCCATCCATACAAATCGCCCCACCCTAATATACATATATAATAATACAAAAAAAAAAAAAAAAAAAAGAATTAAACGCCAATAATGGCTTTAACACCAATCAACTGTAGAGTTACAACAATAGCAAGTGCTTTGCTCATACAATACACTAATACCCGGCCATTGAACCGCTCATTTGACCATACAAAATTTAGTTTGCCACAGCATATAACAGCAACAAAAACAATTGCACTCAACTTGCAGCATTCAATAAAAGCAAAAAAAAAGCATCATACATACATATATGTATATATACATATTTTTCGCATCAACCTTTCATGCTTGAATAAAAAACCAAAACGCAAGAAAAGCAAACCAATAAATTTAAAATCCATCAAAAAATCAAATCTCATTTCTCATTAACCGCGATGATGGGGGTGTGTTAAGCTGACGCGCTGTTATTTGGGGTCAAGCTGCACCTCTAAATGCTAATTTATTCGTTTGTTGGTATGTGAAATTACTGCACCTCTGCCGCTGCCGTTAGAGCGCGCGTGTGATCAGCGGTTAAACTAAAGCGCAGCAGCGAAAACAAATCAGCGCTTCAAATTTCTTTGTTATAAAGCGTGAAGCGCGCGCATTTGGCGTTTTGTTTTTTATCTTTTTTTGATTAGAGTTAATTGAAATTTTTTGCTTAACATTTTTTTTTTCTGTTTCAATTTGCTAATGTGCAAGCAAGCGGGCAGGCGCGCATACACAGAGCCAAAAAGTTCACCAATAACACTGCTCTACAGCCAAAAAATACTCTGAACGCGACCATCCTATTTATATGTAAAATCGGTCGCTGATTCCGAAAATCGGGCTCATTTTTAATTCTATGGGAAGGTTTTTGAGATATCGGCAATTTACCGTTATTTGGCCAATGGCTCCACTTAATCCTGTATACCTCTTTAACGCAGTGAGCTATCTTCCTTGGAGTGACACTCAACGAAAGAAAATTAAATTTCCTTTTCATGGCTGCTATAACATTTTTCCCTAACTCTTATAGTTTCTGAAATATTAACGATTCAATTTGAATTTTTTCGATTTTTTACGATTTTTTGAAGAAAAAATTGACTTTGTCAGGCAATATCTTTAAAACCAATGTTTTCACCTTCGGTTTTACTCCTTTACGTGAAGCTCCATTCTATTGGGAAAAAGATAAGCTATCAACGAAGAAAATCCATGGTAAAATAGAAAAGTTATAGGCGATCAAGTAAATACATCCAAGTCGCGCAATGCCTCTGCACGGGTATATTCTATGCATGTTATACCAATACCTACACATCTGCAGTAGCAGCACATTGGCAGCGCAGTAGATAAAAGCCCATTTACGGGTATAACATGCATAGAATATACCCGTGCAGAGGCATTGCGCGAGTTGGATGTATTTACTTGATCGCCTATAACTTTTCCATTTTACCATGGATTTTCTTCGTTGATAGCTAATATTTTTCCCAATAGAATGGAGCTTCATGTAAAGGAGTAAAACCGAAGGTGAAGACATTGGTTTAAAAGATATTGCCTGACAAATTCAATTTTTTCTTCAAAAAATCGTAAAAAATCGAAAAAATTCAAATTGAATCGTCAATATTTCAGAAACTATAAGAGTTACAGAAAAATGTTATAGCAGCGATGAAAAGGAAATTTAATTTTCTTTCGTTGAGTGTCACTCCAAGGAAGATAGCTCACTGCGTTAAAAAGGTATACAGGATTAAGTGGAGCCAGTGGCCAAATAACGGTAAATTGCCGATATCTCAAAAACCTTCCCATAGAATTAAAAATGAGCCCGATTTTCGGAATCAGCGACCGATTTTACATATAGATAGGATGGTCACGTCCAAAGTACAGACAAAAAATTTCATTTTGTGATCCAGTGTAATCAAAGAGACTGCCATCTAAAAAAGCTTTTTGGCCAAGGAGAGCGAGAGGAGACAAAATTGAAGAAATTTTTGCTAGAAAATCTTCTAGATTTTAGCTAGAATTTCTTCTTAAATTTATTGAAAACGATGCCGTCTGAAAACGAGGAGATAACTTTTTATTTATTAATTTTTTATGTCATTTTGTCAAAAAAAATTAAATTGTTAGAAGAAATCTGCTTGTTTTTATGAGAAAATTTTTATAAAGCAAATCAATAAGGACATCCTCTAATTTTTACTAGAACCTTTTTGAATTTATTAAAAAGGAAAACTTTTTATTTTTAAAAGAGCCCTTATTAATTAAAATTTTGCTATAAACGTCTTAACGTACGTAAATGAATGGATATACTCGTACATACTAGAAATATACATAACAGTTATTGCATCAGCCACTTTTTATGTATGTGTGCAATAACATGTTCAAGAAATTAAAAGGCAGAACTTTTTATTTGTAAAAGAGCTCTTATGTGTTTCCTCCGTTCGTCAATTTCACTACGGCTTTGCACATTTCTACAATTCTCAAACGATTAGTGAAACACTTGGTATAAAGAGTTTATTATGTCCATCTGCACTTATATGAATTGAAATGTTGCCCTTTGTCTGAATAAGTCCTAGGAAAATACTAGTTGACTAATTATGTTTTCCGATGAAAATCAAGATTCTCTTCTTAATAATATTAAACAGGGTTTCTTCTTAATTTTACAGGTTATCTGCTAAATTTATGTGAAAATGTTTCCATATTTATTCTAGGAGTCATCTTCTTAATTTTATATAAGAGGTTTTCATCTTAGTTTTATAGGTTATCCATTAAATTTTACTGAAAATGATTTCAATTGTTGAATTATTGTGTGGACACAGAAGATTTTTAATTAATTTTTATTTGGCGAAAAGCGAACAAGTTCAAAGCTACGTATTACGTATTGGTTTTCTTCGAAATAGCTATCATTTCTACCATCGCTGGTAATACATAGCTTTGAACTTGTTCGCTTTTCGCCAAATAAAAATTAATTGAAAATGATTTCATCTAAAATCCACGGGTTATCTTCTTAATAATATTGAAAAGGTTTTCATATTAGTTTTAGTTATTGGCAACAAAGCACTTGAGCGTTTGTTTTATTTTTGTTTTGGTGAGCGGCTGCGGCTGACATGTGATTTTAGTCACAGAAAGCTATACTATTAGCATTTTATATTATGGTAGTTTTATTGGATTTGTATATGTTCTTTTTTTTTGTAGTTGCATACGGTGTTTGACTAAGCAAAGCTTTTTTTCTATATATGCTATTTATACCCATACGTATTTGGGAGTTCACGCTGTCGCAGGCCCCTAAAAGTGTTTGCTTATTTTATTTAAGTTTTTAGAGCTTACTTGATTTTTGTAGCTTGATTTTGTTCGATTTACAGCTGTAAGACATGCTAAAAAACTATTTAAATAATCATCATCTTCCAATAAATTAATATTGACATTTGCAACGAAAGACTTAAGACACGAACTTGAAGCTGTGGTGTGTTTTATGGTAAGCTGTTAGACAAAGGACTATCTACTTATTTAATTTTATAAACTTTTGAAAACTTTTATACAAATTATATGTATGTAGATGTAGATATTGAAATTTTTAACGAAAGACTTAAGAAACGAACTTGCTTGGTACATGTTATGCTAAGCTTCTATGCAAAGTACTACCAACTCAATTTCAATTCATACCCAAAATGCCTCACTTGCGGGATTGAAGTAACTAACAAAAAAAAAAAAAAAGCACAGCTGTTTAATAAAGGTCGCTATTCAAAAACCAAATGTAACATAAGAAATCGTAAATTCAGAAATTCCATTCCAAATATTCAAGAAAAACGTTACAAAAGCGGAAAAAATAAAAAAATTCTGCAATTGCACAAAAAATTTTGAATATAAAAAACAAAAATTGCATACAAGCGCTTGACCATGACAATTCTTTTTACATTTTTACCGCTCAATCGTGTAAATATCGAAACGAATAAAGTAAAATTAGAGTCGCCTGCGGCTAAATAAATTATTATAGTCGTTAGAGTGCAGCTTTTTGTTGTTGTCGTTGTTATTGTAATTGTTCTAAGTTGGTTTCAAAAAATTTGCATGTTAAACATATTTCAACGAACAGTGTGTATGTTCGTAGCGAGACTTAAATAAACTATTATCTATTGCGCTGCAGGCAATATTCGCATTAAAGAGAAGCTAAACAAATTTTTTATGCACAAAATGAAAAGCAAGAAAAGTGGTAAAAGCTGTGAGGGGGCTGGCACTGAAATGTGCTGGTACAAACACCATTGCTGCTGTTGCTGTGGCGGTAGTCACCCATTTAACACGCGGCCACATAAATAAGGTGACACAAACGCGCGACAGCCATTTTCGTGGGCAGTTAGTTGTTCACTACATAGTTTTTGTTTTTTTGTTGTTTGTTGTTGTTGTTGTTGTTGTTGTTGTTGATGTTGTTTGCCTCTTCATGCAACACCTTGTTGCAACTGCGCTATGATGCTGGCCAATTGCCGTCGCCTATGTATGTATGTATGTTTTGTGCAAATTGTTTGCAGCAATTGCTTTGCTGTGCTGTGGTCATTCTAACTAGTTACAAAGAACAAAGAACATTGACTGATGTTTGTATAAGAACACCTTGCAACAGCATTTTTCTTCAGTTCCAGCTTTGTAGAGGATGAACTTAGATTTAGATGTACAATATGTGTTCTTATTTTCTTAAAATAGAAATAGAAAAAAAATAACAAAAAAAAGAGCGATATGAAATTTGAATTGAAAAAAAAAAAAAAAAATTGACATAAAAGGGTTAAGTTTGCCGCCTTTAGTTGAAAAAATTTAAAAGATATATATATTTCGATTTTCAGACGAAGTTGATACTTTATTGCGATATTAAATTTGAATTAAAAAGAAAATGAAAAATGGCATGAAAGGGTTAAATTTTTTGCGTCTATTGGAAAAAGCTTCAAAAATATATATATGTATGTATATATTTCCAATTTCAGAAGAAGTTGCTACTTTATTAAATTTAAATTTTAAATTTTTTTCCCTTAGTAAAAAAAAGCATTCAAATATATAATTTCATTTCCGATGAAGTTCCTAATTTATTGCGTTAATAAATTTTAATTGAAAATTAAAAAACAAAAAAAAAAAAGGGTTAAATTTTCTGCCTGCTCGTAAACCTAATGCCTATTCAAAGAGCAATGATATATTTTGAAAAAAAAAGAAGATGTATCTAATTCAGAAAATTGGATGTGTGATATTTAAAAATGTTGGATTTAACCCTATAAGGGTTCAATATTTCTGGAAAATATTTTAACCCTTAACGCAACTTCACAAATTCTCTTCAATCGCAGTTAAAAAGCAATTTTCCGAAGATGTTATATTGTATTGAAACAGAAAAAAAAATAATATTAAAAAAAATGGCTGAAGAGGGTTAACAATTTAATTAAGTAATTTTGCCTTTCGTTAACAATGCTTTCAAATATGTAGTTTAGTTTTCCGATGAAGTTCGTATTTTATTAAGGAAAAAAAAAACCAAATTAAAAATGGTAACCAAGGGTTAAATTTTTATACGGATCGTGAACATAGTCTCAATCCGAAGAGATAACTTATTTTCAGAAAAGCAGATATATGCATAAGAAAATTGAATGTGTGTTAACTGGAAATGTTGATTTTAACCCTTTAAGGACAATACACTTCGTTTTGATATACACAAACTTTAACCCTCTTGCACCATTTATATAAAAAAATGTAAATAGAAAGAAAAATTGCCTTCAAATTGTTGCACAGTGTGACATTTAGAAGTTTTTCTCGCTAACATGAATATTTATTTTTTTATTGCTATGCATTTTGTTGTTATTGTTGTTGTTTTTCCTGCTATTGTCATTAGAGTTACCGCTGCTGTGGTCGGTCGTTCTTGTAAATTGTCGCCTGTGGCTTAGAATGTACATATGCACATATATCTATTTAAATGTATAGTCATGATGGCCAGGTTGTTGTTATAGCTTTTGTTAATTGTTGTTGTGCTTCATATAGCTTTAACCTCTGCTGCTGCTGCTGTTATTGTTTTTGTTATTGTCGGTGTTATAATTGTTAGTGATACTTTTTCAACGTTGCTGGTGATTATTTAAAAATGCTAAACTCTAGTTGTTGTTGTTGTTGTTGTTGTTGCTTAAGCTCCGTTTGTTTTCTTTAGAATTTTGCTGCCGGTTGCTGTTGTAGTGCTCAGTTGTTATTGTTATTGTTGTTGGTTTAACACCGCTGCGCACCACTTCATCAAATTTGAATTTACAAGCATTACTAGGAGGTGTTCTTCGTTGTTGCTGCACCGTGCGGTCAGTCTTTTAAGCTGCACTTCAATTTCTACGAAAAGAGCGCAGCGCATTCGTCGACGTGGCGTCCCATGCAGCCAAGAAGTAATTATTATATTTCTTTGCTGTACTCCATTTGTCGGCAACACTTATTTAGCTGTGGTTTTTGTTTTTTGTTTTTTTTTTTTTTTGGTATTTTTATAGTTGCATTTTTTAATGTTTGTATGCATTTTTTTTACATACCAAGTGATCGTGCACTGGGTGCGCTACTTTTACGATTGCGTAGGTTGTAGCTATTAGTTTTATGCCACATTTTTTCTTGTAATTGTCGTTGGTTCGTTTTTGTTTTTTTTTCGCTGGAATTTGGCCACCACGATCGTTAGCTACTCACGTTGCAGTCATGTATGTATGTAAGTTTTTTTTCATTGGCTCGTTTGCTTATTCTTTTGCTTATTGTTGGCTCATTTATTTCACATTCCTGTTGTATTATACCCGTGTTTTAGCGCCATTGTTTACTCAGCGGGTTTGAAAGTTCAAGTGATGGCTCATTGAGTTCAAGTGAGGGACACAAGAGACAAATAAATTTAGATTTCATAGAATACTTCGTGGGTTTACTTCACATTTTTTTGGGGTAATACCTGCAGCAGGTTTTGTTAGAATATGTCAAGTAAGCAAAGAATAATTAAACAGAGGAAATCCGTGAAAAAAAGATTTTCTAACTTTGTAGGAAAGGGTTTGTTATTTAATAATTAAAAATTTTAACGAAAACGTATTTTGTTTATGTAACTCTATAGTGATAGTGTGGCCGCTGTGGTGCAGTGGGTAGAGTGCTCGCCTGCTATGCCAGAGGTCTCGGGTTCAAACCACGGTCCGAGCAAAACACCAAAACAATTTTTCTAATTAGTAAAAATCCAATTATTGGGTTTTTTAAGAGCAGCGGTCACCTCTCGGCAGTGGGCGGCATACCCTCCGAGAGTATTTCTGCCATGAAAAAGCTTCTCACAAAAAATGCATTCGCCGTTCGGAGCCGGCATAAAACTGTAGGTCCACCCAATTAGTAGGAAAAACAAAAAGGAGCACACCTCGAATTGGGAGAGAAGCTCGGCCATAAAACTCGTCAGAGTTATAATAGCGCCATTGTATTATTATATTATAGTGATTAAATACGGTTACGTTCACCTTTTTAATAATTGACAATTAATTAAATTTAAAAGGTGCATTGATTAGTTAATTTTAATTGCACGATTATTTTAAATTTTTCAATTATTTAGAGATTTTTTTCATTACATGATTAATACAATTATTTTATTATTTTCAATTAATCGATTAATTAATTTTAATTGAATGATTATTTTAATATTTTGAACGATTTTAAAATTTTTTTTATTACATGATTAATACAATTATTTGATTACTTTCAATCAATCGCTTAATTAATTTTAAGTGAATGATTATTTTGATATTTTGAACGATTTTTCAATTTTTTTTATTAGTTGATTAATACAATTATTCGATTATTTTCAATTATTTATATTTTTTTAATTACATAATTAACTAGTAATTAATCGATCATTTATTTCTCGATTTTTTCTACAGTTATGTTTTATTTCAGGTTGTGAATAATAAATTTTAACGATTCGCCAATTATCAAAATTTATTCTAAGTAATCGTATGAAAATAAATAATCGTATAAATGGAAATAATAAAGCAATTATAAATAATCAAAGAATTATCAAAACAAACAACTAAAAATAATCAAACAATTATAAATAAAAAAGAAATCAAAATTGAGCATACAATTTCAAAAAAATTGATTAATTTTGATTGTTTCTGATTATTTTTTTAATTGCTATTAATCATGACTAATTTTTATAAACTTTTAATTTAATTGATTTTTAATTGCCATTTAATAAAGCAATTAAAAGTTATCTTACAAGTAAAAAAAAAATGGTCTGATTAATTTTGATTATTTCTGTTCATTTTTTTAATGACCAATAGTCATGATTTATTTTTATAATCTTAATTTAATTGATTTTTAATTGCCAATTAATAAAGCAATTAGAAGCAATCATACAATTAAAAAAACGAGTCTGATTAATTTTGATTGTTTCTGTTTATTTTTTAATGGCTATTAATCATGATTAATTTTTATAATCTTTAAATTAATTGATTATTAGTTGCCAGATTAATGTGAGGCAATTAAAATAATCACAAAAATTCAAAAAAAAATTTGATTAATTTTGATTATTTCTCATTATTTTTTTATTGGCTATTAATCATGATTGGTTTTTATAATCTTTCAATTTTATTGATTTCTAATTGCCATCATTCAATTAAACAATCCAAAAATTAAATCTTAGAATTAGAAGTAATTAAAAAATTAAAAAAAAATTTTTTTGATTAATTATATCTGATTATTTTTAAATGTCTATTAATCGTGATTATTTTTTTATTTTTTTTAATTTTATTGATTATTAATTCACAGATTAATGTATGACAATTAAAATCATTAAAATAAAAAATCCAAAAAAAAAAAAACAATCATTACTAATTTTGTATATGGAGTTCTTGAAAAAACCATAATGATTTCACATCTTTTATTCTTCTAAAAATCAATTGTTTTCATTTCCATTTTTATTTTTTTTCTTTCAGATCTTCTCACACTGAAATCAATCATCAAGTCCATTTTGTTGCCACCTTTTAACTGAGATTCCCTTGAGGCAAAAGCAGCAACTAAAACCAATATTGAAGACTATTTTTGAATGCGTTGAGAAAAATAACAACGCAAGTGCCATAGAATTAAAACAAAGAGAGACCGTAATACAAAGTAATACAACGTAACGTCAAACAATGTAACGTAAAACAACGAAAAAAAAAATACCGTCCAAACAATTATACTGAGATTCTTAGTGCCTTCTAACATAAACAAACGAACAAAAACAACAAGAGATACATATAACATTAAGACATGATAATTAAGCTTTTAAAGTAATAAGTTAAGAGAGAGCTTCCAAAAGTATAACGAACAAAATTAGCAATAAGTCAAACTAAACGCGCAAAGCTTTAACAAAAAAATAAGAGATTATTTGAAAAAAAGGAGATTTATAAATAAGTAAGAAGAACAAGCAGAAAGAACGTTAAGCCGAAGAAAGGCCATAGCCGAAGAGTTGATTGAGCAAACAAGAAAAATATATTGAACCAAAATTAAAATTGAGCTTTCGATAGCGAACAGTTTGGAGTTAACGTCAAGCTCTGCAACGAAAAAAATCAAAAAAACTTTTTAAGCGATATTATTTATGCAAAGCTTTCTACTAAGAAAAAGATCAAAAAAAGCTTTTTAAGCGATATTATTAATGCAAAGCTTTCAACTAAAAAAAGCTGCTGGATATATCTAACGGCTTTAAAAGCTACATGAAAGCTTCAGCTTACTTATTTTGCAATTTTGATTACTCGAAACGTGCGCTGCACTGGAGCCAAAGCGTAAGAAGCGTAAGATGTCCGCATCGCCTGCCACAACAAGTGTCATCACTTCAAACGAACTTGCCATACAACAACACCACCACCAACAACAACAACAGCAGCAACAACTCCAACAAGAGCTGCAACAGCTTCAACAACAACAACAGCAACAGCAATTACAACAACATAACTCACCCACACACGTCACACTGCCGTCCGGTGCCACAATCACAAACGTCGTTACAACAACTGCCGCCGCTGCCGCTGCTGCTGCCGCTGCTGCGAACGCCGCCAACGCTTTGTCCAACCTGATGCATCGCTCACCCGACAGCCCTCAGCCCGAGTTGGCTACCATGACCAATGTAAATGTACTCGATCTACACACCGACTCCTCCAAACTCTACGACAAAGACGCGGTCTTCATCTACGAAAGTCCAAAAGTTGTCTTGCCCTCAGTCGGCGCAACGACTGGTGTCGTTGGCGGTGGTGGCGGCGGAGGGGGAGGAGGCGGTGGCGGTGGCGGTGGCGCTGGTGATGAGCATGTGATTGATGCGCGTATGGTTGCCCAATTGAATGAACAGCAAGCGGCTGTGGCGGCAGCAGCTGCTGCAGCAGCCGAAGCACAACCATTGGCCAAAATCGAATTCGATGAGAATCAGATAATACGCGTTGTCGGACCGAATGGCGAACAGCAACAGATCATATCGCGTGAGATCATTAACGGCGAACATCACATACTGTCGCGCAACGAAGCCGGCGAACACATACTCACGCGCATCGTAAGCGATCCAACCAAACTGATGCCCAGCGATAATGCTGTCGCCGCGGCAATGTTCAATCAAGCACAGAAAATGGCCAACGAACATGGCGGCGTGTATCAGACGTCACCATTGGATGCGTCCATGTTGCAGCACTACGAGCCGGATAGTGTGGTGAAAGAGGAAGTGGATATCTATGATTCACCGAAGAAGCAGCAGGCTGGTGATGGCAGTGGTGGCGGTGGAGGTGGCGCAGGTGGTGGTGGTGCGCAAATAATCTATACAACAGCTGGTCCAGATGCTGGCAAGCAACTTTCGCATTTGCCTGTCGCAACCAAACTGGAAACGGATATGTATCCGACGGACAAACATATCGATTTGATTTATAATGATGGCAATAAAACCGTTATATATACAACAACCACCGATCAGAAGGGTTTGGAAATATATTCGGGCAGTGATTTGAGCGGTTTGGTGGCCGATGGGCAAGTGGTGGTACAGGGCGGATTGCAGTATGCTGGCGCAGGCGGTGCTGGCGGGCAGCCGGTGTACATTGTGGCCGACGGTAGTTTGCCGCCGGGCGTAGAGGGACATTTGCAAAGGTGAGTTGAACATTATCCTTATTTTTTTGTTAAATTTTTTTACATTTAAAAAAAAAACTATCATATATATTATTTCTAATTGTTGTTTTATAAATATCCCTTTTTCTGCTCACATAATTTACCAAAATTAATAAGTAAGGCATCGTTTTAAAGGTATTAATTAGCTATGCATGCGAAACGGTGTTTTATTGGGCGTGGTACTTTTTTTCTAATAGTATTTTGTAAAAATAAAATGTTTAAACTAAAAGATTTGCGCCTAAAACTATGCCTTCAGAATTATTTTATACTAACAAGAGTGCAGTGTTAAATACAAATTTCAAATGTAGATGTTGCTCCAGATGAATAGTCGTGTATATTTTAAAACACTTTTATAAGCTTCAGCTGTATGTTTGTATGTAAACATCACATTATTTTAGGCGAACACGTGTGTATTCATACTTACGCTGATTGGGGGTTTTTCAGCATGGGATGTGCTTATTTGTACACAGCTGTTCGTTGTACAATGTATGTATATGTATTTATAGTTTTGATCAAATAACGGTTGTACGTAAGACCATAAAATATTGAGATAGATATGGACTTACCTAAATCAAAACGATCACGATGAAAACAAAAAAATTGATTGAACGGCCGGTCGTACATAATCTAACTGGCGCAAAAATAGAAATATTTTAATGAAATTTGGTACACAGATTCTAATGGGATCAGAGAAGGTTGGGGTTGAAAATAAGGCATATGTATGTATTTCGAAAAACACGTAAAACTTGATAATTCAGTCACTAATAAAGTCCGAGTGATGGAATTTCATCCATGCAATGACCTTATGCCGTTATGACGAAATATGCTGAAATTTAAAAAAATGGCAAGGCAAACGTGTGGAAAAAAATTACCCAAGTCGGCAGGGACCACATATATGTATGTCCATAAAAATACATGTAAAATATATAAAAATATAATGCACATACCTGTATAGGTATGCGATATCTTTGTCACACATATAGGTAATTCGTTGAAAGTTCCATAAGTTCCACCAAACCAAACTGACTGGCGCCACGTATGTTTTGTTATTTTTTGCGCAAGATGCGCACGGGTCCGGCTAGTAAATTCTTATTGTTATAATTAATTTATAATTTTAATACAAATCTGAGTAACGTGCCTCAAAACTCAAGTGCATTGCCAAACAAATAAGGTGACCAGCGTTGCCTAGGCATATGCAGAGCACACAAGCTCTTATGCTCATACCACTATTCCATATCAAATAAATCCCATTAAAATAAGCATTTCGCTTAAGCCATCGCTGTCAAATGTGCCCGAATTGCATGAACTTCAATGTCGCTGCTACGCCGCACAGTGGTTCAGCCGCGGAAAAAATTCATTTTTTCAATACCTAATTTTCAGATTCTAATGATGTAGTCTTATAAAAAAATGTCCAAATATGAACAATTCATGACTACTTTGCAAAAAGTTGATTTTTTTTTACAAAATAATGGTATCAGAAGTCAGAAAAATTTTATTCAACAAAAACTGCTTGAAATTTTTGCTAACTTTAGCTATAAATTTTCCTTATAACTTATATCTCTATTGTCCCTGTTGTAAGTTTAGAAGAAAATATAGCACTTCCTTGACTAATTAAAGAAAAAATCAGTGCAATCGGCCAAATATTAAAAAAAATATAGGCCAGCAAAATGGTACTTCAAAAATGCTACCTTTTCTACCTTCGATGGACAAAAAGTTTGTCTGCTACAGCGTGCTACACTCGCTAACTGTAATAAAATGAAAGTTTGGAATGTCTTCTATCGATTTCTGTTAAAAAATTTTTCCCATATTTTCCCCAATCGATGTAAACTTGATTTAAATGTCGAAAGTCCCATCAATTTTTTATAAAATTGACAAAATGTAGCATGCTTTTAGGCTCATGCGTATATATTAACGTTTACATCTTATGTGACATATTTTTGTTTACGAATATGAAGGCACAGAGAGGATTAGATAAAAATGCAGATTGGTAAATTATACACCTAATTTGTCAGAATCAATGGTAATGCAAACAAAAATAACGATAAACACATTCGTCATAACATTGCGGTTTGCAAACAACAATAGCAACAAACACATTTGTTTAAACATTTTACCAGCTTATTTTAAGGTATTAGATGAAAAAAAATGTTATCCCGACGAAATTGTAGTAACAGAAACATAAATACATATGCTGCTGTTAATTTGCAATGTTTACTTGATCACACAACAAGAAGAATTATTGATGCTTTCTCAGCAGAAAAGTTGAACTCCGTATCATGTTCTGAGTTAACCCTTACTAAAAAAATTGGGCTTATGATTTCTAGGCTTATGTTTTCTAGGAAAAGTGATAGAATTTCTACCAATACAGATGTTATTAATCGATTACTGGCAAGTTCTGGTCATTATATAAAGTCCATAACGCGACAACCCAACAAAAAGTGTGTGGAATTGGATTTTGTTGTCAAGGATATGCTAAATCATTAAACATTTTTCTTATATTTGTTTTTTTCTTTCCATATATACATACATAGTTATATTTTCGATTATATGTATTATAAATATAATCATTAAGTATATCAAATTTTTACAATTGCTCTTTTCAGTTACTGAAAATGTATATCTTCATTTGTTTTTGAATAAAAGGTGTAGGAAAAGTAGGCGTGGTTGTTTGCCAATCACGCCTATATTTGGTATTGTCGATATCTTTCATCACAATAAGTTATGCGCCAAGTTTGGTGAAGATATCTTAATTTTTTGAGCTCAAATTAAAATTTTTCTTTAAAAATTTTTACTATAGGTCCAGGGGAGGTACCCCTAGGGAGTGGCCGATTTCAACAATTTTTGGTGCTGTCAATGCCTTTAATGAGGGTAACTCATGTACCAAGTTTCGTGAAGATATCTTAATTTTTTTTAGCTGAAACTAAAATTTGTATTTAAATCATTTTTTTATAGGTCCAAGGGATTTACCCCTAGGGGTTGACCGATTTCAACCATTTTTTGAAAATTTCTTAACTAGCTCACATATAACCTCTGTGCAAAATTCCAATGGCCTAGGACCAATCCTTCTATTTTTTTCCGCAAAATGTATGGAGCCGAACCACTGTGCGCCGTCTCTACAATCTCGCCCATTTCCGCGCGCTATTCTGCATGTCTCCCATTCGTCCGCGCCATTCTGCATGTCTCTGCTGCTGACCGCATGTCAGCCATTGTGACACTTTGTTGTTGTGGCAGCATGCAACAAGCTAGATACCGTTATTTGTGTGTCGGTCACTTTTGCTGTGACAAAGTGATAACACAACTGTCACACTACACTCCGCGCTAATGGTTTGAAAATACTTTTGAGCACCTACGCCGCGTTCACGCGTCACCCTGCAGCTGTGCTGTCTTTTTTGTCTATGCGCCGTTTGAAGCGTTGAAGCGATCGAGCGATAAATTCAAAGCGACAATTGCAACCATGTTGTTTGTTAGTTATTGTTGTTTGTGTTGCTGTTTTGCTCACAATTCACTGTACATAACAGCAGCATTCATTGCCTTTTGCTTAACTGAAATTAATTGGTGCACTTTATGGTTTTAATGCTAAATAAGCTCTAGAGTTAGGGACCACAAGGAATGATTATTTTTTTACTTTTAAGTAATAGGTGAACCAAAATTATTTTCTTAAGAATTTATGTGTCTTGCAGTGTTTCAACGCTGTTCCCGAGAAAGTGCAAGTGATGCGTAGTTTTAGACAGAGTTGTTATTTAAGGATTTAAAATTTTAATGATTAATAATTAAAGCCTGTTTTTTTGTAAATCTTGAATGATTGAATAATATTACTTTCAGCTTTTTAATGATTAATGGCTAATTAATTAAAAAAGCGCATTAATTAATCGATTAACTAATTTTAATTGCTTGATTAATTTAATTATTTTCAATTATTTTTGATTTCTTTTAATTACATGATAATTAAAATTATTTTATTAATTGAATTGCATAACAGAAATAATTGCATCTCATTTTTTTAATTGAGTGATCGATTAATTATTTTTAGTTTAAGTTTTCTTTCAAATTAATATTTTATTTCGCTTTGTAAGGCTTTAATCGCATAATTGAAATTAATCGAGCAATTACAAACAATCAAACGATTAAAAACAATTATGCAATTAAAAACAATAAAATCATTAAAAATAATTATGCAATTAAAAAATTTAATTTATTTAGATTTCCAGGTTAATTTAAGACACAGCTAAATATTTGAAAGTAATCATATAAAAATAATTAATCGCATAATTTAAAATACTCTAGCTATGGCATTACTACATTTGGAAATAATTCAGCAGGTTATTTTCTAGCTATCAAAAAATAGTCACACCATTAAAAAAATTTATTTGATTAATTTTGATTATATATATACCTGATTGTTTTTTTATGGCTAAAATCATGATTATTTTTTAATTTAAAATTTTGTTGATTGTTAATTGTCAGATTAATTTAAGACAATTAAATATCTGAAAATAATTATATAAAAAGAATTAATTGCATAATTGAAAATAATCCAGCAAAAACAATCAAGCAATTAAAATAAAATCAAACAATTAAAAATAATCAAGCAATCAAAAAATAATCATACAATTAAACAAGGTTATATGATTAATTTTTATAACATGACTATTTCTGATTATTTTTTAATGGCTATTAATCATGACTAGTTTATATAATCTTTTTTTAATTGATTATTAATTCGCAGCTTATTGAAAGACAATTAAAATAATCATCTAAATAAAAAAAAAAATGTATGATTCCAAACTTCAATGGAAATCTAAAACGTCTGGTTTTGAGTAATAAACTTCATCTCTATTCTAAAGTTTAAAAAAGTTGTTTGAATGGTTACTATCCCTGCCAACAACTGACGACTGCGCCTGTGTATGTCCCCTTTATTATTTCCATCGCTGTTGTTTGTGTTTTTTTTTATTCGCTTGTTGCTCGCTCGGCTTTCAAGTCAAATGATGTTAACGAAAGATTTCAATTCATTTTACTACGTATTGCATATTTTATTCAGTCATGTCGGCTATTTTTCTTCTTCTTCTTATTGTTTTGTTGTTGTTATACTAAATCTTTTAATTTATACGTTTGTTACTTAGCACATTTTCATTTAGATTTCTTTTTTTGTTTTTTCGTACATTTTAATTATTCGCAATTCATTTTCCATTTTTATGGCTGTCAGCGCCAATAGCTCCCTCCGTCAGCTCGAGCGCGAGCTCGATCAGTTCAGCAACCGCCAGCAATCGTTCGTTCGCTTATCTGTATGAATGTGTGCTTTTTGACTAAAAAGGCCTTACGCCGCTTAACGGTGACAACATAAAATCGTGAAATCATGGCAAATCTCTTAATGTTTATTTTTACTGTTGTTGTTTGTGTTGTTGTATGATATTGCAATTGCTGCACCCGCCCGCTGTTGACTTTAGATTTTTATTGAAATTTCATGTTCAATGGATATTTTTCTGTAATCTTGCTGACTTCATTGATGCCATTGCTGGTACACATACATGTTGCATACATGGCCGCATATTACTTATATATCTATTTAGATATACATACATATATGTTTGTATGTGACATTTTTAGAGCAAACTACATATATCTACAGGGTGATAAGACATTGGCGTTTTGATAAAATCACACGTGTTCAATTCCCATTAAAATTAGTGATAATTAATTTTTTTGTTGATGTTTTTTTTTAATTCTAATTGTCTTACATTAACCTGGCAATAAATAATCATTTAAATTAAAAAGTTACAAAAAATAATCATGACTAATATCCATTAAGAAATAATCAGAAGCAATCAATTAATAAAAATTAATCAAATAATGTTTTTAATTATATAAATATTTTTAGTTGTTTTTAATTATTTGTTGATTTATAATTGTTTGATTGTTTTTAATTATTTGATTATTTTAATTATTTGATTATATTTAATTGTTTGATTGTTTTTAATTGTTTGATTATTTTTAATTATTTGATGATTTATAATTGTTTGCTTATTTTTAATTGTTTGCTTATTTTTAATTGTTTGATTGTTTTTAATTGTTTGATTATTTTTAATTATTTGATTATTTTTAATTGTTTGATTGTTTTTTATTTGCTTGATTATTTTCAACTATGTGATTAATTCTTTTTTATAACATTATTTCCACTTTTTTTGAAATAGGTGAAGCGTTGTTGTTCAAGTGGTTAAATAAATTATAAATTCGAAGAAAAAAAACGAAAAATACCTAACCGTTTAATCAATTCATCATTCAATTAAAATAGTCAGAAATAATTTAGAATAATCAAATAATTGTATTAATCATGCAATTAAAAAAAAAACGAAAAATAAATGAAACAAAATAAAATAATCATGCAATCAAAATCAATTAATCACAAGCACAAATAAAACATAAATTTGAAAAAAAAAAATCAAAAACGGAAAATAATTAATTGATTAACTAATTAATAATTTAATTAAAAAGTCAGAAATAACTGAAAATAAGCAAATAATTGAATTAATCAAGCAATTAAAAAAAATTGAAATAGAATTAAAAAAAATTAAAATAATAATGCAATTAAATTTAATTGATCGATTAATTACTGTACTTTTTTTATTTAATTAACTATTAATCTTTAAAAAGGTGACATTATATTTAATCAATAAAGAATTACAAAAAAACTTGCTTTGATTAATAATCATTAAAATGTTTAATCATCAAATAAGAGGTTTGGGAAAAAATAAAATATTATAGGGCCATCAATTACATCTTGAGTTGATGAGAAAGTTTGTATACGCTATAGATAACTTACAAAAGCCATTTGAAATTATAAGCTCTCTCTCCCTCTGTGTGCACTAAAAGCTTTGCTACCAAACACCCTATAAAATTATGCGTATCTCTACATTCATTTTGTCACACCTTTGCTAATTTTTTATTTATTTATTTATTTTACTTGTCCTGCTTTGCTATTTACATTAGCTTTTATTTCTTTGCCTTTTGCGTTTAGCGTTTTTTTGTTTGTTTGCCATACCAAGTGACAGCCACTTGGATTATTTATGGGTACACGCAATCATTTCAAAGACGCATCGCATCCTATTGCAAATGCGACGCGGCGCAGTTTTACAGCAGCAAAGCAACAATAATAACAATAACAACAACAATAACACCAACAATAACAACACATAACAACGAGCGACACCTTTTCCAACATTTTTTTTCGTTGCGTTCAACGATTTATAGCGTACACCAGAGCTGATGCTCCAGAAAGTGCTCCACTTTAAATCTACTGTGTCCAATGTCCAGCTCATAAAATTGACTGCATGCGGAGCAGCGAACGAGGAATGTTTGAGTTATAGAATGCATTTGTTGTTGATGCACCGCTGTTCGTTGTTGTTGTTGTTGTTGTTGTTGTTGTTGTTGTTGCTGTTGTTGCTCTTGCCATTGCACGATGCTGTTAATTAGCTTTTGCTATGTCACTTGCTAGACACCGCCGACTATGATGATGGTCGGTCAACTTGTGCTTCTACTGCTCCCTCTGCATCTTCTTCTACGTTTTCTGCCACTAGCTCCTCTTTTTCTTTTTCACTGCCATCATCTGCATTGCCGATTGCTGCGAGGTCGCCGCAGTAGTGCTACGCCTTGCCTTGCTACTCTCTACTAACTACTTGCCACATGCGGATGTTGCACCAATTCTTTCAGCTATTTGATGTGTTTTGAATATTTAAGTAGGCGACTTAATAGCCAGAAATGATTGGATGGACAGGCGCAATTGGATGGACTGACACATGTGGACAGACGAACGAACGGATGGACGGACGGACGGACACGCCGATAGCAGGTGGTGGGTTGGAAGGATTGTTTGTGTTCGTTGGTTGCACTGCGAAGATCGCGCAGCGCTTGTATGTGCCACTGAATGTGTGTGCGCTTGTGCTGTGTTGGTTGTCTATGCAAGCGGGTCACTTGGAATGACCATCGTCCTCGCTCGTTGGCAACTTTGCTCTGCATTATGTATCACCATTTTTTGTTTTTGTTTGGCTTCCATCAACGGCTCCTGCTGCCTGCCGCTGGTGCAATCGCGTTTTCGTTTGGTAATAAAAATTTGAATGGAAATTAATCTAATGTGGAACCGTTAGGCGATGTTTTCCTCTTTCTCCGCTTCTACTGCTATATAATTTTTCCGTGTCCATATATTTTATTTTAACATTTTGATAAGCTGACAATGAGGAGGAGCAGCAAGAATGTTAAGCGTGTGCACTTGGAAATTGCTTGGTTTGTTGTTGTTGTTGTTGTTTTTTAATATATTGAATGGAGTTGCTGCTGTAAATGTTATACCCACACACAGAGAAAAACTATTGTACAATCAACTCAGAATCGCATATAGCCCAACTTAAAACTTAGGTATAATTTACTTACTAAGTTTTTTCGTCATCTTAACGAAAATAATTTTGTAAAAAATTCAGCAAAGTAACTTAGTAAAAAATAAAAGTAAAAAAGGTTAACTTAGCCAAAACAACTCATTTTTTGGTAGCCAAAGTGCTTGGGTAATAAATCACCTAAGCTTTGTTTTCCATGGTCGGGTACAAATTGTGTAAGTACTTTGGCGAGTTATACAATTTTCTTGTGCCCCATACACATTTTTTTAACTAAGTCAACTTTGTTAGATTTACTATAGTTTTTTCTCTGTGTGCAGCAGTGCTTGCTTTATAAGTGGGCTTTTTTGACGGGATAAATTTAGTGTGCTATTCGAAAGACACAAAATAATTAATGCACACGAAAAAGGAAAGATTTTGAAGTCGAGAAGAAGGATTGGAACAGAAAAGAAGACCCTAGCTGATGAGAAGCTCAGCTGACTTTAGTTATTTCCTCAACAACTGGTTATAAAAATCTAATTTCTAATCCAAACACCCACTCCTCGCCTTATTCTAGTTGCCAGTGCTCCTTCAAACAACAACTATAAATAACGAATGAAAAAACAGCAACAAAAAACAAACAAACAATCCAACAAACATCTGCTGCGCCTCACATGTGGCATGCCCCAAAAGTTCAGTTGATTTAGGTGCTTGACCGAACGCCACGATACACCACGGTAAGGCAATTTCGAGTAGCTTGCAATATATTTTATGTGTGTCGCATGCTGATGGACACTACTCACCCATACCAACATCGAGGCGGTGGCACACTTAGTGGTAAGAACGTTTTTGTCTTTTGTTGCACTCAGCACACCTTCCCTGTCTTCGATTGCGCATGCAAATGCACATGCAACCGATGCTGCTGCTGCTGCCGCTGTGTATATATATATATAAGTGACGTTCCAAAAGCAATCGGGCCTCAATCTACATACATACTAAACTCTAACGCTCTACAAAGCGTTTATGATGAAAAGGATGTGCTGCTGCGATGGCGATTAGCATCAGTGAAAGAGCAAATGCATACAAATGTCGGTGAGGTGATACGATGCCAGCGATGTGTGTGTGTGTATGTGTGTTTGTTTATGTTTTTCATGTATTCCAATTTGGTTTTGGTGAAATTTCTATTTTGCGCGCATGCTTGTGTAGATGTGGCATATTTGATAAGCCAAATGCTCTGAAGTGGCTGCAGTTAGCCAAACATTCTGCTTTTTTTAGCGCAGGCGCTGCGCGGTCATGATGGCAAACTGCATTCACTGAAATGTGAATATGTACATTGGTGTGGTTCGGCGGTAATGGTTAGGTGCCCATCTTGCATACGCAGGGGGTTCTGGACTATAATTTTGACACGGAAATTTATCAAAATTAAACATCTATTAATTCATAAAAAACCCCAGATATTGAGTTTAATAAGTAGCGTTAACCCCTCGGCTGTGGGTCGGCCTACCTTTCGACAGTATTTCTGCCATGAAAGGACCTCCCGTTCGTGGAAAAAAATAAGGGCTTCTCTTCTAATTTATTAGCTAGTCATTTAAAGTGTTCTTATAAGGGTTTGAAGAAGAGCGTTGCGTGGGGGCTTAAAACCTATTTCTTAGCAGACCTGTTTTATTTACTGATAAAAAAATTTTATGACTATTAATTAAATCATGTTTTATTTTTCTGACTTTTTAATAGTTAAATTGAATGCCTTCATATTTTTGATGCTTAATAGCTAATTAAATTATAGAAAGTACATTAATTAATCGATTAATTAATTTTAATCGCATGATTATTTTAATTTGTTTCAATTATATTTAGATTATTTCAATTAATTTAATGACTACAATTTTTTTTTCGATTGCCTTATTGATTAATTAGTCAATTGATTAATTAGATTAGTGATTATGAATTGTAGTTGATTGCTTATTTTTGTTGTTTTGGATTTTTTTCAAACGCTTCAGCCATTATTTTTTTTTTAATTTTTAGTTTAATCGATTTTTAATAATAATTAACTAATCAATTAATAAATTTTAATCCCATGAATATTTGGATTTTTTTTCAATTCATTTTCGATTGTATGATTAATATAACTATTTGATTATTTGCAATTACTTTTAATTATTTTTAATTGCACTTAATCTATTAATGATTTTTTTTTTCAAATTTATATGTTTTTGACTTGTGAATAATAGATTAACGTATTTTCAAAAATAATTAAAAATAACCGGTATAAAAAGAATAGCATAATTGAAAATAATCAAGCAATTAAAAAGAATCGAACAATTAGAACAATCAAACAATCAAAAAACATTAATCATTCAATTAAAAATAATCAAGCATTTAAAAGCAATCGAACAATCAGAACAATCAAACAATTTAAAATAATTAATCATTCAATTAAAAATAATCAAACATTTAAAAACAATCAAACAATTAGAATAATCAAACACTTAAAAATAATCAATCATACAATTAAAAGTAATCAAGCAATTAAGAACAATCAAACAATTAGAACAATCAAACAATTAAAAATAATTAATCATTCAATTAAAAATAATCAAGCATTTAAAAACCATCAAACAATTAGAACAATCACACAATTAAAAATAATCAATCATACAATTAAAAATAATCAAGCAATTAAAAACAATCAAACAATTAGAACAATCAAACAATTAAAAATAATTAATAATTAAAAAAAATTAATTGATTTTGATAACATGATTATTTCTGATTATTTTGTTAATGGCTATTAATCCCACAGGATAATCTAAGAAAATTAAAATAATGATTAAAATAAAGAAAATTAAAAAAAAATTATCATTACTAGTTTTTTGGGCATTTTACACATTTGCTTCTAACAAAATTTAAAACTGCAATCTTAAATATGAATAGAATATATAAAAACTAGTAGAATTTTAGTCATTTATGGATGTCATTTTAATTTCTTATATCTGTTGAGAATTACAGATATTTAGACGCTATGCGCTTATATATAAGGAAGAGTCACCATATGAGTTCACAATTTTCTCCGAGTATAGAATAATCATAGGCCTTTTACTCAACATTAACGATTACTTAATTGCTTGCTTTTTTTTTCTAAAAATCTATGCAAATGAATTCTATGCAAATTAAGTAACTCATACGCACCGGTGCACCATAAGCAACTTGTGTAAATTTAATGAAAAATGAACAGGTAGAAAATTGTTGATTGATATGCATAGAAAGAGACTTGGAGCAAAAAAAAAAAATGCACGATTACAACAACTACAATAACAAAAAAAAAAAAAAAAAACAAACAGCTTGCAAATACGTAAGATTTGCATACAAAAGTGCTTGCGTTGATTGCCTATAATAAAAAATAAGCAGGCAGTGCGTTTGAGCAGCGGACATGCTGGAAAATATTTAAATGCATTGCAAAAGGAAGCTAGCTTTAGTTAGAGCGTTGCATTGAAAGATTTATACCTTTTATGATAGGAGCAAAGTTTGCTAGCAGAATATTTAAATATAAGACAAAATATTATTTAACATTTTTAAGCGCTTATGCCTACTTAAATTAACGGATTAGAACCATAGCTTGAAGCTTGAAGCACTGAAGCACAACGGCAATTGAGGCACAACGGGAACTGAAGCCATGCTGTAACCAAAAATCTCATGCTCATGAAGGGTATGAAAATACTGTTATAGCAATGCATGCACTAGCGAGTGAGCAAAAAAACGACCTGCAAAGAGCGATGCAAATTTATCTTGTATAGCTATTACTCAAAGCAACTACAAAAACGTGGACACTTTTAATATTACATTAAAAAAAAAAAAATAAATTATTTAACCGTGTGAACGTGCGTATGTACATAAATAAATATATTGATTACATCGCAACTAATTTGAATGCGACATTTTGACTTCAGCGATCGTCGATCGTCGCGCGGCCACAGCTACGCTGACCATACACCATTTGCGGCCAAATAGCAACAACAACAAACAGCAATTCCCATACGCACCGTTGGCACAGCGTTTGTTTTATTGTTGGCATTAATTTAAGCTTGTTGTTGTTATTGTTGCTGCTGTTGTTATTGTTTCCATTAATTTAAGCTTGTTGTTGTTGCAATCAATTTAGCTTGTTGTTGCTGTTGTTGTTGATTTTCCTTTGGTTGCCTCTTTGGTTTGCTTCACAAACTTTTTTTTTTCTGTTCATGGTACGCGATGCACTTGCCGATTTATCATTTTCATGATTAATGAGGCAATTTTGCAAAATAATTGGAAAACATTTTAGCGCTGCACAACGCAACTGGCAACTGGCGGTGCTAAGCGCCTATGCATGAAAACCAACCAACCTCCTCGTCATCATTGCTGGCTGTTGCTGCTGTGCCATCGTCGCGGACGCAGTTTAGTGCGCAACTTTCTTTCCTCGCAGCCTCCTCTATAACCGCTGCTTCTCCTCTTCGTGCTTGCGCCTTCGATTGGCTTTGCTTGCCTCGTTGCTTAATCGCTCGTCGCTGCCAGAGTGCAGTTTTAGCGCCGCAGGATGTTGCTGTTGCAATCGTTGTTGTAATGGTCGTCGTTGCCCACCAACTTTGCTTCGCTTTTTTTGTTTTTGTTTTCGTGTATTTTTCTTTTTTTATACTCAGCTGTACTAGTACACAGAGTATTATAGTTTTAATCACATAACGGTGGATTGTAACAGAATGAAATAATCGAGATAGATATAGACTTATATATATCAAAATGATCAGGGTGAAAAGAGAATTCGATTGAGCCATGTCCGTCCGTCCGTCTGTCCGTCCGTCCGTATGTAAACACTCTAACTCGCGCAAAAATTGAGATATTTCGATGAAATTTGAAATGCAAGTTGGTATCGAGACTGGGACGGTTGGTATTGAAAATGGGCGAAATCGGACCATGACCACGCCCACTTTTCCTATATAGAAAAAATCGGAAATTTGGTATCTCAGTCACTAATATAGTTGGAGTGATGAAATTTTACCCACGTGTTGAGCTCAGGCTCTAGGAAGAAATTTGATGAAATATTGGAAAAAGGGCGGTGCCACGCCCACTTATTAAGGGTCAAACATTGAAAGTTTTATATGTCATAACTCAGAAACCATTGAAGATATATCGATGAAATTTGGTACGCGTGATTTACTTATTTAGGAAAACGTTTGGACGGAAAATAGTTAAAATCGATTGACGGCCACGCCCACTTTTATATATGGGTATTATAAAGTGACCTTATAAAAACATTTTAAGCGATATCTTTGTCAAATATAAAGATAATTCATTGAAATTTTGTGGCATGAGTTCCACAATAGACCGGAAACATAGAATAGAAAAATTTTGGAAAATGGGCGTGGCACCGCCTCTTTTTGGACAAAGGGATATACGAGATTTCTTAGCCCATAACTCGACAAATAACTGAGATATTATGACGAAACTTGGCTTATACACTTATATAACCTATGTTAATAGACACGCAGAAATGTATTGAAATCGGTTTATGACCACGCCTACTTTTTAACAAAGATATTTCTGGAACACCCTTTGGGAATTTGTAAAGTGACATCTTTGTAACTAGAAGTCATAAAGGAATGAAGTTTTACACAAAGAATAATATTCATATACTTAGTTGGATGACTGATAAAAATGTTGAAAATGGGCATGGCTACGCCCACTTTATGCAGCACTCGCTTTATGTAAAATACACCCTATATCGAACAAACGCAAACAAACAATGAACGCATACAGCTGAGTATCTAATGTTCGATTCCACTCGAACTTAGGCTTCCTTACTTGTTTGTTTTTGTTTTCGTGTATTTTTTTTTCCTTTTTTCTTTGTCTTTCATTGATTTTTGTTTTTTTAATTTTATTGTACGCACTTTGCTGCGCTTTTACATGCGTAGATTGTTTATCGCTTCCCAGCATCGTCGTTGCCGTTGAGTGTTGCCTGCCTCTTTCCTTCGTTTCTGTCTATCTTTTTGTATATGTTTCACTGATCGTTCACGATTAAAGAGTTCAAGCATATGTATATGATCAAACACGCGTGAAAAGTCACTGATGTGCTTAGATATGCCTTAAGTATGTATGCATGCAAGTACGTGTAAATATGTGTGAAATTTTGCCATGCGGAAATGCCTAATTTTTGGTACAGATACGGTGTTTTGAGCGTCTATTTGGTGGTTGATACAAGTTTAGAACGATCTCTACAAATTAAAAATGGTAATACTCGAAAAAGGCTCTACCAAAGTCATTGGCACTAAATTGTTTGTGTTTTAGCTAATAATGTGGTTTGTACCTTGGATGAAATTGGATTGTGTCTTAGCTAAAGTTAGTCCGAGATTGGCTTTATCTATTCCAATTTTCGGAAATGCATCGACTGCGACATCTATACGAAAACAGATTATATCTATCCTACAACAGTCTTCGATACAAACTATGAGATTGTCTTTCCATCCAGAAAGGACTGGGGAGATTGTAAACTCGCTAAAAGATTCAATGCTTCTGGTTTCACGGACGGGTCAAAGATGGCATACGGAGTGGGAGCGAGTATCTTCGCAACCCAGCCGGATACATCCATATCATTCATGCACCCCATCTTTCAATCTGCAGCTTTAGCCAAAGAGGAGGCCTGCAAGTTTATACTTGCAACGGAAAGTGCCAGTGTCGTAAACAGGATAGAAATTTTCTGGGATAGTCAGACGGCTCTGAAAGCTTTGGTATCTGCAGCGGTTTCATCAGGCCTAGTGAGGCAGTAGGTATAATCAAGGGCAGAATCTGTTGGCACTGGTTTGAGGAGGCTAAAACTAGATGGAAGAGGTTGCGTCTGTGGTCTTCATACAATGCGTCTATGGTCTTAATACTATGCGTCTATGGTCTTCATACAATGCGTCTCTGGTCTTCTTACAATGAGGTGCTATCCTCAGCAATTCTTAAGATGGACAGGAGGAACATTTTCCGCTTAACTTCGCTATTCACAGTACATTGGCCTATTGGTACACACGCGGCCTGATTGGGATTGGACCATAACATTCTGTGTCGCAGCTGTAATCTTGCTGTAGCGGCAGAGATGGTGTAGCAGCTGCTATGCGAGTGTCCTTCGCACTGCCTAGTCGGAATGAAATTCATTGGCAAGCCTTTCTTCGAGAAACTCTTGTAGCTCAAGCACGTTAGGCCTGAGGTAATTCATAGTTACCTAAACTCAACAGTATTGATATGTGGCATAGGACCTGCCCTGGTTTCCGAATTGATATTCTCCTTTGCTCCATTCTTCTGGTTCTCGTTCTTTGGTTATGTGTGGTGATATCAAAGCGGCGTTTCGGCGCTAATTGTGGGACTCCCCATTCAAACCAACCAATCAACCAACATTAAGTATATCGAGACTTCTCTGAAGCAGATGCATCTTTATTAAAGAGTAAGAAGGGCATTTCGTCGGACGCGGGGAGTTACCAAGAAACCTAATTTCGGTACTGACGGACTAGGGAAAAATTGGAAACGAGAGTTGAAAATGTGTGGGTGAAAAGAAGAATATTGTGAAGTTTGATTAGACGTACTACATCTCAAAGTGCTTATGAAGTACTCATTTTCTGCATTACTCACATTCGCCTAAAAGTATGCAACATTTTTTCCAATAATAAAAATATGGCGTAAGCAACATTATAAGGGATAATAAAGTAAGTAATTGTAACACCAGAAAATCCATATTTTCACTAAGTCAATAGTCAATAACGAAACACTGTAGTAGGGCAACAGAAGATATGCAAATGCATATTTTTCTGTTGCAGTCCTATTTACATATGATAAATATATATCGGCGTTTTAGCTCAAGACGAAGAGAATAAGCCTATCTTGTTAGGGCATATTTTCGCATATTTAGGTCAAAAGGCTTATTTTTGCATATCTTGACTTATTTGCATATTTTTGGCATATTTTGCTATAAATTCATATTTTAGCATAGTATTTCGTCGTATTTTTCCATCTCGCTCGTAAAATTGTTTTTATTTACATTTTTTGCTCTGGCAACTTTGTTTTGTATATGCGCATACTATTTGCCAATAGTACAATACCTTAGAGGTAGGCGCATGGGCGAATTCAGAAACTACTTTTTTTTATTTCCAAAGGTAGAGTGTAATGTCAAAATCCAAGCGAAGTATAATCATGGCCAATAGGAATGAGCGAGTACCAAGCGAATTCAGATTTTAACAACGGCGAAATATCATTTTGACATTACACTCTACCAATTACAATAACAAAATGCCTGGGGATTTTCTGAATTCGCCCCTGCGCCTACCTGGTATATCTGCCTTGCTATTTGCCATTCCTCTTTGTCTGACAAGTTCAAGCCGAATTTAATAATTTTCGCAACGATTCATTCAAATGTGCTACACGAATCAGCTGTGTATCTACAATGTAGATCCTACATACATAGGCATGCGTCAGACGGTTAATATATATTGATGAAATAAGTGGATCGCGATTCATATTGACAGTGTAGCATCGAGTATTTATGGATCGCGATTCTGGATAGCAAAATGTTTAGAAATTTTGAAATCCGCGATCCGGATCGCAATATTGACAATAAACGAATTGAAAATGATAGTGCGAAAAGGACGGAAGTAAAATATCTTGAACCTCAGAGCAATATTCATATTGAACGTGTAGCACTACACGCTACATAGTGACTGAAATTCTTGCTTTTAAATACGCCCCGATAACTTCAGTTGACGTGGAAAGATCTTTTTCTATGTTTAAAAACCGCGACAATCGACATAGTTTTCTATTTGAAAATTTATCGCAAAATTTTGTAGTTTACAGCAGGGGCCGTAATCATTATGTGTTTTATAATAAAAATCGCCATTTAATCAATATATGTTGAGTTTTTTTATATTTCATCAAAAATAATCATTATTGTGTGAGTTTTATTTTTTGATCAGAAATAACTCTTATTCCTTTAGTGATATATTTATCGTTCAGAAATAATCATTATTGTGTGAGTTTTATTTTTTTCGATCAAAAATATCACTCATTCACGAAGTTATATCGATGGGAATTTTTAGTAATTATGTTCCAGAGCACTTCAGAGAAAATATGAGTTTTTCTACCTAAGCAAAAAAATAAAACTCAAAGAATAATTTTTATTTCTGAGCGATAAATATATCACTCAAGGAATAACTATTATTTTCGATCAAAAAAATAAAACTCAAAAAATAATGATTATTCTGAGCGATAAATATATCACTCAAGGAATAAGTTTTATTTTTGATAAAAAAAATAAAACTCAAAAAATAATGATTATTTTTGATTTTTATGGATATCGCTTAAAATTTTTCGATCATAGTGGATTCGTGTAGTGCTCTTTCAGACATGTACACACACAAACTCAGTATTCTTCTACGATTTTTGCAAGTATTTGATTTTCTTCACTGAAAATATAATGAATAATGATTATTATGGGTCCCTGGCTTACAGCAATAGCAATTTGAATAAATAAGTATGCAAGTTTTGCACTGGAATTTTGATTGCCATCAACACATAAAATTTTAAATTCATGCACATAAATATATGTACATATGTACTTATATATTTTCGTATGTAAAAATACTTGTTTTCTTTTGGTAACGAAGATGTGTTTCGCAAATGTGAATTTTTTATTTCGTCTTTTGTACCTATAAAATGTACCTTTAATAAAAATAATTTTTTGTTACAAAAAATATTATAATTTAATAAAATGTGCATTTTTTATTTCGCTTTTGTACCTATAAAAACAAATATGTACCTTTAATAAAAATATTTTTTATTACAAAAAGTCTGGCCCAGGGTTTGAACCTGGAACCTCTTGCATGAAAGGTGAGCACACAACCTACCATGCCGTATATCTTTTCATTAAGTATATAAAAAAAATTTTAAGGGCATATTTTCAGTGCTTAAACCAAGTTTTAAGAGCATATTTTTAGCGCTTAAACCATATTTTTAAGGACATATTTTTAGCGCAAAAAACGCATTTTTTAGGGCATATTTTCTGTTGCCCTACTCATAAGTATGTATATGCAAAAATTTGCTGCTCCTTTTGTTCCCTCCACCTAAATATAAGAGCACTTTTGTTTAAGCTGCGCGTATTTATGTGTCACTACAAACAAAATCAACTATACTAATAGTAGTGTTGTAAGCGGATAAAATTGAGGAGGTCGAAGCGGAAAAAAAAAACATTTAGATGATAGATAAAAGGAGTGAAGCACTAAATTGTTTATTAGCGAACCGCTGTGTGTGAAATTGTATATAACACACAAGTAAGTATATGTGGCCCATAAGTAGCACATACCAAAAGATTTATTTACTTAAGCAAGAAAACTCAAAAAAAAAATAAAAAAAATAAAAAAAAAAATAAAAATAAGTGAAAAAGTGCAGCCACTCGCTTCCTTGTTGGCCTGCGACCACAAATCAATTGTGAAATTTATGCGAGCTCTGCGTTTTTTCTTTGTTTTGTTTTTTTTTTGCAGCGCGTGAATTATGGCCCGTTGTGGCAGCCACAAATCTGCCACACTGAGCTTCACTGAGAATGAAATATATGTGCGATATACAATTACTAGGCGATACTCTTCTTGCAGAGCTACATATGTATGCATGCACGTCTCAAGGTAAGGTGTTGAAATAAAAATTTGCTGCCGTTTCTCATTTTACAATGCCAAAGTTGGCGGCTTTCAGCTGGCGGCCATCGATTAGGGGCATGTGGCAAGCGGTTTGTGGTGGTTGGCGATTGGCGATTGGCGGCCGAAGGTCAAAGCCACACTGCCACATTCAAGCACGAACACCGTTCGTGGTTGCTGTCGCTGATTAACGCCTTTGCCGCTGCTGGCCGCTACATTTGTGGTACATCGGCGATATCGGTGATGCGATCACAACGCAGATCAGATAAAAGTAGCGTAAACCGCAGCGATAAATGAACTCGCACATATCAAAAAACATGCCACAACAAACAAACAAATGTATGTAGGTATTTTGGATAAGTTATGCGAAGAGTGTGACTTCAAGTGATATTTTGAGCATTGTATAGCCGGTTGTGGGTACACTTCCCAAAGGTTTGGGGAATGCAGGAGAAATGTACAGCCATTTGCCGGATAAATCCGCCACACTCGGCTGCTAGTCCCTTCAGTTTTCGCTATACAGGAGGCCAGCAAAGCTCTACTTACAACGTAAAGTGCCGATGCCAAAAACAGGTTAGGAATTTTCTCGAATAGTCAGGCGACTCTGAGGCTCTGGAGTCTGCAACGGTGTCACAGAACCTAGTCAGGCAGTGCTGAGAGTGGGTCATGGGCTTGGCAAGTCGACATAGCGTATACCTGATCTGGGTGCCGGCGTACCGCGATATCCAGGTAAATAAAATGGCTGATGAGCTGGCCAAGCAGGGCTCGGATCTTGGTGTCGCAGAAGCCTGTGGCCTTTATACAATGAGATGTGATCTTCAGCCATTCTATGCAAGGAACAGAGATTTGCCGCGTAACTGCGGGTTTCATAGTACATTGGTACACACGCTGTCCGATTGAGATTGCACCATAACAACTTGTTTCGCATCTGCAGCCTTCCGGGTGCGGAGAAGTCGTTGGAGCAGCTGCTATTCAAGTGTCCTTCGCACTGCCAAGGCAGCATTCAGTTCCTTGGCAAACCTTTCTTCTCACAATTGCAATTCAAAGGCGTTAGGTCTGCTGAGGGTTGCTTAAATATTTAAAATCAACAGGATTGACATAGGGTGTAGGACCTGCCCTGCTCATTCTCTTCTACTTCAACCCGTCAAGTCCAATAGCTCTACAGCTCTGTTACCACACTATACCATCATGTGGCTACCCCGAGTGCCGCACAGGTACGCTTGCTTTATGAACGAGCTAGCTCGCCGGACTGTGGGCTGGTTCTTGCGGTCTCGGGGCAGCCGTTGCACCATACAAACGATTTCGTACCTGAAAATACATACAAAGCCTCGTAAGCATTCCGCTGTCATTCCCTTTCCCTATCATATTCCCGCTCCCAACATTTTGTCCTAACCCACACACCCCCTTACCTATGTAGTCCGTCCCCTGATTCCCGCCCCGGCCAATGGTGGTATCTGGCCGGCCACTCTTGTCCCACCCTACCATGGTCGGCAGTGGCTAAATTTGGTTGCCAACCCCAATATGAACCCCCTTTAATACCCCTAAACCCATCCATCCTGGAGCTGTGGTATCAAAATGGCGCATCGGCGCTAATTGGAGTCAGTGGGACTCGCCACTCAAGCCAACCAGCCAAGCCTTCTGGCGCGAGTGTCGTGAGAGCTATTTTTCGAGGCCGGTGGAGTTTAGTCGCATCTTACGACAGGCGTTCTTTACTACGAGTAAATTCCCTAAGTTATCCTAACCCACTGAGGTTTTGGAGCTTACAGCTTACTTCTGAATTTCAGAAAAAGCGGAAAGTTCAAGCGGCTACAGCTTCATCGATTGTCCTTTATGCGTTCAGCAAGGGGAAAACAACAGGTTATAATAAAACAAAAATTTCATTTCCAAACACACAACTGGTTATATACAAAGGCAAAGCTAAATTAAGTAACTAAATTCTTCGACAATCTTTGTTCTCATTTCCGCCCCAAGTCAAACACGTCGCACAGTGGGGCAGCTTCCATACATTCAGCGGAAAAAAATAGAAGGAGTTGTCGTAGGGCTTTGAAATTTTGCACACAGGTTATATATGAGCTAGTTAAGAAAATCTCCAAAAATGGTTGAAATCCGTAAACTCCTAGGGGTACCTCCCTTGGACCTATAGTAAAAAATTAAAAAAAAAAATTGAAATACAAATTTTAATTTCAGCTCAACAAAGTAAGATATCTTTACGAAACTTTGCATATCAGTTACCCTCATAAAGGGCATGGCGGTACAAAAAATAATTGAAATCGGCCACTCCCTAGGGGTACCTCCCTTGGACCTATAGTAAAAAATAAAAATAATTTTAAATTCATACCTGTACTTAATTGTGAATAAAAGCGAAACGCGTTTATCGATTTTCATGAGTTATGTATCATTTTGTTCAGAGGTTATGCGACTTTACGTGAAAATGATAGGACTTTGAACTTTTTACCGTTTTCGATTTTTTATGAATTAAAAAAAAAAAATTTATTTTTAGGCAAAAAATGTTTTTTTTCTCCATACATTTATTTATAACTGCGAAACTGTTGCCTATATTGCGAAACGTTATATAAACAGATGAAAGTACTTGTAATTCCTGATTTTTCTAAATTTGTTTCAACAAAATCCGACTGGTGGTTCTTGAGTTATGTTAAACAAAAGAGCCTTATCAGAATTGAGTCGCGAATCAATTAGCTGAAAACTGTTGTACTGTATAATACAATAAATTGAGAGGGGGCACCTGGGGGCACTTGAAATTGATTAAAAATGTAAAAACAGATATGAGACAATGTATTAGTAGTGATTTCCAACTGGAGGCAAGTGGAGCTAAAATTGCAGGTCCAAATGTTTGCACAAAAAAGGGATTTTTGTTATATGTTCATAAAAATAAACAAAAAAAAAAAACTTAAGTCTCTGCAGAGTTTATTTTTTCAATTTTAGTAGACTGAAATATTCTACTTTAAATAAAAAATAAAAAGGAAAACGTTAGCTCACATAATAAAAGATTATTCGTTTTGAAATTCTTATGTTTAAATTAAGTTAGTTCAGTAAAACATACAAGTACTGAGTTTGAGACGGCTATAAAATAAAACTAGCAGTCAGATCGGAGTAATTCTTTTTGATTTGGTTGTACCATTTAGTCTAAAATTCCAAAATATCACTGCATATTTCATGAAGAGTATGTTGACAATTTGACTTTTTTCCGCGAAATCCCCAGTGTGCGTCGTTTGTCTCGAAATGCACGGCAACGGACAAGTGACACCTAACAAGCCACGCTAATGCCAATGTGACGATGCAAATGCACATGGATGCATGAATGAAATGAGCAGTGAAAAGAAGAAAAAAAAAACAAAGGATATGCTTGGGGGCAATGAAGTAATGACTCACAGTGACTAGAGCTAGAATCAAATTGTGCCTGCTTGCTAAGCGGTCCGATAGAAATGCTACAATTGCTGCGTTTATTGCTAATGTCCGATTCGATGTTCATTTTATTGTAATTTTTTCTTTGTTGTTGTTGTTGTTATTTTTGTTGTTGATGTAGTTGTTGTTGCTCTTGTTGCTTATAAATTGAAATCAAATTCCTTTCGTTACTTTTGCTCTGTGTGTGCTCTAGTGTTGTTGTTGCATATAAATTTCACAGATAACAGTAATAGCTCGAATACGTACATACATACGTGCAAACTGTACCAAAATGTTTCGAGTGCAGCAAAATGTGATCGCTTGTGATCTCTTGTGATCGCCGATTGCTGATCTCCTATTTCCATTCGCCGTGTGTCGCATTTCTCGGATATTTGTCGCCGCAAAGCCTTTAGTTTAGCATTGCATGCGACAGCGAGAGCATGACTTTGGTAATGATTTGCATTGCTGATACTTGGATTGTATGTAACTGCAATGTGTACATGAGAATATTTATCAGCACAACAGTCACTCGACCGTTCGTAAGTTTGTTCACCGTCCTTTTCTCCTTTTCTTTCCGTCATTGAGTATTCGATTTAGTTTTAGAAAAGCTTAGTTTATTATTCGCGCTGTATTGTGCCATCATGTTGTCCTCATTTAGCTACAGAAAAATTGATTTAAACTTAGCTTAGGTGGAGTGGGCATAGCGATTAAGACAAAAAAAAGTTTGGAAAACATTTGAGATTGAATAAAAGTTGAGTGACGCTGGTGGGTGTAGTTTTTCTAGCCAACTTTCGGTGAGTGGCGAGAAAGATACAGATGGTGGGTGGGTCAGTTATATTGATAATATCTTTATTTAAATTACGTTAAATTTCTATCTAATGTGTTGATGTGTTGATTTGTTTGTTATACAAGCATGATGGCGATTCACGTTGTGATCGTGTGACATTTTAATGTTTAGACAGATATTCACGATAGCACGCAACGAAAACTCTTAAAATATACACAAGTGATAGGAGATTATTATTTGCTAGCTTAATGGGAAAAAATGTTTCATAATTAAATCGCTGCAGTGCCACATTTGCCATCAATTGAGATCAAATAGGCGGAAGCTGGAAAAAATACAGCATATTTTAAGGCGCATTCAAGTTTGATTATTGCAAATTGCCAGCAGCAGTAAATGACAGGCGAATGATTTATTTATGTACCCTGCAAAAATTGGTATAACGAATTTGATCAAATAAGGCGAGAATAAGGCATCTCTCAAATAGAAAGAGAAGAAATTAGATTGTGTGAGCAAGCATGGGCACAGAGATCGAAATGTGCTGCGAGCGTAAAAAATTGTATACACAAACACACACACAGCGATTGCCACACACACATATAAAAAGAGTAAAACGAGCGCTTACGATGGGACTAGGTCATTATCTTCTTCTTAATCATCATCATCATCATCATCATCTTTTCTTCTTCTTCTTCTTCTTCTTCTTTTTTCTCCTTACTCTTCTTCTTCTTCTTCTTACTCTTCTTCTTCTTAATTGGCGCTTAACCCTCTAGACTATAGACGATTCTAGCCGAGTCCAAAAAAGCGCGCCAGTCGTTTCTGTTTCGTGCTGCCTGGCGCCAATTGCAAATACCAAGTATGTCAGTACCTCTATCCAACTGGTCTTCCCAACGCAGTGCAGGTCTCCCTTCTCTTCTGTCTTTAGCGAGTCTCGATAGAAATACTTTCTGGGCCTGAGCATCTTCATCCATTCTCACGAGATGACCTGCCTCAGGCAGCCGCTGGATCTGTATTCGCTGAACAATGCCGATTTCTGCGTAAAGCTCGTACAGCTTACCATTAAATCTCCGTTGATAGCCGGCATTGCTGACGCGCAAAGGTCCATAAATCTTCCGATGAACTTTTGACTTTTTCGAATACTCCAATTGCCATCTCATCTGATTTTGATTTCGGACATACTTCTGCGCCGTATTTGAGGACTGGAACGATGAGCGTCCTGTAGAGCGTGATTGTTGTTCGTCCAGAGAGGACTTTACTTTTCAAGGATGGTTCCGGGTCCACGTAAGTGAGGGAAGTTTCTGATTGCCATCCACCTGGGGGTAGCCAGACCGATTATTTTGCATGCGGAGCAAGCATCTCATGAGTCATGACTTCCTCGCTGTATCCTCTGGATAGCTACCGAACATCCGTTTGGTGGTGAACTAAAGTGAGAAGGCGATAACTCGACAAGACTACTCCTACATATTCGGTTTAAGGGCTTGTTGAGCGGAATAACTGCAGCGTCTGCTCAACGAAAGGTGCGGATGCAAGCGCGCGTCTATCTTGGGCAAGCGGCTTGCTATATAAACGAGTCACAGACAATTAGAACTTCCGCAGTGCGGGTTGTGTGACGGGCTTGAGTTCCATCACATAAAAAACGTATCCAATAAAAAGAAAGGCGATTGCCGCTTAGAAAAAATAGTCCCTGTTGTTTCAAAAATGTGAATTATCAAGCTAAACCAAAAACTTATACTTAGAGTTCCTTAAGTAAGAATTATTATAAGGCTACTAAAAAAAATTTTTCAATTTTTCTTAATTATAAACTGGCCAATAGCTCATATAAAATTCACATAAAATAATTATAAGGCTTATTTAACTTCTCATAAGCCTTTATTATAAGCAATGTGGTAAGCCTTATTTGCTATGGCGTACAAATCTTATTATAAGTTATTTAAACTCCCTTATTATAAGTCATTATCAAAGCCTTATTTCCTATGATGAATAAGCTTTAGGAATAAGGTTTCCTCTCACAGAAAGAGAGAGAATGAGAATTTCTTATGGCCTGTTGGTGTCAACAGAAGCAAAGAAGCCTTCGTGCACACAACTGACGTCGCTTAGAAATTTTAGGCATTATTTTATACACAGTAAAAATTTTAGTTTAATTTTAATACTATTTTGGTATTTATATATAACAATGCTAAAAAGTATAAAATTAAAACCATTCTGGTTTAAAAAAAAGAAGAGAATCTGAGAGACGGAAATTATTCTTAGTGTCAAATTAATATTTTTTTGGAATTAAATCAAAACCAAATTTTGATTATTTTTAGAATATTTTTGGTATTAAAAATAGTTGAAATGGTATAAGATCAATCCGAAAATTGGAATAAATTTTATACTTTTTTGGATAAAATAAACCCCCATAAAATTTCCAGTGGATATACCGCAAATAACCCTTTATCCCAAAGATTAATGAAAAATTGAATAACGTTAACATTGTTTATTTATGCACATAAAAATCCAAAACAAACATTTGCCCCTAAGTTTTCACGAGCAGCAAACACTAAAGTACCTTATACATATATCGAGCCCTAATCCCCATAAATGTGTATCCAACAAAAACTAAATTTTACGGAACTCAGTTTAGTTTCTTACTTCGAAACTGCATATTTCACAGCTATGAAATTTTTGGGAGTTGATGCATGTTATAATAAATTGTTGATTTCCATAAAAAAGCTGAAATCGATAATTTTGTTGGGTACACTTTTATGGCAGTTAGGACTCGATATATGTATATACAAATTGTCAACTTTTACACCAATATTTTGAAGATATCCATGGAAATTTCAGCACCGTCGCGGTTTTTCAATGATACTGCAAGAGAGACCTTCAACTGCCTTATACCTGTAAAAATAAAGCAAAATTTACCCTCAGCTATTTTATTAATTTCCTGCATTACTTACTTGATTCAAATATTTCATGAGGCGTGAAAAATTCGGGCCATTTATTTTACTAGATTTATTTACTCCTTCTTATTGCACTTTTAGAAACATTTTGTTTATTTGTTTTGACTTTTTTTGATAATTTTTTTTTAATACTTTTTTTGGTTTTGATTCCAAACCAAAAATACTTTGATGGTAATATAATTGAGAAAGAGAAATTTTTTTATACTTTTCAAGATTTGGTTTTAAATCATAAATGACTAAACTTCTTTAGAGAGAATTTTAATACTTTTCAAGGCTTTATTTTGAAACTATTTTGGAATAAATAAAATTGTAAAACTTTTCATAGTTTCAAAATAAGACATTTTGGCATTAAAATTCAAATTTAATTCCAAGAATGATTAAACTAAATACCAAATGATATTAGAAATAAACTATAATTTTTTACTGTGTATGCCTTATCATCATCTGAAATAAGATAAGGCGTAAGTATATGTATGTCTGTTCTCCGCTCCAAATGACATCGCCACACGTTTTCTTGACAGCAGCAATTTGTTTGTGCGCATGTACATTAGGGTGTCCCGTTCATGTATGAAAAAAAGTTTTTTTCGAGCTACGCTATCGCAAGAGGTATCAAAAGTTGCGTAATTGAATACAGATCACAATAAAGGTAAAAAACCCGGAATTGAATTCGATCTTGAGGGCTCTACCGAGATCTGAAATTTTGTTAATTTCATATATTTAGAAACCGAAACTTTAGAGCTAAAATAATAAAAATGTCATACTCAAAAGTTATTTTATTATTGAGATTAACCATATAAGTACAGAGAAACAAATTTATTGCATTTAATTAATTTAAAAAACTTAGAATTCAAATATATTTTTGTGTCCAAATTTTGGTATTTCTGCTTGAGATTGCGACTATAATATTCCGTTGAACCAGTGGGGATATTTTCGGCTTCCGTCCGCGTGTTTATACTTTTGGATTATATTTTTCAGCATTTTCCAATATTATTTCAAAGCAATTTCACATTTCGTCAATTTTCCGGCACGAAAAACACTTACTTTGGAGATTTTTTCTTTTTGCTATAAGTTGAATAGTGCAGAGGTTTCCTCGATCCATTCTGATTCCCTGATGGCATTATAGGGTTAAAAACCTAGTATATTATAAAACTTTATTTAATATTCAGTGAATTAGTTTTTTATTATCTACAAAAATCTCCACCCTTTCGAAAAAAATTTTAATTGAAGTTTGGTGTCCCTATTATTTTTCACAAGCTGAAACGAACTCACTCCACATAATCATCATCAATTATGAAACGACGCAACAAATGGCCGATTAAATAACTGCTCCGTACTTCGGAGACATCTGAGCAAGAAATTAATGTATAAGTTTTGACCATTGTTTAGAAATTGAAGCAGGATCGATCTTTGAAATATTTCAAGGCAAGTGTCCCTATTATTTTTCATATGACTGTACTACCTAAAAAAATTAATTGAATAAAGAATTTTTAACTGAATTATTTTTAAAATTGAAAAAAAAAGTGCTGCAAACCTGTTCTGTGTTCAGGGGATTTTTGTTTATCTGATATGACTTTCGTTTAAATAAATAAAATAAAATAATTTTAACATAATTCGTTTTAGTAAAGTACATTATTCATATAATTTTAATTGCGAATTCTGTAAGGCTGCCAAAGAAAAATGTGTACACCTATTTTAGTGTCAATATGTGTATATTTGAATTTGATGGATTTTTTTTTGCATGTTAGAAATAATAAAAAATAACATATCGTTATGAAGTTAAAGCATTTTATTTTATATGAAGTTTTAATAAATGATACATAAAAACAATATACATATATTATTCTGTTTTTACGATCCAAATTTTCTTGAACTCGCGGGAACACTGAACGTATGAAAACCCATTTTGCGGTGACAATACTACATACTAGTACACTCGCCCAGGGCTTGTAGTCTCTTCTAAATCTTTTCTGATTCCAGAATATTCGTAACGTTATAAAATTAAACTTTAGGCAAATAAGAACTTTATGCTTTAGTTAAAGAACCGTATTGTTTTTTTTTAACGAACTGATTCTCTACGATTGAAAGGCAAATAAAATGCAGAAGCCGAAAAAAACCCATTGTAGAAAATATGTGTATGTACGAGTATTTTCATTGTAACTACATGGAATTCAGATTTTTCCACTTAAAAGTAAGTTGCATAAAAAATTAAGCAAATAGAACTTATAAGAACGAAAAGAATTACATAGCAAGCATGCAAACAATATGCGGATGTAATATATGTTGTGGTGAGTGGGCGTTCTGCATGAATGACAAACCCGCAAAACTTTGAAGATCGGTAGAGCCCTGAAGATCTAATTGTATTTAGTTTTTAAAACTTGTTTCGTAATTTGCGATCAAAACCGCAAATTTTGAGGGGTCTTGCGTTAAGGAAATCCAAAAAAAATATTTCGGGACACCCTAATGTACATATATATTTTAGCTAAGGCGCATGCGCATCTATGTTTTCGCCCATTTCGTTCATTTAGTGACATTAATAAGACTTAAAATTGCTGTTGCTGCCGTCGCGTGCTGTTGACAAGGACAGAGTGCAGCGTGTATTAATAGAGGAGCTTAGAATTGACAGAAAAGAAATACAGACATACATATGTATATAAAATCAAATAAATTGAATTGCAGCGCGGTGTAGAGGAACAGAAGCAGCAACAAAGTGGGCGGTGCAAAGGCGGCAAAAGCAACCATTTTTGCAGCTACATATATACGCGTACATATGTTTTCTGGCGGCAGAAAGTTTAAATGACCAACTCAATAATCATAATGGCAAGCGCTCCAATAACAGAAGCAACAAAAATGACAATAAAAGCAATTTACAGCAAGCTGGTGGCATGCAACAAATGCGGCCGCTGCTGCTTTTGCTGGTTTTTTTTTTTTTCTGTTGTTGCGGCTGCCACAACGGATGTTGTGGGGCGTGTTGTTGGTCGGCTGTGTTGCAGTAATCGGCTTCTAATTATTATTTATTGCTGCTATGCTTTGACGTCAATTGTTATTGCTGCCACTGTCGCTGGTGTGCTGTTGTTGCTGCTGTTGCTTTTTAGTTGTCTTTGCTGTTAAAATTGCAGCCGCGTGCGCGTTACATTTTAAAATTCCAATGCTGTGCGCATGCGCTGACAAAAAAATGTGCGCACAGAATTACAAATGCAATGCGTTTTTAATATACAAACCTAATATTTTCTGATTTAGTTGTTGCTGCTGTTGCTTTATTATTATTTGTAAACTTTTTTATTGTTGCTCTTGTTGCTTTATTAATATTTGTAAATTTCTTTTATTGTTGCGGTTATTGCTGCTTAGGCGTTTTGCAAAAAAAAAAAAAATCTTCCTTAATTTTTTCTTCGTTAATTTTTTTTTTGCATTTTTAACGTTTTATTTTTGCCTCCACCTAATTTTGTATTATTAGCGCTCTTCGTAGCAGCAATTTTCTTATGTTTAATACACATTTGGCCGCAAAATCGATTAGCGAATGCTTGCAACAACAGCAACAGTAGCAAAAACAATGAAAGCCGCAACAACAGTAGCAAGAGCAAAACAACAACAATAATAATGAAAGCAGCAACGAGCTGCAACCGTATCAACTGTAGCAACACCCATGAGATCCTGTGATTACGGCGGTATATGAGAGCGAGCGTAGAGAGTGCAAAAAAAAAAAGAAAATTAAAATAATTTGTTGCAAAAAATGTTTAAAAAATATATATGTATAAAATACAAAAATAAAAAATTGTGAAAAGATATTAAATTCATAAGCGCGCTGGTCACGCTCAACACTTGCAAGTTGTACGCCGAAAACACAAACAACATGCGCTGCGCAGCATGTGGCAGCGCTACTACAGACTTAACTGGCTACAGTAGCGAAAAAAATATTGGCACACTGAATTTTGTTTAGCTTGAGCATTAGCGCTGGCGAGACTTCGACACTGTTCAGCGAATAAAGATCCAGCGGCTGCGTTGAACAACTCAGATCGTAAGAATGGTCGAAGGTCCTACGGCCCTGAAAGTATTTCTACTGAAACCAACTAAAGGCAGAAGAAAAGGGAGACCTTCACTGAGTTGAAAAGACCAGGTGAATACTGACTGGTACCCCCTTGGTCTTTACAATTGGCACCAGCCAAGACAAAACAGAAGCGACTGGCGTACTTTATTGGCCTCGGTGATGATTACGCGCCAATTAAGAGAAGATAATGAAGATATGAAACTCTGCGACTTTAATTGATGCAAACGGTTCCATGTTCCATGGTCCTAATCTCCGTTTGTACAGCATTTTTTTTTGCGCGTTTTCATATGAGCCAATAGTTTTGCTCGCTAGTGTATAAAATGTAAATATGCACACAATCACTTTGTGCTGTCTTGTTTGCTTTACAATTTACTATAAGTATATTGAGTTATATTTTTTATATCTACATTTTATTTTTTTTTTTTAATTTTAATTTAATATAAATTGTTTTTGTGAGAATTTGTGTGCTTAAAATTTTAGTTTTTTTCGATTAATGCATTTAGTTTTTCGTTTTTTTTTTTGTAACTGTTTCTCTTTTTCAATTTGCTATTAAATTTTATGTAGCAGGAAATCCGCAGCATTTGGCGGCGTATATGTGTCGCGTCAGCCAATCAAGCGTATCCAAAGCGCATGCGCATGCGCATGAGTGCAAGCGCTGCAAAAAAACACAATCACTTGATTCTTGTTGCACTTGTTGTACTGCAAAAATCAGTTGAGTGAAAATGCATTTAAAGTATGTCAAAATTATTAATCGAAAATCATTTGACAGCTTAATCGTTTTGGTATTGCTGGGCCATTTGGAGTTTGGCATAGAGTTTATGAGTTTTTGTGGCTACGAAAGGATAATATTGAGAATTGCGGCTGTACTTGAGATGTGAGTGAGACTAGCGAAATTTAATAGTGTCGCGCAGCACGTCACCCAAGTGTGTGGGAGACTGGGGAAGTGCTTAGTATTGTTTATCTGTATTGAGTTCCAGACAGCAAGGGAATAGATGGTAATGAAAAAGTTGATGAGCTGACAAAAAAAGATTGCGGCTCTTGGAGCAAAACACTTCATAGGCATTTCGAGCCAACTCAGTTAAATTAAGCATAGATTGGAAGGTAATGAACCATTGTCATACCTCCATACTCAAGACCATTCGAAATCACCCATCGGGTTATCGCTTACCGATAAACATTTTCAAAAGGAATTATGAAATACTAATTCCATTTAGAGACTATTGGGCCAGAAGTTCTCCTGCTCCGAACAATGATATCCACACCTACACCGATGGATCTAAGCTTAATGCTAGCGTGGGAGGAGGAGTCTCTTCAGCCCATGGCAGGCTAAAAATCTCATTTCTCTTATCTGATCACTGTAGCGTCTTCCAGGCGAAGGTAGCGGCTTCCAAGCGAAGGTAGCGGCGATAAAGCAGGCGCTCGAGTTGCTGAATGCTCTTGGGACTGTCACATGTAAATTAAGAAGCATGGAATATTACCGCAAACCTCTAATGGAGATGGCTGAGTAGTTTGCCATTCAGTTTGTATGGGTGTCTGGATATTTTAATATACCGGGAAAAGAGATGGCAGATGAACAATGTGCAAGTGGCGAGAGGGGGGTACATTCGCTCCATTTTCACGTGGAGGTTTCTAGGTATGCTGCTCGCTCATACTCATTATGAAGGGGTTCTACTTTAAAGAAGCGGAAGAAAAATAGCATTGCTTGAGTACTTGCAACCATACTAGGCTCGTTTGCCCTAACTGAAACCACAGACGGACCAAAAGTCTACCAGCACTCGGCAGGCCCGAGCTAGCACTAATTACTGTGCTATTAACAGGCCATATAATCCTTGGAAAGCTTCTGCATACTCCATATTACGATTACTGTAGGGCCTGTGTGCATGAACTGGAGCCCGAAACAGTAAAACACCTGCTGTGCGATTGCTCAGCACTAAGGAGGTGGCGACTGAAGCATTTAGGGACCGAGGAGATCTATTGCAATTGGAATTCAAGAAAACTCTAAGATTTGCGGAGTCCATATGATGGTTCGATTGAGGGGGGTCTACGGATCGACGTGGTATCACAATGCGACCTTCGGGGCCTAAGTGTGCTATGTAGAAACTAGCAGTCACTGCAACCTAACCTAAACTAGGTACTAAACAGACCTGGGTAATATAAAGTACCAGTACGACCTGTGACAAGTGCATTTTAAAGGAATTGTACTGGTACTGGTACTGGCATCCCCAAAATTTTCAAGTACAAGTATAAGTACAAGTACAAGAAATTGAAAAATAATTGAAGTTTTAGCAAATACTTGAAAGTATTTGAAAAGAATTGAAAGTACTTGAAAAGAATTGAAAAATGTACTTGAATCGATTTTTCAATTCTTTTTAAGTACTTTCAATTAATTACAATCTTGAAAGCAATATTTAAAAAAAAATTTGGAAAATAAACGATATTTTATATTTTTTACATGTCGCTTTTAGTCCATATTATGTTTATTTAACAAAATGCATTTGAAATTTAACACAAATAAATAATTAAATTTAATTTAAAACAAAAAAAAATAATCTAACATAAATAAAATTATAAGAAAAAATATAATGTATCTTAATCCTAAACATCTAGAAAAACTGTCGAAATTCGACAGTAGGCGCACACCAGTTTTTTTTAAATATTGGTTTCAACTTGACGTTTCGTCGTCGATTAGAAGTAATTGAAAGTACTTGAAAAGAATTGAAAAATCGATTCAAGTACATTTTTCAATTACTTTCAACTCTTTTCAAGTACTTTGAAGTATTTGCTAAAACTTCAATTCTTTTTCAATTCCTTGTACTTGTACTTGTACTTGTACTTGAATATTCTGAAAGTACTTAGTATGGACTAATTACTTCCTGACCAAAATAAAAAGTATTTAAGTACGGAATAGTTCAATTACTACTCAGTATTACCCAGGTCTGGTACAAAACACATATGATGGACCAAGCGGATAAGGCATGGGAACAATCGCAGGGCTGTAGTGTATCCAGTACTATGTATGTATGCAAATCGCATGACCTGAAAACAAATACGAAATGGCATCGCATGCAACCAAAATGGGACTAGTTGGTGATGGTGAATGTGGGGGCTGCTGATTACATGCAGAGATGGCAGGGCATGTTCTCTGTTCTCTTCGGCTACTAGGGGTGGTATTTTTAATCATCTTGTATCAGTAAACAAATTAGGCGTAAATAAACGTTAGGTAAGCATTTGGCAAAGGCATGGGTTTGCTTTCTATTTTGGGTACTGACGTTTAATTAATGGTTATTTATGTTCGTGAGCTTATCTTGTAACATTAGGGACTTTCACAGTCTATGTATGTATATGAGGCTGGCCAATGGTCAGCCAAATTAAAAGTGGGAGGTTGTAAGATTTAGATGAATTGCAAACAAATTTAATATTCTATTTAACAAGTTTTTAATACCCAAATTCGATTTCGCTTAAGCCTAAGTCGGCTTCCTCCAGCAGCTGTTTGTATCTAACCTTTTATGAACACCTGCGTAGATACATACATAAACATATTTTTCAATTATTTAAACAAAATCTTATATGATTGTGCAATAACACTTGTTTTTGGTTATTTCTTTCTTTGCAAATTTTATGGCGCAATTAAAGTGAACAACATACACATGTGTATAGATTTTTTTATTTTAATTTTAAATATTTAACATTTATTTAACATGGAAATTTTAATTTTACGATGCGATTAACATTTAGCTATTTCATTGCATGTACAAACATATTTATTTATTTTTATTTAAATTTTGCAAATTTTATTTTGTATTTTTTGTTTTTTTGTTTTTTTTTTGCATTCTGTGATAAACTTTTTTGGAGCGTTTGCAAATTTGCAAATGGCATGCTAATAGCTAAAGCATTCGTTGGTGTTGTTGCAGATGGTGGTGTTGTTGCTGCTGATGTTGTTGTTGTTCTTGTTGCTACCGTTGCTCTGTTGCTGCTGCATAAATTGACTGCATTTGCAGCGCTTTCCTATTTGGCTTGGTCTCCTCGTCCATGGCATTTTTCGGCGCGTTCCTCGTGTTGCGCATAAATATTTTTGCCTGCAATTGTATGTAAAAGTTTAGCTACTGGCTGGCGGCGACGACTAATAACGGTTTATATGCCTCAAAAAAAAAAAAAAAAAAAAACTAAAAACAAAACAGCATTAAAACAATAACCAACGACTACTCGTGCGCGCCACCGTGGCATTATGCAAATATATTTTATTATTATTGTTTAAGGCGATTCGCACACATTGGCGCAAACAATGCCAACTCTGCGCTGACACGGCAAATGAACAAAGAAGCGCGCGCTGGCTGGCTGGATGGTGAACGTACATATATATGTGTATATGCTGACCCAAATGGAGCTTGGGGGCTGCTGTGCAGCTAGTGTTGTGTGGCATGCATGTGTTGCATGTGGCAAGCTGTTGGCAAGTAATTCATAAACGATTTTCGCTTTGCCAGCAAAAGCGTTGCCACGAAGTCGCATATGAAAGAAATTTGGGATGCTTGGGCAGCAGCGGCAGCATCGGTTAGAAAACTGCCGCCCTTCCCTTTCAGCCTTCAGCCAGTCAGCCAGATAGTCAGCTAGGCTAGTCATATGCTGATTGCCTTGACATTGCGCATGCGTGCTTTGCAAGCATGTTTTCGGCGTCGCACAATGGGATTTTTTGGCCAAAAATAAATTCGAAATTAAAGTAGTGATAAATAAATATTTTTAACTGCAATCGACAGATATCTTATGGGACAAAAAAAAGCCCATGTAAAATTTTTTGAGTTCCGTTTCGTTTAGCCATACAGGGTGCTCAAAGTTAAACAAAAAATATGTCATATGAATTATGAATTTTATGACCTGATACGAAAAGCTCTATCTAAGCCATTTATCGACGTATATATGTGGTTTTGACAGCTAAATATAGAAAATGACCTTTACTTTTCTAGGAAGTAATCTCGTTTCTTCTAACTTTGAAACCTGATTTTATATGATTTTTCAAATACTGATAAAAAAATATAGAAAAAAATTTTCTTCGTCCACTTTAAGGAATAAAATAAAAAAAACAAAAAAAAAGGTATCTTGGTTTTTTTTTTTGTGTTATGAACTAATATATTCTTTATCAGATCACATTAACAGATATTAATTTCACGCGCGCCTTCGCTTGTTTTAATTATTCTCCTAACTGGCTAAAAGTGCATTTTTCAAATTACATTTATAATGACATATTCAAAATTAAAAAAAATAAAGTGTATAGAAGATCTATCATCCAATTTACATCTGTAATATAGAAAATGGTTCACAATATGAAATACAGCAGCTCATTTTTGAATTAGCTATATAGATTCTATTATATATTGTTTTTTTTGCAGGGTAAAAAAAAATTCAAAAAAATTCCAAAAGTTTGAAATCAAATAAAAAAAAAATAAAAAAAAGGTCTCCTCAATTTTTTAATATATGTTCACCCCAAGTGTGCTTTATAACCCCCCACGGGCGCTCTTGTCACTAATTCATATTTTTCGACGAGGTGTATTTGCGCGCTATCACTATGGATGTACATATATATGTACACATGTGTAGCTAGAGAGAAAAGCATTGATGAGCAGTTTTGACATGTTTATGCTTTAAAATCGCTAATATATTAACTAATGCAATTTTATATAGAATATTTACATATATACTTACTTTTGTCCTATTTACTTCAAAAGTATCATAACTCAAAGACGCGAGTTTTCAGGTAAGGATGGGTATGCATGCATGTGTGTGTATGTACATATATGTATGTGCATTATATGACGAAATTTCGGTCTGATATAATGAAAATTTAGAGTTTGAGATCAAAAAATTATCTGTGCTATATGTATTATTGATGTACATATATATAGCGATCGAAAACTTAAAGGGCTTTTCCGTAAAATCAGCTTATTAAGGTTTGATAGTATAGAAGTAAATGAGCGATATACTAACATTTGCTGCTTTTTATACCAGCCATGAACATGAAATAGTGTTATAACTTTGTGCCGAAATACTATGTATTTTTATGTAAAGTTTATCATTTGTCGGAATCGCCCAAATCCAGTATAAAGTATAGCTCCCATACAACGGATTGTTCATATGTACAAGATAAATTTGAGTATTTGTAACTTATGCAATTAAACAGATAAAATTTAATTTCTATCATTCATAAATGGTATAAAGTCTTTGGTACGCATAAACTTGTTGATATTTGCATTTATCTATTTCGTCTCCCACCTGTGCCGTTACCTTATAAATGGGAGTTTACGTGGGGATCCAAAACCTAAGAGTTTTTAAATAAGTATACATAAACGTCACATAGATAATTAAATAAATATTTTTGAAATAGTTACAAATATATGCTTATACATATATATATAATTGCCCCTCAGCATTCCAACTGAATTAGTTTCGAAAATAAATGCATTTTAATGGTTTTTCGCGGCACCCGTTATATGGGGGGTGGGAGAATTTGTCATCAGATTAAGTTCATTTTTACACCATGTACTAATATTCATCAAAGAAGCTTGCATACTGAATTTCAGCATTGTAACTTAATTAGTTTCCAAAATAATTGCAATTTAATGGTTTTTCGCGACACCCGTTATATGGGGGGGTGAGAGAATTTGTCACCAGATTAAGTTAATTTTTACACCATGTACTAATATTCATCAAAGAAGCTTGCATATTGAATTTCAGCATTGTAACTTAATTAGTTTCCAAAATAAATGCATTTTAATGGTTTTTCGCGGCACCCGTTATATGGAGAGTGGGAGAATTTGTCATCAGATTAAGTTAATTTTTACACCATGTACTAATATTCATCAAAAAAGCTTGCATATTGAATTTCAGCATCGTAACTTAATTAGTTTCCAAAATAATTACAATTTAATGGTTTTTCGCGGCACCCGTTATATGGGGGGTGGGAGAATTTGTCATCAGATTAAGTTCATTTTTACACCATGTACTAATATTCATCAAAGATGCTTGCATACTGAATTTCAGCATTGTACCCTAATTAGTTTCGAAAATAAATGCATTTTAATGGTTTTTCGCGACACCCGTTATATGGGGGGGGTGAGAGAATTTGTCACCAGATTAAGTGCATTTTTACACCATGTACTAATATTCATAAAAAAGCTTATTTTCAAAATTTCAGCACTCTAGGTCCATTTTTACTATTTATGGCCGTTTTTTGTATGAAACGTTCCCATTGTGCGTCGGTTTTTTGTGTTGCTGGCGTTTGCAGACAAATCGTTGACGCATCATTTTTTTTGACTGGTTGTTTTTTTTTCACAAGACACGGGCTCATTTGCTTACAACTTCTTTTTTCTTCTTTTATTTAAATGCAGTTTTTTTCTATATTTTAAATTTATTTATTGTGTTGTTGCAATATGCATTTGTGCCACACGAAACAGGCGTGCCAACAAACATTGCTTGCGTGCCTTTGCTTGTAACACATGTGTGCATATGTGTGCCGCGCTTCTACGCTGAAGAATGTCGCAATATTTGCAATTCATTATTTTGGGGAATTTGAAGGTTTGCATGGAGGATGGGAATGTTTGTGTCTTCATGTGTATATTTTTGTTGTTGTTTTTTCGCCTTTTGTTTGATGCGCTGGCGACTGACAGGCGACAACGACAAATTGTTTTATGCAGCTGGCTGAGCGTGTGCAAGAATTAGTAAGTGTCTAGCATGGCATGAATAATAGAGAATCGATTATTGCTCATATTTGGGAATAATGCTTTTGCGAAGTGAGCTGCGTAGCCTTTCTTTGTATTTATTAATTTTATTTAGGAATATGCTAACTTTGTAACTGTCTGTTGAAATTTTGAGCAAAACGTGCTAACTCCATTAAAATTATTAATGATTAAATTTTTTTGATTTGTTAATTTTAGTGCTTAATTTAATTGTCTTACGTTAATCTAGGATATCATAATCAATAAAATTCAAAAATTATAAAAAATAATCATGATTAATAATCATTAAGAAAGTAATAAGAAATAATTTTACAATTAATATAATTCAATTTTTTTTTTAATTTTGTGATTGTTTTCAATTACCTGATTATTTTTAATTAATAATTAAAATAAAAAAATTAAAAAATAATAGTCCTGATTAATAGCCATTACAAAATAATCACATAATGAGAATTAGTCAAAAAAATATTAATTGTGTGATTATTTTTAATTGCTTAATTTTTGATTGCATATTTGCTTTTCACTGTTTGATTGCTTTAATTTGCTTGATTATTTTGATTTATGTGATTGTTGAGGCCTAGTGTACATATGTATTAAAATCATGCACCTTAAAGGGTTAACACACATTACTTATTGTATTTTGTTTTATGCTATGTTCGTTATATACATTACCTACTCAATGCTTGTATTCAGCTCTCTACTTTTTTTATTTAGCATCTAATTAGAAGTGCTCACGACCACCCGCGAAAAGAAAAACTTCGCTTCCATTGTAACAAAGCAGTGAAATAAAGTACAGTGCTGAAGATTTATTATATTAATTATATTAAAATAATTAATCGTGTTTCATTTTATTGGAAAAAGCCGCTACGATTATTATTTCTTTTAAAATATTTTAATACGATTATTTTCAATAGTTCCTGAAAATAATTGAAGCCTTACCATGAATTATTCACGAGCTTATATAAATCATAAACAAAAAATAAGAAAATAATTAATTGATTAATTAATTAATCATGCAATTAAAATCAGAAATAATTGAACGTAATAAAATAATTGTATTAATTGTGCAACTAAAAAACCAAAAGTAATCAAATAATCGTTTTAATCATGCAATTAAAAAAATAATAAAAAACTTAAATTAGTCAAATAATTGTTTTAATCATGCAATTGAAAAATCGGAAATAATTGAAAATAATAAAATAATCGTATTAATCATGCAATTAAATCAATCTAAATATAATTTAAAAAAATAATCATGTAACTAAAAAGTCATAAATAATTGAAAATAATTATATTCATCATGCAGTAAAAAAGAATTGAAAAATAATTGAAATAATCAAAATAATCATGCAACTAAAATTAATTATTAATCATTGGAAAAGTGAAAGTAATTGTATTTAATCATTAAAGAGTTACAAAAAAAAATGCTTGAATTAATAACCATTAAAATTTTTAATCATTAAAAAAAATTAGAAATAATTGAAAATAATCAAATGATTGTATTAAGCTTTTAATTAAATCAATCGGAATGTAATTGAAAAAAAAATCACAATAATCACGCAATTCAAATCATTTAATCGATTAATGAATACTTTTTTCATCTAATCAATTATTTGTCAATTAAAAAATTGAAATGTAATTGAATAAAATCAATCATGCAATTAAATTAATCGACTAATTAATGCATGATTAAAATGTATGAAACAGTAATTAATCGTTAAATGCTTTAATTAAGAATCAATAAAATTTTTAATCATACATAAAAAGTCTGTTTCGAACCATTGAGTTATTTATTTTTTTTTTTAAGCTTCTAAAGCTGTACTCCCCCTAAAACCATACTTGTCCTAATATTTGATGAATGATTTCGACAAGTTGTCTCCTCTATAATTTTCTGCCGGTGAAATAAATAGCTATAATTTCCGTTAATCCTAAAATCAAATACCAAACAAAGTAAGCTAAGTGCATATGTAGGTCGTCACTGTATATAAAATAAAAAATTTATCTAACATTTGTCAACTCTAAACAAAAAATCGCTCCGATTTCACCGATACGACCCTCACAAAAAAGCCACCATTTGCATGCGGCAATAACAAGCAAATACACAAAAGGCAAAAAACAAATGTTGCACAAACGCGTTTGCACCACTAGTATAGAAAGTGTGTGCTCCAATTAACGCACTGTATGATGAGATTTTCGCATTTTATTTACTTCATTTCGATATTCTTTATTTTTCTTATGAATTTTAATATCTCCGTATCCAGTTTGCCAAGCGGCAATGGATACCGTTAAAATTTCTATATTTTTGTATACGCACAACGTTTTATTGCTGTTTGTTTGTTGTTGTTGCCAAAAAAAAAAACTAACTAAAAAATTATCGTCGCGCCTGTCAGTGCTGCCTAATTGAATTGCAAGCCCCATTTGCCAGCCTATTCTTATCAGCACAAAAACAAACGGGCGCGGTATTCGGGCGGTCGATTGTTCGGTTCAAGGAAGAGGAAAGCGCACAACGATTTATGTATTGTTGCTGTTGTTGTTGCTTGAAAGGAATTAAATGTTCGTATATGGAAAATCTGACAGTGAAAACGCATGCGATAATTAATCCGTTGCGTTGCTGCTGCGTTCGGACTGTAGACTGCGACTGCGTGCATGGATGGCGGATTGTGTTGCACGGTCTTTTAGATGTTGCTACCACAGTAAGGCATAGGTAACTATGTGGAATGTTGATTTTATATGCACTGCATTTATTTGTTGTTGTTGTTTCTGTGGCAGCTGCATGTGATAGGCATTCGCATTTTTTTGGTTTTATTTGTAAATTTCTTTCCCCTGCCGCAACAGCATTGGTTGTCGAACGTGCAACATCAATTAAACATTTTTTGTTTGTGCCGATTGCAACGTTTTTTAATGTTTAATGGAAATGAGCATACTTGTGTTCTATTGACCGTTTCGTTGTTGCTGTAATTATGTGTTTACCTTTGCAGGCACTTTTCAATTCTCAGAATGCGTTTTGTGCGTTTCTTTTCTAATGTCATTTCAAATTTATGACTGCCATTTGAGTTGATGAGTTAAGGTAGCAAGAATTTGAATTTGTAGTTAAGAACTATAATAAGAAGCCGCACAGTTGTATCAAATTGCTGGCGAGATTATTATTTGTATAGTTAGTTAGCAGTGAGTTCAACTTTCAACTCTGACCATTTTACAATTCTTATTACGGTGTTTGCTATGCAAGCTATATTTGAAAAAGTTACAAAATACAACTAATTAATACCCTGTAAATCAGACATAAACAATCTTCATATGCCTTTTTATTGCAAAATAAAGTTTAAACAAAAATTTCCCTAAAAATTTCCTGTGAGGAAAACTTGATAGAGTTGAGTTTCTAGCGTAAAACAACTTTTAAAAACAAAAATTTCCCAAAAAATTTCCTACAAGGGTAATTTTGTAGAAATAATGGCCTTATGCATAAGGACTGAGCTCTTGATCAATAGACTCAACTCAGAGTCAATCTCAAGAAATAACCAAATAACTGAAATTGATTTGATAGCATTTCGTAAGTTGTTTTGAAAAAAAAATTTCCCTAAAAATTTTCTGGTAGGGAACTTTTGAAGAAATTGCGTATTAGTGTAAAACAAACTTTGCATATCCTTTTATAGCAAAATAAACTAAAAACGAAAAATTTCCGAAAAGATCCCATAGGGAAATTTTTTTTGAAATATTTTAGCGTAAAACATACTTCACATACCATTTTATCGCAAAATATGTTGAAAAATACATTTCCATAAAAATTTTCTTTGTAGAAATAGAATATCAGCGTAAAATAAACTTCACGTAACATCTTATTGCAAAATAAAGTAAAAACAAAAATTTCCCTAAAAATTTTCCATTAGGGAAATTTTGTGTAAATAACGTTTTAACGTAAAACAACCTTCAGATACTATTTTATTGCAAAGTAAAGTAAAAACAAAAATTTTTTTTAAAAATTACCATGAGGGAAATTTGGTTGAAATAACATTTTAGCGCAAAACAACCTCCTCATATCAGTTTATAGCAAAATAAAGTAAAAACAGAAAATTCCCTAAAAATTTCCTAAAAGGGAAATTTTTACGAGAACATAAATTTAAGCGAGAAACGATGTTTCGACCATGTTCTGCCATTTTTGCTTAATATAAGTATGTATCAATACCTGTAAATCAGACAAAAAAATTTTTCCATGCACTCTCACTAGCCCCTAAAAGCATGCAACGAAAAAAGTACGCCTGCAAACGACAAGTTTCAAGTTTTTTTAAGGAATACATACAAATGTGTTTTTAATTTCGCAGCATAAATAAGCAATTTTCGTGCTAGATTACAATTTAACCAAGTCAGCGGTTAACCAATGCTGGCAGAATAAAGCAATTTTGTGTAAACCAAAAAGATATATGAAGGAAATCACAGTGAAGCTATATAGACAACGTTTGCTCGCTTGCACATTATAATTAAGATTAACAAACAAAATTAGCTCATTTCAACGCTAATTTATCAATGCGTCGCAGCGCGCAACATCATGTTATTTAAATAAATTACTTCAAAACGAATCGGAATTGCCAAATAATGTATGCGCAGCAGTTAAAACCGCCATTTAAGCGATGCATCACCATGCACCATGGCGCGGCATGCAACAAAAATACAACTATCTACTTAAATTGATTGAAGCCCTGAAAGCGCAAAGGAAAAAAAAAAACAAAATAAAAAAAATTAGTGAAACCAAAAAACCAAAATTCCAAAAGCAGAAAAAAACATTGTTAAAACTAAAATTTCGCGTTGACCCACTTAAAAATCTGGCCATAGCATTGCCAAAAAGTGATGAACTCAAAGAGCAAGTAAAAAAGCAAGTAAATAAAGTGCAGATACAACAAGTGAAAAATCAACAGCAATCAGCGGCAACATTCAGCCGCGATGCCGCTGCGCTTCACTTACCGTTAAATTTGACTGGCTGTCGGCGCTGGTGCAAGTGGCAACCTTGCAATAATTTACCAACCAACTCTGACAAACCGCACCAAACGAAACCAAATGATGCGGTGATTTATGTGCGCTCAGAAATTTTGAGGCAGCCAAATTCGGTCATAGCAAAATCAGTCACAGTCACTACAAACGAAACGAAACGAAACAAACGAACATTTTCCAATGCCGGACTTTTAAAGTATGACCGCGGCGTTACGAATGTGTGATGTTCTTCGAATGTTTGTTGTTGTTCGTTGGTTGGTTGCATGCCGTTTAGTAGTGCATCAGTGCAATTTATTTGCACTTGAGGGAATTTAAAGCTTTTTGTTTGAGCTTTTTTTGCCTTGCGAATTCCTTGCTTGCGTTTTTTTCTGCTTACTGAGTTTAAAATGATTGCTGCACTTATACTTACATTCTATTTATCACTTTTGTGCTTTTTAATCAAAATAATTGCTGTGTAGTATAGAGAGTGGCGATTTTGCGAATTATGTGTTAATGATCTCTCACTTTCGCAGAAGTATAAGTAGTTAAGCAGCAAAATATTTTCTAAGGAATTTTAGCGGTAAGCAGTTGAAAAATGTCGATGGCTGGTGTAATTTGTCTTCGTTGCATGCTTTTAGGAGCTAGCGAGTGAACGAGAAAATGTTTATGGCTGATTTACAGTTATCGATACAGATATTAAGAAAAAAATGGCCGAACTTTGTTGTCCGCTTAAATATACATATGTATGATTTTATAACATTTCCCTGTGGAATTTTTTTAGGGATATATGTATTTGTTTTAACTTTATTTTGCACTAAAATTGTATGTGAAGTTATTTTACGCAAAAACATTATTTCTAAAAAAATTCCCCACTAGGAAATTTGTAGGGAAATTTTTGCTTCAGCTTTATTTTGTAATTAAATGGTATGTGAGGTTGTTTTACACTAAAATATTATTTTTTACTAAATTTCCCTAGTAGGATATTTTAAGGGATATTTTTGTTTTAACTTTATTTTGAAATAAAATGATATGTGAAGGTTGTTTACGCTAATACCATTATTTCCACAAAATTTCCCTAGTAGGAAATTCTTAGAAAAATTTTGTTTCAACTTTATTTTGCAATAAAATGGTATGTGAAGGTTGTTTTTCGCTAAGACATCAATTTTACAAAATTTCGCTTGCAGGAATTTTTTTGGGAATTTTTTGTTTTAACTTTCTTTCGCAATAAAAAGTATCTGAAGGTGTTTTTTCGCTAAAACATCAATTCTACAAAACTTCCCTAGTAGGAAATTTTTAGAATTTTTTTTTTTCAACTTTATTTTGCAATAAAATGGTATGTCAAGGTTGTTTTTCGCTAAAACATCAATTCTACAAAATTTCGCTTGCAGGAAATTTTTTGGGAATTTTTTGTTTTAACTTTATTTTGCAATAAAATGGTATGTGAAGGTTGTTTTTCGCTAAAACATCAATTCTACAAAATTTCCCTTATAGGAAATTTTTAGGGAAATTTTTGTTTTACCTTTATTTGGCAATAGAAAAGTATGAGAAGGTTGTTCTGCGCTAAAACACCAACTTTACAAAATTCCCCTCCACACTATCCCATCTACTTTCTATTGCCTGTTTGCTCTCTCCCACTCTATGTACATATGTACTATGTAGATATTCCACACCCAATCTGTCCAGCTGTCACGAACGAATCATGGATTTTTTTTCATTTTGTTCTTATTTCCATCAAATCATATTTATTTACTTGCTTTCCAAACAAACAATAGCTAAATTGCCATAAATTTTCTGTTCATCGTCACCATAAACGTTGTTTGATGTTGCACGTACTTATAGTCCAACTCTAATGCACCGTATGCGGATGCGTGTGCGTATGCGGATCTAAACGTTTTCTTGCGTGCGGCCCTGGCTGCTCCAGTGTATGCGTATGGTTGCGTCTGTCAATTACACTACATACATACATATCGTCGTACCATACGAAAACTAACATCAGATTTTTTGTGGCTGACGAAAAGTAAAAAGTTCAAGTTTTGGCCGACGAAAAGTAATAAAATCGAGTTTTGGCTGACGAAAAGTAATAAAATCCACTTTTGGCTGACGAAAACTATCAATTTCGTTTAAACAACAACAATTTTAATGTAAAAACAGTATATAATTACTGATACTTTTCGTCAGCCAAAAGTCGATTTTATTACTTTTCGTCAGCCAAAACTCGATTTTATTACTTTTCGTCGGCCAAAAGTCAAATGTTCTACTTTTCGTACAGAATTTTTTTATTGATAGCTTTCGCCAGAAATTTTAAATATGTTAGTTTTCGTATGGTACGACGATATATACAATTTCCGCCGTTGTTATTTTTGAAAATACATATTTTACTAATTCGCGAAAGATTCAATAAAATGTATAATGAATGAGGATTTATAATTGATATTAATTATGATAGGAAGTGTTATTGCCGTATATACGGAATACGTTAAAATTATTAAAAAAAAAAACGTTCCATTCGGGTACGGATCAATTCCAAATTAATAATAATATAATAATAATAATACACTTGCGCTATTATAACTCTGACGAGTTTTATGGCCGAGCTTCTCTCCAAATTCAAGAAGTGCTCCTTTTGTTTTTCCTAATTGGGTGGACCTACAGTTTTATGCCGGCTGCGAACGGCGAATGCATTTTTCGTGAGAAGCTTTTTCATAGCAGAAATACACTCGGAGGGTATGCCGCCCACTGCCGAAAGGTGACCAATATTTCTAAAAATCCAATAATTGGGTTTTAATTAATTAGAAACAAATTTTTTTTTGGAGTTTGTCTGGACTGGGGTCAAGGCCTCTGGTATAGCAGACGAGCACTCTACCCATTGCACCACATCGGCCATATTGCCAAATTGCTATCCGTTAATTTTTATGTATTGTAAGAATTACAGTTTCTTTGCCTTAAAATATAAGACTGAAAATTTTGGTTAATACAAATATGTATATGCACAACCCCTGAAATCTGGTGTTCTGTTATACCAAGGCGAAAACTCCCTATTCAAAAGATACTCACTTCACTTAATTATTTTTTTACAGTTAAACTTATTTAAGTTTCAATTATGTATTTAAACACGGGTAACTACATATGTATATGTAATTTAAATTCATGTACTATGTACATGGGTATGCAGATAGTAATTAACATATAATTAATAATAGAGGTTACCCGCGGGTTTCACACCACGTGCCTTTAAAAATATTAGCATATTGAGTTAGTCCAAAAAAGTTACATAGAAAAATATCATTCTTGACGTCAAAGATAGTTTTCTTATTTTTTTTTGTCCGTTGAGTACGTAATTATCTCATATGCCCAACACCAATTTTCAGTACCCTGCTATAAATATTTCAAGAGATTTTCGCTGTAAAAATTTCAGTCTGTATGGGAGGTGCCCATCCCTGCTTTACCAAGACCTAGCGTTTTTACCCGTTTAATACATAGTTATCTCACATGCCCTCACACCAGTTTTCAGTACCCTACTACAAATATATCCAGAGATATTCGCTGTGAAAGTTTCAGTTTGTATGGGAGGTGCCCATCCTTGCTTTACCAAGACCTAGTGTTTTTCCCGTTTAATATATAGTTATCTCATATGCCCTCACACCAGTTTTCAGTACCCTACTACAAATATTTCCAGAGATATTCGATGTGAAAATTTCAGTTTATATGGGAGGAGAGTGCCCATCCCTGCTTTACCAAGACCTAAATTGTTTATCCGTTGAGGATATATTTTTGTATTATTACTTCACAAAAATTTTCATTATTCTAGTACAAATACTTCAAGAGATATTACGAAAAAAAGGAAAATTTTGTATGGGAGGTGCCCATCCCTGACTCTTAATCAGATTAAAAATATGCCTATAGCAATTACCGGGTGAAAATACCTAGGTGTGCAAAGTTTCGTGAGGATCCGTTCAGCGGTTTTCTCGCCAATTGAGTTTAAACACAATTTCCATTTCACATTTATAATATAAGATTAACCATCTCTAAATATATTTAAAACCCCTTTTAATTAACATTTCTGCTGGCAAACACATTTTGACTACTTCACTTTAAATGAATTTAACGAAGTTTTTACCAAAAAATATGTATACCATTGTAGCAACCATTGCCATTTTTCAATTATCAATTACATGTAATTGGTAACTGAAATTCTACAATTACAAATACATGTAATTGTAATTGAGATATTTCAATTGCAATTACATGTAATTGGTAATTGAAAAATGGCAATTACAATTACATGTAATGGTAATTGAAGAATTTAAATTACAATTACTTGTAAATGTAATTGAAAATTTCCAATTACAAGTAATTGTAATGGAATGGCATCAATTACATTTTTCTTGGGTTTGAGAAAATTTAGTTATATAATTTGTTTTTGTTTCTATTCTTGTTCTTTTTGTTATTATTATTGTTTTTATTTTTCGTTTTGTTTTTGTTTTTGCTATTTTGTTGTTTTTGTTTTTGCTTTTGTTTTTGTTTAAGGAAAAAAAGAAAAACAAAAACAAAAGAAAAACAAAAAAAAAAACAAAAAAAATCAAAAACAAAAACAAAAACAAAAAAAGCAAAAGTAAAACAAAAAACAAAAACAAAAGAAAAAACAAAAACAAAAAAAGCAAAAACAAAAACAAAATCAAAAACAAAAGCAAAAGCAAAAAAAAAAAAAAAGTAAAAACAAAAACAAAAACAAAAGCAAAAGCAAAAACAATAACAATAACAATAACAAAAAGAACAAGAATAGAAACAAAAACAAATTGTATAACTAAATTTTCTCAAACCCAAGAAAAATGTAATTGGTGTGATTCCATTACAATTACTTGTAATTGGAGATTTTCAATTACATTTGAAAGTAATTGTAATTGAAAATTTTCAATTACAATTACAAGTAATTGTAATTGAAAAATATCAATTACCAATTACATGTAATTGTAATTGAAAAACCTCAATTACAATTACAAGTAATTGTAATTGGAAAATTTCAATTACCAATTAATGTAATTGCAATTGAAAAAAAATGTAATTGAGGATGCCCAGGTCTGCAACCAACCTAATATTGGCTGCGACACGCATAGAAAACGCATAGAAGTAGAAAATTTTCAACTTAGCTGCGTTCGAATGCGTGTTCGAAATCCACTTCGAATTTTCTATGCGTGTGGTGCATTTACATCCGTGCCACTGGAGTTTGCCTCATTTAAACACAGGTATGCAACACGGCTGTCAGTGACACGCACACGCATACGCATCTGCATACGGTTCATTAGAGTCGCACTATTAAGTGTCTTGCAACATGAATTCCCATGTGACAGCTCATCAATGTGTGTGTGTGTGAATTGTTTGGGTGTTTTTTGGTTGCATTATTGATTGTTTGTTAACAACAACATCAAAATACAACAGTTAGCCAATCGTTTGTGAAAAGTCCATCATGACGACGATTATTGAGAAGAGCAGCAGTAGTTGGTTTTTCGGCGCTGTACAAACAATTTATTATGCGATTCGTCGCCACCGCCGCCAACGGTGAGTAGCCACTTTCAGAGCTTACCGCCTACCAATTGTGGCGGTGGCGGCTGCGATACAACAACATACTTTAATGCCATTCGCTCGACTGTCCATCACATATGTATGTAAGGCACAAAATTCAGCCAAAAGAAAATTTGAAATTTTTTACTCACTCTCCTCGCATGTCACGCTTTGTTGCCTGCCCCTCCGATGCTTCATTGCTTTAACTGCATCCTTCTGCGACCATAGCTAATGTGTGCCACTTACATTTCGCTTTTTTGTGCTGTGCTCTGTCTTCTCATCTCTAAGTCCTGTCCTTAATTCAAGTCAGCTCAGCGCAGCTCAGCTCAACCTGGCGCATCACAACTTAGCCCCGTCACTGTGTGACCGTAGCGGTCGGTGCGCTACGCCGGGCTCGTTGTGGCATGATGAATTGATGGGCATCGCGAATATGCGAATGTGTCACTCCCTTTTATGTTATGCTTCACCAAACAATGCAAAATGCAAAAAAAAAACAGAAAACAGCAACAGGTAACAATACTTCTTTTATGCTCTTCAACTTGATTTTGGTAAACAAAAAATTAAATTAAAAAAAAAAAAAATATTTTTTCTTGATTGACATTTAATTTAAATGCATTTTGACCGAAAACAAATCCGCATCCATCCAGATTGTAAATGTAGAGGGAGTTGCTTTCGAAACACACAAAAAATATGACAAAAGATATTGCCGCATCACTAACGTAGACGTAAGTTGTTTACCACACATATTTTTGTATTGCTGTTGCGTGGATTGAATGTACTGCAATATGCTATTTTCTTAAAAATAGCTTTCTTTTTGTAAACTGGATTCAGTATATTTTTCAATCTAATTCTTTGGTCAAGTGTCGACGAAAATCCACTTGAAACCCAGCGCCATCTATCGACTAAGCTTTTTGTATGAACTGATTTTGATTGTGATTTAAAATTTTTCGATTGACAAACTTCTTTCTTTTTCTTCTTCTTATTCTTCTTCTTCTTCTTATTATTCTTCTTCTTCTTCTTATTCTTCTTCTTCTTATTCTTCTTCTTCCTTTTCATCTTCTTTTTCTTCTCTTCGTTGAAAATCTACTTGAAACTCTGCTCTATCGACTAAGCTTTTTTGTATGAAATTATTTTGATTGTTATTCAAAGCTTTTCAATTGAAAGTTTCCTTTTCTTCTTCTCCTTCCTGAGCTTCAGCTGCTTCTTCTACTACTTGCTTCTACGTCTACTCTTACTCCTTCTTTTCTTTTGCCTCTTCCTCTTGCTCTTCTACTTCTACTTCTACTTCTACTTCTACTTCTACTTCTACTTCTACTTCTACTTCTACTTCTTTTTATTCTTATTCATCTTCTTACTTTGGCGCTTGCTCTTCTACTTCTTTTTATACGTTTTCTTCTCCTTCCTTCTTCTTCTTCTTGTTCTTATTCTTCTTTGCCTTCTCTTTCTTCCTCTTCTTCACAAGATTTTGTATTCTTCTTTAAGCTGAAGCTTTCATATGCAGTTCTTAATTGTTCAGGTATTTTATTCGAGCTTTTTAGTTTAGAACATTGTGTGTTAAGCTTTCGTGAAGCTTTCGATTGAAACTTCGAAGCTTGAAAAATAAAGTTCATATCTTATAGCTCTAGCATCAAGAAGTAGCAAACTACTTGGTATATAAAACAGAGCAATTAAGTGATATAAATGCCCATAAAAAAACAAATCAGTTACAACAAAAGTAGCAAAGAAAAAAGAACAATGCACAAACATTATGACATTGTCAAACACACTTGAACGTTTTAAAGCTCGCTGTTCCCAACAGCGTATATACATAGTACATACATAAGTAATTAAATAACCAAAAGCGCTGCACAGAAGCCAGTAAACTGGAGCGAATGTTTAATTCAAATGCATCCAGCAGACACACGCTGATTGGCGGGTGGGTGTAACCGCATTTACCGTTTTATTAATGATATCGTTAAGCGCTGCCGCGGTCCCGTGTAGGCGGCAGGCGAAGTTTCTTTTATGAAATAGGAAATATTGCAATTTCCGCCTGCAATAAAGAAAAAAAAGTAAAATACGACGCCTATAAAAAGCGATAAAATAAATTGTTAAAATATGCAAAAAATGCAAAATGCAGCACCTGGGGCTGAAAGCTATGTTAAGGAAATTATTAAAGCAGGGACCGTGAAGAAAAACAAAGCATTATAAAAGAATTGATGTTGGATTTTTGTTTTTACTTTATTTTGCAATAAAATTATATTTAATGTTTTACGTTAAAGCTACTAAAACTACTAAACTAGTCGGAAATTTTTAGGGAAATTTTTGTTTCACCTTTATTTTGCAATTAAAAGGTATGTGAAGCTTGTTTTGCGTTAAAATATAATTTTTACAAAATTTCCCTAGTAGGACATTTTGAGGGAAATTTTTTTTCAACTTTATTTTGCAATAAAATGATATCTCAAGGTTGCTTTTCGTTAAAATATTATTTTTACAAGATTTCCCTAGTAGGGAATTTTTAGGGAAATTTTTGTTTCCACTTTATTTTGCAATTAAAAGGTATGCGAAGGTTGTTTTGCGTTAAAATATTATTTTTACAGAATTTTCTTTGGTAGGAAATTTTTGTTTCAACTTCATTTTTTAGTGAAATGATATGAGAAGGTTGATTTTCGCTTAATTATCAACTCTGAAAAATTTCACTGGTAGGAAATTTTTGTTTCAATTTTATATTGCAGTAAAATTATATGTGAAGGTTTCTTTGCGCTTATATAATATTTCTGCGAAATTTCCCTAGTCGGAAATTTTTTCTGAAATTTTTATATCAACATTATTTTGCAATAAAATATCAACTCTACAAAATTTCCCTAGTAGGAAATTTTTAGGAAATATTTTTTTGCAGTAATAAGATATGGGACGGTTGTTTTGCGCTAAGTCGAGTGTTTTCCAGTCAATCTCGAACTGTTTTCAGAGATGTTGGAATTGTTTAGCTTGTGGCAAAAGAAAAACGCCATAAATATTAAAGAAATTATTATTTTCGGTCCTAGACAAATAAAGCACATTTATTCTTGAGATTTTGTATAGAAAAACTAAAACAATATTTGTTCGATTCTTGATTGCGATCAGGAAATATATTGGCGCTTGCGCGCAAAGCGTGACTTTCAAAAATTGTCGAAAGGAGATGATAACAACAAAAAAAAAACGAAAGGCAGACTCTGTATGTAGACTGTGCAAGGCTGAATGGTGTTTGCAAGTCTAAGTAGAGTTTTTAAGGCTGACTGAATTTAGTGTGAAAAGGAATTTTCAAGGAAAAAAAAGGAAGCTGCCAACTGTTTAAGTTAATGCTAAACGTTTTTCTTATACCCCTTGCTGTTGTTGAAGCTGTTTTTCTGTTACTTGCAAGATAATATTTGCTTTTGCTAAAGTTTTTTATACTTAGTAGTATTTGTTGTGAATATTTCTACCCGCTGGCTTTTGCATGTGCATGCGATTAAAAATATGCGATTAAGCGTTTAGTGGCGCTGGTGGTGGTGGCGTTGGCGATTTTGGAATGCGGGCGATTTTTGTTGTGGTTTTGTTGCTATTACAATGTTGCTGCCGTTGTTCTTTTTGTTTTTGTTGTTGTTACAATGGCATAGGCGAGGCTGCTACTCTAACGCAGCCAAAAATGCATAAAGTAAAATAAAATGTTAAATAGTTACAACAACAATAATAACAACAACAAATTGTGCAACAAGTGCAACACCCAATTTTTAAGCATGGCTTATTGGCTAAAACTTAATAGATATTGTTGTTGCGTTTGTTATTTTGTTTTTGTTGTTTTAGCTCCTTTTGTTTTTTTTGTTGTTGTTTTACTTTTTGCTTATTTTTTTGTTTTTGTTGTATAGGTTTTTTTGTTGCTCTTGCTATTGCTTTTGATGCCTTCGCGCTGATAAATTGACCAATTCACTATAAAGTGGCAATTAATCAATTGAAATTATCAGCTACGGTAGCACTTGGCTGCGGGCGGCTGCGGCATGAGTAGGTGTGTGTATTAGTGTGTTTGTGTTTTCTATAGATGTTTGTAACCAAGTGTAAGTTTGCTTTAGCGCAATACGCTCACTAGAGGGAGGCAATAAAACGCCAGCCTCATCTAGCTAACCTTTAGTCTACACAAAAAGCCATGCCAAAGTATACATATGTAAATATTTATACATTAGGGTGTTTCTTAAAATATTTTTACTTATTTTTTCAAAACTTTTTTTATTTTAAAAAGTAATGCCATTTTCTTTTCTTGAAATAATTTTGCGGCGTTTTTTGTTTTTTTTTTGTTTCTTATGGGAACTTTTGACTGATATGTTTTGTGTTATTTATACAAAGATTTTGTTTGAGGGCATCCATAGTGAAATTTTATGGCGAATAATTTTCTAGAACATTTTAACCCTCTATCGACCTTCAAAATACTATTTTTTTGAACTTTATAAAAATGGGGTCAAAACGACCTTTTCGTGGAGGTGTTAGAGGGTAGAGTATTCTTAGAAATTCAAGCTCGTGCAATTTTACTATATGTTTCCTAACAACATATTCCTATACAATAGGTATTTTAACCTTTTTTTTCCTTTAATTAAAAATCACTCAGAAGAAATGTCGCAATTTTAAAATTGCAATAAAAAATATTTGACCGCGGAAAGCAAAACGGTTTAGTGGTTTTACAACATGTGGTGGTCTTTCGCACTGTGTGGAAATTATTCCGCCCCCAAGAGTGCTGTCGCAGTGTAACAGATACCCTAATCTACATACAAATTTAACGTATACAATATTTACCAACTTAGGCGTCTATATAGCCGTTTTGAACACGCCATAATAAGTTATTGTTGTTGTTGTTGGTATTATAATTACAACGCTTTAAGTCTGCTATTTACAATTTCATTTTTATCTACGATCGTGATTCGATTTCTTTTTGTGTTTCGTTTTGTAGTCCACCTAGCGACTAGCCTTCGTTTGGAAATTTTTACTATATAATTTTTATTATTTATAAGCAGCTAATGTAAGAAATCACAACATCAACAACTACAGTTTAAGCGGCTCATGACTATATGATTTGAGAAAATATATGTAATATTTTTATATACATATACATAGATTTGTAAATCATAAATAGCGCAGCGTTCGGCAGTGAATTAAGTTTATTTTTTTACGGCATTAGATACATTTTGTTTTTGTATTATTTAAGATTGATTTGCGAAGCATTTTAAACATTGTTGCAAGTGCGCGTGATTAGACTAGGGTTCATATACACTCATATAGTACATATGCCTATGTTATGAATAATGCGATATGCACACTTGCATACAAATAATTTACTTTCATTTATCATTATTGTAATTGTCGTCATTGCTTTTCCGCAGAATTTGCAATGCAACCATAACAATTTCATGGCAATATTTGCGGTTGGGGTTTTCCTCGCTCAATTTTTTTTTTTGCTTGATACTAAAATATGCGACTCGTGTTTGCATATTTAAAAAGCAAAAAATAAAATAAAAACGAAAATATGTAAAAAATAAACTGTCAATTTTCATTGTTCATTTCGCAAAGCAATGCTTTTCTATTAAACTTTCGTGTTACGCTATTTTTGTTATTTATACATATGCATATTATAAACATCGTACATACAACGCGCTCTATTTTAAACACAACACTTCAAATGCGTTGTTCTTGTTTTTGCTTGCTGTGTTTTTTTTTTTTGTGGCTATAAAAATCGATTTACATTGGCAATTTAATCTGAATTTTGCGCTATAAATAATAAATATGTTTATGCATGCTGCTGTGTAATCTGCATTACATTATTCATATGCTTACTTATTTACGGGTTCGTTGCTTAAGTCTTTCGGTTTTTTTTTTGCCTGAAGCAACGAATTTTCTATGGTTTTGCGCGTTTTTTACCTTTGTTGCTGATTCATTTAGGGTAAAGTAATTTAAACCATATCAATGTTCAACGTAATGACTATATAATTCAAAGTGGAAGAAACAAAAAAAAAAAAATAAATAAGCAGCTTTAGCACAATAATAATCCATAAATTAATTTGGTCAATTTCATTTGGTTGCGGATATTAGTTTGATAAATTTTTTAGTGGGCAAATTAAAGTGTTGTAAAAATTTTTAAAATACTTATTTTGCTATATCGTGTAAACGTTTAAGTACAAAACGGTGGGTAATTGGAAGCGAAATAATTTTTATTATTGCCATATGAGTGAACTTCAGTGCTGAAAAACGAAGTTAATGTTACTTCCACTGCGCAACTGTGACCTGTTATTTAATGATTAACAATTTTAGTGGTTGTTAATTAAAGAATGTTTTGTTTTGTTGCAACTCTTTAATGATTAAATATGCTTACTTTTTCCTTTTTAATGATGAATTGTTAATTAAATCAAAAAGTTACATTCATTAATCGATTGATTAATTTTAATTGTAGGATTATTTCGTTTTTTTTTTCAATTATTTATCGTTTTTTTATTTGCATGATTAATAAAATTTTTGTTGATTATTTTCAATTATTTTTGATTATTTATTTTTAATTCATGATTAATCCAATTTTCTGACCTGTTATTTAATCATTAAAAAAAATTTTAGTGGTTGTTAATTAAAGCATGTTTTGTTTTAGCAACTCTTTAATGATTCAATACGATTACTTTTACCTTTTTGGTGATTAATTGTAAATTAAATCAAAAAATTATATTCATTAATGGATTGATTAATTTTAATTGTAGGATTATTTTGATTTTTTCAATAATCTTTCGATTTTCTTTGGCATAATAAAAAAAATTATTTGATTATTTTTTATTTTTTTTTTAGTTTCATGATTAATATAATTTTCTGACCTGTTATTTAATGATTAAAAATTTTTATAATTTTTAATTTAGTCATGTTTTGTTTTAGCAACTCTTTAATGATTAAATACGATTACTTTTACCTTTCTTATGGTTATGTAATAGTTAATTAAATAAAAAAAATTCCGTAAATAATCGATTAATTAGATTTAATTACATTATTGATTTTTTCAATTATTTTTCGATTTTTTAAATACATGATTAATAATATTTTTTTGATTATTTTCAATATTTTTTATTTCTTTTTTTAGTTTCGTGACTAATCCAGTTATTTGATTCTTTTTTAATTAGTTCTGAGTTTTTGATTGCATTTGAATAATTTTGATCATAAGATTATTGTTGATTATCTTTTATTGTCTGTTAATCAAGACTATTGTTTATAACTTCTTAATTTAATTGATTATTAATTGACAGTTTAATGTAAGACAATGGCAATAATCATTAAAATTAAAAAGTCCAAAAAGTTTATCATAAAAGAAATAAATTATCGCATAATTGAAGAAATCCAGCAACTGCAATCAAAAAATAAAAATAAGTAAGAGTAATTAAAAATGATCATACAATTAAAAAAATAATAATTCTGATTAATTTTGATCATAAAAATATTTCTGATTATTTTTAATGGCTAATAATCATGATTATTTTCTAATATTTTTCTAATTTAATTGATTATTAATTTCCATATTAATGTAAGACAATTAAAACTAAAGAATATAAAAAAAATAATCATAACTAGGGCATGGAATTTCATGTACTAAAAAATAAAAAAATATGCGCATAAAAAATGCAAGAAAAACTGAGAAATATGCATGAAAAAAAAAAAAAAATGCATTAATTCAAATTTTTCAACTTCAGATAATTCATGTTTATTGAAGTTACAATAGTTAAATAAATTAAGTACAAACATTTTTTAATTCAATTTTGCTCTTACGTTGTACGTTTATATATATGTATGTTTATATATATATATAGATACATAAATTCAGTCTTGAACATTTCATAATTTGCAAAGGTTAATCCTTATTCAACAATTCATTAGCGTACACAATGAAATATTTTTTCATATTCTCAAAAAGAAAACTTTGCCGATTCGGTCGAAAAAAGCTCTTATACATAGAAAACGAACGTTCTACATCCACAGAGGTAATAGGAGCATGTTTGAAACGGCTCTTTGTCGACAGGTATGCACCGTATCGTGGTCGCTGTGGTGCAGTGGGTAGAGTGCTCGCCTGCTATGCCAGAGGTCTCGGATTCAAACCACGGTCCGAGCCAAACAAATTTTTCTAATAAGTAAAAATCCAATTATTGGGTTTTTTAAGAGCAGCGGTCACCTTTCGGCAGTGGGCGGCATACCCTCCGAGAGTATTTCTGCCATGAAAAAGCTTCTCACAAAAAATGCATTCGCCGTTCGGAGCCGGCATAAAACTGTAGGTCCACCCAATTAGTAGGAAAAACAAAAAGGAGTACACCTCGAATTGGGAGAGAAGCTCGGCCATAAAACTCGTCAGAGTTATAATAGCGCCATTGTATTATTATATTATTATATTATGCACCGTATCGAAAATACTAATAATAGCCGTGTTCACACGAAACTCTATTCGTCGTCAGATGGCTGTTATGCATGAATTTCGTTTGTATAAAACTGTCAACTAGCAAATTACAAAAATAGGCAATATAATGCGAAATATGTAATAAAAAAATTCAAACAACGCAAAATATGTAAAAATATGCATATATGACCAAAATATGCAAAATATGCAAAAACATTTGAATGCCATTTTTAAGACAATTTCACGATTCGCAAAGATTGTTTATTTATTTTGCTCTACCTAAATCTAAGAAAACCATGTGTTTGCATAGATTTCCATGCCCTAATCATAACTAATTTTAATATGAATTTAACACGTCTGCCTTAACATCAACTGAATTTTCCAGTTATAGATTAATTTAACATTTCTTGTGTGCACAATCTGGGTTATTCCTTACGCCATTAATGTGTATTTAGCTTCAGCAGTTACTCTTTTTTAATGCTGATAAATTAAACTGCCGCTCATTACATATGTACATAATTCATTATGCCAAATGAAAGATCGCATCCGCTTTTAAAATCTGCACAAAAATGGGGGGGGGGGAAGAAAACCTAATTCAAATACTAATAACATTTAATGCGGCTAATGTCTTTTGAGCAGCTGCTAAATCCATTTGATTGCCGCATACGCACAAACACACACATCGCAAATCAGATGCCACACACACAAATACTGTAAGACGTAGATACATGCGAAATGAAGACTAATTTCGCGAGATAAAATTAAATGCAGAAGAAAAGCAAATAACAAAAAGGGGAAAAAGCGACAAAGCAAAATTAATAGCAACAAGCAATGAGCAGCAAAAGCGGCATCAAAAGCAGCAGCGGCAACAACAACAATAACAGAAACAAAAGTTATCGCATGCACTTGTGCGTTTGTGCTACTTTTGCTACCTTTGCTACTTTTGCTGCTGTTGTTTCTTTTCTGCTTCTTCTTTTGCTGCAATCCTGCAGCTCGATTCGCGCAACGACGACAGGTGCATTTAATGAGAGTGATTTTTAAGTGCGTTGCAAATAAAACGCATCGCTTCCGTTGCATGGTTAGCCGTTGTCATTTGCTGTTGTTGTTGGTGCTGCATGATTGCGCGATTGCTCAGCGGTATGTAAAAAGGTTTCAGCATTTGGCCTAGACGATCTATCAAATTCAGCTTGAAAAGCTGTGCGGCTGTGCGTATGTACTCTTCTTCAAACATAACATGCAAATGCAGGCGTAGCTATTTATGCATGATGCCTGCACGCGCTTGCAACATATTTCAAATATTTACTCACACTTACACAACTTCACCCACAAGATGGCATGCCACAAATGGCTGAGAAGAATGCTGAGGAGAATGCTGAGGAGAAGTCTATTGACACTTCATAAACTCTATACCTGTAGAAAGAATATTTTTCTATAAACTCTATACCTTTAGAAATAATATTTTTCTATATATTTAGATGGTCAACTCAGAAGCATTACAAGCTTAAATAATAACACATGCAATATGCAACAGAAGGCAAAGCAATTTTCAATAGAGGGCTAAAATTTCTAGAAAATTATTCGACATAAAATTTCAGCCGGGGTCTCCTCACCAAAAATCCTTGTAAAATGAACTTAAAAGACCACAGGAAGCAAAAGCCATATATTCTTCGTAATGTTAAATGTGTTTTATTTCTGGTTTTACTGAAGCGATCGGAATACTTCCTTTCCAAAAGATTAATGCTTTTTGATGATGTTCAACATGTAGGTAAAGATGCTACATTGAGGAGGTATAAACTACATAAGTGCTGGGTGGAAGTTGACCGCAATGCCGCACATAGGGTTAATACGATTATATAGTGGAAACCCTCCGCTCAAGCCAAAGAAATTGCTGTATCAAACTTAGGGATCGAACCATAAATACAGAAAATATGAAAAATGCATTTTAGCGACATCTAGCGGCGTCAAAAAAAGAATAAAAAATGTTTCCGGAAATGCTATCCAAAAATACATCATATGAGGGGGCGTAAGGTGGACTTTTTTTTGGTCCATTTAAGGCGAGACGGCCTAGCGCACATGTCGGACTCGGTAAAGATTCCTCTCACTTTCAGAGCAACTCTAACCTCCGCCTCGGAACAATTGCAAAAACACGCTCCAGCGAACCTTTTTTTTTTGCTAAACGGTCTGATGTTCAATGTCGATATCATCGGCGTACGCCAGCAGTTCGACACTATTGTGATACAAAATGCTTCCTTTGCGGTTAAGTTCTGCAGCTCGAATTATCTTTTCCAGCGTCAAGTCGAAGATATCACATCTTGTCTGATATCTCGTTTGGTCTCGAACGGCTCGGAGAGCTCCAGAGCGCACTTAAGTTCTACTCGTCGGTCATGCGCTCGTTCGACCATATTCTGCTTGGAGAGTTGATGCATACATCTTATCAACTCTTCTTCGCCTTGTTTGAATATCATCTGCTGTTCGGAATTAGGGACGTACATCTTCGCCCTCATCAACTTCACTGTTGCTGTTAACTAGCAAGGAGGATAAGTAGTACCTACCCTTAACTTAAGTCCGCTCTGGACTTATTGTGGAAAAAGTAACGAAAAACCTAAACAACCTGAATAGTAGTTGATCGAAACTTGATAGAGCAGCATAAGTAGTTGGAAAAGTGCAATAGTTCTTAAGCTCTCATCTCATTTGAAAAAAATTTTCTCTGCATCTCTGCAAAGTTGCTTACGCGGCTCCACTTGCCTTCAAATTTAATTTCGTTTTGCACTGCCTAAAAGCATTACGCCCTCTAAGTGCTCCGTGCACAAAACGGCGAATACACACCTACGCCCATATTCGTTTCCATTAGTTCTAGCCTCAACACAAAAACAAACCAAATATCAGCATCATCACACAAACTTTGATTTTCAATCAACATTTCCATATGCAGCTGCTCCAATATACCTAATATATATTACGCCTAAAAACTGCATGTGCAACCACAAACGATATTTGCTTTACTGAATAGGCGCAGCGCGCACCCACAGCAATCGAGTAGCACAGCGAGCCCAGTAAGGGAATGAGACACACACTGCAAGGGAGTGGCAGCCACTACTGACCACAACAAAAAAAAAAATTATATCAACTACATGCTGCGGTTGAATGGCTCTGTAATCCATTGCCGCTGATTGCCTTTGATTGCCACATGATTTATGCGCTACTGTGTCCACTTGCAACAACTGCGTATATGCAACTGCAACTGGTTGATGATGTGGCAAGTTTGTATGCAGCAATTGAGCAGGTACATACATAAGTAAGTAACTGCATTGCTTGCAGCAGGCAATGTGGTGCACCAGCAGCACTAACAATGTGGTGAGCTGAGATGAGATTTTTTTGAAGTGATTTTTTTGCTATGGTTTTTTTTTTTGCAAATCTTCCATCTACTTGCACCTTATCTAGTTTGAAAATGTGTGGCAGATGAACTAAAACACCAACAAAATGTTGACAGAAGTGTTGCACGAGCACAACCGCAAAATGCGATCACAAAAGTGATGCGGCAAGTGATGTTAAAAAAGCAGCAAAGCAAATCAAATCAGAGCGAAGTCTCTATTTTATAAGCCACAAAACCTACTATCAACTAGATAAATAACGCATAAATAGATGGTACCTTGATACTTACATAACGTACATATTCGTGCATAAAAAGCGAGGAAGCAAAGCATTTTAGTAAGACCACAAGGCATTGTCTATGCGCTGGGTGTGTGCATGCAACAGTGGCAGCTGCTGCTGTGGCAAATAGCCAGAAGGAAGGATATTACATATAGCGCATGTATACTCATTAAATATGTACATATGTATGTGAAGTTAGTTGGATGTAGGTACATAATAAATGTTGCTAAATGTGCATTAGGGTGGTTAAGTGGTTTTACATGCAATAAAAAAAATACTCACTAGACCCTATAAGATATATGGATACGTAAAACACACTGAAAGCTGCTTCTTATCTTATTAGACGCACCTTAATGTAGCATTGTTTTTTTTTGTTAACTCTACACATTATTATGCCCCTTTTCTATGTCTATCAACCACCCATTTCATGCTTCGCCAACACTTGCCACAAGCAATGAATCGTATACTTGCTTTTTTCGCTTGTCAATACGCTTAGGTGTATAAATAATGAATACAGACAAACATATATGTATACCTGCCACAAGCGGCAGTGGCATGAATGAGAATGAAGGATATCAACAAACAAAAAAAAACCAATTAAAAAGTGAGCAGCGCAAATTGAAAATCTAAAGCGAATGCTGAAAAACAAAAATAAATTAATATTAAAAGTTTGCTTGCAGCATTCCTACATATATTCCCAGTGGAGTAAGCGCTTGCAACAACCCTTTTGCCAACATACACAGCAGCACAGGCACACACCTGAGCATACATATGTGTGTATGTAAGCACTTTACTAAATCATTTCAATATTAATTTACGCAGAAATACACTTAAGCTACAAAACGCGATAAAGAAACGTGTGTGTAGACGATGCGGCATGCAACTTATATGAGTCATAAGAGGGTAGTTGTAAGCTGTAGCAACTTAAAGGCAAGGTAGAGGGCGAAGCAGAAGTACATACTTAGGCTATCCCATGCAATCTAAGCAACTTAACTTAGCAAAGCTGCACTAGTGTTGTTGTTATTAGTGCTGTTAGATGTCCGCCAGCATCAGTGTCACACTGTTGCCAATTGCCGCTGACAGGCGTTTCCGCATTAGCGCAGCGCCAAAGTGAAGCTTAGCCGTGGAGTAGAAAAAAGTTCAAGACGCATGTTCGTTATTGGGCAAAAAAAAAAGTTACTTATGCCTTCCCTAAGTAAATAAAAATTATGGCAGCCGTGAAAGTCGTGTGTTGCATGCATGGAGGGCGCATTGGGTTTTTGTTATAAGAAAAAATGCATATCAATCATAGATGGGCACTTTTAAGTACCAGTAGTAATTCATTATTTTTACCCTTTTTACTGCTTACTTAAAATTTTTTACAGTAATAAGTAACGCGTTACTTATTACTTAAAATTTTTTACAGTATTAAGTATCGCTTTACTTATTACTTAAAATTTTCTACAGTATTAAATACCGCGTTACTCACTACTGTAAAAATTTTACAGTAATAAGTAGTCTTTACTTACTACTGTAAAAAGTTTACAGTATTTCAGTATTATTTACTGTTTACTGTAAGACTACTGAAGTAGCGAGGATACAGTAGTCTAAGAATTGGCATGCACACACACGCACATTGATGAGCACAAGCGCATGCGTTAACGAGCGTATGAGGTATGATGCCCAATAAACATAATAGAAAAAAATCTCGAACTTTGAAAAAACGTTTATACACATTTCTAATTCCAGAGCATTTTGAAATTCACAATTAAACGTACCTATTCTCAATTTTTTCTCAAATATACCAAGGTAAGTACCCAGGTATGTATAAATTAAGGATATGAAAATAAAAAGTATGTATTTTAACCACAATGCTCGGTAAAACGTCAGGAAGCAAAAATTGACTTAATTTTTTTTTAGAAAATCTTAACCTAGAATACAATTAAGATATTTGTTGCCACTGCTTCAAATAACATTTGGATGAAAAGCAATTTTATTTTTTCAATTGATTTTTAAGTAAATTTTTGCTTCCCGACGTTTTACCGAGCATTGTGGTAAAAATATAGTTTTTATTTTCATATCCTTAATTTATACATACCTGGGTACTTACCTTGGTATATTTGAGAAAAAATTGAGAATGGGTACGTTTAATTGTGAATTTCAAAATGCCCTGGAATTAGAAATGCTTATAAACGTTTTTTCAACGTTCGAGATTTTTTTCTATTATGTTTATTGGGCATCATACCTCATACGCTCGTTAACGTATGCGCTTGTGCTCATCAATGTGCGTGTGTGTGTATGCCAATTCTTAGACTACTGTATCCTCGCTACTTCAGTAGTCTTACAGTAAACAGTAAATAATACTGAAATACTGTAAACTTTTTACAGTAGTAAGTAAAGACTACTTATTACTGTAAAATTTTTACAGTAATAAGTAACGCGGTACTTAATACTGTAGAAAATTGTAAGTAATAAGTAAAGCGATACTTAATACTGTAAAAAATTTTAAGTAATAAGTAACGCGTTACTTATTACTGTAAAATATTTTAAGTAAGCAATATTCTTTTACTGCTTACTGTTTGCTTTACTGAATTACAATTTTACTTCAGTATGCCCATCTATGATATCAATGTACCGCCAATCGCTAATTTTATTATACCCAGGCGCATTCAGCTGAGTTCACAAGCAGATTGTTTGTAACTGAAGTTGAATTAAAAGCCTTTTGATTGAAATACCGCTTTGTCGTCATGGCCATTATCTCCATCATCATCCATCATTATCCACTCACTACATCACAGCGGCCACATCATCACCATCATCATCATCATCATCATCATTATTATCATCGCCATTACCATTACCATTACCATTACCATTACCATTACCATTACCATTACCATTACCATTGCCATTACGATTACCATTACCATTACCATTGCCATTACGATTACCATTACCAATACCATTTCCATTACCATTACAATTACCATTACCATTACCATTACCATTACCATTACCATTACCATTACCATTACCATTACCATTACCATTACCATTACCATTACCATTACCATTACCATTACCATTACCATTACCATTGCCATTACCATTGCCATTAATATTGCCATTACCATTAACATTAATATTACCATTATCATTACGACTACCATTATAATTACCATTACCATTACAATTACCACTATCATTACCATCGCCATCACACCGCCATTATCCTCTACATATGTATGTATGTACTTATTTGTCCTTCGCTATTTATCTTCCTCTTTTTACAGCTAAAAGCTCGCAAGCGGGTATATACAGATACACGGAAAGAATTTTTTACTAGAATCAATGCCGAGACAAGAAAAATTAAACTTGATTTTGAACTTATAAAATAATTTCTTAATATCAAGAAAATCCAAGAAAATTGGATTTTAAATAAATAAGTAAACATTTTCTTGCTTCAAGTGAAATTGGATTTTAAATAAATAAGAAAAAGTTTTCTCACTTCAAGCAGACATGGGTTTTACATAAATAAATAAGAAAACATTTTCTTGCTTCAAGTAAAATTGGATTTTAAATAAATAAGAAATAATTTACTTACTGTAAGTGTTTTTTTCTTGATTTTAGAAATAAATAATTAAGAAATAATTTTTTTGTTGCAACTTGCAAGTAAAACTTTTCTTATACAAGCTTAAGTAAATAAGAAAATATTAAATATTAAATCAAGTAAACATTTTCTGAAAATATTAAAAAACGTAAAAAATAAGGAAAATGAAAACTAATCATGAGGGATTAGAAAACCATAATTAGTCAACTAGTAATTATTTTCCCAGGACTTGTTCACTGAAATGACAACATTTCAATTAATATAAATGAAGATGCAAATAGTGAACTCCTTATACCAAATGCTTCACTAACAATCTGAGAATTGCAGAAATATTCAGAAATATGCAAAGCGGATGGAGAATTAAAAAAAATACTTGTTACTTTGGAAATGCAAATTCAGCAAGAAATATTTTACTTCGCTCAATAAAACGTTTTCTTATTTATTTTCATTTTTTTTTGCTGTAGTTTGCTGATATGCTCAAAGAACTTTGGCGTTCAAATTGACCAAGAAATATTTTACTTCGGTCAAGAAAACGTTTTCTTATTTATTTTCAATTTTGTTTTGCTGTAGTTTGTTGTTCCAATTCATTGAAACACAATTTTCTTAAATTCTTCTTGATATTAGCAAAAAGATTTTCTTCATTTAAGTAAATTTAAGAAAATATGTTCTTATTTATTTAAACATTTTTTCAACACTTTTTTTCTATAGATTTTGTTAGTGTTCTTTAATAAGAAAATAATTGTCTCATTTTTGGACAATTTCTTTTATTTCCCTAAAAATTTTCTAAATTGAGTTCAAGAAAGCATTTTTCTTGATTCAGGTACACAAATTTCTTTCCGTGTATACTTTTGATCATATCCGGACACAACCTTTCACACTAGATCACTGTTATAACCATGTTGACACATATAAACATGTGTATACATACTAACTAAATGTGGCCGCTGTGGTGCAGTGGGTAGAGTGCTCGCCTGCTATGCCAGAGGTCTCGGGTTCAAACCACGGTCCGAGCCAAACAAATTTTTCTAATTAGTAAAAATCCAATTATTGGGTTTTTTAAGAGCAGCGGTCACCTCTCGGCAGTGGGCGGCATACCCTCCGAGAGTATTTCTGCCATGAAAAAGCTTCTCACAAAAAATGCATTCGCCGTTCGGAGCCGGCATAAAACTGTAGGTCCACCCAATTAGTAGGAAAAACAAAAAAAGGAGCACACCTCGAATTGGGAGAGAAGCTCGGCCATAAAACTCGTCAGAGTTATAATAGCGCCATTGTATTATAAATTATATATTATACATACTAACTACACAAACAATTTTATTCCAATCACCTTCTTGACCCTTCCTCATCATCATAAATTAAATTTGAATAAGCGAAATTAATTTGCGAGATGTGCCAAGCAATTTTATGGACATTGTCTGTAAATTGGCTAGTGATGACAATGAGAACAGCAAAAAACATAGCAATAATGACCACTAGGCAAGCTATAAAGTGAACACAATTGCTAGCAATAAATGCATGCGTGCATATGTGTGTGCAACAGCAACAACAACACCAAATTGTCATTAACACCATAAGAGTAGAACCGCCAAACGATGAACGCATACAACAAAAGTAAAAAAGTAAAAAGCAAATGGCAAAAAAAAAATAAAAAATCAAAAAATCACAGGCACTTAACATGATGTTGACGCACTCAGCTGCTGCTGACACCTGTTCAATGTTGCTTGATGTTGTTCTTTTTATTGCGTCTACTTCTATCTCTGCTGCTGCTTCTTCTTTGTTGCATGCATACATACATAAGTAGTTAAGAAGCTATTTAAAAATATTGCCAATATTTACTTCGTCTATTTTTGCTTTTGCTGTTGTTCTTATATTTGTCTTGGTAACTAACAACAAGCTGCGTTCAAAAAAGTCTTCCACAGAATGCAAAACAAAAAGAATCAAAGCACCAAAATGGCACTTAGTGCAGCCAATGACTTCAAGTTTGTGTAGGCAAACACACAAAAAATTATTTGATCGTTATGGAAATAAAATGTAATAAATGATGCAAAGAATTTCAGACATTGCCAACTTTGGTTATGCACAAATTGTTGAAAATAAATGAGCTCATTTAATTTGATTGTTGCAACGGTGCTTTTTGTGGCAAGCACAATGTGAATATGCAGCGATTTGCTTAATAATTTGTGCTTTCTTTGTTTTTATTTGGTGCTTGAAATTGTAATGTTTTGCAGGTGGATTTTTTTTTTGGTTTGTGAGCATAACTGTAGGCAGATGTCGCTGTGGTGTGTATTTGGCGAATATTATTATCTGTGTTATGCAACATAGCTATTATGAAATTTATGTATGTATGTCCACTGGCCTTTTGATTGAGGTCGTTGAATTTTTATATTTCTTGTCGTATAGATAGTAATCGTGGATGTCCGAGTTAGATAAAATGTTGCTACTAACTAAGTTCCTAATAGAAGTTTACAGTGCGATTCATCTAATAGATTATCATGTGTAATCTTAAATGTGTGAAAGTAACCGTTATGTAAAGTTTTTTATTTCAGAATAATAATAGTAAAAATAGCCATAGTTTGGGTTGAATATTTTTCTTAACAGATAAGAACGCTAGGTCATGGTAAAGCAGGGATGGACACCTCCCATACAAACTGAAACTTTCACAGCGAAAATATCTCGAAATATTTGTAGTAAGTAGAGAACTGAAAATTGGTGGTGCAACATACAAAATAACTATGTATGTGCCCAAGGGATATAAGTGTTAGTTATTAGAAAAGCAGGCATGGGAAGATCCCATACAAATTGATCTTTAACTGAACTTTCAATCCTGGGCATCTATTGAAATATTTAGAGTATAGTACTGGAAATGATGCAGAAATATTCAAGTCAAGAACAATATCCAAGAAAAGTTCCTAAAGCCTAGATATGAGTCAAAACATGGGCCCGCATGACCACGGAAAATTTCTAAGCAAAATGTGTATCAAAAGAAAGTGTTGAGTAGTGCTTCAACATTGCGTTATGATGCCTAAATTCCTTTTCACAGATGGCTTAAACTGGGGTCTCGGGTGGTCCGTAAATGTTTCTGAGCGTAATTGACATCAAATAAAAAGCGGATGTCAGAGATTAAATACAAAGCTCACTGCGATGTAATGCCCAACGCGGTTCCCTCAGGGAACCAAATGGAAGGAGAAGGGGAAATAAAGGGAAAGGGGAAATGAGGAAGTGAATGAAATGGGAGGGAAAAGGAAACGAGAAGGTAGTGGGAGATGGAGTTGGAGGAAGAATAGGAATAGCAAGAGAAAGAAGAAGGATAAGGAGAGAGAGAGAAAGAGTAGAGGTAAAAGAGAGGGAGAAAGGGAAAGAGAAAAAGGTAGAGATGGAGACGGAGATGGAAATGAAGATGGAGATGGAAATGTGGATGGGGATGGAGGTGGAGATGTAGATGTAGATGTAGATGGAGATGGAGATGAAGATGGAGATGGAGATGGAGAGATAGAGATAGAGATAGGGATAGAGATAGAGATAGGTATAGAGATAAAGATAGAGATAGAGATAGATATAGAGATAGAGATAGAGATAGAGATAGATATAGAGATAGAGATATAGGTAGAGATAGAGATAGAGATAGAGATGGAGATAGAGATAGAGATAGAGATAGAGATAGAGATAGAGATAGAGATAGAGATAGAGATAGAGGTAGAGATAGAGATAGAGATAGAGATAGAGATAGAGCTAGAGATAGAGATAGAGATGGAGATAGAGATAGAGATAGAGATAGAGATAGAGATAGAGATAGAGATAGAGATAGATATAGAGACAAAGATAGAGATAGATATAGAGATAAAGATAGAGATAGAGATAGAGATGGAGATAGAGATAGAGATAGAGATAGAGATAGAGATAGAGATAGAGATAGAGATAGAGATAGAGATAGAGATATAGATATAGATAGAGATAGAGATAGAGATAGAGATAGATATAGAGATAGATATAGAGATAGAGATAGAGATAAAGATAGAGATAGAGATAGATATAGAGATAGATATAGAGATAGAGATAGAGATAGAGATAGAGATAGAGGTAGAGGTAGAGATAGACATAGATATAGAGATAGAGTTAGAAATAGAGATAGAGTTAGAAATAGAGATAGAGATAAAGATAAAGATAGAGATAGAAATAGAGATGGGTAAAAAGAAAAAGAAAATTAAAAAAAAAGTAGAAAGTAAAAATAAAAATAAAAATAAAAATAAAAACGAAGAAGAAAAAGAAATAGGAAAAAGGAAAAGAAAGAGAAAGGTAGAGAGAGAGGTATAGACTCATTATGACGTTAAACTCATTTTCGTGACTGCGAAGCGGGACGGGTATTTTCTAGTAATTCCATAAAACAATCGTCCCTGCTTAAGCTACCGCATAAATTAACCGTTTCAATGTCTTTAAGAGGTTTCTGATTTTTGGGTAGAAAATACGAGTAATGGTTTTAGAATTAGTCTGTGTATATGACTTTCGAATCTGCACTTACCAATGGAAATACTATCAAAATATATCGTGTGAAATGTTGCTTACTTTATTTCATAATTTAAAGCTCTCCTGGGTCAAAAATAATAACCAAAACTAATATGAAGCGCGCTTTGTGCTAGCGCAAGTCCTCTGAAACCTTATGAACTAAAAAAAAGTATTTACAATCATCAAGTGGGATTTATATTACTTAGGCTGCAATTTCCTTTGAAGTTTATCTCTCCAGCTTATAATTTATTTGTTGTATCTACTCTCTTTTAACTAACGCGCCATTTATTATAGTTACCAGATGCAATAAAATAATATACCCAATCATTAGCAAATTTTAATTACATATTTTATCTCATAACGTAATTGTGCTTATTCTTATTTTTCTTCTGCTTGTTCTTCTTTTTCTTGCAGGTGAGTCTTCTGTACAACTTTATCATAATTCTTCTGTTTTCTTGTTGTTTTTGGGTTTCCTTCGATAAAAAGCACCGATTATCCACTAAGGCGGTCACTCGTTCACAGGTAAATCCTTAAATTAACTGCAATTCTTTTCATATTGTTTTTGTTGTTGTTGTTTCTTGGCACTCAAAGTGTTAACTTTCTGCTTCGTGGTGCTGCAAAATAAAAAGCGTTTACAGCTTCCAACTATTATCGACTACAAGTGTATGCATGTGACAATTGGTACACGCCCGCCATATTTATGCGCACAAACGAAAATTGCCGGTTACCAATGAAAAGCGCGTAAATTAAATGTAACAACAACTGAAGTGAAATATGTAATAACAAAACAAAAACAACAAAAGCAATAATAATAATGCGAAAATTGCGATTAATAATAAAACAAAAGTTGAAATGAAGAGTAAATAAATTTTATCCTTTCAATGCAAAAGGCTGCGGCGCAATCAACGCGTCGCTTCGTGCAGGAAAATTAAGCGAACACAAAAAGTAACAACAAAAATAGCAAAATTAAAACACAAGTAGTGCTGAGGTGATCAAACCGGCAATTGTAACTGTCGATTTCGTGGCCATTTGTCATGTTGTTGGCGTGGCTGCTCTTAGCGTTTGAGTGTGTGCGCGCATGGAGTGCGAACGTGTGAGTGTGTCGATGTTCATGTAAATTGTAATTATTGGGGTTGTTACACAGCAGCGTTGCGTGATTCGAATCAATTTTGATTTCAAATCAACTTTCAAATAAAGAATCAACTCGATTCGTGATTCAAACCATTTTCAAATCAAAGATAAATTTGATTTGTGATTCATTTCTCAAAAGAATCAAAAATACCCTTTGATTCGTGATTCAAACCATTTTCAATTCAAAGATAAATTTGATTTGTGATTCATTTCTCAAAAGAATCAAAAATCTTTTTTGATTCTTGATTCGAATAAAATTTTTGATTCGAATCAAAAATTTGATTCGAATCGAAAATTTATTACGAATCTTGATTCAAAATATATTTTTGATTCGAATCAAAAATTTTATTCGAATCAAAAATTTATTTAGAATCAAAAATACTGTAGCATATCAGAAATATTCAAATACATTCTCGGTAACTTAAAACACAAAAATGTATAAAATGCACCAAAAGTCCAATAACAGCCAAATTGTATGCTGACGCCAAATTGTATGCTGACGCCAAATGTGTACATGTGTATGTATGTATGTACATATATACATATTTCTGATTGTCGTATTTACGTTTGTGCTACGCCGTACGTACATACATACATACGTATGTATGTATGTGCATAGGCACATTATTTGAAATAAAGTTTTGATTCAATATAATTTTTTGATTCGAATCAAAAGTTGATTCGAATCCAAAATTTTATTCGAATCAAAAATTTTATTCGAATCAAAAATTTTATTCGAATCAAAAATTTGATTCGAATCAAAAATTTATTAAGAATCTTGATTCGAAATCAAGTTTGAATCAAGAATCAAAAAAGATTTTTGATTCTTTTGAGAAACGAATCAAAAATCAATTTTATCTTTGGTTTGAAAATAGTTTGAATCACGAATCAAAGGGTATTTCTGATTCTTTTGTGAAACGAATCACAAATAAAATTTATCTTTGATTTGAAAATAGTTTGAATCACGAATCAAAGGGTATTTCTGATTCTTTTTTGAAAGGAATCACAAATAAAAATTATCTTTGATTTGAAAATATTTTAAATCAAGAATCAGAAAATATTTTTGATTAGTGATTCAGTCAAATCAAAATCACGCAACCCTGTTACACAGTGGCATTGACTGTTGTCTGGCACAGTGGGTGTTTTTGCGTCGCTTTTGAAATTTGTAATTTTTTTAAGAAATTTTATATGTGTTTAATTTAAATTTTTAATTGCGTTCAATTCTATTTTTATGAAACAAAATAATTTCATGATCCCGAATTTTCTGCTATTTTTTCGGATTTTTTGTAGGAATTTCATTCTTGAAATTTTAGTCAAATTTTAAAATGCAAATAAAATAGCTGCCCGTTCGCGATCCCGAATTTTGTTCTTCTTTTTTTGGGATATTTGCAAAAATTGTTTTTTTTTTCTAATTTAGTCAAATTTTGAAATTTAAAATGGTACAAAAAATTTCGGTACCGCACCTCAAATTTTCTTTTCTTTTTTGGGAATTTTTTATAGAATTCCAATTCTATATCCATTTTTTAAGTTTAAGGCAAATTTTGAAATAAAATTTAAAAAGGTACCAAAAATTGTCGTAATCCAGAATATTTTCCGTTCTTTTTTCAGATTTTTTTGTAAGAATTTGATTTTTGAAATTTAAGTCGAATTTCAAAAGATGCCAAAAAATTTCGGCATACCGAATTTTGTTCGCTTTTTAGGATTTTTGTAAGAATTCGATGTTTTAAATGTAGGTAAAATTTTGAATAAAACTTGAAATTTCGAAATGAAATTAGAAAAGTTACCGAAAATTTTAGTGAACCCAAGTTTTTCGTTTTTCTTTTTCGAGTTTTGTAACCATTTGATTTTTGAAGCTGAAGTCAAATTACCAAATCAAATTGAAAAATGTCCAAAAATATTCGGGATACCAAATTTTCTTCTTATGTTTTTTAAATTTTCTTGGATTTTTTGAAATTTAGATTAATTTTGAAATGAAATTAAAAAAGAAAAAATATTTAAATACCAAGCAATTTCGAAATGCCGAATTTTTTTCTTTTTTTTGGGGATTTTTGTTAGAATTTTGATGTTTGCAAATTAAGTTAAATATTGAAATTATATTAGAAAATAATTAAAAAAAAATTCCTGGATCCCGATATTTTTTCCTCTGAAATTAAAAAAAATTTTAAAATACCAAACAATTTCGGGATACCGAATTTTTACTTATTTTTTCTTTTTTCGGCATTTTTGTTAGAATTTTGATGTTTGCAATTTAAGTCAAATATTGAAATTATATTAGAAAAAAATTAAAAAAAAATTCCTGGATCCCGATATTTTTCCTCTTTTCGGGGCTTTTGTTTGGTTTTTGAAATTTAGGTAAAATTTTGAAATATACCTAACTAAAAAAATATATGTACATAATACCAAAAATTTTCATGCCACACCAAAGCCAAACACGCACACTGTGCTGTGCCTTGCTCCCATGGGAAAGTGCCGAATTGTTGATAAATGCGACAATACGCCTGCGCTGGTGCACCTTTGCCCTCAGGGACTTGCATGCACTTGTACATATATCAACACACGTATACGCACTCAACGGCGTGCACGTTCACTCGCTGACGCTGCTACTCGCTTTTAGCAACGTTTATTGGCAAAAAATGTTAATTGGCATTGGGGTTGGGTAGTGCACGGCTGACCGAGTTTCATTTTCATAATTTCACGCACAAACAGCACACACACACGCACCTTTTTGGCAACTTATGTACGTTGTTTCGCATGAGAATTTTTTTATCTGTATCATTTTTGTTGTTGTTGTTTGTATTGTGCCTTTAATGTAATATTTATTATTTTTTGCTCAACTCTCGCGCACGCATGCCACACAGTTATGTACACTTATCTACCTGCCTTGCGGCAACTTGCAACGCACCGGCGTTGATGCGCTATTCAAGCTTGATCGATGATGTGCTGCGATTCAGCAAAGGCGATAAAAACGCATTGCCAAATCGGCAAATTGGTATATCGGCGATTTCATTATGATTATGAAGCATAACTAAAAAAGAGCGAGCACTAAATTTATTTCATTGTAATTTTCTTTTGTTTTATCTTTTGCCCCCTTTTTTTTTGCTTTTCATATCAAATTAAGCATACTGACCTAATTGGCCAAATGCCATACAGCGCACCACTGCACCACTGACTGCCCTGGCAGTTGCACAAACTTGCTCGCGTAGATAGTTTCAACATGCAGCATCAGCAGTAAAGCCCTTGCAGGCACGTGTCTATCCAACGGCACTCAGGTGTACAATGCATTATGCATCTATATGATGAATTCCCCCTTCTGCGTCACTTGACATCACGTCACATCACATCACAAGGCATCACAACGCATCACTTAGCTGCGCATCCAATTCCCATCACATCACGCACATCCATCCATCCCAGTGCATTATTGTGTGCGATCCATTCCATGTGATTGATTTGGCTGCGGGGTCATTGTGATCAATCTTATTAACTAAAGTGAAAAATAAACAAGTAAAAGCGCGGCTGTCTTCGGCCGTACCGAAGACTTCATACCTTTCATGAGAGGGGAAATGAAAAGTTACCTATGTATGTACATAGCCGGATTAAGTTTAATTTATAATTTTAATTCTGTGGGTTATTTATGGAAAGATTTATTAGAAAAAATTGTGTCTTGGCTATTTAAATGGAGGAGTTATACACCAAAATGTCCATATCTGAACAATCGGTTGTAGGGGAGCTATATGTTATAGTGGTCCGATCTTAACAATTTTCTGTAATCCCGTTTGGGCCCATAAGGGTACAAATACCTAAAAATTTCACGCCGTTAGCTCTTAAAATGGAGGAGTTATACACCAAAATGTCCATATCTGAACAATCGGTTGTAGGGGAGCTATATGTTATAGTGGTCCGATCTTAACAATTTTCTGTAATCCCGTTTGGGCCCATATGGGTACAAATACTTCAAAATTTCACGCCGTTAGCTGTTAAAATAGAGGAGTTATAGACCAAAATGTGTATATCTGAATAATCGGATGTTGTGGAACTATATGCTATAGTGGTCCGATCTTGACAATTTTCGGTAACCTCGTTTGGGCCAAAATGGGTACGTCTACTTCAAAGTTTCATGTCCTTAGCTGTTTAAATTGGGAAGTTATGCACAAATTACATCCAAAAATTTCATGTATATCTGAATAATCGGTTGTTTTCTATATGTTATAGTTGTCCGATTCGGCCGGTTCCGACAAATGATCAGCTGCATATAACAATATACCTGTATTCCGAATTTCATTCAGATATCTCAAAAACTGAGGGACTAGTTTGCGTTCACACAGACGGACGGACGGACAGACGGACATGGCTTAATCGACTCAGCTCGTGATTCTGACCATATCGGTATATATTTTGGTGGGTCCCCCACGCTTCCTTCTGGTACTTTCGACAAAAATTTTTTGGCACTAAGTTATAATACCATTTCATTCTCATGAAAGGTATAAAAAAAAATTGCATACGCAACGAATTAAGATAAATTTGCGGCGCTGGTTTACTTTGCAAAGCATTCGTGTATGTACGTATGTATGTAACTCAACCTTCTAGTGCTGATGAATTTCACCGTTAAATTGGTGAAATTTGGCCACTGGTATAGCACGATTTGCAGAAAATTTTTGCAGATTGCAGATTTTGAAAAGAATTCGCTAAAATGCTGTTCCATGTAAATTAAATGACCACTTTGTTGGTTATTGTGTCGTATGATATGTATGGGATACACTGACATACACAATACAATACAAACATTAAAAGATTGCATTTGGGAGATTTTCTTACGAATGTTTGTCAATGCAATTCGCGATTATGCAAGTCATTGAAAGCGTAAAAGAAGTAAACAAAAAGTTAGGAGTTTTGTTTTGAACGATGCAACTTTTTTTTTTGCATGAATAGAAGTCTTGCGGGAATTCTTTTCAGGTTCTGTCGCTTGTCGGACCGGAAAACGTTACACTCTTACATGTAGGTATGTATTTTGAGAAAGAGTTTTGTTCATTAATTCATTACCACGAATCTGTTATTAGAATCCTTAAAATTAAATCAGACCTGTTATTTAATGATTTAAAATTTTTTGTGATTTTTAATTAAATTTATTTATGGTTATTAATTAAAGCATATTTTGTGTTCATAACTCTTAAGTGATTAACTACGATTACTTTCATCTCTTTAATGATTAATAGTTATAGTTAACTAAACTAAAGAAAAAGTGCATTAATTAATCGATTACTTAATTTTAATTGCATGATTATTTTGATTTTTTTTAATTATCTTGGTCATTTTTTAATTGCATGGTTAATTAGTGATTAACTACGTTTTCTTTCACCTGTTTAATGATTAGTAGTTAATTGAATTAAAATAGAACATTAATTAATCGATTACCTAATTTTAATTGCATGACTATTTTTACTCTTTTCAATTATTTTAGTTCTTTTTTAACTGCATGATTAATACCTACAATTATTTATTTATTTTACATTGTTTCTGATTTTTAATTGCATGATTAATAGTGATTAACAATGGATACTTTCGCCTCTCTAATGATTAATAGTTACTTAAATTAAAAAAGTGCATTAACTAATTGATTACTTAATTTTAATTGCATGATTATTTTGATTTTTTGCAATTATTTTAGTTATTCTTTAATGATTAATACAATTAATTGATTATTTTGAATTATTTTTCTTTTTCGTTTTTTTTTTTTAATTTTTTTTATAAGCTTGTGAATAATTCATTGTAATTAATAATCATATAAAAAGAAACATTCGCATAATTGGAAATATTATATATATAAAAATTATTTGGTATTTAATTGTAACGCTAAAACTTGAAAACGGCTGAACCAAATTAAATACTTCCTTAGGGTGATTTGTTTGTTGTTACCCCGCGAAGGTTTAGACGAAGAAAAAATTAAAAAAATGTTAGGGGGGCGTGGCACCTCCCATACAACCTTAATTTTTAAAGCTGATTATCTCTAAAACAGTTTAAGGTAGGGAACTGAAAATTGGTATAGAGGTAAGTGATATCAAAACCCTTCTCACTCAAAAAAATGAGGGTTATCAGAAAAGGGGGCGTGGTACCTCCCATACAACCTTAATTTTTAAAGCTGATTATCTCTAAAACAGTTCAAGGTAGGGAGCTGAAAATTGGTATAGAGATAAATGATATCAAAACCATTCCGCGCATATAAGTGGAGGTTATCGGAAAAAGGGGCGTGGCACCTCCCATACAAACTTAATTTTTCATGCTGAATATCAATAAAAGCGTTTAAGGTTGGGACCTGAAAATTGATCAGGAGATTAACGATATCAATAGCATGCTTATGAAAAAACAGTAGTTTTGGGAAAAGGGGGCGTGGCACCTCCCACGCGTTCTTAATTTTTAAGGCTAAATATCCCTAAAAGCGTTCATGGCATGTACATAGAAATCACTGTGCAGATATACGATATCAATACCATGTTCACCCAAAAAAAGAAAAGATTTATCGAAAAATGGGGCATTGCACCTCCCATACGTACTAAACTTTTGAGGCTGAATATATCTAAAAGGGTTGGAGGAAGGTCCTGAAAACCATTATGGAGGTATACTATACGTATCAATACTCTAATTGGTTAAAATAGCCAATACTCAGTGAAAATAAATATCCGGAACAGAAAACTAAAAATTTTGTGTATCGTGCAGCCTTAAACTGAATACTAAAATTATATATTTTTGAAGTTGTATACACAATGAAGTAGTGAAAAATCGTTAATTTTCTATTAAAAACAATACCGGTGTAATAACAATTTTTGAAATGAAATTAATAAAAAAATCTATTTTGGGCAGAACGAAGTTTGCCGGGTCAGCTAGTTCAAGTATAAAAATCAGGCTAACGAAAACAATTGATAATAATCAAACAATAATTCAAAACAATCAAAAATAATTAAAAATTAAAAGTAAACACAAAAAAAAAAATTAAAAAATTTATTAATTAAAAATAATCTTGTAAGACAGTTTTTGGATTAAATTTTATGTGAATTTTATAGAGCTATTGGCCAGTTTTTAATTAACAAAAATTTAAAAAATTTTTTTGGTAGAAGTTATGGATCCATTTCGGAGACCACCACATCCCCTCATCAGACCTCTTTAGGCGGCCTCAACCGAGGATCGAACTTAAGTCTTTTCGATTGGTAATCCAACGCCGTCAGCTTTGTTTCGCTTAAATCTCAATTTTCCTTTTATTACAATCTACATACCAACAACAGTAGCTTAATGACTCTCTGTCTTTGCTACCTAGTATGTATATTTTAATTATATGTTTATTTCTAATTATTTTTTAATGGTTATTAATCATTATTCAAGTTTTTATAATTTTTTTTAATTTAATCGATTAATAATTCCCAGATTAATATACGGAAATTAAAATAATAAAAAATTCAAATGATCATTAACAATTTCAAAGGGAATTGAACACGTCTGACTTAAACAAGGTCCTTCTTTCTCAGTATCTTTTTATCAGTATATTTTTTTTTAGTTAATGACTTCAGCGCCATCTATTGCATTTGTATTTTATTAAGAATACTAGAAAGAATCGAGAGAGATCCTCTTGCGTAATAAGATAAACGCATAAGTAGGCGAAGAAGTAGCTGAGAGTGCTGCTGGCATAACAGTTGATGGGCAAATTTATATATGGATCCGGTGCCCGTATATAGACTCGATTACCTTGGCTTGGTTTATGTTTAATTTAGAGTGAAAAATCCGTTTAATGAAAGTTTACGCATAATGTGTGAAAGTAATTATATATTTTTCACTCAGCGCAAGACGTTACGCCTCATACTTATATAACGTGACTTATGACACTGATTGGCCACTTTGGTAAAAGACAGAGAACAAGAGAGCAAACCAAAGCACCTGCTGCTTGTTCGCGGCCGCCTGTCATGCATTGCATTCAGCTTGACAGCTGCCAACTTGACAGTGCACAACTGACAGAATATTTCTGTGAAATGTTGAAAATTGAACCTCAAAATATTCATACTAATCTTAATTCAAGCACCGTAAGTATAATTAAATGGATAAAGCAGCCAAAGATTGTGATAAAGACAAAAATTTAATACTGAAATTTACTCAGAGTTCAGATCAAGTGTGTTATTCGGCAAGTTACAAAACAAAGAAGCAAGACTTAGCTAACTTGCCATTCACGTTACCTGATTTATTTTAAAAAATGTTTTGCTAGTTATCACAAAGCAAAAGCTCACCATTTAAATGACTTTAATGACCAAAACCAAAATCGGATAACGCCATAATCGTGATGTGGGCTGGCGGCGTCAGCTCAGTGCATGTATGTATGTAAGAGGAAGGCACAAGTGCAGAGTGCAGATGTGGCAAACACAAATTGGCTGCGCCTGAGCATCTTTAATGAAATGGCGAATCGAATAAATACATCCAATACACAAAAAATAACTGTAAATATAAGCGCTTTCTTTTTGGCGAAAAAACTAACATGCACATGCTTACATAAGTTTATATATAATATGTACTTACTTTAACCAACTTCACTTTTCGATTTAGGGCAGTCAAAAAAAAAATTTCACTCACATGGAATTAATACAAAAAAGAAAGAAATGAAGTCTCTGCAAATCAAAGTATAAATTCGTATATACACATGTATGTATGTATATACATTTTCGTACCAAAATTTCCTTTCGATCTGCTGCCTTCGTCCTCTGTCCACCACCTTACTCTTCATCCGTCCTGAGCTTCATCTCAACATCCTCCTCAAATATCGCTTTTCTTCCTCACACGCTCTCAATTCCTTTCTTTCACATCATTTGTCAGCGTCCGGGCGGCGTGCCAATTCGCTTTGTCTTTGTTGCCAACATTTTGATGTTGCCCGTTTGAGATGTTGAGTGTAGATAAGACGACATTGGCAACATGTTTATAACAGCAGGTACTCTACGCTTTTTAGGTTGTTGACTGCGCGCTGCGGCTTTGCCCTTCACTACAATGGGCAATGTGTAATGTGCAAAAAAAAGAAGAAGAAAACAATAAAGGCGTCTCAATTCGGCAGTATTTGGTTATACTATAACCAGCTGCTAGTTTTATAAAGTAAATAAATGGTAAGAGGAAATGAGTAGCGCTTGAATGGCAACTTCTCGTTAATGCTAAAATACTATTACTTACACATTTTTAATTATTAATAGTTAACCAAAGGAAAAAGTAAATTAGCTAATCGACTAATTCATTTGAATTGCATGATTATTTTGATTATTTTTTAATTATTTTTCTATTTTTTTAAATACATGATTAATACAATCATTTCATTATTTTCAATTATTGCTGATTTTTTTAATTGCATGATTAATTAATTATTCGATTAATTATTTTCCATTTTTCGTTTTTTTTTTGTCTTCAGAATTATGTTTTATTTCAGCTTGTGAATAAAATATTGTAACGTTCCCTCTATTTTCAAAAATAATTAAAAATACTCATATAAAAGAAATAATCGCACAATTGAAAATAAACAAGTAATTAAAAACAAGCAAATAAAAATAATTAAGCAATTAAAAATAACGTACATTTAATTTTTTTTTTTAATTTTGATTATATGATTATTTCCGCTTAATTTTTTAATGGTTATCAGTCATGATTATTTTCATAAATTTCTTATTCTTTTGATTATTAAATCCTAAATTAGTGTAAGACAATTTAAATAATCATTACAATTTCGAAATTCAAGAAATGAATCAAAATTTGTTTTAGATTAAATTTTATTATATGATTATTTCCGATAAATTTTTTTAATGCCTATCAATTATGATTATTTTTATAAATTTAAAATTTATTTGATTATTAATTTATTTGATATAAATTTCTAATTTATTTGATTATTAATTCCCAGATTAATGTAAGGCAATTAAAATAATCATTACAGTTTCGAAATTCAAAAAAATTAATCATTACTAATTTTAATGATTAACTAACTAAATTTTTTTAATTAATTTTGGTTATATGATTATTTTAGATTAATTTTTTAATGGTTATCAGTCTTGATTATTTTCATAAATTTCTTATTTTTTTTGTTTATTAATTCCTAGGTTTATGTAAAAAAATCAAAATAATTACTACAATTGCGAAATTCAAAAAATTAATCATTACTAATTTTAACGATTAATTAATTCAAATTTTTAATTTATTTTAATTATATGATTTTTTTAATGGCTATCAGTCATGATTTTTTTTAATAAATTTCTAATTTATTTGATTATTAATTCCCAGATTCATGCAAGACAATTAAAATAATCATTACAATTGCGAAATCAAAAAAATTAATCATTACTAATTTTAATGATTAATTAGTTAAATTTTTTTGATTAATTTTGATTATATGATTATTTGCGAAAAATTTTTTTAATGGCTATCAATCATGCTTATTTTTATAAATTTCTAATTTATTTGATTATTAATTCCGAAATTACTGAAAGACAATCAAAATAATCATTACAAATTCGAAAATCAAAAAAATTTATCATTGAAAAAATTTAGTGGTAATCTACAATTTACGTTCCCAAACTGTATTCACAGTTCTGTATAAAATTCCAAGCACAACAATTGCCACAACATGCACAAGATTTACAAATATTTCATGCATTTCATTTTCAGTTGGCAATTTAATGTACTCGTAGTGTGTTCTTGTATGTACCGCTCATTGTTGTGGTTTTTTTTTCATATTTGGTGCGGCAGCATTTAATGAAAGTTTATATCGATCTTTCACAGCCGATCCACCAACGTAGGTACTCGCGCGCATTTATTTGCTGCGATTGCTACAACCGATTGCATAAAAGGGCGAATTTTTATGTTTCACTTTTTTCTCATCTTTTTTTGATCAAAACGTATTTCACATTCATTGCATTTCAATTCGTGTAATTATGTTGCTGCCACTGCCGCTGCAGTCTTTAGGGTTGTTGTTATTGTTTTGGTGCCGCATAGCGATCAACGAAATTGCAGTGTTGCAGTGTGTAATGTTGGTCGTTTGTGTCCGCCTCTGCATTGCAAATGTTTGTTATTTTTGCTGTAATTTTTGTTTTTTTGTTTTCCTTGTTGCTGTGTTGGCACAGTTGTCCTGTGCGCCTTTAGGTTTTTGGGGCGTGTTGTAGTGATATGCACTGCTGCATTTCGCTTGAAATCAAGGCGAGCAAGGACTAAATAGGAGGTTTTTTTACCAAATTAAAATAATATTTATATCTGTATCGAACCCTAACTGCTAAAATCAATAGTTTTGTTGGTTACGCCAAAGTCGCCGTTAGTGCTCGATATTTTCGATACCAAAATAACACTGTATAACAATTTTGTAGTTTTTGAAAAGTGTATCAGATGTATTTTTCCCCATGATTTGAATGATTTTTTCTTTGAATCGTTCACTATAACACCAGGAATATTTTTGGTATAAAAAGATGTAGAAGTTTGCATAATGAAATAAAAGGATTATAAAATATTTGGGTATAAAAAAATTTAGTGTTGCCAGCTGCTTAAAAGTTTAGATTACATAAAGAGATTGCATAATAAAATAAATGGATTGTAACATATTTTGTATTTAGGCGAAACTTAATAATATTCAACAGGATTTTGAGTTTTATTTTTAAGAGTTGCCACCTCTTTGAAAATTTTTTAGTTCTATTTATGTTTATATGAAGCCTTAAAATATGGAGATATGGATTAAGAGATACGATCACTGGGTATATTTTTGGTAGGGTTGCCAACTGTTTGATATTTTTAAACTCAGTTATATTTATAAAAATCCATAAAATATGGAAATATGGTTATAAAATGGTAGAATGGTATCTCTTAAGTCTCGATCGTTGGATAAAGTTTTTCTGAGGTTGCCACCTGTTTGTATTTTATTACTTATTAAGAATGCCTGAAAGAATCGAGCAAAAATCTTTTCCATAATAAAATAAACGCACAGGCCAAGCAAAAGCCGAGAGTGCTGCTGGTACAACAACAGTCCATGAGTAGATTGGAATTCGGAACCCTTTCCGCTATGTGATGGGATTGCCTTGGATGTCCTGGATTGACAAATAAATGTATGATAACACATATTTTCCTAACAAAACAATTTGAGTGCCACTGAAATCATATTTTGTTTAAAATTAGCATTAATGCATAAAAAAATACCAATTATTTGAGAGCCTTGCTTGCCACGAATAAAATTTGTAATACTCGCACCCTTCCTTTCTCTCCTTCCCTTTACTGTTCTTTACCTTTCTTTTACACACTTTTCATTAAAAATTTGTTGCCATTATTGTTTTCGCTTTTGCATTGTTTAATTATACCTTTCATGAGAATGAAATGGTATTATAACTTTGTGCCGAAAATCAAATCTTGAAAGTACTAGAAGGAGGCGTGACAGACCCATCAATATATATACCGATATAATCAGAATCATGAGCTGAGTCGTTTAAGCCATGTCCGTCTGTCCGTCCGTCCGTCTGTGTGAACGCAAACTAGTCCCTCAGTTTTTGAGATATTTGATTGAAATTTGGAACACGGGTGAGTTTTGATGCTCAATCGATCATTTGTCGGAATTGGCCGAATCGGACCACTATAACATATAGCTCCCATACAACCGATTCTTCAGATATACACATTTTGGGGTATAACTTCTCCCTTTTTACAGCTAAGGACACGAAACTTTGGGGTATTTGTACCCATATTGACCCAAAGAAGGTTACCGAAAATTATCAAGATCGGACCACTATAACATATAGCTGCCATACAACCGATTGTTCAGATATACACATTTTGGTGTATAACTTCCCCATTTAAACAGCTAAGGACATGAAATTTGAAGTATTTGTACACATGTTGGCCTAAACAAGGTTACCGAAAACTGTCAAGATCGGACCACTATAACATATAGCTGCCATACAACCGATTGTTCAGATATACACATTTTGGTATATAACTTCCCCATTTAAACAGCTAAGGACATGAAATTTTGAAGTATTTGTACACATGTTGGCCTAAACAAGGTTACCGAAAATTGTCAAGATCGGACCACTATAACATATATCTCCCATACAACCGATTTTTCAGATATGTACATTTTGGGATATAACTTCTCCATTTTAACAGATAATGACATGAAACTTTAAAGAACTTGTACCCATGTCGGCCCAAATAGAATAACCGAAAATTGTCAAGATTAGACCACTATAGCATATAGCTGCCATACAACCGATTGTTCAGATATACACATTTTGTCGTATAACTCCTCCATTTAAATAGCCCAGACACCATTTTGTCTAATAAATCGTTCCATAAATAACCCACAAAATTGAAATTATAAATTATACTAAATCAGGCTATGCACAACATACATAGGTAGCTCTTCATTTCCCCACTCATGAAAGGTATGAAGTCTTCGGTACGGCCGAAGACAGCCGCGCTCTTACTTGTTTTTTTATTGCTGTTGTTGTTATTGCTTTTGCTGTTTCTGCTGCTGTTGCTAGTTGCCACGATCATCATCAACATCAGCATCGTTTCAGCCGCCGCCCTTTCGCCAATTGTTGCCGCCTTAACAGCCGCTGCAACATTTAATCGTAAGGCATGTTGCCATTTACATATTGTTGTTGTTACTGTTGTTACAGTTATTGCTGTTTTTGTTATTGTTGTTGCTGTGATTGTTGTTTTTATTTTTGTTATTATGCTCTTTTTTTGCTGTGCAACAAACATTTTATCACCACAAATTAGAGTTCGCAGCTTTTTCGGCATTTTATCGATGATTATTGTTTCGCTCCTTTCTTATTTATTGCGTGTATGTAGCTTGTCTGTTGCTTGTGTGACAGTGTGCTAAAGTGAAAGAAATATAAAGCAAAATTTGCGGTTTAATATTAATGGCAAAAAATTCAGACAACAATATTTTCAAGTGTTTAATGTGAGTTAGAGAAATGCCGACCAAGAAATTTTTGTGATCCAAGTTTGTCTATAAAATTTATCTACTATGTCCGATATAGCAAATTTCTGGTGCCTTAAGACTACAACCTTCAAATATTGCTTTAGTCGCGGTGTTCATGCCAAAACATATCTTATTGAAGTTTTGATAAACCGAGCTCATAAGAAACTAAAACCAAACTTTATGATTTTTGTTTAAGAGAGCTTGTTGCCTAAGGGCACAGCCAGACGACGCAAGAAAGTGCTTTCAGAAAGTGAATAATTCAAATTATTGTATTTGTTGCTTTTAAAAAACAAATACAAAAATTTGAATTTTTCACTTTCCGAAAGTAATTTCTTGCGTCGTCTGGCTGTACCCTAAAAGCCCTTAAAAAGTGCTCAAAACAATAAAAACTTGAATTCTTCTCCATTTGATAACACACTGTGCCAAATCGAAATCAAAAATAAATGTACGAAAACACATAAGAATTTAACATTGTTTTCTTACTTCTTATTCATTGCTGAAATTCTTTGCTTCCGCATTAACTGCAAAAATGCAAAAATACCATTGTAATCATGTCTTGTTGTTGGCGGCGAAAGTATTCAAAGACGCAAACATAAAAATTATTCTTGCTTCCTTCTGTGCAATTTCAAAAGTAAATGTCATAAATGAATACGCACAAAAGTGCTAAAACACAATAATTTGGACATTGACTTGAAGGCATAAATATTGTATGTATATATATATAAATGTATGTATTTAGTTACTACTAACCATTGTGTGTGGGGAATCTCAGGGCTATTTGAGTTCTGCAGAATTTGAACTTTCAATATTTATTTACGCGCAAACGTGTGTCGTGTGTATATGAAATGAAGTGCTTTCCACAAAATTTACGCCTTATTTGAGGCTTATTTGAGATGATCATAAGGCTCATAAAATAATGCCTGCAATTTGTAGGTGATGGCATTTGTATGTAAAAAGCCTTATAATAAGACTTATTTTGCTGTGTTGATATCATCAGGCTATAAGGAATTCTGTCGCTCTCTGTGATGTAACGTTATTTCTAAGCCTTATACGCCATGGGGAATAGGGCTTCTGTGGAATTTAAATAAAACTTATTCGCTTATAAAATAATGCCTGAAATTTCTAAGATATGCTAGTTGTATGAAGAAAGCCTTATAATAAGGATTATTTTCCTTTGCTGTTGTCATCAGGCCCAAAGGAACTCTCTCGCTCTCTGAGCGGTTACCTTATTCACCATGAGAAATAAGGCTTGGAAGAATCCTTATAATAAGGGTTTATGTGGCATTTAAATAAGGTATAGAACATTCCTTTTAATAAGGGCTTAGAAACTTCCTTATAATAAGGGCATAGAAAATTCCTTATAATATGTGCTTATGTGGAATTTAAATAATTATTTATATATAATTTATAATTATTATTCTCTTACAAAATCATGCCTGAAAATTCTAAGGGATGTCAGTTGTATGACAAAGGCTTTATAATAAGGCTTATTTTCTTGTATCGTTGTCATCAAGCCATAAGGCATACTCTTTCTCTCTGATAGGAAACCTTATTCCTTAGGATTATTCGCGATGAGAAAAAAATGCCTAGATAATTCTTTATAATCAGTGCTTATATGGATTTTAAATACTTTATAATAAGGCTTATTGGCCATAGAATATAAGGGATTATATGGAGTTTAATTGCCTTAAATATATACTCGTTTCACGCTTTTTATTTGTATGTAGTAGTGACAATCGGTGTTTCGCAACACCCCTGCAAAAATCATTGGATTATATGATCCGACTCGTTTATCTGCATCGCCTCGTAGTTAGCCGAACATTGCTACGAAAACCGAATGTACATATATCGCGATAACGACGAAGCAAGTGCGTACATGTGTATGTACCATTGCATGCTAATAAAGAGACATTGAAACGCAACACAACATTTTGGTGCATGAATTAATCCAATGTAGGTACTTCTTGGATTACTCGGGTGTCATGCGCAAATCTGAGTATGTGATCCCTGCCAAGGACATTGCCATGTGTTAAATGTACCATATTTTTTATATGAAATGTGGCAAGTTATGCAGTACTCGGTTGGTCCACAGCGAGTACTCTATACATGCGTGCATGGAGTACTCGGCTTTTTTCCAGGAACGTAGTGCTCCCTTTACCCATGCTCGCTTATAAAACTTATGTCGTTTTCGTTTCTGGAAAAAATGTTGCCCTGCTTGATTTTCTTAGTATCTTGTAAGCTTGTGTGGTAATTTCAGCGAATATTGACCTCTAGCTAAGTCAGAGGGCATCATTATCTACCAAACCAGCCATTTAAAACGAAGACTGGTTATGTAATTTGATAATTGAGATATTAAAGGGTAACATTTTATGCCAGAATCGAAAACGCCATTAATTTCCTCGCTTTCCATTTGAGACATACCTTATTGTCGCCTTATTTAATAAAATTCCTTAGACCACTTTTTGGCATGTAGTTTCCGTTAACTTCTGATTTTCTACAGACACAGAAACAGAGATAGGCAGCATTCAAATCGTTATATAAAAGTATATATTTATCTAAATAATGGTTGATATATACATATGTACATACATATCTAAAATGAATTTTCATAATCATCGAGTGGCGCACAGGAATTTCCGTTTCTTATTACACTTGGCAGTGCGCATCAAAGAAATCTTACAGCTGCAAACTAAGCTCTTTCCTTCGCTCCGTATTTTTTTCCTTTTTTTGCCACAAGCGCACAGGCAATATGTAGACTTTGCTGCTGCGCCAAATAGAACGCCCCACAAGCGCTCGCTAACAATTGAATGCTTTTAATTGGTTTTTGCTTAACTAACTACAAACACATCGCGAGCGCTTGCTCTTAACCCTCTTTTGAATTTCAATATCAAAATACGTGCCTACATGCATTATTTTGCCCCAACAAATTAGCTGAATCTGCGCGCTTTGCTATCTATTGATCTTTCTTTTTTCTCTTGTTCTTATTCTTATTCTGCTTGCTGTGTTCACTCATATCATATCAATCGCGCACTTGCACTCTCAACCTTGGCTACTGTTGCGCTAGCGCCTAGCAAATTTAATAATTTCTTGTATACCAAACATACATACATACATACATATATACATACATACACACATACATGCATGCATGGTAACTATAATTGTTGCGATTGCGGTGCGATAAAATGCGCCCATTTCTGCTGCAATTATCTGTTAAATATCAAGTGTTTGTGCTACATGCTCGCAATCATGTTAAATATTGTTTTTGTTTTTATTCTTTGTGGTTTATTTGCCTTTTACTTTGTACCACAGCTTGTTGTTCTTGCAGAATTGAATAAGCGCAGTTAGGTTAAGGCATGTCTCAACGCAGACGCGCGCTTTTAATGAATAGAATAAATGTTGCCAAATAGATGGATGGCTGGCTGCATGTTTGAAGAGTTGGTTGTGCCCAGGGCCGTAGCCAGGAATTGTTTTCGTGGGGGGTTGTAGATTTTTTTTTTTTTTTAAATATATAACCTATTTCGTGCACTAAATAAAAATAATAAAAAATCTGGTTTCTAAAGTGCTATTTAGAAGAAAAAAAATTTTTTTTTTAACTTTTAATTTTAAAATTACGGTTTTTATAAGAAGTTTTAAAAATCAGGAAACTTCCATTCATTCAAAAATTAGACTGTTCCATTGCAAATACGATGAATACCTTATTCTTAGTGACCCCATCCAAGTGAAAAAAAAAAATATTTATGGACGAAAAACTCGGTTAGATTACCCAGCTGTTCAGCAGTAAAATTGTTTTTTTTTTTGCAACTTTGTTATTTGACATCCGATTTTTAAAATTGATAGATATGTCATTATTTTAGTCTTTTGAGCAGGGTTTGAAATTATTTTCAACTTTTTTTATCATTTCCATTGAAGTTCTACTGTACTGCAACTGCGCAGCCTTAAGTTTCAAAAAATTATAGTCTATTGTTGCTGTATTGTGGAAATTTTGACAGCACAGCAAGGGGCAAATATAAGTTCCAGTTTTTACAGCACTGTTGCTGTTTTTTTCTTTTTTTAATTTATGGGAACAGAATCGAAATTGTAATGTACAAAAAAAAACCAATTTTAAAAAGCCGCACTGAAAACTAAAATTCTGTTTATCTGTGCTTTGCTGTCGACTGATCTGTTTGAAATTACACAGTAAAGCAACAGCACAAATAAACAAACAGATATATTCGACTGTTCTGTGCTTCGACTTCAGATATTTTCAACGGAAATCGAAATTCAAAAGTTCTCAAAAAATTATGAGAACAGCAACAGCTTATTTTTTGAGACTATTGGTGTTATGCTGGCAAACAGTGCTTGGGAAGCTTTATATTTCCTTCTAATGTCCTTTGATATGTGAAGTCATTTTCAGATATAGTTGGGTCACCTAACCGAGCCCTTCGACCATAAAACATCCCCTTTGTTTCACCTGGAAAAAATCGCCAAAAATAAAGTATTGATCGAATCCTTAATATTACCTACGCTTAAAATGTTTGCAATAAAACAGAATAATTTCAAAAAGAATAAAACCTTCCTGATTTTTACCACTTATAAAAACCCCAATAAAAACCAAATTTTTCCAATAATCGCAAAAAATCAATAAAATGTTGACTTTGAAAAGTTAGTATTGAAAATAGGTGAAATCGGACTATAACAACTCACACATCCCATATATGGGATCTTTCGAAAAACACACAAAGTGTTATAATTCAGACACTAATATAACCCGAGTAATGAATTTTCAGCCATGCAATGACTTTATGCAGTTATAAGGAAATATGCTAAAATTTTAGAAAATTTATGTAAAATAATTTAATTTATAAGTGGTATGTCGCTAAAAGCGTACTTTAATTATTTTTCGAACGGAGTAGATACGGTTTGCAGGTATTTGTAACTTCAGCGAAAAGAATTTTTGATTGAAGTTGTAATCAAAAAACCCAAAATTACGTTATCTCAAAACCCTAACCATAAAAAAATAGTTTTGATCTCAACAGGTTCATGCCAGACCTCCCCTATACCTGAAATTCTTGATATTTTCTGAAATTAATTATTTGTAAACTAGTGTTTTCAACATATAGCTTTGAATATGATAGAAGTCAAATTTATCTACCAGAATTTCGTGGGGGGTTCAAACACCCAACCCTCCCCCCCCCCTAAATACGGCCTTGGTTGTGCCACAGCAGCAGCAGCACTTACTCCACTTGCAACATCAGTGATAGCAGCAGCAGTACCGGCATTCTGTTTCCAGCAGCAGCATCATTATCATTGGTTACTGCCTCCTAAACAGCTTCTGTGCATTTTAACCTCAGGCGCTTCTATGTACTCGTACATCGCGAAATTTCCTTACATTGATTATATGTGTTCACATGGACCCTATATAGCGTTGGCGTGGCATTTGTTAACACAAAAGTGTGTGTATATGTATGGAGGACTAAAGTGCCTTAAGCGTTTTGCGCTGGAATTCATGGTGGCCAACGATGAGTGAATACATATACAGTGTATTAGTTATTAACAAGGGCTGGTGTGGTAAGAAAGCAAACATAGATTTTTGAAAGTATAAAAATAATAAAGCAATGGATGGAATGGCTGTTTGCTATTGTAGGTAGTACCTTTCAAGGGCTGTCTAGAGAGTGAGCTGGTTGGTGCCGGTTTCCAAGTAGTGAGTACGGTTGCAAGTTTAATATGTTGCAAGTTGTACATGGGCTCGCCAAAGGGCGCTGTATGCTCAGGGAGGGTCCAGGCTACCTGCTGTCACAGGGTTGGTCAACCTTCATCCTTTATAGGGCTATTATGGCAACTGTCTTTCCAAAGACAACTATCTTTCGAGAAGAATTTTTTTTTTTATTTTGGAAAGGCAGCTGTCCTTATAATGACAGTTTCAAGAATAGCCTAATTAGACTCTTTAGTATCCAAGTTCCTTATTAATAAAAGAGTTTTTGAAATAATAATCCACTACTCAATTCTACCGATCATCCTTTAGCCTACATCTCATAACGTTACAATTATTTAATCACTTTTCTTAAATCCGAAAATGCCCAGTTAACCCGCTTACCCACTATTCATCATCTGCTGCTTCTTCTTCGTCCTCTTCGCTAGAAAATAGTTTCCAATGCTGCCTATGCTTTTTTTTTAATGTTTATTTCTGTTGTTGTTGTAATTTAAATTGTTTTCGATCACTTTTTTATTTAACTTACTTTTGTGTTGTTTTTTTTTTTTGCTTTCATTATTGTAATCAACATTGATGAACATTGCGAAATGTGCAAAACACCTGTAAAATGACTTGTAACTAGAAAAGCAAAAAAATAAAAATAACAAAAAGGAATATCAACAACAACGACGACAACATCCTTGCAACTTTATTCAGTGAAATAACTAAGTAAAAAGGAATGTCAGGCCAGAAATCAAGGCTTAGTAAAGGCGCCCATAATAATGCGGCACAGCGGGCGGGAATTGCATACATATGTACATATGTATGAATGAACGTGTAAATATGTGTGTGCATGTAAGCTCGTTACATGTTCTGCTATCAGCTTAATTCATCTGTTAGTGATCAACAATGCAGCATGATGATCACTCTTCTATGCGCTGATGCGTATGTAAGTAATATATGTATACTCATATTAACAGTAAGTCACAGCTTAAATCGTACAATGCTTTTTCCCAAACCTATTATTTGATGACTACAGGTTTTAAATTTATTAATTAAAGCATATCTTGTTTTTGTAACTCTTTAATGATTAAAAACTTTTTAATGATTAATTGTTAACTAAATTTTAATGATTAATTGTTAACTAAATTAAAAAGATGACATTAATCAATCAATTAATTATTTTTAATTGCGTGATTGTATTGATTAAAAATTAAATTATAAAAAATTAATTCAATTAAATACGATTATCTTTGCCTTTTTATGATTAACAGTTGACTAAATTGAAAAATTACATTAATTAATTGATAAATGAATCTTTATTGCATGATTATTTTGATTTTTGTAAATTTTTTCGATTTTTTTAACTGCATGATTAATACAATTATTTGATTATTTTCAATTATTGCTGATTTTTTAATTGCATGATTAATTAATTAATGAATTAATTATTTTACTTTCTATTTTTTTGCAAATTTATGTTTTATTGCAGCTTGTGAATAATACCTGGTAATGCTTCAAATATTTTCAAAAATAATTAAAAATAATTATATAATAAAGAGAATCGCATAATCAAGCAAGTAAAACCAATCAAACAATTAAATGTAATTAACCCATACAAATAATAGCATAACTAAAAAATAATCAAGCACTTAAAAACAATCAAACAATTAGAAATAATTAAGCGATTATAAGTAATCAAACAATTAAAAAAATTATTTGATTGATTTTGATTATATGATTATTTCTGATTTTTTTTTAATGTCTATTAATCATGATAATTTTTTATAATTGATTTCGATTGATTATTAACTGTAACTTAACGTAAGACAATTAAAATAAAATAATTATTAAAATTAAAAATCCAATAAAATTAATCATTACTCATTTTAATGGGAATGTAACGATTGTATAGAAAAATAAACATAAACGAAAACATAAACGAAACATCAGCGAAAAAATATATGTTAAATTACCATTAAAATTAGTAATTATTTTTTTATTATTTTAATGATTATTTTAGTAATAATTAATTTTTTTTTTGATTTTTTTAATTTTTATGATTGTCTTAATAGTCTTACAATAACTTGATATTTAATAATCAATTGGATTAAAAAGTTATAAAAAATAATAACGATTAATCAGAAATAATTATATAATCAAAATTGAAAAATATTTTTTTTAATTGCTTGATTACTTTTTAGGAGTGAAAAAATAATCGGAAGTAACAATATGTATAATCAAAATTAATCAAATAATTTTTTTTAATTGTAAGATTATTTTTTATTGCTTAATTACTTTTAATGTTTTAATTGTTTTTAATTTTTGATCATTTTTAATCGCTTAATTACTTTTAATTGCTTGATTATTTTTAATTTTTATTCATATTTTTGTTTTTGCTTCCCAAATGTCCATTTAAATACACAGCCACTGTAAACGCATATTTCTTCCAGCCTCTGGCAATTTATGTTCATATATATGTATGTGCCTGTGTGCAATTCCACGTACTAAGTACAAACGCTCATTCCACTGCTGCACTGCCAAGATGTTGATGTTGATTTTTATTCATGAAATTGTTAACGAGATTGATGATGCATTGCTTTTGACGTTGCGCTATTAACATTTGTTGTTGTTGCTATTTTATTTTTTTTTTTTTGTGATTAATGTATTGCTTATTGTTGTTGTTGTGGCTACAATCATTGCTTGTGCGCTGTCACAACGTTTTAAAACTTGGCTATTTGGTGGCTATTGTTGCATTAACATCCATGGTTGATTGCTTTGCTGTTGTTTGGTTGGCTTTATTGGCGCGCTTTGTTGCTGTGCCTAGTGTTATTAGTGTTGTTGTTGTTTTTGTTATTGTTATTAGTGTTGTTGTTGTTTTTGTTATTGTTATTAGTTATTGTTGTTATTGTTGTTGTTTTTGTGGTTTTTGTTATTGCTTTTTTTGCGCTTGCTACTAGAAAATTAATGTTTTATGTTGCAACATGTTGCACATTGCTAACATGACGCGCTTTGTTGTTGATTGTTTCGCTTAAATACTAAAGATATTATACGATCGTTGATACATTCATTATTGCGCTTCGGGTTGATTTTATTATAAAAATGCAAACACATAAAGACTTGCATATATTTTGTTAGGTATATTTTTTTATATGCTATTGCATTATATATCTGGCAGTACTTACATTTTGAAGTAATTATTGTATGTTGAGATTTGTTACAGAGGGATCTCTTGTATAGATGGTTTGGTTTGTTTTTTGGAACAACCTTGTTGCATTGTTATCGTGTACATAATTTCGTTATCAAAAGTCTAAAAAAAAACAAATAATTCACTGTTCCAGAATTTTATATAAAACTTTATATTTTGTAAGCTGAAATGTGCGCATTCGTAAGCTTATTTTATCTTATTTCAAGAAAAGCAGCTACCCTTTCTGGCCGCGCTTATTCGTCTATAATAATCAAAGTGCGCATCCCTTTCTGCACCATCATTTCTAGACTAATCAAAGTTGCATCTGCATGTTGCTTGGAGTAATTGTCTGTATTGCTGTTGCGCAAAGTTATTGTTGCATCTGTTTCAGCTGTTGCATGCACTGCATAATGTCGCATTGTTTGCAAAGTTTTGCTGAGTGTTGAGTATTTGGTTGCTGCTTTGTTATTGTAATTTTTGCAGTTTTTCTTTGTTATTGTAATTTTTGAAGTTTTTCTTTGTTATTGTAATTTTTGAAGTTTTTCTTTGTTATTGTAATTTTTGTATTTTTATTGGTTTTATTATTCTTTTTGTTATTTATAACTTTTGTTTTCTTTTTATTATTGCTAACCGTGTTGCCAGTTCTATGTTCCTGGCAACAATTATTGCATAATTTTTTTTATGTGTTTGCTGTTTTCATTTTCATTAGCAACGCCCGGTCACACGTTCAGAAGCGTTGACGCGAACGCTTATTCATATTCCTCTCATATTTTTTTCCGCATATTCATAAATGTTGCTTGCAACATTTCAACTCAATTATTGCTATTAAATTCTCCATTTACAAAGCAAAATACATAATTGCTTGATTGTTCTCATTTTTAATGTTGTTATAATTGTACAATAGTACATACTAGACTTGCAGCTGGGTGTAAAGTAATAGAAACAGATGGATTTTTTTTTATGAGGAAACAAAACTTTTACTATCCTTTTGGCAAGTGAAGGTGACGAACTAATTGCTTGTGAAGAAACTAATCATAAAGTTGAAGAGGGATATGATTAGAGGTTGATTGCACTCACATACAGAGCTAACAAAGTGCTTTTCAGGTGTGATAATCGCATGTAGTACTTAGTTGCAATAATGTCTGTATGTATGTATGTCTAAGGCTTGAATACTTGCTCGTAATGAACTTGAAACTCTTGAACGTTTGATCTACTTGGCGAAAAAAGTGAAGTTCAAAATGTATCGTGGCTTTTGGAGAATTTAAAGAAGCTAAAAATGCATTTTTTCGAATAAAGCACAAAAAGTGATCATCAAATCAATCAAATCAATCAAAGTCCTAATAAAAGTTCTAGTACGCACTTTTGTTTGGAGTTTACTTAGGTCTAAGATAAAAATAATAGCAAACAATTGTCACTGCCTTACCCTTATTAAATTAAAAGCTGCATAATCGTAAAAATGGCTTCAAAACTTAGTTATAAGACTCTTTACCTATAACTAACAAATCTTTTTCTCAATCTTTGCTCTTAAAAATCACTATACTGTATTGATAACTAAAACATTTTTGGTGTTAATGCCTTTTAAGAAATTAAAAGTATACGAAATGATTATTCTAAGACTCTTTGAGTACTCCAGAGGCACTTACATACATACAGTTCTTCCCCTTTGTGTTGGTGCTTTTGGTCTTTTTGGTACTTTGTACAAAGGTTTTATCTGAGGAGACTTCTAGTGAAATTTTATGGCGAATAATTTTCTAGAACATTTTAGCACTCTATCGACCTTCTAAAACAGCGGTGAAAAAGGGCTCTTCGTAAGGGTTTTAGAGGGCTATTCTACGAAATTAACGCTCGTGCAATTTTACTAGAACCATGGTTAAGTTCACGGCTAATATGCTGAACAGGCTGCAGAGAAGTGTGTGTATCAGCATTACAGATGCAATGAGTACAATATCAGGAACCGCCCTTAATGCTCTGTGTAATCTGCTCCTCTTGATTTGTTGAGCCAGGAGGAGGCTATGAAATGGATGTGTCGACTACAGCTCTTCCGCTTGTGACACAACTACTGGAGCTCGGGGCGCGGTCAGTTGTTTAGCAGGCTATCAGAGCAACACCCTTTGTTTCTGGCCTCAAATGACAAGTTGGTACCTCGAGTATCCTTTGGTAGACGTTGCACTGTCCACCTTCCCCATAAGAGATCAATGGCAAGACCCAGAAACTCTACTGGGAGGATCGAAGAAAATAATTTATGAAGACGGATCAAAAACAGAATATGGCACTGGAAGCGGCTGGCACCAGGAGGCCGATTACGTTTGCTTTAGGTACAATTTCGATGGCTTTTCAATCGGAGATTTATGCCATACCAAAAGCAGCAGAATGGATAATTGGTGAGAGCTGGCGTGGACACCAAATTTTCTATCTGCAGTGAAAGCCAGGCTGCACTGAAGGCGCTTAAAACTGCGCGAACCTCCTCAAAATTATTATTCACGAATGAAAGTTGAAGCTTGGCTGCGTAGAAAAATGGAATAAACTTAAAATTATATTCGTGCCCTGACACTGGAGTGTTCAAGGTAACAAACTGGTCAATGAATTGGCCAATTATGCATCAGCAGAACAACGAACTGGACCGCAGCCAATAATAGCAGCCAAGTATAGCGGGAACTTTGAAGTGCATCAAGGACGCCTTGAGGGAAACTCACGGGGGACGCTGGAACTCTAATGATTCCTGTAAAATTTCTAAGTGCTTTCTGGAAAAGCTTAACAGGGAGGTAGAAAACTTCCAGCTCAAGCAGGGCGGAAGGGAGCTACGGGATCTTATGGGATTGATTACAGGATACACTCTATGGTGACAGCACATGGCCAGTATATTAATCATTGAGAACTCATTATGCCTATTTGGTCTGGAGAAGGACGACGGCGGCACAAAGCATTTTATCTGCCCTTATCCGGTCTTCCCTAGACTAAGATTGCACATTCTCGGGTTGGATGTATTGATAATGGCGCATGGATATTCTCTACCACTGGACAAGAAAGACATAATTTTTGCCGGTCTATCACACTGTTATAAATATTGGAATATTTTTTAAACTTTGAAAGAAATTTAAAACTTTTTTTGGGTTAAATTTTGAACCTTCGAAAGTTTAAAAGTTTCTTATTCCTTTTTGGTTTAAAATTCAAACTTACAAAAGTTCAAATATTTCAAAGTATTTTTTGGAATACATTTCATACTTTTTTCGTATAAATCTTACACTTTTTCTCATTTAAACTTTTAAGGTTTCAATTTTAAACTTTCATTGGTCGTAAAATTTGGTATCAACAAAGAAATTTTAATTTTTGATTTGAAATTCCAACTTGCTTTTTCGAGAAATGAACAATATATATTTATAGTTATAAGACAATTTGAATGAATGACTGTGTGGCGTTGTTTGAATGCAGAAACAAACAAACACAAAATAATTATGGAAACAGATAAAAAGAAGAAAGAACAAAAAGAGAAGAAGAGGATAGGAAAAAGGCACAATATGGAAAAGGATTAAGGGGATGTTGGTTGGAGAACAATATGGAATAAAAGGAGAAAAAAGGATAGGAAAGAAGATCAAATAGGGAAAAGCATGAAAAGGATTTGGGAGCAGACATTTTTTGTAAATTTAAACCAAAAAAATGTTTAAATTTTATACTTTTGAAAGTCTTAAAATAAATTTTAATTTGGAATAAAATCCAAAACATGAAAGCTTAAAAACTTTTAAACTTTTCAAAGTTTCAATTTTAATAATTTTTCGGTCGTGTCCTATATATCGACCAAGAAAGTTTAAAATTTATACCAAAATTTATTTGAGTGCACAATTCCATTCCATTCCTAGCCAAACACTTACAGATTTGCGGGTGGACATTGGCTTCCCTGTAGGATCGAAAGGTTTAAATGTGTTGGCTGTCCTTTATAATAAAATTCGTCTAGATTAAACAATAAAGGCAAAGGGAATGCCAACGCCTTGTTTCTGTACATATATTAAAGGAGCTTGTTAGAGGGCAGACAGTTGTCATCTGATTCCAAGACCATAAAAGACTCACTAAATGTCAATATTAAACTATTGGAGTTTCACTTTCAAGCTTTGGCAAGAATTTCCTACATTCGGCCTTTAGCAACTCTTTTGCATTTGCTTTTAATTAACATTTTACTACATTTATTCACGCCAAGCAAAATGCTAACACCTCCTGCTTAGTCTACATACACACATCAAATGCAATTATAAAAAACAACAACAATAAAAATAAAAAAAAAATTAAAATTAAATTAAAAAAAACAACAGAAAGCTTAAAGAAAATTCCAACATCCGCCAGCCAAAGTAGAGCTTAAGGATACTCAAAAAACAACAAGAAATGCAACGCGTATTGTTGATGTTATTGTTGTTGATTTTATTGTTGTTGTTGTTATTTTTGTTGTTGTTGTTATTGCTGTTACCTTTCCTTGCTGCATGCTCTGGTCTGGGCTTGCGGCAAACTAAGTAAACAACCAGCACACACTCCATTGACTTGACTTGTACTACGAGTATATTGCTTGTTTTACGTAAAATGAACGAGTGCCAATAAAATTGATGAATGACGCCTTAAGCTGTCAGTTGGCTAACCGTTAAGTGCGCATTAAAAATCATTTTTGTTTTTTTGCGAAATGCAAAAAGGAAACACCATTCATTTTGCGCGCGAATGCAACAAGCCCATGTTGTAACTTTACTTAAATGCATATATGCAGTTTTATTTATTGTTGTTGTTGTTGCTATTGTTATTGTTGTTGTTATTGTCATTGTTGTTGCTATTGTTGTTGTTGTCGCTATTGTTAGTGACGCTATGACGTCGCTTTTTTCTTGTTATTGTTGCTTAAATATCATGCTAATCGGTGACGGCGACAGCGTCGTTGGCGACTGATTGGCTGGTTGGTTTGCTTGCTTAAGATTGGTCATCTCGTTGTGGTTGGTGTCTTTATTTCGGACCTCGTTGCAAACGGAACACACTGGCGCGCATTAAACGCTCGTAAAAAGTGTCAGGTAAATCAACAGTAACAATAACAACAAAAGGGCATGATATGATAGCGCTAAGAGTAAAAGGTGCTTAAGTGCACATGGTACTTAATGTGCATAATAAGCGCAACGTCATTGCATTATGTACCCATGTATATATGTGTTGCACGCGCTAAGCAGCTGCAGCAAATGGTTGCACTTTTTTTGGTAGCTGTCTTTTTTTTTTTTTGAAAATTTTGTTGTTATACTTATATATAACAGTTTTTATTTCTTTTCTTTAATCTTCAATGCTTTTAAGCGTCTAGAGTTATGTAACTTGAACTTGTGTGCCACACACGCATTTGCTATCATACCAAACCTTTGCAGTTTTTATTTTACATAAATCAAACATTCGCTTAACATTATAAATTATATAAATTTGACATTCATTTTGTGTGTACGCGTTGCATTGATTGCATTCGTTTATTTTCTTTTGTGTGGACAACTAAGTCTAATCTTTAGCCAATCCCCCAATAGTGTGTTTTTTTCTTGTATTTTGTTGTTGTTTAAAAAACTGACAGCTATTTGCTGACTACAGCATATTTACAACACACGCTTCGTATAACAATTAATTTTCCATGCAATACTGTTAAGTTCCAAATATATACATACATTTAAGTAAATAAATAAAATAAATTAAAAAAAATTTAAAAAGCAAATAAATGAAAAATTTCTCATTTTCAAACAATAGTAAGTGCAATCAGTTTGAGACATAATATATAGTAATAATAATAACCCAAAACAAGACAAAAATCACAGCTCTCGTGCTGCTCTATCAAATATTTTATACGCAGTTGCGTATTTTAAATTTGAAAAGTATGTATATACTTTTAATCAATCGTGTTGAATTCATATTAAAATTAATAATGATTATTTTTTGGAATTTTTCACTTCTAATGATTATTTAATTTGTCTTATTTGAACTGTAATCAATTAAATCAACCATTAAAAATCGACTAAATTAAAAAATTATATAAAATTAGCATTACTAATAGCCATTAAAAAAAAAATTAGAAATAATCATGCAATCGAAATTAACCAAAAAAAAATTTTTAATCGTATGATTATTTTTGTTTGCTTAATTTTTTTTAATTCTTTGATTATTTTTAATCCTACAATTGCTTTGAATTGTTTGATTGTTTATTTGATTGATTATTAAAAAAAAAAATTAGAAATAATTGAAAAAATCAAAATAATCAAGCAAGTAATCAAAAAAATCAGAAATAATTGAAAATAAACAAGTGATTTTATTAAACATGCAATCAAAAAATGGAAAAAAAATTAAACTAATTCAAAATAATCAAACCATCAAAATAATTAATCGATTAATTGATGCAATTTTTTATTTAATTGACTGCTAATCATTAAAAACGCGAATTTATCCGTATTTAATAATAAAAGAGTTTCAGAAACAATACAAGCTTTAATGAAAGCTAAAATAATATATTAGTTTGAAAAAAAAAAAAATCGAACACGAGCAATATTTGATCATTTAAATAATTAATAATACATTTAGAAAAATCGATAAATAATAAAAAAATAAAATAAACCAATTAATAATATTTAACCGATTAATTAACTAATTAATCATTTAATCAAATAAATCATAAATAATTGAAAATAATCAAATAATTGGCTTAATCATGCAATTAACGTAATCGAAAATAATTTAAAAACAATTAAAATAATCAAGCACCAAAAATTTATTAATCGATTAATTAATACATATGTATATTTTTAAATTTAATTAACCATTAATCATTGAAAATACGAAAGTAGTTGTGATAATTAATCAAATAATTAATTAATTATTCATTTAATCAAATAAGTCATTAATAATTGAAAATAATTAAAAAAATTAAAATAATCAAGCAACTAGAATTAATTAAACGTTTAATTAATGTACTTTTTAATTTAATTAACCATTAGTCGTTGAAAAGGCGAAAGTAATCGTGATAATTAATCAATTAATTAATTAATTGTTCATTTAATCAAACAAATCAGAAACATTTGAAAATAATCAAATAATTTCTTTTATCATCTAATTAAAAAAATCGAAAAATAATCGAAAAAAATTAAAATAATCATGCAACTAAAATTAATTAATCGTTTAAATAATGCAACTTTTTAATTTAATCATTAACGTTACTAATCATTAAACAGGCGTAAGTAATCGTATTTAATCATTAAAGATTTACAGAAACAAAACACGCTTTAATAAGTAGATGCTCATTCAAACTTTTAATCATTAAATAACTGGTCTGCTTCTAATACTAAGAAGGCAATGCGAAGCGAAATCCTCGGCTAAAGAATTTTGTCCTAATTGATTTCAATCATTCCGAATATACCCCTTTTCACAATAACACCACTTTTGGTAACCTAAAAATTGTTTTGTTGTCCATCTGAGTATAAAAGCCGAAAGAATAACAAAGAGTTATTAATATAGATAACTATAACAACAACAACAGCAATAGGAATAATAACAACACTCAAAGCATAGCAATTCGATTTATGCATTTTTTTTAAGCATTTGACATGTTTCTGACAGCTATTGTTGGCAGCTAATGTTCACTGCATTGTTGTGATTTTTGTAATTTACTTGTTGTTGTTGTAATATCATTTTTGTTGTTATTGTAACTGCATTTGTTGTTATGCTGTTATTTTGCCATTTGCCGTTTGCCAAGTCAATTGCAGCGCTGAGATTTTTTCTTAATAATTTTTTTCGTTCATTTTCTTCACATTTTGCTGCTTTGTTGTTATGCGCTTGTTATTTATTGCATGTAAATATTTTGCTGTATCGCTGTTGTTGTTGTTGTTGCATATGACCGCTATTGCTGCACCAGCAGCACTCACTTATTGGCCCGGTGCTGTGCTGTGGCCTGCCGTGGCCGTCTCGTGTGCAATTCGTGCCACATTTGACCTTTTCAGCTGTCAATGAATGAATTGGTTTGCCGTGTCGGGATTAAATCGAGTCAAATTGCAAAAAAAAGGAAAATTAAAAAAAAAATTAATGGAAAATGCAAAGTAAAAGAAGAAGAAGAAAAAGTGGAGAAAAATAGCAGCAAAATAAACAACAAAGCTGTTTTTATAAAACACAACAGCAAAAGCTTTATGTGCGTATAAAACATATTTTAACTTTAAATTTTCAAATGCTTCACTTGCTCTGAAGCAACCAATAAAAAGGAGCAATAACCAAGCAGCAAACATTTTGTAGAGCAGCAACAAAAACAGCTACTATACTGCATTCCAAAAGTGTTTTACTTACTCCAACAGAGCGCTCTCTGTGTTAACTTCAAGCTGCGCTTTGGCACAGAAAAAAAAATACTGCGTATTTAGTTCTTTATTTTGCTTCTTGTAGAGTAACATTTTTCAAAATTTTTTAAACAAACTTTTATGCAAATTAGCTGTCAATTCATGCGCTCGTCGCTTGATTTATAACACGGTTTTTTTTTTTTTTTTTTTTTTTCAATTTACTTAAATTCACTCGCATTTATTTATTACATTTCTGTATTTATTTTGAATTGCAAGCAATTAATCTGTCTCTTTTATGCAGCATCCACTTACTTATTTGTATTATTTTTTCATATGCAAATTTTATACAATTACGGCGTTCTTTTATAATTACTTTATATAAAGTAAGTAAATAAATTTTGTGCTCTGTATTAAAAACAAATGTTCTTGTACATTTTGCAATCAAGTTCGCTTCTTAAGTCTTTCATTCCCACATATATCACTCTTTAGAGCGAGCGTGTAAATGTGCGCTTCAAGCGTATTGTAACGGATTTGGTGTTAGATGCCACTGATGTGTCAAAGTTTTTTCTTTTTTTTTTTGTAAATTTGTTGCATTTTTGTTGTCATTTTACATAACATACTTATTTGCTTTGTTGCTGCATTGGCCATGTACGAGTTGTCCATTGTGGCCGTGTGAAGTTCTGTTCTATTGCCAGTGGCATCCATTCATCTTGTGTAAATATGTATGTATGTATTTTATGCATTTGTTTTTATGGAAATCAATGTAATCTGTTTGAAGTTTTTTTTTTAAAAAACATAGTTATTACTTGCAATATTTCTTATTCAGTTATTTACTTAATGTAAGCACACACACTGAATATTTTTGTTGAACTCGAGGCTACTATTTTTTAGTACGTTCTAATATCAATGAATGAAAATCTTGCATATGTACATTAGATGCGTTTTTTTGATCTAACATACCCCTCCGGCCACAGAATATGAAAATAGGATGTTGTAGGATAACTAAGCTGATTTTTATTTTTTTTTAGACAAAAAAATGAGTGGGCTACTCCAAAGACAGCGATTTTTTTTTAAATTCCATGATAGGTTTAGATTCATATATGAAAAAAACCACAGAATTAAAAATAAAAAAACAAAAGATACATATTCTCATGTAAAATTAACGACTTCATCGAATGGTGTACTCAGTTTTTTATTGCGAGCCATAGGGAAGGTACCAAGACCGCTTAAAGTGAAATTTTATTGTTTTTAGTCACGGATTTTCAAGTTTAGACCCGGGAATTTTCAAGATGACTTAAATTTCTTTTTAATCAAAATATACAGGAATCTGCGCAAATTAATGCAGTTTTCAGAAAAGTTTATTTGATCGAAATCGAGCTTTTTTTTATCCAAGCTACTTTGGTTTAAATGAAACATGCCAAAATCCTTTTCATATTGAACCTTGGTACCTTCCCTATGGCTCGCACTAAAAAACTGAGTATACCATTCGATTAAGCCGTTAATTTTACATGAGAATATGTATCTTTTGTTTTTTTATTTTTAATTCTATGGTTTTTTCATATATGAATCTAAACCTATCATCGAATTTTTAAAAAAATCGCTGTTTTTGGAGTAGCCCACTCGGGTTTTTGTCTAAAAAAAATAAAAATCAGCTTAGTTATCCTACAACATCCTATTTTCATATTCTGTGGCCGGAGGGAAGATCTGAGAAACTTTGCCGAAAAAAAAGCATCTAATGTACATACATATGTATATCTAATTTATAAGTTTATTGAATGCTCCCACTGAAAGCAAAGGGTTTGGTTAGGCAATGAAAAATTCTGTAAAACTGATGGAGAAAGCAAAATCACAATCGAGGCCATCGACAAACCTTGAAAACTACAACATTATTTCTGTTTAGCCATTATTTGCGTACACTAAATATTATACGCTTATTTGATTGGAAATTTACTTTATTACATTATTTTTATCTGGATTTATTCATTATTATCGCTGACCAAGTGATTGTGTGCATTTGAACACACGATCCTTTTAACATGAAATTTAATATATTAAGCCACAAGTAAGCATATAGGCATTCACCTACCTAAATACATATAAATACATACATATATGTATGTGCATATAATCTTGTATAAGTATAAGTATGTCAATGTAAATTTGTGTAAAAAAATCATATGCATATTCATGTAAAGTTATTGCGCACGCCTCAGCGATTAAATAACACTTCACTTTTGGGACAAAGTTTATCTCAGCAGAAATGCATTGGACCGCAAAACCAAAATGAAAACAAAAAAAAAAAAAAAACAGAAAATAAAATAAAAATTTAAAATGCATAAAAGGCTACAAGTTACAGAAAGCAAAAAAAGTAAAAAAAGTAAAAAAAAGAGTGAAAACATACAAACAAACACACTATACAATTAATTTCGATCGAAGGCTACTCGCATTGTGCATCAATAAAAAAGAAGGTGGGGCGCTGCACAGTTTATGCTTTAAAAGTTTCGAAAAGCCGAAGAGTCGGCAAGAAGCGAGTGGATGCAGGCGTTGGCTACGGAAAACCAAAAAGTGAAAGTGTAAAGCCGCAATTATTACAAATGGGGAAGCACGCCGATAAAAAAAAAAAAAACAAAAAAAAAACGCATAAAAAGATTGAGTAGTCCATATACTTAGCTTGCGGTTAGATGCGGGATGCTGTTGCTCATTCCGTGCCACTTTACCGCTCATCTCCGCCGTCATCATAAACAGCTTGTGATGACGATAGTGACGTTGGTGGTGGTGGTGGTAATCATATAGTCAATTCCATGCATCGCTCATTGTCGCACCTGCATTATGCTCCGCCAGCATCATCATCACCAGACGGACGCATAATCAACGTTCGCTTTGGCGTTGTCGGTATGCGAATTGCTGTATTGGAGTGATTGTGGTCACACGCTGGTGCTATTGCCAGTGATTCGACTCGATTGTTCTTTTTATACTCAGCTGTACTAGTACACAGAGTATTATAGTTTTAATCACATAACGGTGGATTGTAACAGAATGAAATAATCGAGATAGATATAGACTTATATATATCAAAATGATCAGGGTGAAAAGAGAAATCGATTGAGCCATGTCCGTCCGTCCGTCTGTCCGTCTGTAAATACTCTAACTCGCGCAAAAATTGAGATATTTTTATGAAATTTGAAACGTAAGTTGGTATCGACACTGGGACGGTTGGTATTGAAAATGGGCGAAATCGGACCATGACCACGCCCACTTTTCCTATACAGAAAAAATCGGAAATTTGGTATCTCAGTCCCTAATATAGCTGGAGCGATGAAATTTTACCCACGCGTTGAGCTCAGGCCCCTATTAAGAAATTTGGTGAAATTTTAGAAAATGGGCGGTGCCACGCCCACTTATTAAGGGTCAAACATTGAAAGTTTTATATGTCATAACTGAGAAACCGTTGAAGATATATCGATGAAATTTGGTATGCGTGATATACTTACTTAGGCAAATGTTTGGACGGAAAATAGTTAAAATCGGTTGACGGCCACGCCCACTTTTATATATGGGTCTTTTAAAGTGACCTAATAAAAACATTTTAAGCCATATCTCTGTCAAATATAAAGATATATCATTAAAATTTAATGGCAGGAGTCTAACTACGAACATAAGACAAAAACCGTAAAAATTTTGGAAAATGGGCGTGTCACCGCCTCTTTTTAGAAGCAGGAATATACGAGATTTCTTAGCCTATAACTCGACAAATAATTGAGATATTATGACGAAACTTGGTGTGTACACTTTTATTACTTGTGGTAATACATGTTCAAAATTTTAGAGAAACCGGTTGACGGCCACGCCCACTTTTATATATGGGAACTATAAAGGGGCCTAATAAAAATATTTTAAGCGATATCTTTGCCAAATATAAAGATAATTCATTCAAATTTTGTGGCATGAGGTCCACAATAGACCGGAAACAAAAAAATATAAAAATTTTGGAAAATGGGCGTGGCACCGCCTCCTTTTAGACAAAGGAATCTACGAGATTTCGGAGCCCATAACTCGACAAATAATTGAGATATTATGATGAAACTTGGTTTGTACACTTTTATAACTTTTATTAATAGACACGCAAAAATTTATTGAAATCGGTTTATGACCACGCCTATTTTGTAGCAAAGATATTTCTGGAACACGCTTTGGAAATTTGTAACGTGACATCTTTGTAACTGGAAGTCATAAAGGAATGAAATTTTGCACAAAGAATAATATTCAAATGCTTAGTTGGATGACTGATAAAAATTCTGAAAATGGGCGTGGCTACGCCCACTTTATGTAGCACTCGCTTTATATAAAATCCATCAAACGCAAACAAACAATGAAAACATACAGCTGAGTATCTAATGTTCGATTCCACTCGAACTTAGGCTTCCTTACTTGTTTCTGTTGTTGTTGTGATTGCTTTTATTTTTGCACTTGTCATCTGATAAAAAAAAAAACCAACAAACATGCACACTTAGTCACTTTCGGACATTTTAAACCACTTTGAAGGTAATCTACTACTCAGAGTCGCCGGTTGTGTATGTAACAGGCCAATGGCGCTGTTTTGGTTGCAATATATGTAAGTCGCAGTATCTTACCCTTACGGCCTTATTCCGGCGTGGTAACATAATTTACTTTACTGGTGAAATGAAGAATCTGGTATTTTAAACACCCTTTTCGTATTCTGGCAGCAGGAAAATTAAGTTACCACCTCAATACGTGGTAAAATTTTGTTACCATTTTCAGCCCGATTCTATTCCGTTCGTATGGAAGTGCTTTGGCAGCGTTACCATTTGTGCCAGAATACTAATTGAAAAGATGGTAACAAATTTCGGCAACATAACCTACCAGTAAAGTAATTTTCCTGTAACGCTCAGAATAGGACTGTAATTCTGCCTTTTTGTCACCCTAAAGTACTGCTTGCATTACATTATTATGCATATATACTAGGGCGGGTCGATTTAAAAATCCCTCATTGCTCTGTGAAAATCGTATTCTAGGGATCAAATTAAGAAACTTTGCCGAAGGAACCATACCTCTAAAACGAATTCTGATGTCCCCCAATTTGGGTCGAACTTTTGGGTAGGAAATTTGGTATCTCAGTCACTAATACGAGATATCGCTTAAAATATTTTTATTAGGTCACTTTATAATACACATATATAAAAGTGGGCGTGGCCGTGAACCGATTTTAACTATTTTCCGTCCAAACGTTTACCTAAATAAGTAAATCACGCGTACCAAATTTCATCGATATATCTTTAATGGTATCTGAGTTATGACATATAAAACTTTCAATGTTTGACCCTTAATAAGTGGGCGTGGCACCGCCCATTTTCCAAAATTTTATCAAATTTCTTCTTAGGGGCCTGAGCTCAACACGTGGGTAAAATTTCATCGCTCCAGCTATATTAGTGACTGAGATACCAAATTTCCTACCCAAAAGTTCGACCCAAATTGGGGGATATCAGGATTCGTTTTAGAGGTATGGTTCCTTCAGCAAAGTTTCTTATTTTGATTCCTAGAATATGATTTTCACAGAGCCATGGGCGATTTTTTTGCCTCCCTAGAAATCGACCCGCCCTAATATATACATATACAGAAACATTGGTGTGCTTTGCTCCTTTTTGAAGTGCTTCTGCCTGGTTTAACTTTACAAATTTAATTTCGAAATATAATATATTTAAGATGATATTTTATTGGTGTTGGTGTTGTTGTGATTGCAGTTGTTGAATATATTTAGGCGCATTTATTTTGGTTTTAATTTTATTATGTTTTATGCTTTGCTTTTGTCGCACTTTTAACCAATATAACTACGGTTTTGGGTGTGATTTTGCAATTCATCGCAATCAATACAAAATTTCCAATATATACCTACTTATATCGATATATCATATGCATAATAGTAGGTACATTTGTTTATACCCTGCAGCGAAACAGCTAACTAGTAAGCCAAAATTCTAGTACTTATATTAACTGGTATTCGTATGACAATACCACACCAGTTTATTTTGTCTAGTATTATACCAGTTAAATGCAATTGAACCACAAACTAGTTATCAAAATAGTAGTTTATCAACTGGTATCCAAAAGGCAGCATCATACCAGTTTATTTTATCCAGTATAAAGAAATTTGATGAAGTCCAGCTAGGAAAAGCATTGCAATTGAACAAAAAGGGGTACTTTCAAAAATAAAAAAAAGCAAAGGAATTGAAAAAACAGAGTGCCTGAATTTTTATACAATGAGTTTTTTTTAATTACAGAATATGTGGTTTAAGTTTTTTATTTTTAAACTGAAATGGTACCTTATTAGTTATTCAATTTAAGAAATATTTTTAAGATTCCTGAGTGCCTGAATTTTTATACAATGTGTCTCTTTTTGTTTTTTATTTACTGAATGTGTATCTTACGTTTTGGTTTTGCTTATAAAACTGAACTGTCACCTATGTATATCTAAGCAATATTTATTTTTATTGAATGAATGAATATAATGAATTACATTTGAAATAAATATACTTCAAAATTTATTTATTTTTTTTTGCATACCTAAACTGGTATTCGCTGATGCAGATGCTACTAGCATTTTTCTGACCCATAGAAACTGGTATTTAACTGGTATGAGCTTTTGCAGAGGAAGACAATTGCCATTTCGTAGGACATTAACACACGAAAAATACCAAATGTTTACATGGGAAATTTACAGTCGGGCAAGTAGTTGACTGTACCCTGCAAACTGGTATAATTCTAGTTTGCAACTGGTTACTTTCGCTGCAGGGTAGGTGCACGTATGCGTAGAGGGTTGCAGATTTTTAATAATATAATAATAATAATAATAATGGAAATAGCATCAACAATGGAGCAAGGTGTTATAGGCAAAAGACAAAATATAAGGCTCCTGCTTTGACTAATCATAATATCGTAATATTTAATTAAAAAGCTGTCGCCTTCGAACAAAAACAAACAATTTTATCTAATAGGGAAATTTCGTTAACATTATTTGTATTTGATATTGCTAAAAATTATTTACTTTAAATTATTTTATCAAATCGACGCTTCCAAACAAAACTGTACTAAGTCTGAAAACTGTGTTTTGCAAGAGAAGCTCTCAAAGTTCAAATTCGATATGAAACTTCAGTTGTATGCTAAGTATATTTTCACTTGTAACTTATGTTTAGATTGAACGATCAACATCAATACGCGACAATATCATAGTTAGGGTACGCTTTACCGTAAGAAAAAATAAAAATTTGCTACGGGGTTTTTCATGGCAAGCTCTCAAAGTTTTTAATCTGTAAAAATCTCGAATTGTATTATAACTTTTGATTGGATTGTCCGATTGATACCAAAATTAGACAGCATCTATATTAGGACACGTAATACTTGAAAACGTCAAAAACGGGAAAATATACTAAGTCGACTTAGTACAGTTTTGTTTGGAAGCGTCGAAATGGAGTTCTCCTATTTCCATTTGCTTCGCTATATGCAGCAAGCTCTCATTTATGGTATACATACTTATTCATATGTATTTACATATATATAATAGAAAGATGATGAATATTCTTCTGCAGCAAGCGAACATCCTTATTTTCCTGCCACTTATTATTGGTATTTGTGCTAAAAAAAAAGTCATGAACATATTCAAAGCAAAATCTAGAAAATTTAGTCTGAAAAGCCAAAAGCAAAGTTAAACAAATTACAAACTTCTGCCTTTTAAATTTTATCTACGCCAAGTGATTGTCAATGCTGCGCCAAAATGTCCGCCATTTTGCAATTTAATAATTTGTTATTAATGTCAATCTTCGCAAAATGAAACACACGCTCCCTGAAGGCAGGCAGGCAGCCAGCCAAACTGTCATGCATACGCTCGCTCGCGCTCACTTGGTCAATTTAACTGTAAAAATGCATACAACATTTATGGTACGTAATTTTTTTAAACAATACAACAACAGCAACAACAAATATTACAATTTACAGTTATTGTAGCAATAAATCGTTTATTATTATTATTATTATTGTTTTTGCTATTATTATTACTAGAGCTTTATATGACATTAGACATTGTTGACTTATTTTGTGCGTTTGTGCCCAAGCAAGCTTTTCATAACTTTGGTTTTGTTGTTGTTGCTGTCTTTGTTATTGTTGTTGCAGGCTTTTTCATTGCTGTTGTTGCTGCTGCATCGACTTTCATTGAAGTTAACAACCAGCCAGTAAGGCCATGCGACATCATCAGCCAACGCATCACTTACATTGTTTTCCCCTACTCCTTGGGCTCCTTTACCACTTGCATTGCTTCACCTCTAACTCCTTCCCCTCCTTCGCCATTTGCATCGCTTATGGTGCAATGATAAACCAAAAGGAGTTGTTGTTGTTGTTGTTGTTTTGTTGTTGTTGTTGTTCTTATTTTTATTTTTTTTTTGCATTTATTTACTTGTTTTGTTTTGTCACCAACTGTAGTTAAATGTCTTATGCGTAAATTTGCCGCTATAAAGACGAGCACGAGGACGAGGACGGAGACGGCGATGACGACGATGACGATGATGACAGCAACGACAATTGCCTTGTAGCTAAATCAGGTGCATGGCGGCTGTTGCAGCAGCAATGACCAACAACAACTACATATAACAACAACAATGACAACAACAATAATAAAACAACAACAACAACAACAACATCGGCTATAAAAACGGGCATGTACATATTTTTTTTTTTCGAATAACAACAACATGCATACCACGACTGTTATCTTGCACACAAGGCACACAAGGCGAAAAAAAGGAATAAGCACAAAGACTTAATTTGGCTGGTGAAGGAAATTTTATACCAGGTTGCAGGTTTTATCACTGCAACGCATAAAAAATAATTTAAGAAAAATTTAGAGAAAAATTGAAGAAGAAAATCATTTTAAAACAAGCTGTTTGCCTCTTAACCTTAAACAAAAACACGCGTATACAACTTTTCCTGGCAATAGCTGTCTAATTTTGTAAATAATCCCTTTGTGGTCCTTGGAAAAAAAGAAAATAAAAATTTCTCACATCTGTGTATAAACAAGTGCGTGCAAAGATAAAAAAAAATAAATATAATAACGAAATATTACTTGTCGATTTTTGCACGAAATCGCCTGCAAGCCATTGGCATTTAATCTTTTACTGTTTTGTTTTTTTTTCTGTTGTTTTTGTTGCAGTCGTGCCTCACTACGCCATCACCAGCCACACATCATTGTCACTGCCATGTTGGTTATCGGCGGACAGTTTGACTCTATCTGCTGCATGCATACACGCGTACACGCATATATATAAGTAAAAAGAGAGATAAATATATAGACACACAGCGACAATATTGACAACATTGGCCATCAACCATCATCACTCCATAACGAAACAATCCATATTTAGTGCGCGCATATTTTAATTTTATTGCGTGTGTGTGTTTCTTTTTTAATAGTTAAAGTAGTTGTTTTTGTTGTTAATTTGTTGTTGTCGTAGCTATTTGATACCCGCATGCGCTAGAAAGACAATAAGGGAAATATGTATATTCAAAGGTCTTAAGGTCTTATGCTCATTAAAGTGAATCAGTAGAGTAGAGTAGAGGAACAAAACTTTAACTATGACAATCACGACCAATTTTCTTCAAAATTGTATTTTTGGAAAGCGCAGACATTGGCGTACCTACATTGCTTGAAAAACTAGCTTACTTATATGCAACAATTTCCAATATTTCCTGAGACCCACAGCAAACATTTTCACCACGATAAAACCAGCGGGTTAGGGGGCTTAGAATAGTGGTAAGGTAAGGTAAGGTAAGGAATACCTGTAGTAAGAGGCGACTAAAATCCACCGGCCTTGAAAGTTGATTATGGCCAAAAAAAATCGTTCGCACAACAGTCGGACTAGTTTCAGAAGGGACTAGTACCCGAGCGTACCGGATTTATCCGGCAAAGGACTGTCACATCTCCTACATTCCTCAAAACCTTCGGGTAATGTCTTGGTGGCTACAACAACAACAACAACAACCACCATAAAACTAACTTTCTATTAATATCCAGACTTGCTTTTGCCTGAAAGCCGCAACTGGGTATATGTATTTTACGGTACGATATTTAAAATAAAATGCATCTTCTGCTGCTTGACCAAAATTGGTTGTTGGTTGTAAAGCACCGTTGGAAAGCGCTGGCTACTACATGCCGTTGGCAGCAGCGCCACAAACAACGAACCATTAAAACTGCCAATAATTTCCAACTCCCCTCCAATTACCTCCCCTACCACTGCCTTCACAGATCGACCACAACAACACACACTTTTGGCCAGCAAATGACAAACGGCGCAGTTATGCGTACCGTAAGCCAACTTTGGCGCGCATGACCTAAAAAGCGTGTGCAACAAACTAAGTAACTCACGCACACACACACAAGTACATACATACATACACACACACGCACTCTTAAAAGCACATAGACACAGAGTCTAGTTCATAAATTTGCACGCACTTGTCGCTTGCAGACTGTCGTTGCTGTTGTCGTTGTCGTTGTCGTTGTGGTGGTCGCGCTGTGGCATTGACAGTTGCATTAGTTCGATTGGCTTTTAGCGGTAATTTTTTCTAGCGAATATTGATCGACTGACTAGTGGTATGTAGATACAGTTTCACCCATCACCAACAACAACAACAACAAAAATGTCACTAAGTGCGCCGTCACCTACAAGAAAAAAAAAAAACGCCATTACGTCTGCCATTACTGCCACTGCATCGTGTTTGTCGCTTGTTTGCTTATGCCCCGTTTGACAGTTTTGTGGCATGCCACTTGTAAAACAAAAACGCACGCGCTAAAATGGCACCGCTTGCCAACACACAACAAGCTTGCAACAACAATGGCAGCAGCAACAACAAGCAGCAACATTCTTGATTTCCCCATTGATTTCATTGGAGCTTTAGTTGATTTTATAATTTGTTCTTAGATCATTGGAAAAATATTTAAATTGTTAAAGATTCATATATCACCGCATATGGCAGAAGATTTTGATTGAATAAATCTAACTACCACATGGGCAATGCTTTTAAAGTGTCAGTTCTTAGTTGGATTATGGTCTTGTTCTTAAGCGCCTGTGTCATACAGAAACTGACTATAGTGGCTGATCGGGGACTTTTTTTTGCTTCATATGCAGGGTTCAGATGTTCCGTTTTTCTCACTTCACGAAGTTCTTTATTAATTAAACTACATTTTTTTTTAATCTGTATCGATTCTTCAAAAGTTTGGATTGAAAGGCCCGTGATTTTGGAATCTTGTTCTATATTTGCTGTTACGTAGACATTTGGGTCTTTGAATCTTCTCATCAACATTTAGCTGGAAATCCTCATCCAAATTGCCTCTGTAAGCGCAGTATATAAAAACATAAGTATGTATTAGAGCTTCCAATGAGAAAAAAAGTATGGAGTATGAGTTTAAAGTTAGAGGAGACGTAATAAATAAAACACGCCCAGTTGCCATGGCCTCTCAGCCACAACACTAACTCCCAATCTAGAGAAAGGGACCTAAGGGTAAATATTTTTTTTTTTTTTTTTTTTGATGTGGACAACTTCCTGAGCATCGAAGGAGACCGATCCCATGCCCCAAAAAAAAAAATTGATTTTTTAACCTTAGGTCCCTTTCTCTATGCGCAGTCACATATGTATATAAATAAACTAGCATTTCAGGTTTCAAAACTCGAGAACGGCTTAATTGATTTTAATTGTACCTTATTCGGATAGTTGCCTATAATACCAGGGTTGCCGCCTTCATAAAAAAATTCGTTTAGCTAAATTAATAATGCAAAAAGGCATAGCATATCGCGTAATTTTTTGTCGAAAAGTAGGGACTCTCACTCAAAAAAATCAAGGGTTGCCACCTGTTTGAAGTTTTTTACTTAAATAAAATTAAAAAATCGATTACATGTTACAGTATGGGTATCAAATTAAAGTTGTTTAAAAAGATGGCTGAAAATACTTTTGTAGGGTTGCCACCTTCGAAAAAATTTTCAATTAGCTAAATTTATAAAACAAAAATATTATAGCATATCGTGTATTTTTCGCAAAAATGTAGAAACTCTCATTGCAAAAAAAAAAATTTTTTAGAGCTGCCACCTGTTTAAAATTTTTAAGCAAAATAAAATGTGAAAAATCAATTAAATGTTACAGTATGGGTATCAATTTCAAGTTGTTTAAAAAGATCGCTGAAAATATTTTTGTTGGGGTTGCCACCTTCCAAAAAATTTTCAATTTGCTAAATTTATAAACCAAAAATATTATAGCATATCGTGTATTTTTCGCAAAAATGTAGAAACTCTCATTGCAAAAAAAAAATTTTTTAGAGCTGCCACCTGTTTAAAATTTTTAAGCAATATAAAATGTGAAAAATCAATTAAATGTTACAGTATGGGTATCAATTTCAAGTTGTTTAAAAAGATCGCTGAAAATACTTTTGTTAGGGTTGCCACCTTCGAAAAAAATTTCAATTAGCTAAATTTATAAAACAAAAATATTTTAGCATATCGTGCAAAAATGTAGAAACTCTCATTGCAAAACAAATTTTTTTGAGGGCTGTCACCTGTTTAAAATTTTTAAACAAAATAAAATTTGCAAAATCAATTAAATATTACAATATGGTTATCAATTTGAAGTTGTTTAAGAAGATCGCTGAAAATTTTTCTGTTAGGGTTGCCACCTTCATACAAATTTTCAATTAGTTGAATTTATAGAACAAAAATATTATAGCATATCCACTTTCTTAAAATTTACCAATTAGCTAAATTTATAAAACAAAAATATTATCGTATATCGTAAATTTCTTGAAAAAAATGTAGAAATTCTCATTGCAAAACAAATTTTTATTGAGGGCGGCCACCTGTTTAAAATTTTTAAGCAAAATAAAAATGTGAAATTTCAGTTAACTATTACAGTATGGCTATCACACTAAAGGATTTCAAAAAAGCTGATCGCTGGAAATATTTCTGTTAGCACTTTTTTGTAAAATTTAAACTAATCTACTACTGCATCATAAAATAAGTGCAATACAAAAATATGCTTTACAATTTAGTAGAGTGAGATACAAAGTAATGTTTTTCTTTCTAATGCATACAATAGACAGTGCGCCACAGCAGCGTGGTGGTTTGAATACCTATAAAGAAATTTTAAAAAGGACCCACTACATTTTATGCGAAGTCCATTTATTGCACTTGCTGAGCAGCAGATTCGTATCAATAGTTGATTAATTTTACTCTATGGTTATGGTCGGCAAAGTTGTGAGAGAAGTTGTGTCGGAGCGTGCAAAGTGATTTCTGCTACATTGTTTTGCATTAATGTGTGAATAGACCACGCACAAAAGTGCTACGACCTGCCTATATCTGCTCTATTGTGTTTCAATACCCCTCTACCCTTAATAAGTAGTAGGTACTGCGAATACACTATAGCTTTTTTGCGGGCCTACTTTGTAATTTAGGCGGTTCGCTAAAATATCTATTTTTTCTCATAGAGAGTTGTTCTCGACATAATGATAGAAATCAGGGACCCATAATAATCATTATTCGTTATATTTTCAGTGAAAAAAATTAAATACTTGCAAACATCGTAGAAGAGTATTGAGTTTGTGTATGTGCATGTTTGAAAGAGCACTATCGGAATCTACTATGATCGAAAAATTTTAAGCGATATCCATAAAAATCAAAAATAATCATTATTTTTTGAGTTTTATTTTTTTGATCGAAAATAATACTTATTCCTTATTACCGCTCAGAAATAATCATTATTCTTTGAGTTTTATTTTTTTGCTTAGGTCGAAAAACTCAAATCGTCTCTAAAGTGCTCTGGAACATAATTACTAAAAAATTCCCATCGATATAACTTCGTGACTGAGTGATATTTTTGACCGAAAAAAATAAAACTCACTCAATAATGATTATTTCTGAACGATAAATATATCTCTCAAGGAACAAGTGTTATTTCTGATCAAAATAAAAATAAAACTCAAAAATAATGATTATTTTTGATTAAATATAAAAAAACTCAACAATGATTAAATGGCGATTTTTATTATAAAACTCATACCGATTACGGTCTCTGATAGAAACTTCTCTAATCATCATATGTTTATTTTGTTTTATTTGTTTATCAAGCTAATCGTTTCTTTCTCTTTGTTTACAGGTAAGTGCCACCATTATGCAAATTGTATAACTTTGATATAAATAACTTTTAAAAGGTAGGTAACTATGTCCTGTATCATGCAACTATAACTAAGTAATAAGGAGGAAACAATTGATCACAGAAATTCGTTCCATGTATGGTAACTAAATCAATGTAGAAAATTCTTAACAAAAACTAGTGCTGCCAATGTTAATGAAAATACATTGCTAGGCATTTGCTGCAAGCAACAACAAAAACAACTAAATACTCCAAAACACATACATACATATGGCATAATTTGGTACATACATGCCATTTAACTGTAATGCTAAACTCAATCAATCTCATCAAACCGTATCGATTTGATCGAACTAATTTCAACTGAAACCAGCAAACAATCAAACGACGCGACGTCAGACAAGTTGCGACAACAACAATACTCGCGCTCTCGCGCACACGAAATTGAGAGCACATGGCGCACGCTTGGCGAACGTGTGAATAAACAATAATAACAAAAACAACAGCATCAATCGCACAGGTGCATTTGACACCAACGCGTCGCACAGTGGGGGCACCTCCATACAAACGCGGCCAAAAATAGTAATAATTGAGCTAGAAACTTTAAACTCGGAACTTAAGCTTTCTTGATTGAAGATAGTAAACTGTGAAAATTTGAACAAAATCGGCCCACAAATACACCCCCCTCCCATATAACGGTATTTTTGAAATTTCAATATTTTGTTAACTATTATAGCTAAAATGCTCAATTTTAATAAGAGCACACATTTTTTAAATATAAATAATATACAGTAATTATTTTGGAAAAAGCGCAAAGTATTCCATGGTTTTCAAATTAAAAATATATGCACTTTTGAGCATTTTATAAGCATTCATCATAAAATTTTCCTTCAAAAAAATCACATTTAAAAAAATTTTTATACCACAAATGAAACTATACTTTTCTAAAGGATTTCAGTGTGCTGAATCTGAATCTGAAGTCAGAATTTTCAAATTGGTTCTAGTTTTTGAGATATTCATGTCCAATTAGGCAAAAAAAACACTTTTTTGACTATATTCCCTGCTTAATATCTTGTATGTAATATTTTTTTATTCAAAATCAAATACACCGTTAGAAAGAATAAACCATCCCCCTGAATATGGCGTTTAAATTTTTCAGATATCTTTATTAGAATTGGAGAAATTCTTGTTTAAGTTTCATTAACTTGGCAAATTTTCCCCATACAAAATTATTAATACTTTTTGAAGCATACTTTTGGGGATTTTGTATGGGAAAAATGTATGAAAACTTAGAAAAACTCACTCCATAAAAAAGTTCATAAAACAAAAAAGCGCAAACGAATTTTTAAGATTTCTTCACCTGTTTATAAAGCACGTTCACTAGCACCAAATATTAAAAATTTGGAGAGGTCATATTTTGTATTTTTTTTTTATTTCATGTTGAAATTTTACAATTTTTACACAATTTTTTTTTCTGTTCGAAAAGAAAAAGGCTGCAAAAAAATAATGATAACGCTGATAAAAAAAATTCTTTCATAATTTGAAAGTGTGAACCATTGCCTACAACACGGTGAACAAACTATTCGATTAGTCGCCTAAGAATAAGATTTTTCATAATGTCAAAAGTAGCCTAATTATTGCGTTTTGAAAAAGGCACTTTTAGTCAAATGGGAAAAAGACTATTTAAGCGAAAAGCGCAGGTGGATTTCAAGAATTAAAATGCAGTTTGATTAAAAATATATCATTTCAAAACATATGAAAAAATTGGGGAGGTCATATTTTTTATTTTTTTTATTTTTTTGTTTAAAGTTGAGCAAAATTTTTTTTTTACGACTTTTTTTGTCAATATTTGAAAGTTCATATAAATCTAAGAGTTACCGCTGGTTACAAAAGGCTTATTGTTTCTAAAAGGCCAAATCAATATCTATGTAATGATGTATCACTCGATTACATACGTTAATAATTGAATGAGTTACAGCATTTTGTATAAGGTGTAATTGTTGAGAAATAAAAGGACCTATTTTTTGCTCAGTTTTTAACACCCTGTACGGCTAAACAAAACGAGACTCAAAAAATTTTATATAAGCTTTTTTTTTACAAATTGTTATATCTGTCAATCACTTTCAAAAAAATTTGATTTGCTAATACTTTAATTTCGATTTTATTTTTGGCCGCTATCACCCAGTGTGCGTCGTTGCAACAGCAGCCGAGAGTTGAAGAAAATCATGTTGCTCCAGCGCTGCAACGTTGGCTAGCAATGCAGCGGCGCATTTCCGCTACTTTTGGGGCATGTTGGGGTTTGGGTTGCGTCGCGTTGGTAGTGCTGCATTTCCAACTGCGGCGAATTCACGGCGCGCCATGTCTAAAAGCCACGCACTGTGCACTGGATGCTGGAGATGCTGTTCATGCATGCGCAGGCAACAAGTAGGCTTAGCTTGACTGGCTGCTGGGTTGTTTCAGTCTTTGATATCGTTTTGTTGTTGTGTTTTTTTTTGCCATATTTTATTGTCGCTCTTTTGCTCTGTGAGACTGCGCGACTGACTTACCGACGGTCGTCGCTGTTTTGTTTGTTAGTTGTTGGAATTTTTCGGGTTGCTGCTTTGGCGAATGCGCAAAGTGGTCTTCAGTTGTTAATATCGACTCGCTTGGCTAACACCGACGGCCAGCCAACAAAGTCAACAGCGACAACAACAACGAGTTTTCGTTCGCTACGCTTTTTTCGTTGTTGTGCTCAATTACAAATGTTTTTTTGTGTGATTACGCGTAAATAAAAAAAAAAAAAACCAGAAACGCGTGTGCCTTTGTATGTTCATCGTTATGTTTTTTTTTTTTGTCTTGTTTTGATGTTTGCGACGCGCGAGTGATTTTTTTTCTTGTTCTTGCGCAGATATTTAAATTGGTAAAAAAGCAATTCTACAACTAATTAATATATGTACAAATATACATAAATTTATGTTTAGACAAATTGGCAGCAAACAAGATAAGCCGCTATCATCGGCCAACAACAAGCGTTCCCCAAACTTTGAACACTTCTTAACTGCCCGTTGTGGCTGCTGCTGCATCTTCAACTAATGAGCGCGTTGCTTGTTTGGTTTATATGGAGCTGTGTTGTCTAGCCGCAGCCAGCCTAATTATATTCACATATTCGCCTGCGCGTAGGTAGCTGCTGTGTTGGGCGGAGCAGCTGGGCCAGCAGCCAGCCAAGTCAACGGGATATTCCAGTTGCGCCAGACACGCTTTTTGGGTGCGCCGCATCGTTAGCACTTGCGCGTCTTGCGTGTTGTTTAACTGTAACGGTTTAACTGTCTGCGTAGCCTCAGCCTCTGCTGTGTCGTCTCTTATCGACTCGTGTTTACGTTGACCCGCTAGCTAAGCTCCGGTCTTACTTGTTTTATCAAATTGTTTGTCAACAAAAAAAAAAAAAAACGAGTTAGAAAAAGTTACAACTAATCATCAAAAGAATGAAGAAAAAATTATAAACATGACATGCGTATGAAGAAAAAAGCGGCGTTTGTTGTTTTTGTGACAATTAAAATGTGTTTTTTTTTTTTTGTTGCTGCTGTGGCTGCTGTTGCCGATTTTGTGATTTGTAGCTTTTTAATTAGAGCAGACAGTGTAACTGACACTTGCGGCTGAAATGAATGATGCATTTCAAGTTTAATGGCAAAGAAAACAAGTAGAAAAAAATATTAATTTATAATTCATGTTTTTTTGTACAGCTTTCATGAATATGGATTGTTATTATAACTTTGGTACAAAACAAAATTGTTGCAGCCACCTGACGCAGAGGAGATAGTTTGATTAAAATAACTTTGGTCGAAAGCAAAATTTTCATATTTACCAGAAGGAGGGGTGTTAGTTCCACCAAAATATCGAGCTTAGTCGTTTAAGACATGCCCGTCCATGTGTCTGTATGTTGGTCTTCTTTTGAATGCAAACTTCTTCGAAAAGTAAATCTTTGCATAAATAACACACAAGAATTTTAGAGCACAAATTAAAGAGAAGCAGACCATGCAACATCTCGCTACCCTTATTCATGAAAGTTATGTACACTCAGAGAAAATTTGCGGGTTAAAATCATGCTTTGTTTGGACATGGTCGAAGTTACGATTTTACTTGATTAATTCCCTCTTGGAACATGTTTTTATATAATACGCTAAGGAATTTTTTATACAATCGATAATGGAAGGTTTTGGCCTGCAGATGTGCAGAAAGGTTTAATTTTTTTTGAAAGAGTTGCCACCTGTTTAAAAATCTAATTTTCCGTTATAATTTCTTTGATTTTTAAACTTAAATTGTTGTAGGACTTGGCCTGTAGATGGATAATAAAATTAAAAGAAATCATCTTTATAAATAAAATGCGAAGGATTTTTTTGTACAAGCCATCAGATTTACACCGTTATACCGATTTTTGAAAATGTGGTGCCAAATGAAAAGGTGTAGTGGATTATTCATCTATTTTTTTTTTTTGAAATGTTTGCCAACTGATTAAATATTTAAGTTTCGTGTATAGTTTTTTTAATTTTTAAACTTCAGGTGTCGTATGAAAGAGCATGGCCTGAAAATTTATTATATTTTTTTTGCAAAAAGGGTTGACATCTGTTCAAAAATTCCTGTCTACGCTACAGTTGGTTTGATTTTTAAATTTGAAGTAAATATGAACGGCCTTTCCTGAACTTAGTAATTTGTTCTATTATTAACAGAAAGGGTTGCCACCTATTTAAAAACTTGCTTGAAATTTTTTCACTTTGGGAAAGAAAAGAAAAGAAAAGAAAAGAAAAGAAAAGAAAAGAAAAGAAAAGAAAAGAAAAGAAAAGAAAAGAAAAGAAAAGAAAAGAAAAGTAAAGAAAAGAAAAGAAAAGAAAAGAAAAGAAAAGAAAAGAAAAGAAAGAAAAGAAACTAAAAGAAAAGAAAAGAAAATGAAAGAAAGGAAGGGGGAAGTGAAAGGTACAGAAATGCCGCAGCAAAAGGAAACGAAAGTGTAAATAGTAGGAAAAATAAAAGGGAAAGGGAGAAGTGGAAGAGAAAAGACGAGTCCGAAATGGCTTTTTGAGGTCGTCAGACGGTTAAAATATTATATATAAAAATTCACTATGGATTTTGAGGTTTTACTATATGAGTAGTGGGTCTTTCCACCCTCAAATTGTCGCATAGTGTAATTGAAAGCCACAGCATCGCACGGCAGGGTTTACGAGTATAGATCTGTTCCTTTAAAATTAAATGATATTTTAACTACAAAGAAGTCAGACAATCACAAAATCGGTAGCAGCAACTTAACAGTGCTATAAGAAAACAAGTTAGTCAGCACACAAAATTTATAAAACTTTTTTTATTTATTTTCATCGACAATAGTTAAAGCTAAAAAAAGTTGCGAAAATATGTATCTGCATACGTAAAGCAAGTGACAAATGTTTCTCACATGCAAAACAAAGCAAAATTAAACTCAATATAAATAATCATATTACATCATAGTTTAGCAAAAGTGAAAGAATTGATGACATAAAAATAGGAAAAAAAAATGCTTACGTAAAACTCAAATACATACCAAGAATTTGAGTTAAGAAATTAAAAAAGTGAAAGGAGTTTAAAGTGAAAGAAGAAAAAACAAAAAACTTAAAATGAATTAAAATTTAAACATTTCGTGCTAGACACCAACTTGCATAATAATGTGAATTAATTTAAATTTAAATGTTATTGATTGACGGCAAAGGATACAAAAGCTTTAATATTGAAAGACTTAAGCAACGAACTTGGAGCGAAGAAGTGAACTTAGAGAGAAGAAAGTGATGCGAAAGAAACGTGTTTAAAGCAATGTTGTTTATTGAATATTTAATTCAAAGAATTGAAATTAAACTAAGTAAAGTGTTTACAAACTTATGCAGCACTGAGAATAGTAAACAAGAAAGCAAACTTTAGCACAAAATTTAGCAACGTGGCAGCTATAATGGATACGGCGGGCACATTTTCCATATCCTATGCGGATTGGTTAACGGAGCCACGGTAAAGAAATTATGGAGATATTATGAAATACAGATAAATAGAAATAATTGAAAAATAATATAAAATAAAATAAATTTAATTTAAACAAAATAAAGTAAAACAAAATAAAATAAAATGAAATATAAAAAATAAAAAATAAAATAAAATAAAATAAATTAAAATAAAATAAAATAAAATAAAACAAAATAAGATAAAAAAAATAAAATATAAAAAAAAAAAATAAAAAATAAAATTAAATAAAATAAAATAAAATAAAATAAAAAAAATAAATAAAATAAAATAAAATAAAACAAAATAACATAAAATAAAATAAAATAAAATAAAATAAAATAAAATAAGAAAAAATAAATAAAATAAAAAGCAATATAAAATAAGATAATTAAAAAAAAAATACAATGAAATAAAATAAAATAAATTTATATAAAATAAAAAAAAAAATAAAAAAAAATAAAATAAAAAAAAATAAAATAAAATAAAATAAAAAAAAAATAAAATATAAAAAAAAATAAAAAATAAAATTAAATTAAATAAAATAAAATAAAAAAATAAATAAAATAAAATAAAACAAAATAACATAAAATAAAATAAAATAAAATAAGAAAAAAAATAAATAAAATAAAAAGCAAAATAAAATATAAAAAAAAATAAAAAATAAAATTAAATTAAATAAAATAAAATAAAAAAATAAATAAAATAAAATAAAACAAAATAACATAAAATAAAATAAAATAAAATAAGAAAAAAAATAAATAAAATAAAAAGCAAAATAAAATAAGATAATTAAAAAAAAATACAATGAAATAAAATAAAATAAATTTATATAAAATTAAAAAAAAAATAAAAAAAAAAATAAAATAAAAAAAATAAAATAAAATAAAATAAAATAAAATAAAAAAAAATTAAATAAAATAAAATAAAATAAAATAAACTAAAATAAAATAAAAAAGTAAAATAAAATAAAATAAAAAAAGTAAAATAAAATAAAATGAATTAATATAAAATAAAATAAAAAAAAAATAAAATTAATAAAAAAGAAAAAGAAAAATAAAACTAAAACAAACTAAAATAAAAATAAAAAAAAAACAAAATTTATATGGCAGAAATAATGCTCGCATAAGCTTTTTATACATTACAGTGTTTGTGCATTTCTTTGCTGTTTTCTTTTTTTTTTTGGTTATTTTTTTGCCTCTCCTAGCCCCTCAAACAAACTAAAAAGAAACGAAAGCAATATACCTAATATAATGGAATATCTATAGGAATTCTAATTTCACAAACTTTTTATGTATCACACTAAATTTAGGCTCATAAAAATTGCTGCAACAAAATCGAAAAAGTGTTAACTGCTTTCACATGTGTGTTTTTTGGCTCGCAAAACCTTTTAAGTTTATGATTGATGCTACTGAGTTACTGAAAATTCATTTTTGTGCACGCGACAAGTCGTTTTGTATTCATTTACAAGGCTTTATTGACGTCATTATATGGTCTATGACATACAAAAATTTCTTCATTTTTTATCTTATTACTATTTATTTATTTATGTATTTATTTTTTTTTTTTTAATTTTTATCATTTAAATCAAATTTTTTGAATAGTTTGATTCATTTCTTTCTTCGCATTTTATATCTTGCTTCTTTTAATTTTTTGCTCATTTCATTGTCAACATTTCAAAAGCAAATTACTGGTGACACATATATTTTCGGCGCGTATTTGCATTTGAATACAAATATTGTGCATTTATGTACATCCACACATATGTATGTGCTAATAAAGTTTTATGTATCTAATCAAATAAATAAATATACTAAAAAAATATGATAATTGACTCAACAGTTGTGCTGTTAATTAATCGCATCACTTTATGTCTAATACTTTTTTCGTTGAATTGGTGGAAGTGTTTGGCCTTTTTAAGCCGCCACCTTTGGATTTGTCATTAGTGTTTTTAATTTTTTATTTTTTATTTTTTATTTTTTTTTATACAATTTACGTGTGAATTTTTCTTCAAAGTTTATTAAGTTTTTACTTAATTCGAACGTGTTTGCATGTGTATGAATTCCAACTAAAACCTCTACATTTTGCATGAGTAATATCGACTATTCATATTGATTGACACACATACATAAGTACATACTCTTCAGCAAACGTAAGAGCAAACGCTAACAACTTAATCACTTTTAAGCAAATGTTTGCACTAGAAATTGCTGAGTGCTTGGGAAAGACATAGTTTTTCTCTGCCTACCACAATTCCTTTCCATTTCATTCCAATCGAAACAATCTCCCACTCGGAACAATCTCAAAAACATCTCGATTTTGTAGTAGATAAGCGTGTCAAAATTTTGACTCGGTTGTGATTTTGCAACGATAGCAATTCGCTCGATTGTCTAAACATCTCGGACTGGCGCATCTCTAAGTCGAACTTATTAGCAATTTGACTTACATATGTTACTTGTAATGACTTACATATTGTACTTGCAAAAAGCATAGCCGACTACGTTACGCTGTTATAATGAAATAACATACCCTTTTAATCTTACCAAATGTTGCAAGCATTTCTTTCACGACAAAAAAAAAAAATATTTGAAGTAGTCAAGTGTCCACATACGTTAATAAAAAATATTTACAATTGTCTTTCCAAACAAATTTAACAAATTTCCAAACATATGGCACTAATAGGTGACAGCATATCCGATTACATTTTGCTTATTACTGAAGACAACTCAAACATATGTAGGTACATGTTCAAGAACACACAGCTCAGGTTGGCATATGTATGTAAAATAAATTAGCTGCAATGAATTGTTGCGTACAAAAACACAAAAAAAGAAATGCAAGTTCGGTTAGTCATTGGCACATACTGCAAGATAGAGAGATAATCTCTGCAATAAAACATTCAAATATTGAAAACTCTAACGGTGGCTGAATGGTTATTAAATATCTTACATAAATTATCCAACTATACAAAGACAAAAGATACAAATATATATGTATGTATAATATACATTGTATATAGTACATAAGTATATGTACATATGTATGTATATGCATGCAGTCGCTCATGACTCTGTTGCAATCACAGCTCATCTCAACGCACAGATGGCCGCTACTCAAATATCCTTTGCCTGAGCGTCGTCAATTCTAATTTATGACCAGCAAAATTTGAATATCGTCGCCGCCAGCGATGGATGGACATACGGCGGCAAAGCATAGCCACAGTAGCGGCGAGGAAGTAGATGTTGCAAGGACAATCGGGCGTTATTGCGGGAAAAAAGAGAAGGACAAATAGTTAGGAAAAAAAAAATTTTTCAAAGGGCCAAAGTGTAAACAGCCAAGCAACAACAATGTCATATAAGTCATGCGCAACAACAACAACCCTTTAAGAATATATATGTGTATGTGTGTGTTTGTGTTTGTGTTTGTGCTCTAGCGTACAAATGCAATCATTAGCTTCCAAAAAGGGTGAGATGCGCCAAGGCGAAAAATGTACATACGTATTTTTCGTTTGTCTAGAAAAGGGTGTGAGAAACCAAAGGCCATACAGGAAGCACATATGTTTGAGCTTAAACATACATACATATATACAGTGTGTCTCAAAATAAAGTTGACATTAGTTTTATAACACATAACATTGCTCAACGTTCTTTGCCATAAACACTTTTTGGGAACTCACTGTAAACACAGACTTGCTCATATAAATCTACAATACTGCATATTTCTGCTATCTTCTCCCGAGCATCTTAAGTGATTCATTGGTCATTGAAAACCGAAAGAAAAATTTACAAAAATGCGTCGACAAAGTATGTTTAATCACATAAAGTAAAATGGGTATATATTAGCACTCTTCCTTCCTGCAATAATTATGCAGATTTTTAGGCGCAATGCAGTGTAAAATTACAAAAAAAGGATTAATTATACAAAAACGCAATATTACATGCACAAAAGCAAACATGTAAAGGACATTCTTTGTGTCAGCAACAACGGCAACAAGGCAGCCGATGCGCAAAGCAAAGCAAAATGACAACGAGCTCAAGTAGCTTCAGCTGGACACAATTGAGCTGGCAAAAACGTTAAGAAATTATGCAAGAAAATAAAGAAAAATGTATGTGTGTATATTAGGGTGGTCCTCTAATATATGGAAAAAATTTCATAGCATATACACTCGTTGCTAATATAGTCAAGTATACCAAATATAAATTTTGGTCCCTATAGGAGACGGTTAAGGGTTGTCACAGAGGGGTACAGGTTCAGAAAACTCTCTGGAGACTCGAAAGTGAAGTTTAATGTTTTGCATATCTAATGCTCAAAATCGATTACTTGCACTCAAAAACACCAAATGCAAATTTTCGTCCCGCTCGGAGACAGTTAAGGGGTGCCGCAGAGGGGTACGGGTTCAGATTACCATATAAAAACCAAACAATTAAATTAATTTTTTTTATATATAATGGCCAAAATTAATAGCAATATCAATCAAGACTACCAAATATTAAATTTTGGTCCCTATCGGAGACAGTTAAAGGCTGTCGCCCATATGGTTATTTAAATTTGGACCCCTTTGCCACATGCCTTAACTATCTCCGATCGGAGCTAAAATGTATATGTGATATACATATTTGACCATTCTTTAACCGATTTAGGGGACGAGACTGAAAAAAAATTTCATTGGATTTTAACGACCACCCTAATGTATATAAATAATATAAAAGAAATTTTTTCTTATGATGTCTGCTTGCATTTTAGGTAGCTGTTGTTGCTTTTGTTGTTCCAAAAATGTTGTAAGTTTATTAGTGGAGTGTGAAGAGGTTTTTAAGTGCATTGCATACTTTCGGGATGGGGAAGTTAGTTTTGGATGTTTCTAAGGGTCTTATTTTTTTTTTTTTAATAAGAAAAAAGGGTTACCTAACAACTTAAATACTCTTTTTTAGTATTCTTCCGTGATTAAAAAAAGTTTTTTCTTGATATTTTTATAATTTAGGTTAGATTAGGTTAGATTGGCTGAACAGCGATGGCCTCACATAGACTACATATGTATATAAGTCTGTAGTGTTACCAGATAAGTGCACCAACATCAATACTGCTATATTAAATGCCTGGACTCAAACTGAAAAACAAACCTATCCCATTTTCAAATACCAAGATTCTCATTATCACTAATTTGGTTAGGTACTGATTCAAGATCATTAAATAATACTGTCACTAGTAGCCGAAGCCATACTCTAGAATACACAGTACATGAGCAAAGAACTTGCTCTACCACCTCTCATGCAGTTAGCATCACCCGCATTCACTATGACCACCTAGTCCCATTTTGGATGCAAGCGATGCTAGAAGACAGTGACATGTGAGGCCCCTGCTGATCAGTCTACAATTATCGATCCTCAGGACCTCGTTGGTGGTTTCATTGTAGAACCCTTGCCACCAAGAAAGTTACAATCCTTTACCTGTCCTTTACCAGAATACGGTATGTTCAGATACTAGTCCCTTCTGAGACTATCCGGACTATAATGCAAACGACTTTTTGGTCATTATCCACCTTCTAGGCTTGTGGATTTTAGTCGCCTCTTACGACAGGCTTAACTTAGCTCGGTTGTATACTAAGCCACCTAACCCGCTGGGCCTTTGCTATGTACCACTTGCTTACCCTTGGCTATATTATTGAGGTGCCGTACTTCGTTGTTCGTTGTTCGCTCTCTCGCTGTTTTAATCTAACCTAAAAATTTTTTGTATATTAATTTATTTACAGAAAATCCAATGTACACTTTTATATTCACTTTTATATTCTCTTTTTCCTACTTTGTTCACTGTTTTTTACCGCGCATAATTTTAAATTCTTTATTGTTGTTTGGTTTTTTTTTTTTGGTAATTTCACAGATAACACATCTACATTAAAACAATGTTGCCTTTTTTCGTTTTACTTTTTTGTTTTTTTTACTAAATCATATCCATACTAAACAGTGAGTGAGCGTTGTATTAAAATTAAACTGTCGTTTTAATCATTTTTTTAATCTTTTGTTTCTTCTCCGTCTTCATCTTCACTTTGCTTGGCTCCTTTCCCCTGCTTTCCGTCCTGCGTGTTCCTCCGTGTTTTCGACATTAACTTCGATAATGTTGTTAATTAATGCGATACGAATGAGAAATTTATTGCCCACACCCGAAATTTGTTTATGCCCCAGCAGCCAAGCACAAGCAGAGGAGGCAGTAAAATCGAAAATTTTAAGATAGCTACGCCATTGCAACAACAAAAAAAGAAAATAAAAACAACAAGTAATATACATACGTATGTATATAAGCATTAATATGCATGAGCATCATAAACATACAGACATACATGCGTACATATGTATATAGACAGGCATATGCGTAATTACCCTGCAAAAAATGCGATCACTCCGGGATACATCCGGGACAACTCGCAAGGGAGCATGCGATTACTACCCATTTGTATCTCTTTATATGGGTTGAAGTGTTCTCTTTTGTTTGAGCATGTCCTATGAAGAGACTAATTGTACCCAGTTTGTACCCGAACGGGTAGCAAAAGCGCACAATTGTACCCGTTTTGTACCCGAACAGGTAGCAAATGCGACACATCCATTTGTGCGACTAATTGTACCCGTTTGATACCCTTTCGGGTACAATTCGTCTACAATTAGTATACATATGTACCCGTTCGGGTACAATTGGGAACAATTGTAGACTAATTGTACCCGAAAGAGAGCGCTCCCGGACAAATCTTTTTAGAGACTCGTCGCACACTTTTTTACAGGGTAAAAATTAATACAATACAACTATGCGACATACATATATACAAACTTTTATACATACTTACAAGCAAATATATAAATGCACTTATGGACTTATTCTTCTTCTTGATTGGCGCTTAACCGTCTAGACGATTCTGGCCGAGTCCAACAGAGCGCGCCAATTGCTTCTGTTTCGTGCAGCATGGCGCCACTTGGGAACACCTAGGGAGGCAGCATCGCTGTCCACCTGATTTTCCCAACGCAGTGGAGGTCTCCCTTTTCTTTTGCGTTCAGCGGGTTTCGATAGAAATGCTTTCTTGGCCGGAGCGCCTTCGTCCATTCTCACGACATGACCTGCCCAACGCAGCCGCTGGATCTTTATTCGCTGAACAATGTCGATGTCTGTGTAAAGCTCGTACAGCTCATCGTTAAATCTCCGTCGATACTCGCCCACGCCAACGCGCAAAGGTCCATAAATCTTACGAAGAACTTTTCTCTCGAATACTCCAAGTGCCATCTCATCTGATTTTGAAATTGTCCATGCTTCTGCGCCGTACATGAGGACTGGAACGATGAGCGTCCTGTAGAGTGTGATTTTTGTTTGTCGAGAGAGGACTTTACTTTTCAGTTGCCTACTTAGTCCGAAGTAGCATTTATTGGCAAGCGTGATTCTTCGTTGGATCTCCGTGCTGACATCATTCTTGGTGTTAATGCTGGTTCCCAGATAGACGAAGTCCTTAACAGTTTCGAATTTGTAGCTATCAACATTGACGTGGCTGCCAAGGCGTGCTGTTTCTTTGTGTGATGACAGGAGGTACTTCGTCTTGTCCTCGTTGACCGCCAAACCCATTTTCTTAGCCTCTTTATCCAGCTTGGAGAAGGCAGAACATACGGCGCGCGTGTTAGTGCCAATGATGTCGATGTCATCGGCGTACGCCAGCAGTTGCACACTCTTGTGATATAAGATGCTTCCTGTATGGTTAAGTTCTGCAGCTCGTATTATCTTTTCCAGCATCAAATTGAAGAAGTCGCACGAAAGAGAGTCACCTTGTCTGAAACCTCGTTTGGTCTCGAACGGCTCGGAGAGGTCCTTCCCAATTCTGACGGAGGACTTATGGACTTATAGACTTTTAAAAGGCGCTGAAAGTCATACTAAAAAAAGTTCGACTAGGCCATGTTTGGTGATTGTTATTGTTGCGTTAAATGACGCACGTAAAACAAAACAAAAAAATTTTCTTCGATCGCACATTTTGAAACACACACAAACATATCTATACAATCGAGATAAAAGCATAAGATGATGATGGAGCAGCAGCGCCGATTAAATACAGAAAAAATAAAGCGAGAGATGAAATCTTAGCAGCCTCTATTGTACAAATGAACATGTATACCCATATACTAGATATACGCATACTTATATGTGTTTATATAAGTTAATAAATATTTATATACATACTTACATATGTACATATGTATGTAACAAGATGCCGCGCTCATTGACTAAATGAAAATTTTATTGTGTCGCAGATGAGCGCCAAGCGTTTTGGTCTTTTTATACCTTTCATGAGAATGAAATGGTATTATAACTTAGTGCCAAAAAATTTTTGTCGAAAGTACCAGAAGGAAGCGTGGGGGACCCACCAAAATATATACCGATATGATCAGAATCACGAGCTGAGTCGATTAAGCCATGTCCGTCTGTCCGTCTGTCCGTCCGTCCGTCTGTGTGAACACAAACTAGTCCCTCAGTTTTTGAGATATCTGAATGAAATTCGGAATACAGGTATGTTGTTATATGCAGCTGATCATTTGTCGGAACCGGCCGAATCGGACCACTATAACATATAGAAAACAACCGAATATTAGGATATACATGAAATTTTTGGATGTAATTTGTGCATAACTTCCCCATTTAAACAGCTAAGGACATGAAACTTTGAAGTAGACGTGCCCATTTTGGCCCAAACAAGGTTACCGAAAATTGTCAAGATCGGACCACTATAACATATAGTTCCACAACATCCGATTATTCAGATATACACATTTTGGTGTATAACTCCCCCATTTTAACAGCTAACGGCGTGGAATTTTGAAGTATTTGTACCCATATGGGCCCAAACGGGGTTACCGAAAATTGTCAAGATCGGACCATTATAACATATAGCTCCCATACAACCGATTGTTCAGATATGGACATTTTGGTGTATAACTCCTCCATTTTAACAGCTAACGGCGTGGAATTTTGAAGTATTTGTACCCATATGGGCCCAAACGGGGTTACCGAAAATTGTCAAGATCGGACCATTATAACATATAGCTCCCATACAACCGATTGTTCAGATATGGACATTTTGGTGTATAACTCCCCCATTTTAACAGCTAACGGCGTGGAATTTTGAAGTATTTGTACCCATATGGGCACAAACGGGGTTACCGAAAATTGTCAAGATCGGACCATTATAACATATAGCTCCCATACAACCGATTGTTCAGATATGGACATTTTGGTGTATAACTCCTCCATTTAAATAGCCAAGACACCATTTTTTTCTAATAAATCTTCCCATAAATAACCCACAAAATTAAAATTATAAATTAAACTTAATCCGGCTATGTACATACATAGGCAACTTTTCATTTCCCCACTCATGAAAGGTATGAAGTCTTCGGTACGGCCGAAGACAGCCGCGCTTTTACTTGTTTGTTTGGACTTAGATTAGTGTGCGTCAGTTTTGGGCAATATTTTTATTTTTTAGAGCCCCATTCAGGCTGCCGGATCACTGCAATGCCTTTCAGCTAATATGGTAGCAGTAAAGAGGGCAGCAGAGTTGATAGCTGTAATCCCTCACATAGGGAACTGTCAGAGAAAGGGTAGTTGCTTCATTCGCCTCATATTCCACTTCCACAATACGGGATTTACATTTTGACAGGTTAGCGGAGATTTCTTGGCTTAAGATCTGCTATCACTGTGTGCCTGGTCATCCACCCCAATTACATGTATGTTGCTGTGTCCAGACCTCTCCGCAACAGTCTGAGTGAAAACCGCTCTGTTATCTTATTAAGGCAGTTGCGGCAATTAACCTCATGTTATGGATTTGCAAGTGATGGATTCATATGCTTATAGTGCCAAAAACTTTTGAAATAAAGGGTATTGATTAACTCATGAGGAGGGAAAAGTGTAGACATATATCGGGGTTCACAGCATCGTATGCATCCAAAATGAGACTAGTTGGTGACGATAAGTGCAGGTGATGCAGATTGCATGAATTGACGATAGAGAATGTTCTCTACTCGTATCGTGTATATTCTAGACTACGGCTTCGGCTACTAGGGGCAGTATTATTTAGTGATCTTGAATCAGTAACTCAATTAGGGGTAAAAAAAACTTGGTATTTAAATAGTGATGCCATACAATCTCACCTAACCTAATCTATATTCCAAATAAAAAATATTTCAATAATATGCTTTTCAGAGCTTTTTGGCCGGTGAGTTATAAAGCAAAACACAAAGTTTTCTTTTTCCTCCTACGCGTTTCGGCGCATACTTGCGTCTTCCTCAGGGAGTCTATTTATTTCCAACAAATATATAAGAAGACATGTATACAAACATTAATTCCATTAATACAAAATATTTAAACAATAATAAACAAACTAAATTTTTTCCATTTAAACCAAACACTTACATTTAAATAAATTGTGCACTTATAACTTTTTCCAACAATACATTATACACGATTAAAATTAATTTTTGTATCTACATAGTGCATTTCCTACTTTCTTTTGTCTTTTTTTCTTCCTCTTTCTTGTGTTATTGTTGTTCTGTAAACGCAGTTTATGTTGTCGACGTCTTCTTTAAAATTCATTGCGTCATTTATTTTCTCTTGTATTCGTAAACTCTCAAGCGTCAATCTTGTTCTTGTCTTTCTCTCTATGTCTAATATTCTTGCATGGTCAAAGTCCGCTGCATGGCCAGTATCTGTTAAGTGTTGTGATAATGCTGTTGTTGATTTGTGGTTTCTTGCGTCTGTTTTATGTTCGCCTAGTCTTACTCCTAGTGCGCGTTTTGTAGTTCCTATGTAAGTTTTGTTGCAAGGTTCGTTGGTTTTACCTTTGCATTTGATTTCGTACACTACGTTGTGTTGTTGTTCCTTGTTAATATTGTCTTTCATCTTATTAAATATTTTGTTAAGTGTTTGTTGTGGTTTGTGTGCAAAAATTAGATCGTCACTTTTAATGCACTTTCTTAAAGTTTTGTTGTCCGTCAGCCCTTGTATGTATGTAACGCCCCTAAAAGTTTTGTTATTGTTGTTGTTCGTGTTCGTTGATTTCGCTTTGTGTTGTGTTTGTCTAAGCTTTGTTGTTCTTAACCACTGATCTATCACCTTATTTGGATATCCATTTTTTGTTAATATGTCTTTAATTTTTATGTTGTTTTCTTTTATGAACTCCTGGTTGCTCAATGTATAGATTTTATTAATAAGGTTGATCGCAGTATTCTTTTTTTGGGACCAGGGGTGGTTAGAGTTATAGTTTATTATCCTGGAGGAGGATGTAGGTTTTGCATACCAATTTGTCAATAGTCTATTTCCTTTTTTATGTATTGTTACGTCTAGGAAGGAAAGTTTTCCATCTTTTTCCAGTTCAGTGGTGAACTGGATTTTTCTGTGTTGCGAATTTAGTGTTTTTAAAATTTCCTCCACGTCATTAACTTTGATAATCGCGAATATATCATCTACGTATTTAGTTACGTATTTGATATATATGTCCTTTAATTTCAGTTCGGCTATCGCGTCGAACTGAATTTAAAGGACATATATGAAATTAAAGGACATATATATCAAATACGTAACTAAATACGTAGATGATATATTCGCGATTATCAAAGTTAATGACGTGGAGGAAATTTTAAAAACACTAAATTCGCAACACAGAAAAATCCAGTTCACCACTGAACTGGAAAAAGATGGAAAACTTTCCTTCCTAGACGTAACAATACATAAAAAAGGAAATAGACTATTGACAAATTGGTATGCAAAACCTACATCCTCCTCCAGGATAATAAACTATAACTCTAACCACCCCTGGTCCCAAAAAAAGAATACTGCGATCAACCTTATTAATAAAATCTATACATTGAGCAACCAGGAGTTCATAAAAGAAAACAACATAAAAATTAAAGACATATTAACAAAAAATGGATATCCAAATAAGGTGATAGATCAGTGGTTAAGAACAACAAAGCTTAGACAAACACAACACAAAGCGAAATCAACGAACACGAACAACAACAATAACAAAACTTTTAGGGGCGTTACATACATACAAGGGCTGACGGACAACAAAACTTTAAGAAAGTGCATTAAAAGTGACGATCTAATTTTTGCACACAAACCACAACAAACACTTAACAAAATATTTAATAAGATGAAAGACAATATTAACAAGGAACAACAACACAACGTAGTGTACGAAATCAAATGCAAAGGTAAAACCAACGAACCTTGCAACAAAACTTACATAGGAACTACAAAACGCGCACTAGGAGTAAGACTAGGCGAACATAAAACAGACGCAAGAAACCACAAATCAACAACAGCATTATCACAACACTTAACAGATACTGGCCATGCAGCGGACTTTGACCATGCAAGAATATTAGACATAGAGAGAAAGACTAGAACAAGATTGACGCTTGAGAGTTTACGAATACAAGAGAAAATAAATGACGCAATGAATTTTAAAGAAGACGTCGACAACATAAACTGCGTTTACAGAACAACAATAACACAAGAAAGAGGAAGAAAAAAAGACAAAAGAAAGTAGGAAATGCACTATGTAGATACAAAAATTAATTTTAATCGTGTATAATGTATTGTTGGAAAAAGTTATAAGTGCACAATTTATTTAAATGTAAGTGTTTGGTTTAAATGGAAAAAATTTAGTTTGTTTATTATTGTTTAAATATTTTGTATTAATGGAATTAATGTTTGTATACATGTCTTCTTATATATTTGTTGGAAATAAATAGACTCCCTGAGGAAGACGCAAGTATGCGCCGAAACGCGTAGGAGGAAAAAGAAAACTTTGTGTTTTGCTTTATAACTCACCGGCCAAAAAGCTCTGAAAAGCATATTATTGAATTTAAAATAATGGCCTAAAAATTGCTAAAATTGCAAAAATTACATAAAAAATATTTCCTTTAACAATGAGAGATTACACTCGTTTTTATAAAATAAAATAAAAGCTAATGTCACAAAAACATACTAAAGCTGAATCGAAATTTTTCACCATAAAATGTTTTATAGAAAGTCAATCTTTTCACTAATCAAAGCTCACTATGCAAAGCCAAAATTGCAATCAATAATAAAAATCACATAAAAGTTAAACACCCTAATTTACATATTAGCTATGGTTACATACATATATGAATGTACATACGTAGGTATATTTTTATGTGCGCCAACTTATTGGTGTGTAGCTAAAATGAACCAGGACAGCTGCAGGTGTAATCACAACAACAAATACATACATACATTACTCATATAAGAAAATTTATTCACACATATCGATCGTAACCAAAATAACCCAATAAACATCTTATTGCAAGATATTCTATTGAGCCAAAGCTCACTAAGTGGTTTTTATCGAGCCGAATACCGAATTACGGAAAGCTTCACCAGAACAAACATTATTGCTTGTTGAAACATCTTGAATGCTCTCCATGATTTTCATTCATATGCTAGTTCAGTCGGGAATAATCGTCAATAGAAGCTTTTAAATGATGAATTCAATTGGAAAGGAATTTTCATACATTCTCGAAATATTGAGAAGTGTTCACATTTATTGCCTGTTGGGCAAGTGATTTCTTGTAGGTTTTATTTCCTTCTAACACATGTACGAGCATGTGTATGTTTGTGATTTTGTAATCGGTGGTTAAATCAAGTTTAAGATACCTTCATACATATTTACATACGCACATACATATGTATTCGCTAGATTACAATGTAGACTTTAATTATGGATATTTTTTATAGCAGCTGGGGACTGTTTTAATCAGGTAAATATGTATGAATGTATTTATGTTTGTATGCTGAATACTGTATAACTGCATAAAAGAGAAGGACAGCCAACAGTGTCACCATTATCACGTTATTCTCTAACTACTACTTTTTGAATGGTCTAGCTCTAACTTTTTGCATATTTTGAAAGAAGAAGGATTTTTTAGTGGCCTCAAAAGCCATATTTGCGAAATAATTTGAAGACAATATTAAAAATAAGAACTTTTAGTCTAACAGATGACTTTCACGCCAAATAGAATATGAGAAGACGCAAGAAGTAGAGGTCGGTAACTATCGATAGTCAGCACCATCGATAGTGTACGATAGTTTTTTGCAAACTATCGATAGTATATCGATAGTTGACGATAGTTTCGGGTGATTTGGGGAGTTTACGGCTACGCTCACACTGTAACCGCCTTTTGCCGTCCGACAGCAAACGCATCCACAAACACATCTGTTTTAAATGAGCTCACCCGATTTAACCCGAATGTAAACAAACTTTGCCCACCTGTCCTGGTCTTATTCTTACCAATACATGAAAGTAATAGAAGATGATCCAATAAAACTTTTTTCAGTACATTGTTTTGTTTTATTTATTTATTAGCCATTTATTCTTGTTCAAAAAAATTAATATATTAACCAGAGGCCATAACAATTATAACAAATAAATATAAAAATCACTTGATAACAATTATTGAGCAATGGAAAAATTTTTCCATCATCAATAACAAGTACTCAAAGATCGATAGTTTTTCGATCAGATCATAATTGTTATGAGCAATTGATATTTTTTTCGATCTTCCATAACAGTTACTGGATGATGGATATTTTTTAGATCATCACATAATTGTTATGAGCAATTTTGTATTGTTTCGATCTTCCATAACAATTACTGGATGATGGATATTTTTTAGATCAGTTCATAATTAATTAATACTCGACCAAATGATAGCCCTAGCCAAGCGCTTTCATTTGATACCCATTTTGCGGTGTTCGGTATTCTATATTCGTATTACGTATCCATATTTATCCGCTTTTTCACAATTATGAGCAGTTATCGATAAATTTATCGAAATATATCGTAGTCCAAATGAAACCTGGGGTCATCCCCTTTCGTTTGATACCCATATTGTAGTGTAATTTTAATGTTTTTGGGTAATCACATTTTAATCGACCATGCGACTAGAACGCATAGTCGTATTTATGTTGCTTTGACTACTTGCTAGTCAGCAATTCAAACCCTGCATGGAATAGTTACCGTTTGTTTGGTGCCAAGTGGTCACATTTTAAATTTTCAATAAACTATCGATAGTTCAAACGATAGTCGAAAACCATCGATAGTGTAAACGATGTACAGAAACCATCGATAGTGACGATAGTGCCATCGATAGTTTCCGACCACTAGTAAGAAGCATTTTAGATTAACGTAGTGACGGGCAGTGGCGGACGCTTCACACAAGCCGAGAAGCCCGGCTTGCATAAATATTTCCGTTCATTTCATTTTACGAATTTCTTTAAAATATTGTTATTTTTCATTTGATTTGGGGGTAAGTGGAAAAATTAACTGAAAACTATTAACAGCGAAGCTGGGCTATATACATAGCTATTTCGAAAAGGGCTCAAACTTTCCTCATGAGTACCCCTTTCTATCATAAAAAAAATAATTTTTAAAAATAATCTCTTTGTACTTAACTTTATAATAATTAACACTCAAAGCCATCGAATTTTTTCTAAACAGCATGATTTGTTCACCTACTTATTATAGAGAAAACGCTGTGTCCCCTTTTTGCGGGAAAAATGGTTTATGCACTTCTTATGGAAATTTTTTCTTTGCACACCTTTTGTGGAAAAAAATTGTTTGTCCACTTCTTACGTAATTTTTTTTGTACACCTTTTTACAGATTTTTTTATAAGTCTCCCTTTTATAAACCCAAAAAATATGTACAACTTTTACTGCCGGCCTTGCAGATAATACAGCAAATAAAATTACATAAATGTCTAATGGCTATGCTTCATATATGTATATAGAGGCTCGCCCAGCCAATTTATGCTAGGGCCGCCACTGGTGATGAATGAGTCTGAGTTTAATTCGTATTCGAGTCCAGTCGTGTAAAACCGGCAAGCGAAGCAATCGTTAAAACATCTTGCCGACGATTACTCTCGCTTTCAAAGTAACCCTAAAATAGATCAGACTATCCCATCACTAATTCAAACAGCCTCCTTCTCAGAACAAAAAACACAAAAACATCTCGATTGTTTTGTCCAGGAGAAAGTCAACTTCTGACTCGCTTGTGATTTCACAACGATCACGATTCGCTCGATTGTCTAAATATCTCCGATTCACTCATTATTTGATTAACTTCGCTTGAACTGTGATTTGCATAGAAGCTTTGCATATTTGCTTTCAAAGCGCGTTTAATTAATTAATTTCAAACAGCGACAAAGAGTCATTTATATAGATACGTGCGTATAAAATAAAATATTAATTCAACATGCTTTTAGTATGTAATGGAATGCCTATACATATCTACATGCATATGTAGTTAAGCATAAATGACCGTTACATTTTCCTTCTCAATTTTTCATGCAACAATAGCTATCAACGTAAGGACATGCAGAACCTTTTTTTATATTAAAATTTAATTTACATAAATGCTTGCATTTTCAATTCAATTTCAAAACTATAACAGCTTAAGAAATAATGCACACTGGATATGCTTGTGGACATAAAGCAACACGAAGCATACATATTTACGTACATACAAAGATACATATGTATAGAAGTCCACAAACATACATATATGTGAGATATATAAATACATGCCAGACCCTTTTAATCATTGTGCGATCGTCATCAATTTTCTTAGAATGACAAGGCGTAAAAGTTTTCTCGTACAAATGGACCGCGCGGCGATTTCATATGTGAGCGGATCTGCTGCAGCGCAGGATAATTCACATGCATATGTACATACATGCGCATGCGTGTAAGATTATAAGCAATTCAAATGCCTTCTAAAGTTGCAAGCTGCAAACAAATGCTTTGCTTAAGTAACACATAAAAGCAAGCAAGTAAAACACAAACAAAAAAAATCAAACAAAAATCAAACAAAAATCAAAAAAAAAAAAGCAAGACAAAATCGGACGCCGTAGAAGCATTATTAAGCAACAACAACAACATTCGTCACACGGCGAGCTAGCGGCCGCTAATTTGCATAATGCTTTCAACGTTCAACATACACATTGGGCGGCGTTCGTTACGAGCCTTGCGGTCGACGACAAGCGTATAAGCGCGGTAAAGGCGCTGCTTGGTGTCCTTCAAGCAAGCGGCGCGACCAAAGCGGCCAGCCAACGGGCTGCAAAGTCGCGACCACGTCCACGGCATTATATATATGTATGTACATGCAATAACCACCCCGATCTTCGTCGTCTTACTTCATACAACGTCTTGCGCTTAATATCCTGCAGCAATTCCTTGTGAGAGATAGAAATATTTATGTAAGAGCGTTCAGCGCGCAACAAACAAACGTTGTTTATCCTTCGCTGCTTTGCTTTTAACTTTGGCTGCTTTGCCCTTTGTCTTGAAGCTTTGTGTGCGATGTCATTGTATGATATATCTTGGACAGCACACCTTTTTGTCTTTCCCAGCGTTTGCCGTGTGTGTCTGCTTCTTCTTCATCTTTGTCCTTTTTCCATGTGTGTCTTAAGTTTACTTTTACTCACTTTAATGCCCGATTGAAAATCTTTGCCGCACACAGCCATACACACATACATCTTTGTACTTATGGCGAGACGAAACGCATTTGAATAATGCGCCCGGAGCGTTGAGCGACGTTAAGATGAGTTGTATGGATATTGCGGACACCACGAAGCGCTTTATATATACATACATACACTATTATTATGCAAAGCGCATGCGCACCATTGGACGTTAAGGGGCATTTTAGCTTTGCTTGTGATTGTGATTTCCCCTTTCGCTCGGTCCATCTTTTGTGTATGGACAGGCGAGCAAGCAACAACCCTTTCTTTGTGCTGAATATTTAGCTGTTGTTGTTGTAGTTACTGTCCTTTGTTGCTATTGCTGTACATTATTGTTATTACTGTTTTTGTTATTACCCACATAGCATTTGGAAGATTGTTTTATGAAAACTGACTGCGCCGAGTCTTTTTCGATTCCCTTTGATGATCAAAAACTGATTAATCACCTCTGCGATTAGAATAAGACTCGAAAATGAGTCACTCCAGCGATTGAAAAGTAATTTTATTTTTTATCATATAAAAATCACCTAACTGAGCCTTTTTAGATCCCCTTTGCTGATTAAAAAAAAGAATTTATCACTTTGACGATTAAAAGAAGTCTGGAAAACGAGTCAGACCACCGATTGAAAAGTGATTTTATTTTTTATCATATAAAAATCACCTAGATGAGTCTTTTCAGATGCCCTTTGCTGATTAAAAAAATAATTTATCACAAATTGATCATGCTAAAGATCGAAATGTGATCGATTACTTTGCTTTTTTGGAAAAAAAAAATGAAATATTCCTTAGCAAGCCTAATACATAAAGCTACAATTTTTCAAAAAAAAAAAAAATTCAGAGAATTTTATATTAGATTTCGGTATTGATGGTTCTGAATGTTGTAGAGCAGGAACATATGGATGTATGTCTTCCGTGTTGCCGTATATGAGAGTGCCAAAATGCGCATATGCATTTTCATAGGAATTCATTTATGGATTGAAATTTTTATATCTTAAGCTCCTTATTTGCTTAATATTATTGTAGGCTAAAAATCTGTTTCAAAAGTTCCAACCAAAATGTGGACTGCGATTGACTGTGGAGGTTCTTTTTGCGATATTGGTAAAGGTAAGGGTAAGTGTAGAATATGTAAGAGGATAGAAGATGGGAAAGAAATGCGATTGCAAACTGCCCCAAAAATGATAGGAAAAAGAGTAGAAAAGTATTAGAAAATGATTAGAAATTGATCAGAAAGTTACTGGAAAACGACCCAAAAAAGATTCTAAAATGACCAGAAAAACGATTGAAAAATTACCCAAAAAAGATTGGAAATTCAATTGAAAATGATCAGAAAAACGAAGAAAAATTACCCTAAAAAGATTCAAAAACGATCAGAAAACGATTCGAAAATGACCAAAATAAGATTCAAAATTGAAAAAAATAAAATCGAAAGGGACTCGAAAATGATTAAAATACGATTAAAATAAGACTCGAAAACGACTCCCCAAGAAGAGTTGGACGTAGGGTACCATTTTCTACAGACGAGAGGCTCTTTTATGATCAGAAAATGAGCGCATTTTCCATTATTTTAAACGTGCATAGGGATCGAAAAAGACTGGAATATGATCAAAAAATTCAGAAAATGCTATGTGGGTATTATTATTTTTTATTTTTTCCGTTCTTTCTTCGTTCACATAGCCACTAATGCAAATAGATAATGTGTACACGCAAATGGGAAAATTATGCTAAAGTTGTATACATATACATATATAGAAAGACTTTGATCGCCGTGGCTCTTCAGAAGCTGCAGAAAGTGGGCAATAGCGCCGATTTGAAAAGGGACAACGGCGATGCTTTGTACCTCGAACCTGCACAACCCTTGCGGAGAATTTATTAGTTTTATTACTTATTATTATTATGGCTCTATCTTTTATAGAGACAAAATGGTATGTTAACTCTTTGGTCCGCTAACTGGAGTGTATTGAAATGTGCCGCTGACTACTTCTTACAAAAAAGGCATTGGTTTGTGGTGTAGAGAGTAAATGGTTCGCATCTTGTGACTTTAATTGGATTTTTTGCTTCCCTTCGCTGGTTATTTGGTTGGTTTGAGTGGTGCACTCCATTGACTTCAGTTAGCACCGACTTCAATACCACGACTCGTGACCAAAGAACTAGAAAAAGAAGAATTGAGTAAAAGTAATTCGGAAACCAGGGCAGGTAGTACGTCCTATATCTATCCTCTTGAGTTTAGATATCTCAGAAGACCCTCAGACCGGACGTTCTTGAGTTCCGAGAGGCTGTCGAAAAAGGTTTGCCAAGGAACTTCATTCTGCCTTGCATAGCAGCTGCTTCACTGTCTCCGTCGTTCCAGGAAGACTGCAGCGGCGACAAAAGGTGTTATGGTCCCATCCCAATCGGTTCGCGTGTGTACTAATGGTCCAGAGTTTTGAGAATACCGCAGTTAACCGGGAAGTGTTCCTTCCCTACATCTTGAGAATGGCTGAGGATCGCATTTCCATTATATGAAGGCCACAGAGTTATGCAGACCTGCAACCACCTCCATCCTGTTTTAGCCTCCTGGAGCCAGTGTCGCAAGAACCTCCATCGCCTCTGCGACATCAAGAGCCGAGCCCTGCGTGACGCGCTCATCAGCCATTTCATTGCTCTGGACAACATAGTGCTCCGGCACCGAGATCAGGGATACGAGGGATACGCTATATCGACTCGCCAAGCCCATGACTCACCCTGTACGGCCTGACTGAGGCTTGATGACACCGTTGCAGACCACAGAGTCCTCAGAGCTGCCTAACTATCTGAGAAACTTCCTATCCTGTTTACGACCTCGGCACTTCCGCAGCAAGTTGAGCCTTCTGTATGATGATTGAAAGACGCTCGCGGTATCCGGCAGCCTAATTGATATGGAAGTATCCGAATGAGATGCTGCGAAGACATCCGCTCGCACTCAGCATACCATATTTGACCCGTTCGTAAAAACTGAAACATCGTCTCTATGAACAAGTTTACCATCTCCGCAGTCCTTCCAAGATGGAAGGATAATCTCATAGTTTGCATTGAAGGCTGTTATGGGACAGTTATAATCTGTTCTTGTATTGATGTAGGAGTCAGTAACATGGAGCAAAATGCGACCGTGACCATATACGCTTTTCTGCCAGAGTCCCAAATCCCGCAATCTAAGCGCAGCCTGTGATGTCGTTTCCTTTATAAAAAGATCAATGGGCGATCAATGCAAATCACATTCAGCGCCTCCGTGGAGCATGTATATGGCTATTTTAATGGAACAAAGCGTTGCTCTGATTATTCTCATTATTTCTTAAAATTTTACAGCGCTCTATAAAAAGAGGGATACGCAATTTTGTTCATATAAATTCTTATAATTCCATTACCAAACACTCTTCAAAGATATGCACACTTTCGATTAGCCTAAGACTTGCACTTAACTTGCGTGGCTTTTTATATATTTCTTTATTTTCATTTGTTGGAGATTTAATATTTATAGTATAAAAAATTTTATACACTTGATATTATAATTTTATCATTATTGCTGCTGCTGCTTTTGTTGGGTCTGCTCTTCTGTTTTGTTGATGTTGGCGCTGTTGTTATTATAATAATTGTTATTATTTTAATTTTTATTATTATTGCTATTGTTATTGCCATTATCTGATGGTCATGCGAGGAGTTATTTTGTGTCGTATAAGTTTATGACAAGAAAGAAGCAACCAAGAATTAAACCAAGACAATAAAGCGACAGGACATTATATACCAACATGAAAAATTATACACATTTGTATACATACAGCTATGTACTTTTAAGCTTGAATTTATCCTATATATTAAACTGCATACACCATCTTAAGAATTTACGCCTTATTTATGACTTATTTCAGCTGATTATAAAATGATGCATGAAATTTCTATGAGACCTCAGCTGCATCAATAGAGGCTTATAATAAGGCTTATTCTCTTGTACTGAGGCCATCAGGACATAAGGAATTCTCTCTCTCTCTCCGAGAGGACACCATATTTCTCAGCTTTATTCGCCACGGGAAATAAGGCTTAGATAATTGCTTACTCGCCATAGGAAATAAGGCTGATTTTACTCCTTAACTTATTGCTAAAGCTTATTCACCATGGAAAATAAGGCTTTGATAATTCCTTATAATAAGGGCTTACGTGGTGTGCAAATAACTTATAAGAAAGTCTATTCCCCATAGGAAATACGACTTATCGCATTCCTTAAAATCAGGAATTATATTAAATTTCAAATAAGGCTTATATAATGGTAAAGCATTGAATTACAACAACAATAATAGCAGCAGTAATGGCGAGCGCATTGCTTTGCTTAATGTGCAAGAATTTGTTTATTTTTTATTTGATTTGATTTTTCTTTCTATTAATTATGACCGTTATTATTAATATTAACTGATGCGCACAAAGGATACTTCGCTCAGTCGCTATCTACTATGTCTTTTCCGGTTTTCAGGTTTTGTGCGCTAAAACAATGCATTGTTTTTGTTTATAAATTCTTTTGTTTAATTTAATAACCGGTTTACAGACCGAAACAAATATCCCGACAAGGGTGCGTTATCTTTACGCTTATTTATGGGTTCATACAGCTATATAGAAAGCTTTTTCAAAGTCACAGTGAGAATGAGGGGAGGTGAAGGATTTTAAGCATTTAGTCAAGGTCAAATTGTACCCAAGGTTTTTGCGATTTCATTTAATGATTTTGGATTTATAAAGTTTCATATTTAGTTACTAAGGAGATTCTCAGCTATCATATTTAAGTTAGAAAAATCAGTGACTTCATTTACTGCAACATTAGAAGTAAAAGAGTTCATAGGTGTATTATTTACTGGCAGAATGCCCCACTGCAGCCAGATTTAGTCACTACCATATAAGCTAGTTCAAGGCTTAACAATTTTACTGCACTTTAAAGCAGCCGTATGCACCATTTATTCCCGTCTTATACATACAATTTCTCTCGCTTTCAATATCTACACAAAAATCTCATGCATACTAATCGAAATCGTATTAAATTACCCAAATAAAATAACGAAAATTTAAAACAAACTCATAAAATAGAACCAAACGAAAAGCTCTTGGTATAAAACTGAGAAATCTTTATTGGCTCATGAATCGAAACTCCCAACTATCAATCGACAACAAACTCCTGCTTTACTCAGCTATCTTAAAACCCATCTGGACCTATGGCATACAGTTATGGGGAACCGCAGCAAACTCAAATATAGAGATTCTCCAAAGATTCCAATCGAAAACTCTTAGAATGATTGTAAATGCACCCTACTACGTCACAAACGACCGTCTGCATCGTGACCTAAAGATACCTACTGTCGCTCAAGAAATCAGAAAGTATGCTACATCATACAAAACGAGACTACTATCTCACCCCAACCCCCTCGCTCTAGCCCTGACGGCAAGACCAACTAGTTTCGTACGCCTCAAAAGAAAGTCTTTTACAGATCTTTATTGATGGACTACAATAAATGGATGCACTACTGAGAGCAATCCATACATGCCCACCAAGTTATTAAGTCATAATTAATTATTAATTACTTTTAACGAACCACAAAATTGTTAGATGTATTTTATTTATACAGTTGACAAAATATATTGGATGATAAAAAAAAAAAAAAAAAATAAAATAGAATAACTACAAGTAATTGTCATAGAGTGTCGCTAGCTTAGAGTGCAAACTGTGTAAGTCCATTTTTATGAAAAAGTGTTTTTAAGTGTAGAAAGCTAGAAAAATCAAATACGCACCACGCTAAACAAGTCTGTGATACTTGTCATATTTCTACTCCTTGTTATTCAGTGATACGCAAATTGTGTAAGTCCAAAAAGCGAAGAAAATTGTGTAAGTCCAAAATATTTACATGAACAGAAAATTTTTTTTCATTTTGAAATTTTTTTATTTTTTGTTTTTTGTCTCTCCTACAAAGTTTGAAAAAAGGACTTACACAATTTGCACTCTAAGCTAGCGATATGTAAAAACAACAACAACAACGTACAAAAACATTCTCTATCAACACATTTTATAAAACATTTTATTTGAATGTCAAATGAAAAACTAAAGCAACGAACTCGCTGCGCATCACAACGACAAACAAACGAAAAAAACCAATTAAAAGCAAACGCAATCAATAACAAAAAAATAAAATAAATAAAACGATTAAATAAAAAAAAAAATAAGTTAAAAAATGCGCTTAATTGAAAAAGCAAAGCAGCGCAGCAGCGTTGCTCCAAATTCACATGAGAAAAAACCGAAACAAAAAAGCATTAGCTGTCGCACAGTTACAGCGAGTTAAACACTGGCATGCATACATATATATTTGCTACTGTGAAGCCTTGCAATTTACTGCCAAAAAAGCTCAGCAATGAATAAAGGTTTTCAAAAAGCCCACGGCATGTTAAAAGCTCGAAGAAATGTACTAAAAAGATTAGTTTCTTAGTATTCATTGTATTTTTCAAGTAAAAACTATTTTTTTATTTTTTGAAAACAAAATTTAAGCACTCATCCCACTGTCTCACGCATCGCAAGTCGGCGGCATTGCACTTTGCTGGTATAAATGTAAATTAGCGTCAATTAAGCCGACAACATTCGTTACTGATAGCACCAATCGGTGGCGGTGATGGAGGCTTTAGCGGTGGCGTTGGCAATGACGGTGACGTTGGCGATGCTGGTGCTAGTGGCGGCTATTTTTTTAATAAACACGCACATGCAAAGCTTCAAATTGGGGAATAAATATGCGTACATACATACATATATAAGCGCTGAATTGGCTAAATGTTATATGTATGTATGTAAATAAGTGCGAGTGGCTGCTGTTGGTAGAGCATAGTGATCTTGGTGAATGATAAGCCTGCTAAAGCAGCAGCAGCAGCAGCACAAAGCAATACAAAGAAGATAAAAAACTACAACTATAAGTAGAATGAATAAAGTCATGTAAGGCACACACAAGTCGGAGACTTAACATTAATTAAATAAGCGGCAGAGACTTTTGCTTCTTCTTTTGTTTCAAAGCTCGAATAATTTTAGGTTATAAGCTGGTAACTGCTATCACAAAAAAAAACAATTCATAAAGGGTATAAATATGTTAACACACTACTTATATTTACGTGTGTACATACATATGTTTACTAGCAAATTTATAAGCAGTCATTATGAGTATATACATATATACATATGTATATAAAAGTCCCAGCATCTTGCTCCTTCAGCCATATATTTACCCCCTAGCTAACTTAACTTCTTCTGCTTAAGTGCTTTTAAATGCTGCATTAATGAATGAATGAACAGAAGCCACAAGGCGACCACGCAGATCGTAAGTCGCCCGTTGATCTCGTTCCCGCTGCTGCCGTGTCTGTTGTACTGTGCAATTTTATGGTCAAAAGCTGCATTGCATCGGCGGCGCACAATCTTCGACTCATAAACCGAATTTATTGCGTTTTTGTTGTGTTGGGTGGCACGTATGACACATGTGTGTGTAATTGTGTGTTTTTCATTCAGACATTTATCAACCAAAAAATTTTGCGCTTTATTTAAGGCTTACTTCAATTGATTATAAGGCTTAAAAAATAATGCCTGAAATTTCTAAAGGAAGTATGTTATATTGTGGAACGATTTTCTGTCATCCCTGTCTGCCCTGTTGTATAAACAAAGCCTTATCACATCATAAGGCTCCTTCTCCTGTGTCGATGTTATCAGGTCATAAGGAATACTCTTGCTCTCTCTCTCGCTCTCTGTCTCTCTCTCTCTCTCTCTCTCTCTCTCTCTCTCTCTCTATCTATCTTTGAGACCTTAATTCAAATGCTTATTCATCATGGCAATTCTTACCCTTTTGTGTGTAGTTGGAAGGCCTTGCCTCTTTCCTTATTAAAAGGGATTATATGGGGTTTAACTACCTTATAATAAGGTTTATATAAGAGATTATAAAAAGGCGTTTTTAGCTGCATAATTCCCTCCATGTTATAGCATTTTCAGATCAAATAAAACATTTTCAAAGTCAAGTGAAACTTTTTTCAAGTCTAGTGAAACCTTTTTAAATTGAAATGAAACCTTTTTCAATGGAAATTAAATTGAAAAAAGTTTCACTTCAATTGAAAAAGGTTTCAATGCAATTGAAAAAGGTTTCCTTTGACTTTAAAAATGTTTCCTTTGACCTGAAAATGCTATAACATAAAGGGAATTATGCAGCAAAAAAAACGCATTTTTATAATATCTTATATAAGCCTTATTATAACGTAATTAAACCTCATATAAAAAAAGTTCCATTTCAATTGAAAAAGGTTTAAATTCAATTGAAAAAGGTTTCAATTCAATTGAAAAAGGTTTCATTTGATTTGAAAAAAAGTTTCACTAGAGTTGAAAAGGGTTTCATTCATTCATACTCCCTCCTTGAAAGGATACCTTATTAGCAAGGGTTATTTACCAATAAAAGTAAGGCTTAGATAATTCCCTATAATAAGGTCTTATGTGGAATACTCCCTTCCTGAAAGGATAATTTATTTCTATGGGTTATTCGCCAATAGAAATAAGGCTTAGATAATTCCCTATAATAAGGTCTTATTTGGAACTTAACCACCTTATAAAAAGGCTTATTCGTCATAGGCACCTCGCTCCTTAAAATTAAAGAATATATGGAGTTTATTTAGCTTATAATAAGGCTTATCGTTATAGCCGCCTTATTTGATTAAATCTCTTAGGCCACTTTTTGGAGGGTATGAACATTTGGTATTGCGCGTTTAGCTGACTTGTTGTCAACGTGATGCTGAACAAAATGCAATGCTTCCATTTGTGCATTGCACTTGACGCAGCAAATATTTCGTTTTATTTAGTTGCTCTTATTGTTGTGGTTTTGATTTTGATTTTATTAGACTTTATATACTCAGTTGCGCTGGAATGGATGAAGTTACATACATACATACATACAGGTGAAACTAATAAAAGCGTGTTATACCGGGGACAGACATCTGGTATTTTTTCGTAGCAATTTCATAATACCATATATCTGTCACCAAATATTATAATATTCTTCAAAATACTACACGAGCATCTTAGTATTTTTGTAGTAAAAAATCCAACTTTCCGTAGGTTGTAATTTTGTGGTATTCTCATTGTGAATTAGCATTTCCCACTGAACATACCTAAATGTGACAAATGTTAGTCAAAAAACCAAAAACGTTTATTCGAAAAATCAAAAAAAAAAAAAAAATTAAAAATTAACAAAGCAAACAAATTACTTACAAATGGACAAAATAAACGTGTATACATATATATAGTACTTCTATATTGATAGTATTCTATCTGTGCAATGTGTATGAATTCATCCAAAAATTTTGTGCAACTGGCAGTTCTGCGCATGCGCCTCAATTACATTTAATGTCATCTGTGAATATGTGTGACAAATACATTCAATTGAGTTCATAGGCGTTTGAAAAAAAAATTGAAAGGCATCATTGTGTTCTAGGGGACTTATACCCCTTTGATTTTAGTTTTTGAATTTGTATATAATTAATATAAGAAATTTGCCACATTTATTTTAAGATGCAAACTTTTGTTAATTTTTTTTATGAAAATTAGTGGAAATGTTCTAGAAAAATCTATTTTCTATGCACTCATATTTTTATGAATCGCGGCGGAAAGCGTTTCATGTTAAAATCCTGTGGTCCGATCCATGGGCATTATATCAAAAAATCGAATTCTGCCGTTTGAGGGTTATGTTTGTAAAGTATGTACGTTCGAATACCGCCAACACGGTGAGTACTGCGAATTTCCAAACTGAATAACAGGACAATTTAGGCAACGAACTTTTAGACACAGCAATATATGAGGACCAAAGTTCAGACTACGTTACTCTCCAAACCGACCTCAACAGGGGACCACAGGTAATAATATAACAAGACGGATGGAAGAAAGGACTACGAACCAATCGCTATATGTTCCACATATTTACAGGCGGATAAAAGGTGGACGGGTGGGAGCTGCAGTGTTTCGTCCGGAGCTTGGGATTAAAAAATCCTTTTTAGTCCCGGACTACTGCAGTATCTTTCAGGCATTGATACGTACAGGCGATTCCCAGTGTAATCGCTTTTTTTTGGAAATGGTTGCTGCAGATTCGAATGTTTTTAACAACGTCGTCAGGCATCAGACCGCACGCATGCATCCATTGTTTGCAAATGGTTTCGTCTTTTGGAAATCTATTTACATATCGTCGGTCTTCTGCCAGAAACACGAATGTGAAATGTTTTCTAAGTACGATGTCTGCTCTTTATCGGGTATTTATTGATGTAATAACAATTAATATTGGTATAAATTCTTGTGTAAACATACATATATAATATATACTTGTATGTACATAGTCATATATACAAATATTAATTGTTATTATATCAATATATACCCTATAAAGAGCAGACATCGCACTTAGAAAAAATGTCACATTCGTGTTTCTGGCAGGAGACCGACGATATGTATATATATATTTATATAACCAATAATGCACTCAAAACGAAATACGTATGTAAAGCTATTTTATTTATTTTATCCCTTTTATTATCAAAAATATAGCACCGCTTCGACAATTTTTAATTTTTTATTACGAGAATCAAATAATAAATATGTAAATTCCCTATAATTTTTTTTATGTGCCGTCACTGCGGTTTATTTTGAATTCATATGTCATTTTTCAAATTTGATTGCTCGGTTTTCTCTTTCTTTTTTTATATGTCTGTACTGTAATGTTGGCTGATGGAACTCGTAGGTATTACGAATATAGGAGTACTATATATATGCGTGTATATGTACATAAAAGTGATGAAACCCATTTAAACAAAGATATGTGGCGTGAGAACATTTAAAAACTGACAGGTGTGCATAAGAACGGCCATATCTATCAAAATATGTGCGCAGAACTGCAAAAGCGGCACAAGATTGTGCTGTCCGACAAAGAGCTTCAGGCCGAGCAGCATCACCCAGTTCATCGATGACAATTTCAACGTTCCCAGCTGGATCAACATTAACAAGATCAGCTGCAGAAATACCAACAATATCAATAGCTGCAAAACCAAAAAAGGTTTGGAGCTCGCCGAAAGAGACAGCCAAACGGCAGAAAAATATTTGCGTAAAAATGAGATAAAAATTATAAAAATCATTGAAGAAAGTAACGATTTACTTCGGAAATGTTTTCCGTTTTTATGTTGTTTACTTCCTTTATCAGAACTGAAATAACAAGTTACTGTCTGTCATTATGGAAGTGTTTTAAATACCACAATAAATTTACCGAAATGCAAAAACCAGATGTCTGTCCCCGGTATTAATAACACAAAAAGTCTTAGAAAACGGATACAAAAATGTGCTTACCTCCATTGACACACGGTCAAAACCCGAATAAAACAACTATGCAAATTGATCTACATTCATACGCACATACATACATATGTACATCGATGTCTTCCATTAAAAGTAAATTTTTTTTTTTTTTTTTTCAAAAAATACTAAAAACAAAATGCATTGATTCTTTCCACCAGAAAAAACACTTTCCTTTGACTTTTTTCAACGCGCAGCAGGGTATATAATATTAAGCCTCTTACATATTCTTCAAACTTCCCCTTTTTCTTAGTACCTATATCTTCATATACATCATCGTAATTCGTCTGTTGCCTTTAATGTGCGTTTTGGTATGCAAAATCCATTAGTTCAGCTGCCGCCACCGACGCCTCTGCTGTGCTCTCACTGTTTCGGCTGCTCTGGCTACTGTGGCTACTCCTGCTACTGTATCACTATTTATTATTTTATGTACGTATGTAGTCTATCTATATATATAAGGATGAAAGTTTGTTTGTTTGTTTGTTTGTTTGTTTGTTTGTATGTTTGTTCCCTATGGACGCCGAAACTACCGGGCCGATCACATTCAAATTTTGACACAATGATCACCTGGTATTAGATTGAAATTATGACCACATTTAATTCTGGTATCTCAACCCCTTCCCGAGATATAGGCCAAAATATGGACCCAGATTCCTCCGAAATATTTTTCTGCATTATTGGTATCAAATTAAAGATATCAATCAGAGCTTCAATAGAGAGTTCATTCCGTTCCAATTTTCCAGTCGGTTCTCCAGATAGAGACCAAAACGTGGACCCGGATGGCCCCAAATATTTTTTCGTAATATTGGTATCAAATTAAAGGTGCTGATCAGGGTAGCCATATATATTTTACACTATACGGATACCTCAATCGGTTCCCGGGATTGAGGCCGAAACATGGACCTAAATAGCCCCCGAAATATTTTTGGCCATTATTGGTATCAAATTAAAGGTATCAATCAGAGCTTCAATAGAGAGTTCATTCCATTCCAATTTTCCAGTTGGTGCTCCAAATAGAGACCAAAACGTGGACCCGGATGGCCCCAAATATTTTTTCGCAATATTGGTATCAAATTAAAGGTATCAATCAGAACTTCAATAGGGAGTTCATTCCATTCCAATTTTCCAGTCGGTTCTCTAGATAGAGACCAAAACGTGGACCCGGATGACCCCAAATGTTTTTTTCGCAATATTGGTATCAAACTAAAGGTGCTGATCAGGGTAGCCATATATATTTTACACTATACAGATATCTCAATCGGTTCCCGGGATTGAGGCCGAAACATGGACCTAAATAGCCCCCGAAATATTTTTGGGCATTGTTGGTATCAAATTAAAGGTATCAATCAGAGCTTCAATAGAGAGTTCATTCCATTCCAATTTTCCAGTCGGTTCTCCAGATAGAGACCAAAACGTGGACCCGGATGGCCCCAAATAATTTTTCGCAATATTGGTATCAAATTAAAGGTACTGATCAGGGTATCCATATATATTTTACACTATACGGATACCTCAATCTGTTCTCGGGATTGGGGCCGAAACATGGGCCTAAATAGCCATCGAAATATTTTTGGGCATTGTTGGTATCAAATTAAAGGTATCAATCAGAGCTTCAATAGAGATTTCATTCCATTCCAATTTTCCAGTCGGTTATCCAAAATATATTAGTAATCATGATGTACACCGATATGTGCACCGGATGGCCATGGAAAGTTGTTGATAAGGAACATGAGACGTGGAGAGAGAGATAGGGGGAACGGGAAATGCTGACTGGTGGGGAGACCGATAGGGAAGGGAGTGGCATAGTGTGATTTGTCGCAGCGAAGTGTGACGGGTATTTGCTAGTACATATATAAAACTGAAATTTTTATTAACTAAATTGATCGGTTGCTCGCGCTATGAATATCAACGACAACAAATACAATCAACCAACTACGAACTACCCAACAGCTGCTCTGTGCGGTAGCAATTATTTAGACTATGTATTTGGCGGGCGGAGGCAATTGGCGTCGCAGTGATTATTATTGATTTGACTACCCACAGTCGGTCGGCGGCCATCATACATATATAAGCCGCGATTGCGGCAATACACATTTTTTTTTTAAAGCCGCACAATGTTGCACACAGTAGCCAGCCATTTGGTAGATTTAGTATGTGGGTTTCGTCGTTCCAGCCGCTCGCAGCAGCAGCAGCCATTTTTACTGTTAGACTAATTGTACAAACGGCATGCTGCAATCAATTAATCGATTGACTATCGCGTAAAGCTAAAGTAAAATGCATATTTAAATTATTATTATGCCATTTTGGGTTTTTGTGAAAAAATTCAATCAACTAATAACACAATTCTAAATTCCATTGAGTGCTTGGCGTGATTATAGATTATGGTTTTCGATTGAGGTGTTTTGAAGAATTTATTTGCTAAAAAAAAAAAAATAATAAAAAATCTTGACTTGATCCAGAATGAACACTTACTGTTTGAAATAAAAAAAAAATATTTCTTTTAACTTGTGTCGTCGTCCGCAAACAATTGTCTATCAAGCATTTACGATACATACATAAATTGATAATTCAAACATACATATAAAAAAATTATAAAAAAAAGTCCTAAAAAACTTAAAAGTGCACAATACTTAATAACGGTAGATAAAATACATATGTAGAGCTTAGATACACTCTAACTATAATTATACTGTGTCATATACAAGCGCTCACAACTGACAACCATCGCACAGCAACATGTGTCAGCAGCATATGTTTATAAACAAATGTATATGTATGCAAACGGAAATAAGCGAATTGGCATTCAATGCTTCACATATTTATGCTGTTATATATTTAAAAATATGCCTTAAAGCTCTAGCAAATTGCAGCATCGTTATTTTCATGCTTTTTTTTCTGTCATAACTGCGATTGGTGGCAACAATCAATGTGTTTGCCGAGTTCCCGTGGCAGTGATCCAGATCGGGATAAGAAGTTTGCATGCAAATGCAACAAGAATTTTGTGATCCTGGTGTTTATCTGTATCAATTTCGGATCCGTATAGATTGTAATAGATTTTTTTGATCCATATAAATACCAGGATCACCAAATTGTTGTTGCATTTGCTTGCAAAATTTGTATCCGGATCTGGATCACTGCCACGGGAACTCGCCTGTTGTGTGTCTTGTTTGTAGCAAATTGATTGAGTGACACTTGAGCTTGCTTGTTGCTTACTTGTGTTTTTAATTTTTTTTTTATTTTATGTATATTTTATTTTGATTTTTTTTACTTTCGAAACACATTCATATTTCCATCACACATACATGCTTATGTATGTATGTATGTAAACAATAATTTTTCAACGCTAACGGCGCTCAGCTGGTTGTCATAAATTTTTTGCTTACTTGTTTGTACGAATGGACACCCACACATGCTACGCTGCTACACAAAACTGCGTTATTGTTGTTGTGTATCTAATTGTTTCAAGCATCTAGCATTCATTTGACTGTGGCATGCCACAATTGCATTGGAAATACACACAGATGTATGTACTTATGTTTGCCATATTTGTTGTTTGTTTTGTTATGCAAATTATTTGTTTTAAAAAAGTGTCAAAAAGGAGCAAAACACCCAAATTATTAATGAATTTGAATGGCATGTTAGACAACATTAATAATTGTAATATGCGAATAACGCAAGTGGTGCAAAGTAAACGTTGGAAAAGCCCAAAATATGTAGTATAGGAAATTAAAATTTTTAAATGTATGCCTTAATTGAAGCTTATCACAAATGAGCATAAGGCTTATAAAGTAATGGCCGAAATTTTTAAGAGACGTCCGTTATATGAACGAAGCCTTATAATAAGGCTTATTTTACTTTGTTGATATAAGCAGTCCATAAGGAATTATCTCTCCCTCTGCCTCTCTCTCTCTGCCTCTCTCTCTGCCTCTCTATCTCTCCCTTTGTGAGAGGAAACCTTTTTCCTAATGCTTATTCGCCATGAGAAATAACTCTTAATGAAATCTTTATAATAAGGGCTTATGTGGAGTTTATACACTTTATAATAACGCTTGTTCGCCATAGAAAATAAGGCTTACCTCATTCCTTATAATATGGGATTTTATGGAGCTCAATTACCTTTGCAAAATGCTTAAATAAGGGATTATAAAAATACATTCTTTATGTGTTGATGTCATCAGGCTATAAGGACTTATCTATTTCTCTCTCTCCCTCTGAGAGAAAGCCTTATTCCTAATGCTTATTCGTTCTGGAAATAGAGCTTAGATAATGCCTTACAATAAGCATTTATATGGAGTCTAAATATCTTATAATAAAGCTTATTCGCCATACGTGGCCGCTGTGGTGCAGTGGGTAGAGTGCTCGCCTGCTATGCCAGAGGTCTCGGTTTCAAACCACGGTCCGAGAAAAACACCAAAAAATTTTTCTAATTAGTAAAAATCCAATTATTGGATTTTTTAAGAGCAGCGGTCACCTCTCGGCAGTGGACGGCATACCCTCCGAGTGTATTTCTGCCATGAAAAAGCTTCTCACAAAAAATGCATTCGCCGTTCGGAGCCGGCATAAAACTGTAGGTCCACCCAATTAGTAGGAAAAACAAAAAGGAGCACACCTCGAATTGGGAGAGAAGCTCGGCCATAAAACTCGTCAGAGTTATAATAGCGCCATTGTATTATATATATATTATATATTATTCGCCATACTTCATAATTAAGGATTACACTGAGATAAAAATCAACCAAAAGTTGGTTAATAGTACTAATTTCACACTTGAAATGGAATCAATGTGAATTTTGTTTAATATTACCATTACCATGGTTGATATATTAGACAGTGCTTTTGGTTATATCAACCATGATATTTGTTGATATAACAAAATGTTAGTTGAAATTTTCAACCAATTTGTTGTTACTATTAAACAATTTGTTGGTAATATTAACCATGATATTGTTTGATTTTTTTGACCATGTTTTTGGTCATATTAACCACGATATTTGTTAATACAACAAAATGTTAGTTGAAATTTTCAACCAATTTTTTGGTACTATTAAACAATTTGTTGGTAAAATTAACCAACACCTGTTTAAATAAAATAAAAAAATATGTATGTACATTAGGGTGGGGCGATTTACTAACCTATATCGCGCAATCGAAATTTGGATTCCTCTCATTTTTCTGAGTAGAAAACTCTTCCACGACATTTGTCTAAAATTAATTTTGATGTTCCGGAATTTGATTTTTATGGACCAAGACGAATTTTTGAAAATAAAAATTGGGCAATAATCGACAAAAAAATATCCAGGCCAATGTGCACATCGAATTGAAGCAGAATTTTATGCTGAATCCAGATATGAAATCCAAATTAAAATCGGATGATCCGTTTTCGAGATATAGCCTGATTTCCGGTTATGGAGGCTGAATGCCCAAAATCGCATATTTTCGCGATTATCTCTTGTTGTGTAAAATATATCTTATTTTTTCTTGCAAATTTCTTAAAGATAAGTCAATACAATATATGAACGGTATTTTAAAATATTAATTTATCTTTCGGTATAGGAAAACTAGAATGCACTCTTTTTTCCTTGGCCCAAAATCGCGGTATGGGTTCTATATGTTATAGCCATCCGATACCGATGATTTTCGCCGACAGCGCTCTGTGTATCATAAATGCTCCAAATCTAAAATTTCAGAATTTTAGCTGCAAAAATTGAAGAGTTATTCCCTAAAACGTAGACTTATGCTTCTGAAATTTGTTTTTTGCTTCCAATAGTACGCTATGGCGTATGAGTAACCTTGAGTTTTTTTAGAGTTGACTAAAGTAAAAAACAAGTCCCAAACAGCATACGTCTACGTTTTGGGTTATAACTCCTCAATTTTTGCAGCTAAAATTCTGAAATTTTGTATTTAGAGCATTTATTGTACACAAAGCGCTGTCGGCGAAAATCATCGGTATCGGATGACTATAACATGGAGATCCCATACCGCGATTTTGGGCCAAGGAAAAAAGAGTGCATTCTAGTTTTCCTATACAGGAAGATAAATGAATATTTTAAAATATTGCTCATATATAGTATTGACCTATCTTTAAGAAATTTGCAAAAAAAAAAATTAAGATATATTGTACACAGCAAGAGATAATCGCGAAAATATGCGATTTTCGGCATTCAGCCTCCATAACCGGAAATCAGACTATATCTCGAAAACGGATCATCCGCTTTTAGTTTCGATTTCATATCTGGATTCAGCATAAAATTCTGCTTCAACTCGATGTGCATATTGACCTGGATATTTTTTGTCGATTTTTGCCAAAATTTTGTTTTCAAAAATTCGTCTTGGTTCATAAAAACCAAATTCCGGAACATCAAAATTAATCTTAGGCAAATGTCGTGGAGGAGTTTTCTACTCAGAAAAATGAGAGGAATCCAAATTTCGATCGCGCGGTATCGATTAATTTCCCTCCATACAAATCGCCCCACCCTAATGTACATATGTGCATATATTGGATGTATATATGCACATACATACCATATTTAAAACCCTTGAATTTATTCAGTTGGGGGGGCGCATGATTGCGGCTCCGAGGTTGGAGTGCCAACCTCATTTTCATTGTGAAAATCCCTGACTATGAGTTGCTAATTCAAACTATATAGCTCGAACAATGCATAAGACGGCTGAGAGTTACAGAAGCTTTTCACAGCCGCATGCGAATGCACGAACGAAAGCTATACAGCATAACTTGCGTAAACTGAAATCTTCAACCAATTTTTTGTTACTATTAAACAATTTGTTGGTAATGTTAACCATGATATTGTTTGATTTTTTTGACCATGTTTGTGGTCATATTAACCATGATATTTGTTGATATAACAAAATGTTAGTTGAAATCTTCAACCAATTTTTTGTTAGTATTAAACAATTTGTTGGTAATATTAACCAACACATGTTTAAATAAAATAAAAATATGTATGTACAATTGAAGGGTTTGAGGCGCAATTTGCTTTTGTTCATAAACAAGCATGGGCACCACCACAAGCGAACAAGCAGAGAGTGTGAGCATGTAGTAGTGCGCTTAAATTGCACAGTGAGGCAAAATTCAAAAATTTTTCGTAACTTCGTGTGTTGATGAAAATTTAATTATATCAGATTTTATAGCATGAAAATAGAGGTTATATTAAAAATAGGTATGTTTGTAGATACGAATTTAATAAAAAATAAATGTTGATTTATTTCGATTCACATTCGAATTAATTGCAATTTCAATATGAAAGCATAAAAAATTAACCCATTTTCAATTAACCCAAATTCAATTCAAGAGTTGAAAATGGCAAAAAAAAATAATACTTCATTAATACTATTGAGAATATTTAGAATAAAAAAATAATCAATATCCCAACCAGTCTTAAACATTTTAAAAAAATTTCATACATCAGTCGCCCACTGTTTTTACGGACAAAAAAAGGCATCAACCTGCTTCCATCACTGTTGAAGGCACTGTAGAACTGTAGGCAAGCTTTGAGATGGGATTTTGGAAAATTCACCAATATTGGTTCCATTGACTTAAAAGGGTTGCCGGCGCACCGAAAATATGTGAAAAAAAATATTTTATGATCGTGGTAGAGTTTTGTAATAAATAATTTTATCAAATTGCAGGCTTTAAAACAGATTGAGAAAGTGTTTTTAAGTGATCAACGAAGGATAGCTAAGGTTAAAAGTTAGTTTTGTTTTGTTTCCAAGCTCTAAAATTTTTTAGAGGAATTCAAATGCAACTCTGTGCTGCTACTGTCCGCTATATTCACCTAAATGGGTTCCGTCATTTTTTCTTTTTCACCTAACCTTGCCTACAGGTCTACAGTGGTTGAAGGCGAACTGAATCGTTTTCTCGCTGAAATAATTATGCTCTGCATTTGTGTACGTATACATTTTTTTACGCTCGCAGCACAAAGAGCTCTCTTTGCCCATGTCCGTTCATAAACGAAAATTTTTCAAGCGGCGCTCATCACAACATCAAAAAAACTCTCTCGCTCTCTGCAATTCGGGTCCAGCCATTCAACTTCGTCAAGCACAAACGGTGTTGAAGGCGATGGTCACAACAGAGCCGAAGCCATAAAGCTTCGTAAATGTTTTTATGTTTTTTTTTAGATATGAATCAACCAATATTTTGTTAATATTACAAATATACACGTTGGGGTAACCAACTTTTTGTTTGATATTGATTTCAACCAAAATATTGGTTAATGGTACAATGAAAATGTGAATATTACATTTTTTCCTTTTGACATGAATAAATCAACCAATAAAATATTAACCATGAAGTTGGTTGAAAAAACCATTGTACTTTTTTCTCTGTGTATATGGAGTTTAAATGGCTTAAGTACATTTATTATGACATGTCAGATGAAAGCACACTGATTGTTTTTTTCTAAGCAAGGATCGCCTGATCGCATCGTAAGCGCTCGTTTTACGCTCTATATTTCCATGTAGTAGTGACAGTCGGTGTACACAATTTTTTACGCTCGCAGCACATTCTTCTCTCTTTGCTCATGCCTGCTCATAAAACAAAATTTCCCCTCTTTCTGTTTGAGAGTTACCTTATACACGCCTTATTTGATTAAATTCCTTATACCACTTTTTGGAGGGTAAATAAAACAAAAGCTGCGCTTGTTTGATTTAAATATTTTTGATAGTGTTGCCACCTCACCATAAATTGTTTGGTCACAAAAACGAACTTTTTTTCTTAACATTGAAAATCACACTTGAAACCACTTGGGTGTAATCTATAACAAAAAAAAATATGAAAAGTTTCTTGAATCGCACTAAAACTGAACACAAATTTAACTGGAGTCAGGCAGCTTTGTTTCTTTTACAAATTAAATACTTATTTTAAGAGTAATTAAATAAAGAAGTCAACAAAATTCTTTAAATTTAAAAACAATATCAAGCAACTAAAAATTATTCACTCTCATTCAATTTTATTTCAAGGTTGTTCATTCATCTGCGCTACAATGTTATTACCTTTGCTCACATACTGACTTAGCGAAGCAGAAGCTTTTTAAATGTTAATGTTTAATTTAATTTAAGCTTTCAATCTGCCATTTCATAAATCAGCATTTAAAGTTTTTTTCTTATTGTTTTTGTATTTTCTTTAAGCATTTTTAAGCAATATTCAATGCAACTTTTTTGTGCATTATCAGCAATAACAATTTATTGTGGTTTAAACATTACAATGAGTCAGTGATGTAGGAAAAAAAAAAAGAATAAGTAAGCCAAAAAAAAAAAAAATAAAAAAAACACACAAAATATAAGTCAAAATAAAATAAATTTAACTAAAACACAATTTCATATTCAAACCAAAATAATAATAAGTAATTAAAAAATGAAGCAAAATTTAGTAGCAGCTGAGCTGTAGAGCTCATGACTTCAATATATTAAAATATGTACATATGCATTAACACATATTTATGTATATATGCATGTAAAAGTGTAGGATAAAAACAAAATCGCATACAAATTAATAAGTAAATTTATGAGCTTTTATTGGGTGGAATATTTTTCTTTGAATTTTTTGCGTTTATTTATTTATTTTTTTCTTTTTGCCTTGTGCCAAAATGTGAATGACCAAGAGTTACTTGGCCGCTTGTCCTTCGCCAAAATAAGCGCGCTCTTCTATGTGTCCTTGAAGCGAGAAAGCTTTTTTAATGTCACAAATTGTTTTTTATAGAGAGTGGATGTTTCATAATGCAAAATCGGCTGATTATTGCAAGAGATTTTTTTTTTTTGAAAAAAAAAAATATGTATGTATATGTATTTAAGTGTATGCCACTTAGTTTTAGGTGCTGTAAAAGGCATCTTGAATTCGTTTTTTGTCATGAGTTTTTTCGTATAAGCTCATTGTGCCAAGTAAAAAACGCCTGTTTAAAGATAATGACATTTCAGAAACAAAAACAAAAACAGCACCAAAAAATACCAACACAAAATCTACAATGTCAACACGCGCAACATCTAAATTAACCAGCGATTTGCAGCAGCAAAAGCATAAAAACAGTAGCAAAAACATTTGTTGGGTTTGGTTTTGAAGCGACGACAGCATCATTAGTACTAGCGGTAGCTTAAAATCAACGTTAAAAAACCAAAAAAAAAGAGTAACAAAAGAAACGTTGTTAACAAGAAATGCGCATGTTGAAAGCCATTAACAACTAAATACCAACAATTATGACAAACGCGCATGACATAAAAAAAAAACACATTGCCTGTGCTGCAGCAAAGTTAAGAGGAGTCATACTTACTTAGTGCATGTGCTTAGTTTAAATAAAAAAGTGAAGGCTAAAAGATTTGGAAATTGTTTGTTAAATTTTTTTGCAGACTAAGAAAAATATTGTTAAGACTAATAAAAGAAGTGTAAAGGCTTAGGTAGTGTGCGCATTATTGTTTCAGCTGTCGTCAAATAAAACCGTTTTTAGAAAACATTATGTTACAAATTGGAGAAACCTTTATACCAGTCAGTGGTAAATTTAAATTAATTCATTTGAGGGCTTGCTGCCAGTAAGCTCTTATAGAAGAGCTCCTCTCTCAAACAAGCATATGACAGCTGGCGACACATCAAATTCATTTAAGCGGCGCACAAGGGCGTACGATACAAAAAGTATTGCTCTTGCTTCGTAATTGTGAGCCAACACTAGTAAAGGGTCTATAAAATAGCCACAAATAGTCCTTAAAGGAGGAGATGAGGAACACGAAATTTAAACAGCTTTTGTTAGGCATGCGCTTCATACTAGAACGTTAGTTGTCTTAATTTGGGAATTAATAATCAATTAAATAAATTTTTTTTTAAATAATCATAATTATTAGTCATTATAAAATAATCATAAATATACATATCAGCAAAATTAATCAAGTTATTTTTTTTTTATAATTATATGACTGTTTTAGTTGGCTTACATTAACCTGGGAATTTATAATCAATCTAATTAAAAAATAAAAAAAAATTATTATGATTAATAATCATTAAAAAAATAATAACATAATCAAAATTAATCAAATAATATTTTTAATTGCATGAATCTTTTAGTTGTCTTACATTAACCTGGGAATTTATAATCAATCTAATTAAAAAATAAAAAAAAAATTATTATGATTAATAATCATTAAAAAAATAATAACATAATCAAAATTAATCAAATAATATTTTTAATTGTATGATTCTTTTAGTTGTCTTACATAAGCCAGGAAAAAAGTAAAAATTAGAATAAATCATATTAAATACTCGTGACTAATAGCCATAAAAAAAATTCTGAAATATTGTTGTAATCAAAATTAAACAAATATTTTTTTAACTGTATGATTATTTTAGCTATCTTATATTAACCTGGAAATTAATAATCAATTATATAAAAAAAATTAGAAAATAATCATGAATGGTCATTAAAAATATTAAAATTAATCATACAATCATAATTAATCAAACAATTTTTTTTAATTGTATGATTATTTTCTTTACTTGTTTTACATTAATTAATAATCAATTAAATTAAAAAAAATAATCATGATTAATAGTCATTAAAACAAATAATCAAAAATAATCATATAATCAAAATTAATCAAAATTTTTTCTAATGCTGCAATTGTTGTGTTTTTAATTGATTGATTGTGTTTAATTTTAATTTTTTCAATTATGCGATTATTTTTTTTTAATTGAATATTTTTTATGTTATTTTCTAAAACAGGTGAAGCATTACAAGTTATAAGACACAAACTGAAATAAATCAGTAATTTGAAAAAAAAAAAAAAAAAACCAAAAATGAAAGGCAATTAATCGATTAATTAATTAATGATATTAATCAATTAAAAAATTCGGAAATATTAGAAAATAAGCAAATAGCTTTAATAATCATGAAATTAAAAAAATAGAAAAATAATTGAAAAAAAAATCAAAATAATCATGCAATTAAAATTAATTAATCAACTGATTGGTATACTTTTTTTTTAAATTATATAAACAGGTATTAATCATAAAAATGTTGAAAGTACTCGTATTTAATCAACAAAGCATTACAAAAACAAATTATGATTACACACGGTAGGCAGGAAGCGACGATAGGTTGCATGAAAATGTCGAGAAAAAAGGAAAGTGGGGTTGTGTTATGTGATGTTTATAGATGAAACATCCGTTGAAATTAAAATCCGAGCTGCTCCTTTTTCAAGGATATCCACATTTTTTGTTTTTTTTGAAAGGATCAAATATTGAGGAAATCGAATATTCGCCACCGTCCAAATTTTTCCGATTTCAATACATTATTTGGTCGCTAAGGGATACAAAAAAAGGTATTAAAAAGAAAACAGGACACCTGTAGTGGAAAAATCCAATGTGAACAGGACCTAAAGGATAACCACTGAAATATAAAATAACACAAAAAGTACCCACTTTAATTTGCGTATAACTCCTAAAATTTTAACTCTACGTGAAAATTCCTTATTATATGTTTCATTCAAAATAAATAAAGAAATATTTCTTTAATATACAATTTTGATGTACCTGCAGTGCTTAATGTACTTTTGTGCATCTAAAGTGAAAATTTCAAAAAAAGAACGTTTTTTTATGGTGCTATTTTAAGTTCAAATATTTTTCTAGTTTATGTAAATATTTTAATCTAATGATCCAACTCTCATTCCTACATATCTCTACGTTAATACTAAAAAAGAGTTAGAGCTGAGATACGCGCTAGCTGTGCACGGTGGGCGGGAAGCAACAATAGGTTGCATGGGAATATCGTAAAAACGATGGCCCAACGAATATGTGCCTAGCTGTGTGCTGGTACTAATTTTCATTTAAAAAAAATGTTGGAGATTTTATTCACGCTTGCTGTGTGTTTATGAAGTATATTAGAATATCATTTTACGTAAGTGTTTAGCCGGCGATCGTTTTTTCGATATTTTCATGCAACCTATTGTTGCTTACCGCCCACCGTGCACAGCTAGCGCGTATTTCAGCTCTAATTCTTTTTAATATTAACGTATAGATATGTAAGAATGAGAATTGGATCATTAGATTAAAATATTTACATAAACTAGAAAAATATTTGAACTTAAAATAGCACCATAAAAAAACGTACTTTTTTTGAAATTTTCACTTTAGATGGACCAAAGTGCATTAACCACTGCAGGTACATCAAAATTGTGTATCAAAGAAATATTCCTTTATTTATTCTGAATGAAACATATTATAAGGAATTTTCACGTAGAGTTAACATGTTAGGAGTTATACGCAAATTAAAGTGGGTACTTTTTGTGTTATTTTATATTTCAGTGGTTATCCTTTAGGTCCTGTTCACATTGGATTTTTCCACTACAGGTGTCCATTTTTCTTTTTAATACCTTTTTTTTTATCCCTTAGCGACCAAATAATGTATTGAAATCGGAAAAATTTGGACGGTGGCGAATTTTCGATTTTCTCAATATTTGATCCTTTCAAAAAAAACAAAAAATGTGGATATCCTTGAAAAAGGAGCAGCTCGGATTTTAATTTCAACGGATGTTCCATCTATAAACATCACATAACACAACCCCACTTTCCTTTTTTCTCGACATTTTCATGCAACCTATCGTCGCTTCCTGCCTACCGTGTACATTAATATAATAAAAATTGTTTATCATTAAATAACATGTATTATGTATATTTAGCAGCCACTACAACCTCACCCAACAGAGCGGTTTTTTGTAGGGTTCGTAAGGTCATATTTAGTTGAAATTGGTCTATGCGCTATTAAAAAAATCATACCTGCCCAAAAATTACAATTTGTCGTGTAACAGTCTCATGACTTGAATACGTTTTTTGTATTAATGTCTTCCTTGAGTGTACAAAATAATTTTAGAGAGCTGCCTTATTTGTACTTACTTTCAAAGCTGCTATAAAAAATATAACAACATTTTTGACAATAGTTTATGGTTTACGAAAAGCATCTAATATTTGTTTCTTATTTATCTTTTAACGCCTACATACATATGTACTACATCAATCAATGCACAATTTACCCAAAAAACACAACAAAATCAAACAAAATAAGTCATCAGCGCTGCAAATGCGGTTCATTAACATAAATACTCAAATTGTTTGGTACACCTTAACGCACAAACAAAAGCTAAAGAAATAAAAAAAGCCACAACATAAAAATCAGCAGCTTTGAATAAATCAATATCACACCTAACAAATTATGTCTTTTAACTTTTATTCACTTTTTTGTATTAAATGCCGCTTTTGAAACTTTCACGCTATAAAATTTCAGCAACGCTTTGTATATCTGTAGGTATGTGTTGAAAGTTTATTTGATGCTGTTAAATATTTTTTTGTTGTTGATTTTGTGATTATGCTGAGTTCGTGTCTTTGTGCTTTTTATTTTTTATTATTTTATTATTACTTTTTTGTTTTGTTCTCCTCATTTTCTCACCTCGAACGCATACATATGGACATATGTATACTCTGCAAACTCCGCATGGCAATTACTAATTTAGAAAATGAAAATGAAAAAGAAAAAGAAAAAAAAACATTTCTCAGCATCAAAAAATGCTTGAGCGCTCAGCCGCAAGGGGCTGTCACAACACGACCAACCTGCTGAGCGCCTAATTATAGGCTAGCAAAAATGTTGCGCTCAAAAAAAAAAAGAAGCACATGTACACATACACACATAAATCAGCCATGTCCCAGCAGGGCTTTCTCTTACATGTAATGGGTAAAATCATCGAGAAATCTTGATTCATCGCTTACACTTTCGAATACGGATTGCATTACTTTAACATAGGCATGTCATTGGCGGTATTGTCTTACAATATGGTAGACAGTAATGCATTATAAAGTCGCTACTAATATTGAGAAAAGTAAGCTGTTACAAGTAATAAGTTCTTTCACTGGTATAAGTAATTGCATATATCACACAATCCAGTATAGTAATCTATAATGCATTATAATAAAAACTGGTAAAATAAACGAGAATGAGGGTAAATTGCTTTACAAAATTGCTAGTTACAAAAATTTAAATCAATGTAGGCTTTGCAAAATATATCGGCAGTGTTCCAAATTTTTCGCTTATTTTATGCAATACCGGTAAGCGAAAAAAATAATTTTAAAACTATGAGTTAGCAATTTATGCCGAAAACAAATAGCAAACAGAATGAATAAAGAATCAAAACATTCTTTGCAAAATGTATTTAAAAAAAAAAACACTATTTGAATAATAATTATTACACTATGTATTTGCACAGCTATTGGCTTATTTAAAAAATGTTCAACGATGGAATAACGCGACTAACCACGACAGTTTTATAATGAAAACTGGCAAAATAAACGAGAATGAGGGTAAATTGCTTTGCAAAACTGCTATTTACTCGTAGAAAAATTAAAATCAAAGCAAAGCGTTTGCAAAAAAATAACGGCAGTATTCCAAACCTTTTCGATTATTTTCTGCATTACCAGTAAGCGAAAAAATAATAATTTTAAAGCTATCGCATTACAAGTAATGAGCAAAGTAAGCAAGGGAGTGTTTCTTAGCTATTTGTAATGTGTTATTTCATTGAATACAATTTCAAGCCATTACCAAAATATGGAAAAACCCTGCTGGGGTGAAGCTAAAAAATACTTGTGTGCGCGTCGATTGCAAGGCGTTTCAACATTAGCTTTTATTTGCGTTAAGTGTGAGCTTTTTAGCATTTTGAACCCGTGTTTATTATTTGCCGCAGCGCACACAAACACAACCACACACACAGAAACAAAATTTGTTTGTAAAAAATGTTTTTTTTTTCTTTTTCTCTACAAACAATAACTCATCGATCGTACCAGGAGTTTGCGAAGTGTTAAGAAATTATGCAAGCTTTTTGTTTTTTTTTTTTTCTGTTTGGCCTCTGGCTGCTGCGCACACCTTAAAATGTTAGATTGTCTTGTTTTTGTTAGTGTTGTTATTGCTGCTTTTGCTGCTGTTGTTACTGCTGCTATTGCAATATGAAAATTACATGATCAACTGCCAGGCAGTTTGCCATTAATGTGCCACAATCCTTTACATATTTTTTTCATTTGAAAGATTTTTGAAAATTAGCAAATAAGTTTTTTTTTTGTTGTGCGTCATGTCGTGTTTTTGTTGCTTTTTAGTTTTTGTTTTTTTTTTTTTTATTTTGTGTTGCTTTTTTGCAAGTGCTCAAAAAAGCTGCTAAGAAAATTGCCTGCACATTTCATGTGTCGTTCTCACCGCAAGTGCCTGCCTACTGGTGCACGAACCCATGCATCAGCAAGTAATCCAGCAGTGCGAGAAATCTTTGCTTTTGATTAACTACCCTTCATTATGTAAAAATCTAGTAAGAAGTTAATTGTTAGCACTGCTGTTAAGCACTTATTAGCGTAATGAAAATTTAGCAGCTCTGCCTGGAAGTTACGGTATTTATCCCTACATCATAGTATGGCCAAATTTGTGAGAGAGTTTGTGTTGGTGAGCACAGATCGATTTGCGTTTCATTGCTTAGAATGTGTGTGATGCTTCTCATTTGCCCGTGCGCAACACTTTTGCCGATGCCTGCCCTACATTTATTTATGCACTCACTTCTAAAGCAAACTTCAGCAAATCATTTTTTCATTTTCCGTAATTCACTTTCTTCCTCATTAATTTTCGCTTTTACCTACTTCCTCCACTCACTGCCTTGCTGTTTACATTTTTCTCGTACAAAATGCTACAAAACCGCCAATGCATGCCTCATTTACTCTAAGCCCCACTACCGCGTTACACTTTACTTAAATTTTCTTTGATGGCATTGAGGTTAAATGTGACAAAAGCATTTATTTAAAAATCTGTATCAATTTGCATTTCGTATGGGTTTTTTGCTTGAATAGCTCTGAGTTCTTAGAGTTCTTAGCCACCCGCACATTCGCAGTTGCGCTTGCGAGGCACAGTCTAGCTAAAGTGATAAAATATTGCCGATAAAATAAGAATGCTTAAATACGAGTATAAGGATTTCGGAAATTTTTTGGAGTTACGTAAAAATGTGCAGCATTAAGAACGCCTGGAAATTATAGAATGGAATGGAATGGAATTTTCGTAGGTCGGGAAAACTATGCATGCCTTTCCCAAGCACTCAGACATATTTGCCCATTGTACTTAAGGCCTTTAGAAAGAATCGGGATGTAGGAGAAAAGTCGAGATTCCTCTACGATCTTCCCAGTTTCTCTTATAAATCTGAGAAGTTTGTCGAATGGTAAAGCATGCGCAACCGCCTTTGTCAATACATCTGACCCGAGAATGCGCAATTTTAGTCTGTCGAAAGCTGTACAGGTGCAGGGAAAATGCTCTGTGCCATCGTTGTCCACTTCCAGACAAGAAAGGCATAGTGAGCGCTCGATGATGCCTATGGTGGTCATATCCTGTCCCCATGGATTGTATCCTGTAATCAACCCCTGAAGAGCCCGAAGCTCCCTCCTGCAAGATATAATTCCTTACTTAACTGAAGCTTAACCGTCTAAAAGATTTTTGGCGATTCCTTTCCAGAAATTTTTGGAATTTTCATTGTATGGGGTTTTTTAGGTTGTAGTTTCCAAACCTAACGCACAGCCCGTACTGCGGTACATTGTGTATTTTATTGTGCACATTTATGAAGCGAGACCCTTGCTGCAAGACAGACGTCCGCTCACAGCTGAACCTTCGGCTGAACAGACACTGCAGTTATTGCCCTCAACAAGCCCCCTTAAACTGAATACACTGTCGTGGCCCGCAACGAGTTGTCGCCTTCTCTCTTTTGTTCACCACCAAACGGATGTTCGGCAGATATTGAGAGAGTACACTATATGGAAGTCGTCAGCTGCTTGCTCCGAATACTAGAAAATAGTTCTGGTCATTCTTTTGTGGATGTACATAAGTCAGAACCTCCCGCCATTTACATGCAATTCTGTATGCACATAGAGCTATCTTCCGTCTGGCAGATATACTAAGTAGTATTTTTGTCTCATTCTTAGAAAGCTACAAAATAATATATTCCAACGAAATACTATGGAATTTCATCTTATTATTCTGCCACCAAAAGGGATTGAAAATTATACGATGTCATTTTAATTTGGTACACTCCAGTAGTTTTGAGCACAACCTATAAAAAAATATCTAAATCAAACATCAAGAGCTACATAGAGTGATTGTTGTCTATTAAAGCAAAATTGATTTTATAAAAATAAAAATTTTGCTTAGCATCACGTCACAAATGCTTCACTGTGCTACATTATTGACAAACCGCATACGTCACGCGCCGCTGAGTGGTGTTATCCCACGCAACGCCTACAAATTGACGGCGATTAACTTTTCATAAAGAGGTTAAACTATAAAAATAAACATATGTAGTTCAAAGCAAAAAAGATTAACAAACGGAAATACATAATAAAACGTAGAAAAATAGGTTTATGCGCAAAAGATTAGCCAATAAATAGTAGTGAGTGGAATAAAAGACATTTGAAAGTGGATGTAAAAACCCGTCTCCACATAACTTGATTCGCCAGCGAAACATTTCGCTCAATAACCTGTCTCCACGTGGCTGATCGTTAATCAGTTTAACCAGGGACCGGGAGTTTTATTCCTTTTATAATAAAACGCCAAAGAAAAAAAATATATATGGAGGAATATTTTATTTGGACAAAAATAATCAATCAACTGGGAGTTTTATTTTTTAAGGACCGCGATAAAATAAAAATTTGGTGTTTTATTTTTTAGCACCAGCGATAAAATAAATACTTGGAGTTTTATTTTTTAGCTCCAGCGATAATATAAAAACCTGGAGTTTTATTTTTTAGCTCCAAAATAAAACTCCAGGGCCAATAACTAGCGAACCCCTTAACCGAATTGCATAAATTTGGTATCGGACGAAAGGTAATTCAGTAAGCTTTTTAATGGTGGTACCCATGCCACGGTTACCACTCAAACCAAGGTTGCCACCTATTTTTTCATTTTTCCCAATTTAGCTGGTTTTTTACGGTCCATATAAAACACCAAGGTCAATAACTAGCGAACCCCTTAACCGAATTAAACAGATTTGGCACCAGATGAAAGGTAATTGAGTAGACATTTTAATGGTATATATGCCAAGGTTGCCACCTATTTTTTAATTTTTCACAATTTAGCAAGTTTTCTACGGTCCATATAAAACACCAATGCCAATAACTTGCGAACCCCTTAACCGAATTAAATAAGTGTGGTGTCAAACGAAAGATAATTAGATAAGATTTTTAACGCAGTCCCAAGTTGCCACCTAGTTTTAAGCTTTTGCTAAGTTTGATTTTTTTTTTTTTTTGCCGAAGTTAATCATTTCATAATAGTAGTTTTTATTAAACACAATTGCTAAATACACTACTATCAAAAAACGATGTATTATACAACAAATCAATAACAGTTGGACTATTTATCTAACATACATAGAACTGTAATTTACATACATACATATGTATGTATATAAAAAAGAGAATCCTTACCTTTCACTTCCACTTTAAATTTTAGATCAGATTTTTACTACTTTATGAAAGCTTAAATATTTTTTTCTATGAATTGCTCAGGTTACAAAAGGCAAAACGAAGTCTTGAATCTTTTGCATATCAAAAAGTACATAAGCTTCGCCCTCGAAAAACAACAATTGAAAAAATTTTCCTTTTTTATTTTTTAGAAACTAGAAAAAAACTTTTTAAGCATGGATGTAACTACAGCTGTTTCATCTTAGATCCCTCTAAGACTCATCAGGTTACTTTTGCTTCTGCCAAGACTCGAACTTGCGCACCTTGCAGTACAATAACTACAGTTCTAACCGCTGAGCTATTGCCTGCCTTCGACATCTGATAGAAAATTTGTTGCTAGTTTCTTTCCTACTATAATTCGTTTCTAACTTATGCACATACATACACATAAAGAAAATTTTCCGCTACACAGTATGCGAATCGCTTTCGCTAGCGGTGGAAAACTCAAATTTTAAAGATGAATAAACCGATTTTTTTTTATTTCCTATCGATTGCAGATACTTCAATTAGCTTATAATGGAATTTTAATAGCCATTCTTAATTTTATATCAGCAGCTGTTAGTGGCCTTGGTGTTTTATATGAACCGTATAAAACTTGCTAAATTGTGAAAAATTAAAAAATAGGTGGCAACCTTGGCATGGATACCATTAATATGTCTACTCAATTACCTTTCATTTGGTACCAAATTTGTTTCATTCGGTTAAGGGGTTCGCAAGTTATTGGCCTTGGTGTATTATGTGGACCGTAGAAAACTTGCTAAATTGTGAAAAATTAAAAAAATAGGTGGCAACCTTGGTTTGAGCGGTAACCGTGGCATGGGTACCACCATTAAAAAGCTTACTGAATTACCTTTCGTCTGATACCAAATTTATGCAATTCGGTTAAGGGGTTCGCTAGTTATTGGCCCTGGAGTTTTATTTTGGAGTTAAAAAAAAAAACTCCAAGTATTTATTTTATCGCTGGTGCTAAAAAATAAAACACCAAATTTTTATTTTATCGCTGTCCTTAAAAAATAAAACTGCAGATTTTTATTTTATAGCTGGCGTTTTTAAAAAAAAAATCAGAAAAATTAATAGGGTCCAGGTTATTGATCCTGGAGGTCCTGGGATGAAAGTAAAGTAAATAATTTGGTCCAAAGACACTATATAGCCCCGGAGTTTTAGAGCATCAAAACAAAAAATAATTTTTATTTTCGGTCCCTGAGTTTAACATTTCTCTTTCTTGTTCTTCTTAAATGTTTGTATGTTTGCTTATTTTTGTGTTTTTGTTTTGGTCTGTGTGAGATTTCGATAGATTTTCGATACAAAATTAGAGCAGGCATCGATATCATCGAGGTTGGCAAGAAGATTTAGAACGAAACAAGTGTTTCAATCTTCACTCGCTCTCAGAAATTTGTCTGGAAATTAGCGAGTTTTGGTACTCGCTTAGAGGTCGAAACAAGATTAAGAGAGCGAGTGCAGAAAAAAAGAGCGAAACACGTTATGTGGAGACATGGTATAAAAATATAGAAGTTAGGGTTAGAGAAGTAGAAAACAAAGCAAAGCTAGAATATGCCACCACCTGCTGCTACTAACGGCGTATGAATCAATAGACTATATTAAGAAAATTTCAGCTAGTTTACGAATTGTAAAATGATGGCAACTCAGTATCCTCTCTAACTCATCACTCCAAGCGTTCACAAAGCTACCCAAAAGCTTTGTTTGATTTGGTTGCTTACCGTTGCAAGCTGCGTGCTTACGATTGGTTGATTTTGTTGTTATTTTTGTACTTGTTGTTGCTACTTTTATGCTTGTTGTAGCTCTTATTGTTTTTGTTTTTTTTGTTGTTGTTATTGCCATCGTAATTTTAAGTGTTCTCGTTTAGGCGCCGTTATATTTCAAACGCTGCTTGATACTATTTGTCTGTTCGACTGGCTATTGTTATTGAAATTATTTTTGTTGTTGTTGTTTTTGTTTTTTATGCATGTTACCTGTCAGTTAATTTGATGTTTTTGTGGGTGCGCTGTCGTTGTTGGTGTTGCTGTTTCTGCGGCTGTTGCACATTAAGTGGAGCTTTTTGTGGCTCGGGTTTTCATGTGCAAGCTTTACATTTGAGTTTTTGTATTTTTCCCCTCTTTTTTGCTTGTTTTATTATGCTATTTGCATTGTTTACATGCCTACACGCCTCTGAATTGCATTGTGACTTAAGTGCTAAGCGCTGAGTATATTTAAATGATTGAACGCTGACTGGCCGGCCGCGCACACGCGCATTGCATTTGTTTTGTTTTTGTTCGCATTATGCGCAACAAATCCATTTCGGTCGCACTTTATTTGACTAGAAAACAGCTACACACACGTACGTTATTACGTATGCATGCTCTGGACTTGATTGCTTGTTAAATGCGTGTTAATTTGTTTGTAAAGTGCAAACCATTAAAAAGTGCTTACATATTTACTTTGGTGTGTGTTGCACCACTGAGCTGAGCTGCACCAGCTGTTGGTGGCATTTGCGCAAGCGCCATTTATCATTTCGTTTATGGCAGGTTGAGGATTTTAAGATTTTCGTTCGTGTTTAATTTTATGACTAAAACTTTTTCATTTTGTTTTTATCGATTATGTGGGAGTTGTTTTATTTTGCTTGTAAGTAGGTGATGTAATTTAATTGCCTTGAAATACACATATGGACACTGAAATAGGTGTAAAAGTTTTTCCTTCACAGCCTTACAGCATTCGCAATTAAAACGAAGTTTTGCTTAGTTATATGAATAATGTACTTTGCTAAAACGAATTATGTTAAAATTATTTAATTTTATTTATTTAAAGGAAAGTTATATCGGATAAACAAAAATCTCCTGGACACTGAAATAGGTGTGCAGCACATTTTTTTTTTAAATCTCAAAAATAATTCAGTTAAAACTTCTCTATTCAATTGATTTTTATTAGATAGTATATCTGTCATTGTTTTGTATAACTTTGGCTAATCTATTGGTTATGGATGTAGTTAATTTGTGGCAGTTTTCTAATGGAGTAGTAGTAGGAGTAGTTCCCGCGCTTTCTGCCAAATTGGAGCTTTCTTTGGAAATGAAAAGGCTGTCAATCATCTCTGAATATCACTACGCAAGTTCTAAATTGGTTTTGGATCAGGCAATTCGCTTAGCCATTCCATACAGGTGACATTTGCATCTTGGAAAAATTCAAACCCCAATCACCCAAATGTGCTTTGGGTCGTTTTCTTGTTGAAAAATCCTTTTATGTGACATGTTTCCTTGGCAATATGACAGCTTAAGATTCCGCTAAATATCCCTGTACCTTATAATGGTCAATGTGTCCTTTAGCGAAAATAACAGACCAACACTTTTCCAAGTGGCACATTATGTTTCCACCCACTTGCCTAATCGTCTTTTAGGTGTAGAATGGTGCAAATCCTTTGCCGTTTGGGCGACGTAATGAACTTCTGGAATCATGTCCACAAATATTAAAACAAAGAATTCGCTCTGTGATGCATTAAATGTACTATATAGTTTGGGGTGGAAACATGATGTTTTAAGGATGTGCCACTTGGAAAAGTCTTGGTCTGTTATTTTCGCTAAAGGACACATTGACCGTTATAAGGTACAGGGATATTTAGCGGAATCTTAAGCTGTCATATTGCCAAGGAAACATGTCACATAAAAGGACTTTTCAACAAGAAAACGACCCAAAGCACGTTTGGGTGATTGGGGTTTGAATTTTTCCAAGATGCAAATGTCACCTGTATGGAATGGCTAAGCGAATTGCCTGATCCAAAACCAATTAAGAACTTGCGTAGTGATATTCAGAGATGGTTGACAGCCTTTTCATTTCCAAAGAAAGCTCCAATTTGGCAGAAAGCGCGGGAACTACTCCTACTACTACTCCATTAGAAAACTGCCACAAATTAACTACATCCATAACCAATAGATTAGCCAAGGTTATACAAAACAATGACAGATATACTATCTAATAAAAATCAATTAAATAGAGAAGTTTTAACTGAATTATTTTTAAGATTTTGAAAAAAAAAGTGCTGCACACCTATTTCAGTGTCCAGGAGATTTTTGTTTATCTGATATAACTTTCCTTTAAATAAATTAAATTAAATAATTTTAACATAATTCGTTTTAGTAAAGTACATTATTCATATAACTAAGCAAAACTTTGTTTTAATCGCTAATACTGTAAGGCTGTGAAAGAAAAACTTTTACACCTATTTCAGTGTCCATATGTGTATGTACATATTTTGAAGCATTAAGAATTATTATGGCCAGTGATGTAAGTCAATATTTCCAATGCCATAGATGAAGATCGCCGTTGCCTTTACTTTACTTAAAAGTGTGGTTTAAAGTATTTGTTTCAAAAAGTTTGTTACTTAAGTCTTCGATTTTGCGCTGTTGCCCCTTGACTCTGTCAGAAGCAATTTGATTTGTTGCTTATTGTCCAACAAGCCAAAGACAGAATAAACTGAAATACAATAGGGACTTAAATTAATATAAAAATAAGAGATTTTTGTATAAATTATTAATGGTTTTATGTTAATTTTTTCTAAACTGCAATCCGGAAGATTCTAGATTATATTTGCGTTGTCATCAATTATAATTATCATCTATGCATTTTATGTTATTTATAATTTATGTAAATCATGTAGATATCCAATTTAAACACAAACATCTCTTTTTCTCTTTAATATATGTACTTCTTTCTTATAAACCCAATATTTATATGACACATACATCCACCAAAAAATCTAAGCCTTATTTAAGAATTAAAACAGCAGATTTAAAGGCTTACGAAATAAGGCCTGAAAGTTATAAGGGTAGCAAATTTGTATAGCGGAATGCTTAAAATAAGGCTGATCTTCCTGTGTTGATGTCATCAGGCCATAAGGAGTACTCTCTCTCTCTCTCTGAGAGCACACCTTATTCCAAAGGCTTATGCGCCATTCGAAATAAGCCCTAGATAAGTATTAGAAAGTTAGGAGCAGACAGAGTGAGTGGATAATAAGAGCAGCGCTGCCAGCATACTCCTTTTTTAAATCTGATTTGTCAACAATAAGCAAAATTTTTTGCAGGGCATACAAATGTACATACATACTTACATACTCTCCAAAAATGTACGCCTTATTTGAGGCTTATTTCAGATGTTAATAAGGCTTTAAAATAATGCCTGAAATTTCAAAGAACAAAGCCTTATAATGAGGCTTATTTGCCTGTGTTGAGACATTCTCTCCCTCTCTCTCTCTCTCTGAGAGGAAACCTTTTTCCCGTTCCTTATTCGGCAGGGAAAATAAGCCTTAAATAATATGCTAATAATAAGGGATTATATGGAGTTTAATTACCTTATAATAAGACTTATACAAGGAGTTATAGAAATTTGTTTAGCTGCACAATTTACATTCTTTGCGGAATTTAAGCGTTTCGTGTTATTTAATATTAAAAATATGTACTCCGAATAGGGTTGAAACATTAGTATTCATACAGACATATATAAATACGCAGCAAATATTTGGTGTCGTAAAAGAGTCAGAAAGGAATCCAAAACCGGAGTGTACACAGTCATAATGAGCTCATTTTAGAGTACTCGTTTTACGCTCTTTTTTTGTGTGTAGTAATGAAAATCGGTGTGTGTACGTACAAAATTGTTCACTCTCGCAGCATATTGTGCTCTGTTTGGGCGTGCCTGCTCATAAAATTAATTTGTCTCTCTTTTTATTTGAGAGATAGCTTATGCACGTCTTATTTCATTGAAAATCCTTATATCACTTTTTGGAGGGTAGGTTTACATATATTGTCATATTAAGTTAACCACAGTCGCTTTAGCTTCTTCTCTTCTCAAAACTCGCAAAAAAAAACACATGTCAAATACAACGAAGCAATAAATTTGGTTCTTTTAGGAAGTTCTAAACTCATACTAATACGCATTTGATGGCATTTGTTGTTGTGGCAAACAGGTGAATCACCTAATTTTAGTTCGCTCCAACCAAAATTGGCATATTGAAGGTTGCATTTTGTGCACAAATAACGCAGATTATATAAGCTTATTTAAATATAAATATCGATTTCATAATAAATTTATGCAAAATTTTAGTTTATGAAGCAAACGAAAAAAAAAAAAACGAAAAAAATGCGTTATTGATATGAAATGTGTAGATACATATAAGTTCAAAAAAAAAAAAGAAAAAAATAAGCTCTTCTCTTCTAATATTATTGCTAATTCTTTATCTATGTATGTATATTAAATTATTTATTCTGCTGTTGGTATTTTGCTATATAAGCACATGATAATGTCATATAGATCATTAATTTGTTTTGTGTTTGCTTTGGTTTCGTCGGTCAGTTTGACATTTCTCATGCTTGCTCTTCTTCAATGTAGCTAGATTTCTGTGTTGTAAATACTTAAACTGAAAACCTAAAAGGTAGAAAAAAAGTAAATTAAATAAAAATCTAATTTTATATACAAAAGAGCTTATGAAAGAATTACAATATGTATTTTTTCCTTATTTTTGCGTGTTTTTTAGGACTGTGCGTTAGATTTCGATAGATTTTCGATACAAAATTACGGAAGGCATCGGGTTTACCGTCGTTGGCGTCATGTTCAGTATGAACAACGTTCTTCAATCGTTTTTCGCTCTCAGAATTTTTGTATGGAAACTATCGGCGTTCAGCACTGTATTCGAGGTCGAAAAATGAATGAGAGAGCGAACACCGATTAAAGTGCGAACGACGTTATGTGCAGGCATGCTTTTATTGATGGGCGAATCCGAGATGAGAGAATCGCTATCGTTGCAAAATCACAATGGAGTCAAAAAAGTTGACTCGCTTATCGACTGCACAATCGATATGTTTCTGACAAAAAAAAAACTGCGATTCTTCCGAGTCGGATGTTGTTTGGACTAGTGTCGGGTGAGTTCGAGATATTTTAGGGTTGCTTTGAAAGTGAGAGGAATCGTTGACGAGTACAACATGTTCACTAGGCTGTCTCGCTATAAATGGACAAAAAAAAAAAAAAAAATTCAACTGCACGCTCCCCATATGATGTATTTTTGGAAAACATTTCCAGAAAATTTTTTTATATTTTTCTGTACGCCGCTAGATTTAGCGACAATGCATTTTTTCATATCTTCGGTATTTATGGTACGATCTCTAAGTTTGGTACAGCAATGTCTTTGGCTTGAGCGGAGGGTTTCTACTTCATAATCGTATTAACCCTATGAGCACCATTGGGGTCACGTCCATCCAGTACTTAGTTTATATCACCTTAATATAATTTTTTGATTGCCTGCATGTTAAACGCCGTCAAAATCATTAATCTTCTGCAAAAGAAGTATTTTGATTGCTTCAGTAGAACAGGAAATAAAACACATTTAACATTCCGAGGAATATACAATAAGTCTTCCGCTTCCTGTAGTTTTTTAGGTTCATTTTACCAAGGTTTTTTGTGTGGAGACCCCTACTGAAATTTTATGGCGAATAATTTTCTAAAACATTTTAAACCTCTAGAAAGTGTTTTTTTTACCCCTATTTTAGATATTCAGGAAAAATAGTATTTTTAAGGTCGCTAACTTTTTTTTGCGATACGGTCTAATGTTCGCTAGTTTCTGTCCTACGTTTCTGCTCGACGTTTTAGACACTTTGGGAACACTCTCGTGCTCTATAATCGCACATAGTATGCTCCTCTTTTCTACTGGGTTACAAAAAGTTAATACGTATTAAGACATGACTTAAACTTTTTCTTTCAATTTCATAATAAACAAATTCACTTATTTCCTTTTATTTTCACACAACTTTTTTATTACCAGCTCTTTTACGACCCTTTCGCTTAAATTACAGTAACGCAATACATATGTACACACCTAAGCTATTATTGACAGCTCTGCTGCCGCCAACTCTAGTGAGTGAAGCACCTACATACAGCCGCGCGTATGAGCGGCTTTAATAGTCCATAAAAAAAAGAAATATTTAAATAAATGCAAAATATAACGATTAAAAAATTGTATTCTTTAAATCCGGGTGCTCTCAAGGTCGTATACGTTATCAGCCAATAAAAATAATCGTCCTTCACAGCACTTCACATTCACACACACACAAAAACGCATGACTAAACTTTCAAATACACACATATATGCATGCATGGATATGCATAAACATTTATTTGTATCATTAATGAATTAATATGCATATATATTTTTAAAACAAATAAACTTGCTAACTGTACCAAGAATTTTTTCGAAATCAACCAAAAATTTCCATTATCGCTTCGCCAAACGTTCTGTGTGTTCGTTTTAAATCATAAATTAAATTAGAATTGCATTTTTAATTAGAGAATTTTACTGCTGTTGAAAACGAATTATGAATAAAAAGAATTGCAAAAATTTAAAATTATTCATATGTCAGCTGATTTAATTTATACGCAAATTAGTCGCACTACAACAACAATAACAAGAAAAAATTAAAACTAAAAAACAAATATGTTTATTAGCGAACAGCATTTTATTTGAGTTAACAAGTGTTAGAGGTGAATATAAAATACAATAATAAAAACAAAAAAATTAAAATTAAAGTAAAGCATTTTATGGTTTTGCAGTTGAATTATGCAAATCTAATTTTTTTTAAAAGCGCAAGTGAATTCATTTTTAAAACGCAGCACTTCAAGCGGAATATATGTAGATGTATGAATAAATAGAAAAAATTATATCTATATGTATGTATGTACATAAATATGTATTTTATGAGCGTTTTAGAATAATTAAAGATTTATCAAAAAAAAAAAATAATAATAAAAAGCTTTTGCTCTTGTGAAATTTATGTTTCTACTTTTATTTAAGCTTTGCTGCTTTTTTTTGCGGCGTGCTTTTCTGTGCTGCACCTCAATAATTAAGATGCTTATAAAACAAAAAGCAATTAAAATCAACTTTACAGAGTTGATAAGAAAAAAATTTTGAGAAACCACGAAACAATCAAAAAAGTTGGTTTCTTCGTGTGAACGTGCACCAAAAAGGACAAACGGGGTCTGTCGTCCAATAAGGTCATGGCCACAGTTCTGTGGGATGCACGAGCTGTCGTACACATCGATTATTTATACTTAAAAGGATAAAACTATTACCGACGAATATTACTCAGAGCTTTTGGTTAGATTCGATCATGATTTGATGCAAAAATGACCGCATTTGGCAAGAAAAAATTCTGCATGACGGCACATCTGTGTAGTCACCATGGCAACCATAGCCAAGGTTAATACATTTGGTTACGAATCGCTCCTCAGCCACCATATTCTCCAGATTTAGCTCCCTCTCATTATTTCCTGTTTCTAAACCTGAAGAAATGGCTGGATGGTAATTGATTCGGATCAAATGAAGAGGTCATCACAGAAGCAAATTCCGATTTTTATCGCCTTGAAAAATCCCATTTTTTTTGGAAGGAATAAAAGAATTGCAAGAACGCTGTGCTAAGTGTATTGACCTAAAATGAGATTATGTTGAAAAATAAAATGCATTTTCCCTGAAAAATTATTTTTTATTCAAAATGTCGCGGGCTTATCAAACAACCCTCGTACAATCACTGCATTCAAATGAAATTGAAAACATAAATTTGAATTATTACCTTTTCACTTTTAGTTTTTTTTTTCGCTAACATTTATTATTGCTGTTGTTGCGCTGCTACACATGTAAAGCTGTGTCAGTGGAGCACCAAAAACCAGCTTCCATGAATCAAAAAAAAAAAAAAACACTTACGTTTACGCTTTTTCAACTGCGACAGGTATTTTTGCTTTGTCCGTCATAACATTGAACTAAAACGAAGAAGCCCAAATGACTAAAGAACATAAAACAAAAACGACAACAAAAAAAAACAACAACAAAAAACAACAAAAACAAAAACAAAAAAAAAATAAAAGATATAAAAACACCAAATAATCTTAAAGATCTTAAATTAAAAGTTAACAATGACGTAAGTTTCGTAGAAGAAAAAACTAAACGGCAAAGCATCTTCTCAACTAAACTCAAAAGTGTTAAATGGTACAGAAGGAGTTATGGCATGTATTTGTATTTAATAGAACTAAACTCGCTATTTTTTTAGTCTATGTATGTGTGAAAAGTGAAGGTCATTTGAGTTAATAAATTAAATAAAAAAGAGTATCACCAACACACATTATATAATCTTAATTGGATGTAGGGCAACTAGAGGAATTTCAACAAGAAAAAAGGTATTCCATATTTTTGAAAGGTCCAAAGCATGCCGCTTGAAAAATGATGTATGAGTGTGAGAAAATTGATTTATTAGCTAATTTGTTTTAGGTTTATGTGCGGAACGGAGCAAGAACTTTTGGAGCTGCTGCGTTGACTTCCTGGCTTTAATTGTTATGCGTTTTTTTTCTTTAAACAACAGTCTGCATATTTGGGCTAGAACTTTGTTGCTTTTCCATTGAAAATTGCTGCGGCGAAGATGGTTTGGAATTCGTATAAAAAAGGGTTTTAAATGAGAGAATAACAAGCTAATTGCTGAGGTATAATACGAAATTAGTAATATGATGAAGCCGAAATGTTTGCTCTTTTTTAAGCTGACCATTATCTAATTGCCGCTAACGAGCTTTATATCATGTTCAGACATAAAAATTAATTAAGTCAATTGGGGTTGATTGAACATCTTTAGATTTGGTGTTCAGACATATTTAATTTACTTGGCCCATTTAACAGGTCGGCTCAAGATACATACACACATACACGCCGTGAGCTGAATATCAAACTCTCGTGACCTAAATGTCAAAATTGCAAGGAGGACGAAATAATTTGACATTCATCTCACAATTTTTACCAATCGTAAACACGAATGCATGTATAAAATAAGCAGAAATAAAAACAAATTTGATAGGTGATGAAGAAGAACAAGAATGCAGCTGATCTGACGAACCGACCTGTTTAGTGGACACTGACGCTAATCACATTTCTCTTTTCATGACATTTCATTTTACTTATGAAACAAGCCTTTTAATAGGGTTGCATGCAGAATTGTTCTTCATTAACAACTCATTAATTTCTAATGAAGCATTAACTTGGTCAATTTTTGTATGGTAAATTGAGAATCATTGGGCTTGAAAATTGAATGAAGGCTCTTAATGTTCAATTAAGGTTGTGTCTGAACATAACATTACCATACAAACGTACACGTTTACTAAACACTCTCCAGAAAGCTCTAAGATATATATCAAAAAGAAAGAGAGAAAATTACGTTTGCGAATGGACCAAGAGAGCCTTATTATAGTTAATTAAACAACATATCACCACTTATTACAAGGAAAGAATTAAGCCTTATTTCCTATAGCGAACAAGCCTTATTATAAGGCAATTAAACTACACTAATTCCTTATTATAAGGAATTATCCAAGCCTTATTTACCATGGCGAATAAGTCTTAGGTTTCCGCTTAGAGAGGAAGAGAGAATTCCTTGTGAACCGATGAAATGAACACAGGCACGAAAGCCTTTTTATAACGCTTTGTTTATACAAATGACGTGCCCTAGAAATTTTAAACATTATTTTGCAAGCGTTATGATCACTTAGAAATTTTAGGCATTCCTTTATAAGCCTTATGATCATCTGAAATAAGCTTCAAATTAAGCTAAAATTAATTAGAAATTTGCTCTTGTTCATAAAGGCACGACCAATGCTGGTCTGAATTTTTTCATTATTTAATTAAATACTCAATGCAATTCCTGAGAAGTGTTTAATTCAAATTTTTTTAAACAAAAAAAATATACATACATAAATTTTTATATTACAGCATTTCAATAACAAAATATTACGCTGTAAATTTCATGTGTCGCAAACTAAAAATTTCCTAAAAGTCTAAACCTTTTATTAACAACAAAAAAGGCACAACTTCCTTATGCGGAAGCGAAAAAAATCATGAAAACCAAAAATCAAGAAAATAAAAACACACGAAAAAAAGGTTCTAAGTAAATAAAAAATAATATAAGAAATAATTTTGTATATTGTCACACAATGCGGCATGTTGTAATATGAAAATGTGTCGCACAGTTGATTAAGCAGCAGCCAAAATATTGAACAAATGGCGTTATTGAGCTATGGGATATGTGCTGTACAACATATGTACATACATAGATATATCCACGTATACATATTTATGCGCAGTGCGCACCAACCCCATTAATATGCTCTCGCCAAAGGCAACGGCAGGCGTTTTATGAATATAAAATGTATTTTTTTTTTTTGGAATTTCCATGTGTCTCATATGCGCTTTAAGTATCAAATTACAACGACAACGACAAAGTAACATCCTTTCAGCGGCTAGCCGTTTTAACTTTGTTACCTTCGCCGTGCTGCGCGTTCTTTCATGATCCTTTGTATTATCCTTTGCAGCCCAAATTTGCATACTCTTGTCTTTTTCACATTTAATGTTATTTTTTCAGTTTAGCTTTTTATTTATTTCACACATTCGCTTGTTATTTTATTATTATAGCAAGAGAATTTAAAAAAAACGCAATTTTAATTTCTTTATAGTAGTTTTGTCCTTTTTTTTCTTGCGTTTTGTACTTTTATTACAATTTTTTTGCTGTTGGTTAATGTTGGATGTACTTCCCCTTCCGCTTTCAGTGGCTTGGAAATTATGTGTGTGTGTGCTTGTAGTTGATTGTTACTACAGTTCAGCTACTGTTGCGCTTCATATTTTGAGGACACTTCTTTCTAATTATACGTTCCGTGTTGAAGTGAGTGTTGAATCGAGGCGTTCGCCTGCAAGTCGATTGGCGTTTTTTCTATTGCGCTTTTTAAGGCATGTGAAATTGTTGCTTGCGCTGTGCTTTTGGCAAGTTAATTTTGTTGTTTTGTGAAAGCTTATTTTGCATTTTTTGCTGCTTAGCTTTTTTTTTTAATATTTTTTTTTGTTTTTTTTTTTGTTTTTTGTCTCGAATATCCTGTCAGGTGTTAGGCTCAGGTGCCTAAAGTTTACTTGAAAGAAATGCACAAACACTTGCAGGTAGAATTATGTTTAAAGGGTATAAAAAGATTTAAAATAAAAATGAAATGAAATGAAATAAAATAAAATAAAATAAGAAACTAAAATATAACACAATAAAATAAAATCAAATAAAATAAAATAAAATAAAATAAAATAAAATAAAACAAAATAAAATAAAAAGAAATAAAATAAATAAAAATTATAATAAAATAAAAAAGTAGAAAGAATATAAAAATAAAAAATAAAATAAAACAAAATAAAATTAAATTAAATTATACTACAAATTGCGTACGGTTATATTTTTGCATAAGATCATTTACACCCAAAAGCCATCTTACTTATATAATAATATTAAGCTAGGTCAGTGTCCCAGAACATTAAATCTTATTGTCCCAAAACACGAACACCTCGCCTCGGAGCGCATGTTCTTTGTTAGCACAATAAAGTTATGGAATTCTTTACCACTTAATATAAAGCGAATAAGGCATCCAAAGTGTTTTAAAAATGCAGTTCTAAATTTTAAATTTTAAATTTTCTTTAACCTTCTACATTTTACTCGATCTAAAATTCTCAATATTTTCTCAAATTTATTTATTATCGTAGAAAATCAATTTCTCTCTGCTTCTTTATTAAGCATCATTAGTCTATAAGTTAAAATTGAATACTTCGTTAATGTTACTGCCATAAGATGTACTACAAAAAGACTTGGTCTTACTATGTACGAAACCTTAAATAAATAAATAAAAATAAAATTAAATTAAAAAAAAATTTAAAAAAAAATTAAATAAAAATAAAAAAAAAAATTTATTAATTACAATAAAAAAATGAATCATTAAATTAACTTAAATATACAAAACAAATGGTATCATAATGTTTGCTGGGTTATTATAATAAAATAAAAAAATAGAAAGAATATAAAATTAAAAAATTAAAAATAAAAAAATTAAAATAAAAAATAAAATATAAAATAAAATAAAATAAAATAAAATTAAATTAAATTAAAAAAAATTAATTAATTACAATAAAAAAATGAAGCATTAAATTAACTTAAATGGTATCATAATTTTTTGTTTATATGGATTGTGGAGTTTTGACCCCACCGCCAAACACAAAAACGCAGCTTCTAATGTGTCTAACTTTGAATTGTTGCTAATTTGCGTTTGCGTTGTTTAAAAAAGTTCACAATCCATCAACAAAAAAAGAAAACAAAAAATTATGTTGCAAACCATTGCAATCAACAATCTCCTCTACCAAACAACTTAAACTCAATTAGGCGCCGCACCGTGTTAACCAGCATTGAATCGTTAGCTTCATCGCCGCCACCATTACCGCCACCGCCAACGCCACATTCACAACACCAACAACAACAACAACAACAAGACACTTTACCATTAACAATCACATCTAATATGGTGTTGAATGGCGTAAATGGCGGTGGCACTGGTGGTGGTGGTGGTGGTGGCTGCAACAGTCCGAACGATCAAACAACACAAGTGATTATACAACAACAACATCAACACAATGGCGATTATCAGCTAAGCAGCGCCGCTACGCGTTATTTTGATCCACAAGAGCACGCACATGCGCATTTGTCCACCGCCATAGTCTCGGCAACAACACCAACGCAAACGCTGCTTAGTGTGTCGCCCAACGATGGTGCCGCGCATCCGCATCATGCACTGCAACAACATCGACTACAACAACAACACCAGCAACAACAACAACAACAACAACAACACCACCAGCATGCGCAAAGCCTTGTCACACATTATCATCAGACGCAGTTGCAACATGCTGAGCAACAGCAACAGCAACATCAACAGCTGAGCATAGAATCAGCTGCCACTGCAGTGAATTTGGGCGCTTTGGGCACTGCTCATCAAGTTCATCAGTTACATACACCAAATGGTGGCACGTCGTATGTGTATGAGTATTATAAATTGAGCGATACAAAGGACGAGCCACCAGATGTGGATGGAGAGTTGCATTGGAGGTAGGTTTAACATAGATGTATGTATGTTTATGTATGCCAGTATTTGATGATCATGATCATGATGAAGATAATGATGATTATGATGATTATGATGATTAAGATGAGGATGATGATCATGACGATGATTATGATGATGATGGTGATAATGATGATGATGATGGTGGTGATGATGATGATGATGATGATGATGATGATGATGATGATGATGATGATGATGATGATGATGATGATGATGATGATGATGATGAAGGTGATGGTGATGATAACGATGATAATGATGATTAGGATGATGATGATGATGATGGTGGTGATGATGTTGATGATGATGATGATGATGACGATGATGATGATGATGATGATGATGATGATGATGATGATGATGATGATGATGATGATGATGATGATGATGATGATGATGATGATGATGATGATGATGATAATGATGATGATGATGATGATGATATGATGATAAAGGAGAAAAAAATAATGATTAAGATGTAAATACGGAAGGTAGTGGTAATGAAACTAGAGAAGGAGAAGAGTAGAAAATGTTAATGAATTAATGGAGGAAAAAGAAGTGGGATAACACTAAGATGAAGGAAAAGAATAAAAATAAAATTAGAATAAAGTATATGAAGTGAGAAAAGATAAGGAAAAAGAACAAGAAAGAAGAAAATTAATAGTAAAATGTAAAAAGTCGTAAAAGGAAAAGTATGAGAATAAGGAAGAGGCAGAAATATATTTGACAGTCACAAAAAAATAAAAACAAATATGCATCAATTTTAAAAGTTCATTTTTATAATCTCTAAACATCACCTTCAGCATTCAACAGTCAACACTCAACCTCCGTCTCTTCGTACGCTGAACTTTAGCCTTGGGTGACGCAAAACGCTTTGATCAACGCCTTAAACGTTTTTTTAAGCGTTTTCGCCACAAGTTCACATCAAAATAGTTAACCACGCAAATTAAAATGAGATTTTGGCACTTTAATTCATTTTGAATAGCTTAATTTTTTTCTTAGTTTATTTAGTTTTCATTAACATTTAAGTTTGTGCTTGTTAAATTTTTTTTTACGTATACATATTAAGTTAATTTAAAGTTTTAATTTTATTTGTACCCATTTATTTAAATTACTTAAAAAGATTTATTAGCCACGCGCAAAAGCAAAACACAAAAAAATAAAAAAATAAAAAATAAAACATAAAACATAAACTTTTATGTGCGAAAATAATTTATTTGTGCGAATTCAAAACGTTTTTTTTTTATTTATTTTATTTTTTTGTGCTAGTTTTGCTTAAAAACATGTATCATGTGTTGCTATGCATTTTTGCGCCTGCGCATTGCCTTCACTTAAGCGGCGCGCGCCGTCCGCACAATTGTCTGACGTCCAAGCGCTGTATTAAATTATATTGGACAGATATTCAATCATTTCGTGCGCTAAGCTGCGTGAATTTCTTAATTAAATTTTCATTTATTTTAATTTTTTTTTATTTTTATTTTAATAGTCTTTTTTACATGGGAGATTTAAATTCTAGTTTTAATTGGTTTTAATTTATGTTCATATCAGATATGTCCTTGGCTGATGATCTAATGGAGAAGAGTAGGTGTAACTGTAGATCGTTTGGAATTAAAAAGTGAGTGATTGTAAAGAAAAAATAAAATAAAAATTTGTTTTAATTATTATCAAGCCAAGCTTTTTTTTTAATTTTTTTATATGAGTTGATGCAAATCGTATGAGCAACAAGCTTGGTTTGGCCTTCTATTTCTATTTCTTAAATACAAATTTACAAACTAATAAATTATCTATCATTTCATATCACATTTCCTATGTTTTCCTATTTGTTTTTATTTTTTGTATTTTTCTTTTTCTTTAATGCTTATTGTCGCTTAAAATGCCTTCGAGGCAAGTGTTGTTCGACCAATTGCGGCAATTTATTATACAAATATATGTACATATGTATATGCTCCCATAAATCTATTTATTCTTATGTTAATCGCATGCACACGCCTTTATGTTGTCAACTAATGAATATAACAAATTATATAGATTACAAAAACAGCGAAAAAGAAATCGAAAAGGTTTTACAATTACAAAAAAAAGTAATTAAAACATTCTAGTATACAAGTGAGCTGTGCGTTTTGCGAAAGGCCGCAAGGGCGCACAACGACCACAAGTGGTTGCTAGGCAATACTTAAGTACAAATGTACGCAAGCGTGAACCACCTTAGTCTAAGCTAAAGCTTAGCATATCTAATTTTCTATGCACAAATATATGTATCTATTTAATTTCATTTCTATTGCCATTTATATTTTTTTGTAATTTTTTTTTTGTAATTTTTCTTTTTTTTTACTCTTTTTTTTGCTAATATCCGATTCCGCATTCCCTCTATAATAAATGTTTAAGCCATATTTGTATTGAATTGGTTGTATTGATCAATCAATCTCATTTGTCATCGCTTTTTTAATGTGCACAGTCTAAATATGGATTTTACTTCATTTATTTCTACTTAGCAATTTGTATATTTTTAATTGAAATTATTTTTTGTGAATGAAAGAAACGGAAATTGCGTGAAATGCCTTAAGCGGGGTTTTTACTTTTAATTTCATTTTCAATGTTTTTTTTTTTTGTTATTATGTAATATGAGTCGCATGATTCATCCGAAGAATAAACAAAATTTTTTTTTTCGGACAAATTAGTCACTTTGGAGTTCTGGATGTGACATACATACTATAGATTTGTTCATAAACCAATGACAAACAATACTATTGATTGGTTAGAAATGCTATTATCTGGATTTAACACGTTTTACTTACGTTTTTTTACACTGACTTTTTTTTTAGAGAAGATTGAGTTAACAAATTTGTGCAAAATTAGCACCGAAAAAATATTTTTAATCTCTCCTATTGACTAGTTACACTGTGACACAAATTGAGGGCTGTTGTTTGGGGGCGGAAAATTCCCACACAAAACAAAAGACCACTATCGATATACATAGTAGAACCCACAAACCGTTTTACTCCCTGAGATAAAATTTTTTTAAATTTTATTTATTTATGTATGTATGTATTTATTTATTTATACAAATTCATATGTTCCTATAATATAATACAATGGCGCTATTATAACTCTGACGAGTTTTATGGCCGAGCTTCTCTCCCAATTCGAGGTGTGCTCCTTTTTTTGTTTTTCCTACTAATTGGGTGGACCTACAGTTTTATGCCGGCTCCGAACGGCGAATGCATTTTTTGTGAGAAGCTTTTTTCATGGCAGAAATACTCTCGGAGGGTATGCCGCCCACTGCCGAGAGGTGACCGCTGCTCTTAAAAAACCCAATAATTGGATTTTTACTAATTAGAAAAATTTGTTTGGCTCGGACCGTGGTTTGAACCCGAGACCTCTGGCATAGCAGGCGAGCACTCTACCCACTGCACCACAGCGGCCATTTATACAAATTCATATGTTCCTATAGGAATTATATTTATTTTATTTATTTTTTATATCACAAATAGAGAAAGAATTGAACTTGATTACGCGCACGTGTTTGTATCTAAATATTGGTGTGGCAATGCGCTTTGTGAAATTTAATCTCACACTTTACATATTTTTTGTTTTAATTTTTTTTATATATGTACACATAAGCGGCATGATTTAGCGATTAAATCGTGTTACCATCTTGCTGTAGTGCAGAAAAAAAAACACGAGCACCACCGCTACCACCAGCACCAGCACCACCATCATTAGCAACAGCAACAAAGTGAGCATTAATAGGATTACAAAAAAAGTACAACAATAACAATAAGCATGCATACAATAATAGCATTGAATGCTAAATATTTGTCAGCTGATTGAACTGATTTCGTAAGGACTTGAAAATGGTGACACTTTGGCCTCAGCCGCAGCAACTTCCACTCAATCATATTTGTTAAGTTTGTTGAGATTTTCAGTGTAACATGGAAATATATAGATATATGTATATAAATTTTTATATATGTATATGTATGTAGAGATATAAATATGTGCATATTGGCATGTATGCAGAAAAGCTTGAGGGTTTTATAAATTAAAAATAATGCGGTATTTTATTAAGTGTGCGTTCTTAAATGAACTATCACCCCTTCTGGAGGGTATGGGTACATATGAAACTCCCTCGTGACACCTTTCTACCCTGCACACTGTATTTGTATTACTTACAATGTCTAATAGAAGCAATAGCAATTTTCTGCATACAGCCAAAATTGCAGCTGCTCCATAAACGCCTTCCACTGTTCGTTCGTTGATCAATGCAATGATTATTTGCTTACAATTACAATTTGTTTTCGATTGTAGATACTGTTTGTGCATACTCTTTTGTTTTGTTGTTGTTATAAATGTATCTATTGTAATTTTTAATCGTTTTAATTTGTTTGCATTTGAAGTAAGGAATTTATTGTTTGGCTGATGTTGTGCAACATTTGTGACATCTCTCACAACTCGCACGCAATTGGCAAACGTTGACACATACATAAATTGTATTTGGGTTTGTATGTTTAACTGTTAGTTCACTCTTCAACAAATTTATGCCTTACTCGAGCCTTATTTTCACCCTATAAAGAGGCTTATAAAATAATGCCTGACATTTGTAATGGACGTCAGTTGTATGATAAGGTTTTATAATAAGGCTTATTTTCCTGTGTTGATATCAGCGGGCCATACGGTAATTCTTCCTCTCTCCCTCTGAGAGGAAACGCTGTTCTTAAGTGTTATTTGCGATAGGAAATATGGCATAGGAATTCTTAATATATTTGAGAAGAAACCTTATTCCTAAGGGTTATTTGCAATTAGAAATAAGGCTTAGGAATTCTCTCTATTTCGGAGCGAAAGCCTTGTTCCTAAGGATTATTTGTTAAGGAAATAAGGCTTAGAAGTTCTCTCTATCTCTGAGAGAACGCTTTATCCCCAAGAGTAACTTGCTATGGGATATAAAGCTTAGGAATTCTCTCTATCTCTGAAAGGAACCCTTATTACTAAAGACTAGAATCGCCAGTGCTCGAAATTCGACCATGCAATTTATTTTTTTCAACTTTGTATTGGTACAATAATTAATCCTTTTCGCGGAAGTGGCCTTATTCCTAAGGGTTATTTGCGACAAGAAATAAAATTTATGAATTTTCTCTATCTCTGATAGAAAGCCTTATTCCCTAGGGTTACTTGCTATGGGAAATAAGGCTTAGTAATTCTCTAGATCCCTGAGGAGATAGTTTATTCCTAAGAGTTATTTGCTGTTGGAAATAAGGCTTAGGAATTCTCTCTATCTCTGAAAGGAACCCTTACTACTAAAGACTAGAATCGCCAGTGCTCGAAATTCGACCATGCAATTTATTTTTTTCAACTTTGTATTGGTACAATAATTAATCCTTTTCGCGGAGATAAGCAACACTTTCCAAATTTCAGTTGTACCGCAACACTGATTTGCCCTTTTGATCACGGTCCGACGCGAAATCATGATCAAAATCAAGGCAGATCTAGGAAGATAGGCCCGGTGGCGAATTCAGAAATTTCCCATGTATTTTGTTATTGTAATTGGTAGAGTGTAATGTCAAAATGATATTTCGCCGTAGTTAAAATCTGAATTCGCTTGGGGCTCGTTGCTCCTTTTTCTCTATAGTATGGAATATTGCGCGGCCTACTTCTTGGAGCTTTTTAGTTTTCTTGCGCTCTATCGTTCTGGCGTTTATAAAAATCAGAATAGAAAAGCTACAAATCACTCTCATAGACACACAGAGATTTCAGTATAATGGAATTTTTGAGTACAATCCATCTACAAATCACTCATAGAGCAGATATTTGAGTGGAATGCAATTTTTGAATGTGATCCCGACGCATATAAAAAAGGAACAGAGAGAGAGAGTGCTTTGAAATTAAAGCAACTCTTCAACTGTGTTTACGATATTTGTAAACATTTTTACGATATCTATTTCTCTTAACTAAAAACTTTATTTATTAATTATGCCGGAATCGCAATTTGGCGATAGGTCGGTCGCGCGTTGATCGTACCTCAAAGTCGCTTCACACTGACATTCGATATTAGATGTTGGATTGTAAACATGTTCACTGCCAGTTATATATTTTGTTGAATTTTTTCATAAATTTTATAATTTTACATAAAAAAAAACAATTTTAATTTATTAATGTCAAACGCCCGACTTAGTAGAGAAATATTCAACTCAGGCGTTATACAGGGTTGCAATGAACATACGATATTACAAAAATTTTACGATCAAACGCTTGAGGTCACAATGCGATTTGCTCCATATATTTCCATACATTTCTACTCACTTGTCAGAAGCGCGACCGACCGAACGCCAAATTGCGATTCAGGCATTATAAAGAAATTAAATAATTTGTAGAAAAAATTATATGCCTATGCACTGCTCCTCACTCATACGAACACATCCATATCAATTTTATGTGGATATGAGTATGTTAAATGTGCTAAACAGCCTGGCAATTGTTTGTATGGGAAAAATGTTAGCCTATTAATATATAGATAGTGGGCACATTTGCCAACGAAGCAAAAACGAAGTAAATCAAAAACGGTACAAAACTAAAAACTTTATTTATTAATTATAAAGTAATTAAATAATTTATAGAAAAAATTATATGCCTATGCACTGCTTCTCACTCATACGAACACATCTATATCAATTTTATGTGGATATGAGTATGTGAAATGTGCTAAACAGCCTGGCAATTGTTTGTATGGGAAAAATGTTAGCCTATTAATATATAGATTATTTGCTGTGAGAAATAAGGTTTAAGTAGGAACTATCTCTATCTGGTCCATCTATAATAGGTCCACAATCGTTTACTCTTCCTCATCATTTCTGCAGCTTCTGCATCCTCTAGGGTACTATACTGCTACCATCTCTGAATATCTTCTTTAAAAGTAGTTGAGGTTCTGAACGATATTGAGTATTGTCTACTTTTTCATTAAATTGCTATTGAAGCTAAAGTCTCGGTATTTCCTAGAAATATGATTCATTTTTCGTTTTTTAATACACGCTGCTCCGCTTATGCATCTACGTTTATCCACATATCCGCTCATCAATTTTTACACATTTTTTTCGTCATTTACATATATATGTACATACATTGTATTTGCTTTTGTGCAATCTTGCCTGGCTCATCAGTGTCATTTGCAACTTTTCACTTGTCAACTTAAATGGTACTAATCCGATTAGGCCATACTGTGTCATAATAACTGAAATGGCTTGCGAAAAAAAATGTGGCAAGGGCGTAGTTTGCGAATGGGGAGGCGACTTTGGCAGTAGTAGCAGCATTACGGTGCAAAATCTCTGATTTAAAATTAATAAAAATTTTTTTAAACGCTTAATTTCTTCGAATATATATGTATCAAACTATTCTGTGCTTAAAATAACTCGATGACCTCTTTCAGTTAATTAAATCGCATCTACTCATTCACATTTCGCAAAAAAAGTTATTATGACAGCCTGCCTGTCGTTCTCTTATGTGACTACCAGCCCCCTCTGTGTGCTCTACGCCACTGTCCCCAATCTGCATAATGTTAACTAGCAGCCGGTGCATTTGGCTATAAAATTTGCAAATATATTGGATACTTTACTTTATGTGTGCCATCGCGCATAGCCATAGAAACCAAGTCACCTCATCCGCTGCTGCTTCTCTTCCACCTCTTCACTCGTTCATCGCGCAGCGCGCATCGTCCAAGTCGAGAAATTGCAAAGTTTGCTATAGGCACACCTCTAATCTTTATTATTATCATTTTATATGCCGTGATTGCCAATGTTGGTTATAATGTTGTTGTTGTTGCTGTTATTATTGTTGTTTTTGTTATTGTTGTGTCCATTGTTGCTTATTGTGCGCGCACAAAAGCTGTTCGAATTTTTAATTGAATTTGGTTTTAGTTTTGGTTTTGGTTATTTCGAATGTGAACATTGCGCGCATGCGCACAAAGTCTCGCTACGAAGAAAAAAACGTACAACAATAGCAACAAATTGCTGTGCACGGTGCCAGAGTATCGATTACATTTAAATGCTTGGCAACAACGGCGATAACAAAAATTGAAAAATTGTAATTTTATTATTGCAACATTTAAGATGGAATCGCTGCAGTTCGGTTTATGTGTGTATATGTTATTGGCTTCAATGTTGTTGTTGCTGGCGCTCTTACTGTTTTTTTATCATGTGCACCGTTGTTGACAGCAGCGTCACTGAGGCTTGAGAGCACATAATGCAATGGCAACATAATACCCAGCTTAAATGAAATTGATTCTGGGCTTATGCCTAAGCATAGCTGTTTCAGGTACATACATATTTACATACATACATATGTACATACATATAAACATACAAAGAGACATAGCAACATATGTATGTAGATACGCACATGCATTCTGAGTAACCCCTTTCTCACGTGCAAACAGACTGACATACATTCATATATGTGTATCTTGTATTCTGTCGTACATTTATTTTTGTAGGTTTAATCTTATCGTCATTTCTGTGTTTTTTTTTTTTTGTACTTTCCTCCTTAAGAGGGTTATGTGAGGTTTCCTTTTTTCTGTGCTTATTATTTATGAGTTCTATTCCTTCGTATTCCTTTTATCGTATTCGTTTTCCGTGCATTAATTAGCATTTTTCTGTAATCAGTGACTTTCAAAAATTAGGGATTTTACAAAAAAAAGAATATTGGGTTTTCATCTTAGTCTAAGGCACTTTCTTGTCAAATGTAAGCTGTGAGATCAAACAGAAAACCACCAATGATAAGGAGGTCCAGGCATACCGATAGGGAATATAGCCATCCCTATCGTAAACAACCCAAAAATCTTGGTTGCGACCTTCGAAGGCCTTGCTCTCTTCTCCGCGCATGCGACCGCAATTGTGAAAAAGGTTCAGAGTCGCAACAAAATCTTCAACTCGCTAACTGGCACCACTTGGGGAAAAGACAAAGAAACCCTTATCGAAACTTACAAAGCAATCGGCCGACCGGTCCTAAACTATGCATCACCAATATGGTCGCCGGGGACTTGCAGCACTCAGTGGAGAAAACTCCAAGCCTGCCAAAGATCCGCGTTGCGTACCGCCACGGGAAGTATCCCGATATCACCATAACAGCACCTAAACCACGAGGCGCAGGTGCTACCAGTTGAGAAACATAACATCATTCCGCAGAGGGCATCCGAACAATCACCTACTGGAGCCCGAACCTCCCCCCACCGGCACGTCAGGCGTCATCTTTTCACGCTCACCGCTGAGGTTGGAAGGTTCATAAAACAACCACTGGATCCCGCGACATATGCGCAGGCTTTAATGATGATCCACAATGAAACCGTCTACACCTTCATTTCATACCGCCCCTCTTACGTAATACTTAGAGATCAATCGCCACTAATAGTTGTAATAGAACAGACAGTCCGGCTGCACTGAAAGCGCCACGAACTGCCCTATAAAAATCCAGAACCATGGATAATTTCTGCCAATATCTAAATAATATGGCCCAACAGTTTCACCCGATACGGGACACTGTAACATAGCGCGAAACGAGATAGCAGAAGAACCTGCTAGAGGGTACACATCCGCTCCATTTTGACTGTCTTGAAATGGTTTAGGTATGCCGTTCGCTACCAGCAAGCACTTACTGAAGGAGTTCTACTTAAAGTAAGCAAGTGACAGGTGACAAGATCTAAGCACTCACAATTATGCAAAGCTCATTTGCCCTAGCTGGAATGCCATAAGGAGAAAGGGTATACTCACACTCGAAACAGCTGATCTAGCACTGCTGATGGACCTATTAACAGGCCATATAAACCTCGTGAAGCATGCAAAAAAAGATCAATGCTTCCTATAATTATTTTATTTGTTTGTTTACGGACAGAACGATAGGCGACGTTGAAGATGACACCTTGCCGAAACCGGTTTCTCTCAACAACAAATTTACAAGAGATTACGAAAAATCGTTCCAATATACATCTGCTCTCTATAATGATAACTGTGGGGGTTGTGAGGACGGAGAGGAGCCGGAGACAGTAAAAAACCTGCTGTGCAGTCGTCCATCACTTGGGAGGTGGCGATCTGCGAGTTGTATTTACAATGGAATTCAAGAAAATTCTAAAATTTGTGGAGTAGACACGATAGTTCGAAAAGTTAGGCACTCGGATCATCGTGGTATTAAAATGGAACCTTCAGCGCCTAAGTGTGTTAGTGGAAACTAGCAATAATTGCAAACTAACCTAACTTAATGTATTGTGGAACGATTTTCCGTCATCCCTTGTCAAGTTTGGTTTGGAGACAAACCGGTTTCGGCTAATATGCGCCATCTTCAGTGTCTTCTTTCGTTCAAAACAAGCAACCAAAAAGTTATTAACCTAACTTAACTTAAGTAGAACTTACAAAACCTTTTTGTTTATTCTCTAGAGATCACTAACTATAAAATGTGAAAGACTGTAACGTCTTGCCTAAATATTTCAAGATTTGAATAGCTTTTCAACACTTTTTCAACTCGTTCTGCCCAAGGAAGCACTCAGTATTTTGAGTGGTGCGCTGGAGTAGATGTTTCTACATTGCACTTGCTTAGTAACTGTTCTATAGTAACTTATAAAGGCATGAGCTTGACAACTTTTCTTCTAGGTAGCTTTAAGCATTTACAGACGTAGATATGTACATATAAAAACGCACGTGTATCTAAATTAATCATGAATATAAACTGTTCAAATTATAATTACAGTAGACGCTCACAAATTAGAACCACTTTGTTTTTAGGGTGATTCTAATTTCTGAAAAATTCTAATTCCTAGACGTTTTTTTTATTTCAATAAAACCTTAAAATTTAAGTCAATTTGCATTGAAAAACTAAAGTAAAATTTTACCTTATTCAATTTTATTCATAAAAACGAAAAAACATAAGGTAACAATCCAATATACATGTATGTATTTATGCGCTAAGTCAGAAAAAGGTCCAAAAAACCAAAAACTCCAATTATCGAATTCAAACAAAAACTAACAAAAACTGTACAGATAGCGATGAAAATCCAACGGCTACCGAGCGTAATATGAATAAATTGGATATTCCCTTTTTTATATCTATTTTGCAACAAAAAACAATGTATTCAAAAAGTTGATTCTAATTTCTGGAAATTCTAATTACTGAGAGTTCTAATTTGTGAGCGTCTACTGTACCTAATCCTCAACACAAAGCGCATAGTACACGGTGTGTGGCTATAATAAAAACAAAAAAAAAAAACTTTTTCAGTAGCATTTTGAGGAAGAAAGAATGAATGAATGAATGAATAATTTTGAGGAAGAAAGAAGAAACGCCGACGGCATTTGACACGCATTTGTATGTACAGCTAGCGACGTTCTCTACACTAAAAATAAAATTTCGTAAAAAAACTACGAAAGACTTTCGTAGTCTAGAGTTTCGTAAAATGTACGAAAGTTTCGTATATATTACGAAAGCATTTTTCTCAACAAAATCTAATTTTACGAATCTTTCGTAAATATTACGAAAGGGCTTTCGTAAACCATTTTATAATATTTTTTTCGTATATATTACGAAATATTTCGTAAATATTACGAAACACTTTCGTAAATTTTCTTAAAATTATCTTTACGAATAATTTCGTATATTGTACGAAAGTTTTCGTAACATTATCGAAGGATTAAAAGATTTACGAAATACTTTCCTAATATATACGAAATACTTTCGTAACATTATCAAAGGTTTAAATGATTTACGAAATACTTTCGTACAACAATATTTTACCATACAAGTTTTCTTTCATTGTATAGTGTTGAGTCGGTGCAATAATATCAAAAATTATTTTAACTAGTAAGTGCGTAATGAAATAATGTATAAAAGAATAATGCATTGTATATAAAAAGACAATATTGATATATAAAATAAACTGTTATATTTTCCAACTTGATTAAACTTAAGGGTGAGTACATTAGTTGCATTTGCTTTTTCCTTCTTTGGGCCTTATCTATTTTCCTAGATAAATACTTAATAAAAAAATATGAATAGATATTTCTACACTCAGAGAAAATTTTAAAAACATATGAAAACTTGCTTAAAATTGGCAAAAACGTATTTAAAAGTGATGTAGATACGACCATTTTTATTTTAAAAAGGTTCATTGTAAAATTGTAAAATCAAGAAAAAACATTTAAAGGTTTATTTTTAATCCAAGTCCTATGAGAATTTGAACCTAAAACTTGCGCTTTTATTCCCTTCATTTTAGTTTTTAATTTAAAGATGATTCTATTTAATCCAAAATACATTTTTATTTCAAGTTTCATTTTAATTTACAAATTTTCATTTTTAAAATAAAAACGATCTGGTTTAAAACGTGCATTATAAAAATAAAATTTTTTTTATTTTTTTTCTCCGAGTGTGGCTGCTTGAATTTTAAGGTTTTAAGTAGTTTTCCTTTATCTTTATCTTTATCTTTATCTTTATCTTTATCTTTATCTTTATCTTTATCTTTATCTTTATCTTTATCTTTATCTTTATCTTTATCTTAGTCTTAATTCATATGTACATATATATATAAGTATGTAATAATTAGGGTTTTTTAACTTTAAGCTAAAAAATAATTTGGTCAATTGTACAGCAATTTGACAGCTCTAACAGCCTTCGTAAATGTACGAAAGCGGTTTCGTAATATTTACGAAATCTTTCGTTGCTCAAAAGTACGAAAGTATTTCGTAAATAGTACGAAAGCCTTTGTAAATACTACGAAAGTATTTCGTAAATAGTACGAAAGCCTTCGTAAATATACGAAAGTATCTCGTAAATAGTACGAAATAGCTTTCGTACTCAATTTTACGAAATAATTTCGTAATATGTACGAAAGATTTCGTAATATGTACGAAAGATTTCGTAATATTTACGAAAGATTTCGTAATATTTACGAAATATTATTTTGAGTGTAGAAACAAACCAACAAGCTTTTTATACTCAGCTGTACTAGTACACAGAGTATTATAGTTTTGATTTCATAACGGTGGATTGTAACAGAACGAAATAATCGAGATAGATATAGACTTATATATATCAAAATGATCAGGGTGAAAAGAGAAATCGATTGAGCCATGTCCGTCCGTCCGTCCGTACGCACTCTAACTCGCGCAAAAATTGAGATATTTTGATGAAATTGGGAATGCAGGTTGGTATCGAGACTGGCACGGTTGGTATTGAAAATGGGTGAAATCGGACCATGACCACGCCCACTTTTCCTATATAGAAAATATCGGAAATTTGGTATCTCAGCCACTAATATAGCTGGAGCAATGAATTTTCACCCACGTATTGAGCTCAGGCCCTTATGAAGAAATTTGAAGAGATTTTGAAAAATGGGCGATGCCACGCCCATTTATTAAGGGTCAAACATTGAAAGGTTTATATGTCATAACTCAGAAACCGTAGAAGATATATCGATGAAATTCGGTATGCGTGATTTGCTTACTTAGGCAAATGTTTTGACGGAAAATTGTCAAAATCGGCTGACGGCCACTTTTATATATGGGAACTATAAAGGGGCCTAATAAAAACATTTTAAGCGATATCTCTGTCAAATATAAAGATAATTCATTGAAATTTTGTGGCATGAGTCCAACTACGGACATAAAACAAAAAATACAAAAATTTTGGAAAATGGGCGGTGCCACGCCCACTTATTAAGGGGCAAATATTGAAAGTTTTATAGGCCATAACTCAGAAACCGTTAAAGATATATCGATCAAATTTGGTACGCGTGATATATTTACTTAGCCAAATACGTGGACGAAAAATTACCAAAATCGGTTGACGACCACGCCCACTTTTATATATGGGTATTATAAAGTGACCCAGTAAAAACATTTTAAGCGATATCTCTGTCAAATATAAAGATATATCATTGAAATTTTATGGCAGGAGTCCAACTATGGACATAAAACAAAAAACACAAAAATTTTGGAAAATGGGCGTGGCACCGCCTCTTTTTAGACAAAGGAATATACGAGATTTCTTAGCCTATAACTCGACAAATAATTGAGCTATTATGACGATACTTGGTTTATACACTTCTATAACTTGTGTTAGTAGACACGCAAAAATTTTTTGAAATCGGTTTATGACCACGCCTACCTTTTAACGAAGATATTTCTGGAACACCCTTTGGGAATTTGTAACATGACATCTTTGTAACTAGAAGTCATAAAGGAATGAAATTTTGCACAAAGAATAATATTCAAATGCTTAGTTGGATGACTGGTAAAAATGTTGAAAATGGGCGTGGCTACGCCCACTTTATGCAGCACTCGCTTTATATAAAGTACACCGTGTTTCCATCAAACGCAAATAAATTATGAAAGCATACAGCTGAGTATCTAATGTTCGATTCCACTCGAACTTAGGCTTCCTTACTTGTTACATTTTGCCCTTGTTGTGCTACTGACTTCAGCTGTCATAACTATTTCGATGTGTGTATGTATTTTAGTGGTATTGTTGTTGCTGTTATTATTGCTGTTACCATTGTAGTTGTCATTATTTATTTATGTTCTTGTTGTTATTGCTTGTGTTATTGCTCTGTTACCATATTGTGTAGCATTGTACAAGTTCATATTATGGCCATAAAGCGCATAACGTGCGATTTTCCAGGAAATAAGTGAACACAACAAAGCCAAATTAGTGCGCGACATTAAAATGCAAACAACAGCAACAACACTAACCCACTTTGGTCGTACATACTTTATTTCTACACCATAGCGTTGCTACAATTCCACAGTTCTACAATTCTAAGTTCCGCTGCTGCGTCCATCTTCTTCGAACGACCCAAGACCCAAGAGGTGAAGTGAAGCGCAAGGAGCAAGCGAAAAAGCAGCTCATCATATTTCCATTGCGGCGTGTAAATTATGAAATAACTACTATGTTTGTACATAAAATGAATGTCACCGACAATTAAAAACAAAATAGAAATAAAAGGAAATAAACAAACAAACAAGGCTTTATAGCGCACCATATTTCTTTGGAAAACCTTGTACATATATTGTTAGTCAAATGGCGGTAAAATGCTACCATCTACTTACTTTATTGTTCTGTTTTTGTTTGCTCTTAGCGTGAAAAGCTTAATAAGTGCTTTACACATTTATTCTTTCCGGAACATATGTATAGAAAAGGTCAATTCATGATGACAAGAGCAGCAAAAAAAAAAAAACAATAAAGGTCAATGTGTTAAAGGCAAGAATGAAGTAAATGCGCCCATTCTCACTAGAGTCTTCATTTAGGTGCCATTTTAAAATGAAACAGTTTTGTACATATTTATTTGAAGACACTTTTGTGCCGTACCGTTAAAAGCATGTTTTTATTGTGGGAAATCTAGCTTGGTATTAGATAAAAAAAACTGTACTTAACAAAAACAGTTAAATTTATGTTTTTTACTCGGTTCATAGGAACACATACCCACATACCCTACTACATAACACATGTGGTTTTATGGTTGTCAATCTAATTTCATGAGTTCAATGCACTTGGATTTTATAATTTCATGTCTTAACTTATAAAATAAATATACTTATAAGTTAACTGAATTAAAAAAAAAAACTAGAGAATGCGAAGTTACTTAGTGGATCAACAGAAACGGCGAAGAATATCCTGTCGTAAAGAAAAATATAGCGCTGCACATAGGTAGATTTTCAAGTTTTATGCGGCCAAAAATATTTTACTATCTACATCTATTCCAAATTGCTTGTTTAATGCAAAATTTTAATAATTTGTGTTAAAAGTCGATTTTATTAAAAAATATATACAGTGACTCCAAAAAAAAACATACGATGAGGTTTTAAATTTATTTCAAAGAGTTCTGTCGAAAATATACTTTCTTATTTTCGTTTAAAAATGTAGACAATTTTCCAATAAAAATCGTTTTAAGCAGGATTTCTAAGCTTATGGAAAAAATCCGAAAAATCGTAGAAATTTCTAAAAGTGGATTAAAAATTTCAAAGCGCGGCCAGAATTTATAGAAGATTTTTAGGAGATTTCTAAGTGTACTGTTATGTAGCCAACCAATTTTAGTGTAAAAAGTGCAATTCTCAATGCTGTAAAAATTTCCGTCAATTTTAGAAATTTTTTTCTGTAGGGTGTTTGCCTTATGTACGTGAGACCGTTTCAATTAAAATTTCCGAAAAGCCAATGAAATTTTTCAAAAAGTTGAATGCTGCATATTATTATATTACAATTGAATGAGCTGCAAAATTGCATACTCAAAAATCTTCTAAAAAAATGTAGCTTTATAATTCTTAGCCCTTTTTATGATAAGTACTTCCTTGACTTTTAAAAATTGGAAATACTAAAAATACTGCCTAAAAAGTTAACAATAATCGCTGCTAAATATCTGGGTTACTTTTGAGCATCACTTACATTAACCAAGATATGCGTTAGAAATATAAACATTAAAATTAAATATAAAACACAAAAAGAAAATTATTGTAGGTACATATGAAAAACCCTGTATCTGGTAGTGAAGTGCGGCTTTGTGCGACGTAATTTTTTGCCGGAAAAATACTAATTGTACTAGATATCATGTCCGAGGGTTAATTTGACTGAGTCTGACAGAGCAATATAACAATATCAATTTTGAACACAAAAAAGAGTGAATTTTTTTTTTAAATATCCCAACTTTAAAAGCTTAAAACTATAAACTTAGAATTATTGGAAATCAAGGATATTATTGAAAAGTGTTAATAATTACTTGAAGATTTAGGATCCATAACGATTACTTAAATGAAATGCTTTAAATAATAAATATTCACGTTGAAACTAGCACTTAAAAATATGTAAAAAAAAAATTAAAATATTAACTTTAGATATGCTAAGTTTCGACCATCTGGGAGCAAGTGCACAGTATGGGGTCGGAAAAAAAAGCGATGAATTATTGTTCCCCAGTCTATTTCCAATATGTGGGTATGTTTTTTTTCTGTAATTGTAACAACTTCACAAAATTCAATTTTGGCCGCATAAAACATGAAAATCTACCTATGTGCGCCGTTCCAAAAATCCAACTCTGCAATTCAAATTCCACCAATTTTACCGGTCCATAAATGAGATCTCAAACTCCTAGATAGTGACGAGCGAGTCAGAGATGTTCTATCCTATTTTCTCGATTACTCGAACACCCCGAATGCTCTCGCTGATCTTCATACATATGCATACATCTCGGAAAGGCCATCGCCAGTTGATTAGTTTTATAATAATATCACGACTATAGTGTAAATAATCGAGTTTGAACTTTTCAACGATCTTGATATTTCCAGCCCTTATACCGATGCACATGATTGACTTACTAAATTTTTGGCCGCTGTGGTGCAGTGGGTAGAGTGCTCGCCTGCTATGCCAAAGGTCTCGGGTTCAAACCCCAGTCCGAACAAACACCAAAAAAATTTTCTAATTAGAAAAGTCCAATTATTGGGTTTTTGTAAGAGCAGCGGTCACCGCTCGGCAGTGGGCGGCATACCCTCCGAGTGTATTTCTGTCATGAAAAAGCTTCTCACAAAAAATGCATTCGCCGTTCGGAGCCGGCATAAAACTGTAGGTCCACCCAATTAGTAGAGAAAACAAAAAAAGGAGCACACCTCGAATTGAGAGAGAAGCTCGGCCATAAAACTAGTCAGAGTTATAAAAAAGCGCCATTGTATTGTATTATTGTATATTAACACTTTTCTTCTTTTTAATTGGCGCGTAACGCTCTATACTCTAGACGCTTTTGGCCGACTCCAATAAAGCGCGCCTGTCGTTTCTGTTTCGTGCTGCCTGGCGCCAATTGAAAATTACAAGGGAGGCAGCGTCACTGTCCACCTGCTCTCCGCAACGCACTTGAGGTCTCCCTCTTCTTTTGCCTTTAGCGGGTCTCGATAGAAATACTTTCTGGGCCAGAGCACCTTCATCCCTTCTCACGACATGACTTGCTCAATGCAGCCGCTGAATCTTAATTCGCTGAACAATGTCGTTGTCTGCGTAAAGCTCGTACAGTTCGTCATTAATTCTCCTTCGATACTTGCCGTCGCCAAGGCGCAAAATCTAATAAATTTTCCGAAGAACTTTTCTCTCGAATACTCCAACTGCCATTTCATCTTGACATCATACATGCTTCTGTGCCATATTTAGATGAGGACTGGAAAAATGCTATAGAGCGTGATTTTTGTTCGCCGGCAGCGTGAGTTTAAGTACTTTTCAATTGTTTACTTAGTCCAAAGTAGCACTTATTGGCAAGACTGATCCTTCTTTTAATCTCCGTGCTGACATTATTTTTGGTGTTAATTTCGGTTCCCAAATAGACGTAGTCCTGCTTAACGGTTTCAAATTTGTAGCTGTCAACAGTGACGTGGTTGCCGAGCTGTGCTGTTGCTTTGTCTGAATTCAGGTAGTATTTCGTCCTGTACTCGTTAACGGCCAAATCCATTTTCTTAGCATCCTTATTTAGCTTTGGGGAAGGCAGAACATACAGCGCGAGCTTTAGTGCCAATGATGTCAATAGCATCGGCATACGACAGCAGTTTCAACACTACCTCGGTTATTCAGCGCGTCTATAGCATCTCAAGTTGTGATAGGGAGTCCGAGATGATTAATCCAATTGTCTCTATTGTTCAAACATCGAATGCTCTCGAGGATTTTCAGTCGTATTCGAGTTCAGTCGCGAATAGCCGTCAATCGAAGCAATCGCTAAAACATCTCGCACTCGCCAGAGACTCCTCTCCTCTCTCTCCTCTATCAAAGCAACCCTGAAATATCTCGGACACGGCTATCACCAATAGAAACAACCTCCAAATCGGAATAATTGCAAAATCAGCTCGATTGTGTAGCGAAAGAGCGAGTCAACTTTTGACTCGATGGTAATTTGCAACGATGGCGATTCTCTCGATTGTTTAAACATCTCGGACTCGTCCTTCATTAATCTCAACGTTCGACTTTTTGGCTTCCAAACTAGGAGAGCATTTTGAGCTTTTGGTTGAGTCGAGAAAATGGAGGGTTGATTGAGAAAATGTGCTATTTAATTCTGTAATCAGCCTTGCAACTTTAACTGACAACTTTCAAGTACTCCAATTTAGACTAAAATTCTTCCTGTTTCTCTCAACGATTTGATTGTAATTCTATTTGCCATTAGTATCTATGCACATACATACATATCTACTTAATGTTTTTTCATTGTGTTAATAAACCAAAAAGGAAAACCAGTTCCCTAATCCTCCTATTTGACATTTACACGGACACATTTTCCGGTGTGTGTGTGTGGCCGCCGCGGCTGATTAACTTGTTGTAGCCGAACAAAACATTTTGTATGTGATGCGGCGCCGGAACGACAGGTGTCTTCGCGCGTGAACTTGTACGCCTCCCAGAACCAGCAACGTCCGTGTCCAAACACAGCAACTCTGCCGCGAAATTATCCAACGATTCTCTTTTGTGCCGCTGTTCTGTCTTCCATTTGTCCAAACACATCAACTCGTCGCTGGCCAACTTTTGTTCATAATGTTTTGTTCTGGCATTCTTCGAACGCTCTGATTGGTCACTGGCGATAAGAATTGCTGCGCACAAAGCGTGTTGTCCGAGCACCGACGACTTGGTGCCCCCCTCCTTTCCTCGTCGCCTTCTCACCCACAAACGAACAAAAGCAGCGGGTTGCTCAACTTCGTGTCTCCGTGTTTGGACGTCGACAACAGCAACAGAAGTTGCTGAATAGCTTGCACACGGTAGGCAGGAAGCGACGATAGGTTGCATGAAAATGTCGAGAAAAAAGGAAAGTGGGGTTGTGTTATGTGATGTTTATAGATGGAACATCCGTTGAAATTAAAATCCGAGCTGCTCCTTTTTCAAGGATATCCACATTTTTTGTTTTTTTTGAAAGGATCAAATATTGAGAAAATCGAAAATTCGCCACCGTCCAAATTTTTCCGATTTCAATACATTATTTGGTCGCTAAGGGATACAAAAAAAGGTATTAAAAAGAAAAATGGACACCTGTAGTGGAAAAATCCAATGTGAACAGGACCTAAAGGATAACCACTGAAATATAAAATAACACAAAAAGTACCCACTTTAATTTGCGTATAACTCCTAACATGTTAACTCTACGTGAAAATTCCTTATAATATGTTTCATTCAGAATAAATAAAGGAATATTTCTTTGATATACAATTTTGATGTACCTGCAGTGGTTAATGCACTTTGGTCCATCTAAAGTGAAAATTTCAAAAAAAGTATGTTTTTTTTATGGTGCTATTTTAAGTTCAAATATTTTTCTAGTTTATGTAAATATTTTAATCTAATGATCCAATTCTCATTCTTACATATCTTTACGTTAATATTAAAAAGAATTGGAGCTGAAATACGCGCTAGCTGTGCACGGTGGGCGGTAAGCAACAATAGGTTGCATGAAAATATCGAAAAAACGATCGCCGGCTAAACACTTACGTAAACTGATATTCTAATATACTTCATAAACACACAGCAAGCGTGAATAAAATCTCCAACATTTTTTTTAAACGAAAATTAGTACCAGCACACAGCTAGGCACATATTCGTTGGGCCATCGTTTTTACGATATTCCCATGCAACCTATTGTTGCTTCCCGCCCACCGTGCACAGCTAGCGCGTATCTCAGCTCTAACTCTTTTTTAGTATTAACGTAGAGATGTGTAGGAATGAGAGTTGGATCATTAGATTAAAATATTTACATAAACTAGAAAAATATTTGAACTTAAAATAGCACCATAAAAAAAACGTACTTTTTTTGAAATTTTCACTTTAGATGCACAAAAGTACATTAAGCACTGCAGGTACATCAAAATTGTATATTAAAGAAATATTTCTTTATTTATTCTGAATGAAACATATAATAAGAAATTTTCACGTAGAGTTAACATTTTAGGAGTTATACGCAAATTAAAGTGGGTACTTTTTGTGTTATTTTATATTTCAGTGGTTATCCTTTAGGTCCTGTTCACATTGGATTTTTCCACTACAGGTGTCCATTTTTCTTTTTAATACCTTTTTTTGTATCCCTTAGCGACCAAATAATGTATTGAAATCGGAAAAATTTGGACGGTGGCGAATATTCGATTTCCTCAATATTTGATCCTTTCAAAAAAAACAAAAAATGTGGATATCCTTGAAAAAGGAGCAGCTCGGATTTTAATTTCAACGGATGTTTCATCTATAAACATCACATAACACAACCCCACTTTCCTTTTTTCTCGACATTTTCATGCAACCTATCGTCGCTTCCTGCCTACCGTGTGCAAGCCAACACTCGACGGCAACACGTAGGTATTTGTGCATAACACCCTGGAACAACGAACAATTGCTTTACAAAAGGATGGCTGGAAAAACTGGCTTGGATCGAGTGCGACCAAACAAGCAAACCAAACAAAAAAAAAACAACAAACTAATCTCGGCAGCGCAACTAAAGGGAAGGAAGCAGAAATGAACTAGAACTGGAAATAGAAGTAAAGAAAAGCAAATCAGAATAGAACGGGAACAAGTGAAGTGGTAGAACGACAACAATAATAGCATTGTTGATGATAACAACAACAATATCAAAGTATGTATAAGTAAAAAGAAGAACAACAACAACCAGAACATCCAAAATAATAGCAACAATAACAACAAAGTGCGAAAAATCAATCAGAACGCGAGCGCGCAACAGCATTCAACACTTCTTCATGTACAAAGCAACACTTTAGGCGCACTGAAAAGGCACTGGTCGCGGCGCGGCGTTGCGCATGAAGTTAGCACGAGCCGCGCCGCATCGCTCGAATTTAAACAGGAATTTTCATGCAAGATTACAGCAAGTAACACCCAGAACCGGAACAATTACAATGCACAAATTTGTTGTTGTTGTTGTTGTTTTTGTAGTAGTGGGCGAATGCGCCGTTTAGCAATCGCAGCTACAACAACAGCAATAACAACAGAACAGCGGCAAATCAGTGGCGCTGGAATAATAAAAAACCAAAACATAACAAAAAACAAAAAACAGGAAAACTGCGCGCACGCGTCAACAATTTAACGGCAATGGCGCTGCCACATCGTTCAGCCGTGCGAAATTCGCGAAATTAGCAGAATAATGACAACAACAACAGCAGCAGCAACGAAGTGAAACAATAACAAGGCGAGCAGCAACTAAATGAACATAATGTTATTTGTTTATTACAACAACTAGGTATAACACCACGAATTGCCTGCTCTTAACCACAAAAACCAAAACATTGTGCACATTTACACTTCAAGTGCAACGGAGCGTGCCCAGTAGTCAACATGTTGCTTGAAAAAGTCGTGGAAGACAGGCGTCCGGAAAGACCAATATACATTTGTATGTATAATATGTATGCATGTATGTATGTAGATCTTCCCTGCAGGAAGAAAAAAATCAATTCCTAAAATAGTTGACTTTTAATTGGCTATTTTGAGACAATTGAAAAAAATAATCAATTTGTATCAAACAGCAAGAAACCCATTTTTAGTTAGTTCCTTTGTCATGCAGAAATATCAAAAAAAAAAAACGTAGTGTGCATTGACAAAAGCTTTCAAATGCCTGATGACAATATTTCTATTCAAAAATATTTAAACCGATAGAATTTTGCTGTGAAAATTCCTCTTTTTGGATTTGGGAAGCGAAGCAATGGAAGAATATCGAAACTTTTGCGAATTCCCTGAATGTAAACATGTATGTATGTAACAGCTACATCTGGAACCATTTCCCTTGTATTTTTTGTATAATTTTCTAAAAATGAATGTTATATTTATTTTGGGATCAATTATTTTTCATCCAAAAAAAGTTAGTTTATAGTTACCCCCTCCAAGTAATGCAGAAGTACACAGGACTGACTTTTTTATCGCCATTCCCAAACAAAAGTAGTTAGCCTTTTTCAAAGAAAATATACAATTAAAAGTGACCACTAGTGTCTTTGTAAACAGTTTAAAGTCAGTTTTAAGTTAGATGCACTTCCTGCAGGGTTGTTATGCCTTCCGAAGTATGTAGTAATCATTTTGCTTCAATTCAACACGAGCAGCCAAAAACAAATAATAATAAACAAACGAAAATTTCGGTTTAAAGCGCTCAGGGATTAAGGTACATATATTCGCTGAAGTCCGGATTTCCATTTTATTTTATTTACTTTAATTTTTTTAATTTTTTTTAATTTTATTTAATTTTTTTATTTTTTATTTTTATTTTTTTATTTCATCTTATTTTATTGTATTTAAAAAAAAATTTAATTTTTTTTTATTTTATTTAATTTTTTATTTATTTTTTTTCTTATCTTATTTAATTTTTTTTTTTTATTTAATGTTTTTTTAATCTTTTTATTTTATTTATTTAGTATTTTTATTTTTTTTTTATTTCATCTTACTTTATTGTATTTAAAAAATTTTTTTTTTATTTTATTAAATTTTTTATTTTTTTTTATCATATTTCATTTTGTTTTATTTTTTTATTTTTTTTTTTATTTTTTTAAATTTTATTTATTTTATTTTTTACTTTTTTATCTTATTTCATTTTGTTTTATTTTGTTTTGCTTTTCTTTTCTTTTGTTTTATTTTATTTTAATTTATTTTATTTTATTTTCTTTTAGTTTCTTTTATTTTTTATTTTTAGTTCGTTTTATATCATTTTCTTTTATTTTTTATATATTTTATTTTATTTTAATTATTTTTTATTTAATTTCATTTTAGTTTATTATTGTTTTATTGTATCTACATATGTATTTCTCTTTCTATATGTATTTCGGTTCAGCTGTCGCAATTACAATTCCAAATGGAATGTTGCTGATAAGGTGAGTGTATTTGGACACCTACTTAGCTATGCATGTCTATGCAACATTGTTGCGGTCAACATAGTGGATTACAGCAACAAATGTTTCTTGCTTTATTTTATATCAGCAGCAAACATGTTTTTCATGCATGCACATTTACATACATTAGGGGTATTCGCTATCCATAGCATAACCCTAGCACGTAGCACGGATTGCACGGATTGCAAAGTTTTACAACGCACAACAACAAAATATAGGCGCACAGAAATATGCTAGACCTCAAAAGTATGCTACACCAAAACCTATGTATATTTATTTGCTATGAAGTGTAGGAAATTAATTGCGACCCTGCGTCAGCTGACACTTACCAATTGCTAATTTCAATTTCAATTTGAGCATCCGAATTTTGCTTAAAATGTTGTGTTTTGTGTGTATTTATTAAATTTACTAAAATAAAATGATTTATTGATTAAAAAGTGAGTGATGAACGCGCCCCTTTGGCTAAAAAGAAAAGCTGCTTCTTAAAATTTCCTACGACTGTGCAATGGGGTGCTCTCGATGTGTAGCATATTTTGGTCTAGGATATTTGCAATCCGTGCTATCTTGCTATCGTGCTAGGGATAGTGAATCCCCCTATTATTGTTAGTGTGGTTTACTTACTGTGTAACCTAAATCAAACGCAAGTCGTCAATTTAACGCACGCACGCAAATTTTTCATATGCGTTGAACCGAAATTGACTTGCGTGCGTGTTCAGATAAAGAAATAGAAAAATACAGAAAATCAGAGAAAATCTTGTTATTTTGTGGAATATGTACCTAACAGACACGATATCAAAAGCAAGTGTCAATTTTTTTGCAAACAATCACCCACAATGCTTAATTTCAACTGTCACGCAAAACAAAAATTGGGCGTCGAATTTGCTTTTTACGCACGCCGTTCAATTTCGGTTACTCCCATATAAGTTGTATGGGCATGAGAAATTTTTGACAGTAAATTGACGGCGTGCGTTTGATTTAGGTTACACAGTTATGCCCATTTATCTACGCTGTTGTGGTCAAGTAAAGCGATTTGCGGTTTAGCAGAAATACCGTATTATTTGCTCACCGTCGGAATTGTAGTTGGTTAATAATGTAGAGGATTTTTTTTTTTTTTTTGTTATTTGGACTTTTCGGTCGAAGCAATTTGAGAGCACTCTTACACCGCATGATTTATACAAGGAATGGGAGTATATATTCTATCTCTCGCCCACTTATTACGGCCGCTAAGGCAACTATCGGATACCAACGAGACCGAAAAAACAGCTAATATGTATGCGGAGGAAAGCCACGCTGCGTCGAAAAGAAAGAGCGCCACATTTATAGCAACAATATGTACGAGCGCAATAGGAAGCGTATCATGTAGTGTTATCGAATGACGAGGATTAAGAATAATAAGGCTCCGGCTACTGACGCCTTGCCGCCAGCCTAGCTATACAAAAACAGCGGCCGCGAAGAGTTGACAAAATTCATGCGCGATAGACGATATCAACATCAGATAAAATCGGTGACAGGTAACAAGGTTAATGGAAATAAGGTCAATTGACCTTATTTCCCACCCGGTTGGTCAATTAACTTTATTGCGTTTTCGAGCATTTAGCTTCGCATCGGTCCGTGTCGGTTCGCGTCGCTGCTGTTATTAGAAAAGTTAAGCGCCGCAGGCGAAAATTTGGAATGAAAAATCGCGCGATTGGGAAATAAGGTCAATTGACATTATTGCGTTTTTGGAAAACGCAATAAAGTCAATTGACTTTATTACGTTTTCGAGCATTTAGCTTCGCATCTGTCCGTGTCGGTTCGCGTCGCTGCTGCTATTAGAAAAGTTAAGCCCGCAGGCGAAAATTTGGAATGAAAAATCGCGCGATTTTTAATTCCAAATTTTCATTTTCCTAAACTGCTTTTTATGAGAAAAGAAATGCGCCGTAAGAACATTTTTTTTCCTGAATAAGAATTTGTTATCAATTAATAATAATTGTGAATTTTTTCTAAGCCCCTCCACATATGAATAATGTAAAGACATTTGGCAATTGTTTTCTTTTTCGACGACCACACTTCACTAAATTCACTTATCAACTAATTTGTAGTAACATAAGAGCGAGTAAAATTGTATTTTCATTCATTAACAAACGGTACTCATAACGGGTTTGCAGAAGAACTCAGCAAATATTTTCATGAATGAACAAGTTTTAAGCATAGTTGACATTATTTCCATTTGGATTTGGAAATAAGGTCAATTATTTTATTTCCAAATTTTCGTTGACCTTATTGCGTTTTCCAAAAACGCAATAATGTCAATTGACCTTATTTCCAAACCGGGTGGGAAATAAGGTCAATTGACATTATTTCCGTTGACCTTGTTCCTGTCACCGATAAAATCAGGCACTTGGATTATTCGAGAGAAAAGTTTTTCGGAAGATTTATTGTAGGATGCATGTAGTGATGAGCTGTACTGTGATTTATGCAGACGTCGAAGTCAGTGTAGGCATAAAAAATCAGCGATTGCGCTAAGTCACGTTATGCACAGAAAGTATTTCTATCGAAATGCAGCGGTGACAAAAAAAGAAGGATAGGCTACCGCTATGTCGGAAAGATTAGGTGAATAATTATCTGGCGGCCTCCGTTAGCATTACCCATTGTCACCCATTGGACTCGGCCAGAAGCTTTGATATTGTAAAGCGCCAATTAGGAAGAAGAAGGATATCGTAATGAAGAGGTAAAAGCACTTCTAAAATTTCCTTTTTAAGAAATCGTTTATCAGTATTTATTATTAAAAGATCGATTGCGTTAGGTACTTAAGTGTTAACTACAACGAAAGCGATGGTATAAGTAATAAGTAGAGGGCCACAGATAGTTGCGATATCTAATGGGTGTTCAGTTGAACACCATCAAGTCCTTTACGTCAATATCTGCATGAATGAATTAGCCATCCCCGAAGGGGGCTCCTAGAAAGCTCTGTCCATCGCCGCTAAGCCCCGGGTATTTGCCTCCATCTCATACTGTTTACAGCAAAATTTGAGATAGGGCGCACCTACCCTTTCTGCGTGTTTTCCTATAAGGCAGTGTCCCGCGGGTACGCCCACGAGATGCAAACAAGTCTGCTTGGCTACTTCCTGCAGAGATCGGCGAGCCGTCGGTATATATGGAAACGCTCCCTGGGAGTGGGCAGCACCGATTTGGCTGCTCCAAATCATCCCTTTAAGAATCTTTGTTTCGAAGTTGCTATCTGCAACTATTGTAGTAGTACCTACTTAGTACAGTGGTTCGTACTTTCGGGTAAAAAACTTAAATTTTTCAAGATACTAGAGTTTCCTGCGGCTTTTTTCCGCCAACCGGTTGACTCTTAGACGTATCCGCCACTTGAAAATCTGCGAGATCTAATGGCAGTATATTTAACCCATCTTCGACCGCTACAAGAAATCGGCATAATTTTTCAATTTCCTTAAGGCAGTGTTTACAGGACCATAATTAAGAATAATTAAAAAAAAAAAAAATTCTGACCAACCGTTTTTTAATACGGACTGGTCGAAAAATCGACCACTGGCCATAAACCGTCAAGTATGCAAAAAAAAATATACCCGTTTTTAAAAAAAAAAATGTGCCACTTAAATTCAAGTCATTTCATGTTATTTCAAAGTTAAGTATTTTTTTATAAGTTATTGATAGGTACGAGAGTTTACAAAATTTTATGGTAGTCACCAAAACACTTAGTATGTATATAAATACTACATTTTTTGTAGGTAAAAATAGTATGTTTCTTGCATAATTTACACCGCCGATATTTGTTTTCAAGCTTCTCATGATGGCGTCTACTTTTTCGTTGCTCCGAGGAAGTTTCGACGGATGAGGGTTATCTTCATCCCCAGATTCACCCTCGTACTCGTCCCCGTCGTCATTCTCGTAAGTCAATAATTCGGTTGTGACTTTGGAACTAAAATCAATTTGGGAAAGTGGTCTTTTCGATTTTTGCTATCATACAGTGGAGCTTCCATGCATTAACCATTGCTTTACAGAGAGCGTTTGTCCATATCGGTCACCACCACTTGTTTCCTCGTATACATATTCTATAATTTGCCACCGCGTTATCATGAAGATCTACACCACCCAGGCCGTGATTATACTCTTGGATCACTTTAGGCTGTGGGATAGTGATCATTTTTTTGCTTACGACAATATCTTTTAGCGGAAATAATTGGTTCTACTGTGGAGTTATTAGTTATAACATTGACTATGGCATTATCGTTCCACCGAACAGTCAATATTTCTTGCATACGATCAAGTTGCTGGTCAAATGTTCCGCGCTTTTCTTTTTTTAAATTGTTCAACGGAGGTTTGCCCATTCTATTTTCGCGAATGGTACCAGCTGCAAAAAATCTACGGTCATTCAAAAGGCGCATAAGGAGAAAAAGTTATCGAAGAAAATAATATGGCACTCAGGGTCAGAGACGTTCGAAAGCAAGTCTAGAACAGTTTGTGCGCCTAGGCCGATATTCTGATTGTGAGGCGTTGCTAAACCAGCGTACAATGAACTAGAAAATAAGTATCCACTTTCAGAGCATAATCACCATGACTTAAATCCAAATCCACCAAGAATGGCGGCCATAGTATGGAATCATCTGTTCGTCTATGGAGAGAATATGACTAAAGACTCCAAATTGCATAAACCTTTTCTTGAGAGCGTTAGTAACAGGGCGAACCTTGGCAAAGTGATCTGCTTTATTTAAATTGTTGTTATCAGCGAGATGAAAGAACTGTTTAATTTTTTTTAAACCGATTACGACTCATCGCTTGTTTCACAATTGGAATGCCCATGTCTGGTCGGACAGAGCAATAGTGGTCAATATGTGGTAAAGTATGGTACCCCGAGAGGAACAAAATTCCAATAAAAAAAGTAGTAAATTACAAAGTACGAAAGTTCAACTAACTACTTTTCATTATCGTAAAGGCACTCACTTGCATTTCTGTTAATAATAAGAAAAAAATGCTTTATTTTTTTTTTATCCTACTTGACGATTTCTGGCCAGCAGTCGATTTTTCGACCACTAGATTTTACTTCCACGAAGAAGTTAAAATTATTGCAATATTGACATGAGACTTTTTGATTCTTTTAATTTCGTCTTTTTTCTTTACAATAAAATAGTAATAACTTCTACATAGATTTTTTGTTTTTCCTTATTTTTTAATATACACAATAAACACCTAAAAATAGTCATGATTTCATTATTTTACGAAAACCTGCATTTAACTACTTTTTCTAGAAAACCCATGCTCTACGCACTAACTAAATTCCAAATTTACTAGTGCTGTACGCAGATCAATAAAGTAACTCTTAGTTACAGAGATATTGCAGTCTAAACTTGGTGGTCGAAAAATCGACCAGAGGCCGAAAATGGGTTAAAATGATCTTCAGAACTTCGCCAGGCGTCTGCATCTGTGGATCTTGCTCAGAAGATTAAGGTTTGACGCCTTGCTCAAAGCAAAAAATAATTTGCAATGGAGGGTAATGTGGTATAATGCCATATTGTTCTCTATCAAGTATATCTCAAAAGCTGATGTCAGGCCATTAGCTAAGGGAAATGGACAAAGAAAAACTCTCTTGGGTTTCATTTTGGCTTGATCGCCGAGGTCACTGATATTTTCCATTTTGAAATAAATGTTTTCTTTATAAAATAGAATGTAAGCTAATATCTTTGTTCTTAAACATTTGCACCAACCATTGCCAATGCGATAATTTGCTTGCAATTTGTTGTGCAACAACATAAATCCGATTTAAATGCACTTGAACGCAACCGCAACTAACCACAAAGCTGCCAAAACGAATCGAAAGGCGGCACGGGGCAGACAAGGCACGAGCCACAAAACCTATTTGCCACATGCAAATTGAAAATTGTTAGCAACGAGCGACGGAAAATTGCACTAGATTTGTGTCTTTTCTTGTTTTGCAAATAACATGTAGACAATTGTCAATTTGTTGCGCCGGCAACAGCTGCAACGAACAAATGCCTAAATGAGCATTGAAGCTGCTGGTCAAGCACTTTTTTATTTTGCTCTTATTTTATTACATATATTTTTTTCACACTCAATGTCACCACAATTTCTAATTTCTACGCATTATTTTTTTCTTGATTTTCTTTCTTGCAGCACCCAAACGACCAACACCACAAAGCTAAACGGCCAAGCCACACCTTTGGACGTGTCCGGCCTATCGCAAAGTGAATTCCAAGGCCTATTACTCGGCTCACACCCATCGGCGGCTGGTGGTGGTGGCGGTGGTGGCGGCGGCGGCAATAATGGCAACAATGCAGCTGCACAAACAACAACAATTACACAGCATTCCGCCATTGTGGCGGCCGCAAATGCAGCTGCTGCTGCGGCAGCTGGTGGCGCCACCACAGCTGTTGTAGTCAGCGCCGCCGCTGCTGCTGCCGAACAGCACCGCCAGGCACAGCAGCAGCACCAACAGCAACAGCAACAACAACAACAACAGCAAGCGCAACAACAACTTATCAATATTAAGCGGGAGCCGGAGGATTTGCGTAAGGAGCCGAAGAATGGCGCCGTGGGCACAACAATTGTCGATGCGACGAACAGCATCACGAATGGTGGTACTCATCATCTAGACCAAAAGGTGAGTGAATGCATGCGACGAAGGCGGCAGCATAGCGCGCAACGCAGATACAGTGGAGTTACCCACAACCCAATTGAACTGCGTTGGCGTTGCGCTGCGTGCCGGTGTTTTATTTTATTTTTTTTTTTTAATTTTTGAAGTGTTTTTTGTTTTAGTTTTTGTTTTGCAATTTTCTCAATTCAATCGTTATATTTTCATTGCTAATTTCTATTGAAGTTAGCGTGTCATAAATTGTCTCTCAGTGCCTACGCTTGAGTTTTCATTGCTTGCGCAGCTTCAAAGTGCGTTACGCATGCGCAAAATAAAATTCACCCCTCCAACCAAACTTCCGCTTCATTAACAGCGTCGTCTTTGCTCATGCGCACATTTTTTTTTTTGCTTGACTAGCGCCATTGTCCGGCATTGTCGCCGCCTCATTCATTGCTAATAGGCGCATACCAATGTATCTACATCTCTATGCCCACAATATGGTCGCCTCATTGCCAAAACGCTACCCAACTCTGTGCTCTCCTCTCCATCGCCTTTGCTCCGGCAATCAAACATCACACTCTCTCATCTCATCTAATAATTGTGAATTCTATCGGTCTCTAATAATCACATGCGCCGTAGTTTTCAATTGGTCCGCTTGCCGGCAGCTTTATTGTTGTTGTTGTTTTGTGTGGCGTTAGAGCTGGTTGTTGTATGGTGTGAGTGTGCCGGTATGCTATGCGCCGCGTCGTTCTATTGGCTGGCGGGCTTTTTATTGGCCGTAGCTCTTCAAACTGCTTTTTTTTAACTGTTATACAATAATTAGAGCATGAGTTTGAATGTGTGTGCTTGTGTTGCAAACTGTTATATGCTCAGAGTTTTTTAAACTCAGCTCTGGTAAATTGGCTTTCATTCATAGAAATCTTTGCGCTCTTTTGTTTGCTCATTTTTCACTTTGAATTTGCTTGTGTGTTTTTGTGATTTTTCACTTTGTTTGTGGCCGCTTGTGTGTTTGTGCATTTGTTTGCGCGCAAGTGTGTGTCACTCTGTGTACAGTATAGTCTTTATATCCCAATTGTACACTATTGCTATCTTTTTTCCCCACACTCCGTTTTACCGCTATATCACACTTCGATTTGACTCTCCCATTTGCTCTTACGTAAGCTTGCCTGTACTCTTCTATAACGGCGCTCACATTGTTTTCATTCACACGAATTTGTCAACGACTGAAATGTTTATACATACGTTTGTGACTCGTTAACCATCGGCCTTCAAGTCAACGTGAACAACAAAAACAAACACGATATTTTGTTGTTTTTTGTTCATTACGTACGATCTTGAGCGAACTTCGTTTTGTTTGAGTTGTTTTTTATGTTTGCGCTTGCAACAAGTTCAATTGTGTACATGTTTGCTCTGCCATGTTCGAACATGTTTGATCGATCACAATTTTTTTGTTACGTAGATATGTAGGTTTTTATTTCGTTCCCTTTGGTGCTTCGAACATATTGATAAGGGAAATACATACATATGTGTAATACACTACCAATATTGGTAGTTGTAGTTGAAAATGGTAAAGGAAGCTAAATTTTTTACGAAAAAGTAATGTATGTGCGCCAGTCGCATCATCTTCCAGTTATAGCGTTACAAAGAAGCCAAGCTTGATCTTTGCAACGTAACGAAAGCTTTACAGCTGTTTAGAATTGGGAAGGACCTCTCCGAGACGTTCGAGACCAAACGAGGTTTCAGACAAGCTGACTCCTAATATGAGCTGCAGAATTTAACCGCACAGGAATCATCTTGTATCACAGGAGTGTGCAACTGCCGGCGTACAGCGATGGTATTGGCATAATTGGCACTTACACTCGCGCTGTATGTTCTGCGTTCTCCAAGCTTGATAAAGAGGCTAAGAAAATGGGTTTGACGATTAACGAATACAATACGATGTACCTCCTGTCATCACACAAAGCAACAGCACAGCTCGGCAGCCACGTCACTGTGAACCGCTACAAATTTGAAACCGTTAAGAAGGACTACGTCTATTTGGGAACCGAAATTAACACCAAAAATAATGTCAGCAGGGAAATCTAACGAAGAAGAATCACTCTTGCCAATAAGTGCTATTTTGGACTATGTAGGCAATTGAAAAGTAGAGTCCTCCCTCGACGAACAAGAATCACACTATACAGAACGCTCATCATTCTAGACCGCATGTGAGGCGCAGAAGCATGGGCGATGTCAAAATCAGATGAGGTGACAATTGAAGTATTCGAGAGAAAATCACCTCGAAAGATTTATGCACTTTTTGCGTTAACGAGGGCGAGTATCGACGGAGATCTAATGATAAGCTTTACGCAGACATCGACATTGTTCAGCGAATAAAGATCCAGCGGCTGCATTGGGCAAGTCATGTCGTGAAAAGGGATGAAGGTACTCTGGCGCAGAAAGTATTTCTATCGAGACCCGCCAAAGGCAGCAGAAACGGGAAACATTCAATGTGTTGTGAACATGAGGTGAAGACTGACTAGTGCTCCCTTGGTATTTTCAATTGGCGCCAGGCAGCACGAAACAGAAACGACTGGCGCGCTTTATTGGACTCGGGCAAAATTGCCTAGGCTGTTGCACGCTAATTAAGAAGAAGATAAGCTCCTTCTAATACCAGCAAATGCTTACCAAGATCTCGGCATATATTTTCTAAGAAATTGTGTATATTTATTCTCACGTTTATCAATAGACATACTTACTTAGGTACATATTTATTTACACACATGCAAATTAACCTTGCGAGACATATCATAAATAGGGATGGCAAAAAAAATGAAATAACCAATTAACCGCTTTTTAGGTTAATCGAAAGCGTTCGATTATTAATCGCGAATAATTGTGGGGAACTAACCGATTAGAAAAGTTTTTCGATTACAATTATTCCTTAAAAAATATATATATATAATAAACGAAAAAAATCGTCATTTATTAGGAAAAATCGTCAAAATGACGATAAAATCGTCTATTCGGGAACTGGAGAGAACATTTATTGCAGTTTTTGGATATACTCACAAAACCGTAGGTAACCGAATTCGGACTCGGCTGAAAAGGCGGAAATTCTCAACTTCGATTATTTCCTTTCAATTATTTTCGACTTGAGAGGAAAAAGGTTAATTGAAAAAATAATCAGAAGGAAAAACCCGATACATTTTAACCGTTAACCGAAAGAAATTAACCGATTATAATCGTTTTTCCGGTTATTGCTGCCATCCCTAATCATAAATATACACCATTTCTTGACGCCTTTTCCTGCGCCAGACAAGAACTTCCTGTGCCATTTTCAATATTATGAGTCTTGAACGCCCAAGCGCGTAATAAACCAAAGCTTGACAAAAACAAATACCTATGTATACCATCTTATTTATGTAGACACTACCTGCGTGACCTAATACAAAAATTAAAACTTCCGTCATACCTACTTGCGCCAGAGAAGAGCGGAAGGAACGGTGAGAAAAAGAGAAAAAAGCGATAGCGAAAAACATATGCTGCATATTTGTGTGTATGGAAGTGTTACTTCCGGAAAGTTGCGCAAACCCAAGGAAGTTCTCAGAAACAAGCGCCAAAAACAACAACTAACACTAGCAAACGATCAACACAGAGACGTTAGTGTAGAAATCTTCCAAAGTTCGCATCAAACAAGTTAGCAGTCGAACTCAAGAAAAGACGCGAAGCAATCGGCGACTGAGCAAACGTAGCTGAGAGCAAACGTAATTTTATAAGGGAGCAAAATGCATGTTGGTGGTTGGTTGGTAATTTAGCATAGCTTGCAAACGTACAGGTAAGCTGTCAGCCTGGTAAACCTGGTGCGAGAGGCAGAGTGTGCATACAACTTCCACCACCATTTTTTCCATTAGCAGTTTGTTGTTTGTATCGCTGCTGCTGCTGCTGCTGCTGCTGCTGCTGCGCCGCTCATACCTACCTTTTTTGAACATACCTGGCCGTTGGCTATAACAAACGGCTGTGAGACGCTGAGATCCAGGTGAAGAGAGTTGTAGGAATTGGTAAGTTGGCTAGATACGAGTATGTATGTTAATGTATGGAAGTGTGTTTTGGTTGAAGTGCTTGGTGGTTGGTGGTGCAAACTGACGCTTCTCGCGCCCATATGTGCGTGGTTTTGGCTAGCACAATTTTCAACGCGACGACTTCAGTGTGTCACATAGTGTTGATGTAGCAAGGTCAATAGGTACGTGATCGTGTGCGAGCGAGAGTACGATTTTTACGATTTTCTTGCGCGTTTTGCCTTATCTTGTCTTCTGTATGTTCGAAGTTTTTCGAGCTGAGAAGCTTAACTTATTTTGTGCGATCTCTAAACTCGACGTATCTAGTAGTAGAAGCGTCGTCGTCACATTGTTGTATTGAGACGTGACTCGGCAAGTGTGCGCGCACGAAGAGTAACAACAAACGATTTGCCGTCGCGCGAATTTACGAGAAAATTACATACGATCATAAACACGATACGAGACGACGATTTTGATTGTCTGTTGAAGATTGAAGTACCCCTACCTAGTGCGCGTTGAAAAAGTGTATGAAGAAGAAGCTAAGCAAAGGTAGAAGAAGAACGAAAAGAAGTTCAAGCACGAAGCCAAAATCAGCACACACACAGTGTTTACGCGCGTGGTGGACACACAAGTTGTTCGAGGTATCGCCATCCTCTTGGAAAAATTAAAGATTTTATCTTTATATATGCGCTACGACACATTTGTTGTTAAAAGTGCGGTCAAAAACGCGTGTACAAAAAAAAAAAGATTTGATGAACAAACTTATGAAAAAAAAGCACATGAAATTAAATTAAAAAAAAAAATTAAATTCAAATTATTAAGAATTTAAGCATAACAAGGCTTGAAAAAAATTGGAGCGTAAAAACGCGCAATTCTTTCTACATCACATATTATTTAATGACAAGCAGTTGCGCGCCTGTTTTGTGTTTATTTAGATATTTTTATTATCTAAATATGTATGCGCTTACATTGTTTCCAATTAAGTACCTACGAGACGTGATCAAGCAAAATTCTGTGTTCAGTTAATCTGACTGCGCAGTTTCTGTACAAAAAAAGTGAAATAAAATTTAAAAAAACAGCGCAATTAAAAAAAAAAAAAAACGCGAAAAGCAAGCGTGAGTTCTTGTGCTGTGCTTGTGTTTAAGCGTTGAAGAAAAGTTGAAAATAGTAAATTAATAAAAAAAAAAAAATCAGTAGAGATTAAATAAGGAAACAAGCATAAGTACTTAAGTGTAATTTGAAGTTCAAAATAGTAAACAATAAATACTTGAGATAAATTCTTGAAGCGATTGAAATTTTGTGTTTGAAATTTTCATTGTACATATTTCGCGCGAATAAAGTGTATATTTTTTATGGATTTATATACATAAAAAAACAGCGATATTTATCAACGCTTTTACTGCTTAAAATAGTGTTTAAAAAAAAAAAATTATTACAGGTTGGTTGGTTTGCTGATTTAGCTATCAGAAATGAATGAAGTGCAGCGTTTGAGTCTTAAAAGGGGCTGTTTTAAGGCAACGGTATAAATGAAGCGAATCAATACACACATAGCATTTTTCTAAATATGTTTTTTTTTTATACTTTGAAATTCTATTTATGTATTTGCTAAGTAAAATCTTTGTTCCATTAAATTTAAGCAACAAATTAAATGCGTTGATTAATTTGCATGTGAGTAACTAATGACGTGTTCTTTTCGGAGAAAAAGTGTTGCCTTTCTACATTCCAATTATCGAATCCAGACCTTATCGTAACCTGACCTTTTCCTATAAAATGGCTGAATTTGTAGATAATGGTGCCCTATTACTCAGTTAGAGGCCAATATTCGATCAAATTATCAGACAAACTTACAGCATTGACTAAGAAAATCAAAGAGGGTAACATTGTTTCGACAAAAGAAAACGGCATAAGTATCTACATATGCGCTCATAATATGATTACCGCTGCAGTAAATTTAGCTCACTGCAGAATGAACGTTGATGATACTTTGTTGAATATGCATCACTGTCGCCAACACTGAGTACAATATTGTTTTTTTTTTTTAATTTTTTTTTCTGAGGAAGGCAAATCATTTTTTAATCAAAAATTCAGCAGTCTTTATATGCAAGTATGCACTGATACCTCCCCAGTATTAGGGGAATTTCAACAGTGATTTATAAAGGTTTCACTGGGGATTTTTACGGCGTGGACCTCGTCTGTCTGTCTAGAACTATTGTTAAACGTCAGAGTAAACGTAATTTCTCAACACATATTGAGTAAATATATGCCGAGATCTACCAATTGGAAAGAGCCAACACCTTCTTAAAAACAGCATAGCCTTCATTACTTTGGAAAGATCAAGCTTGATTGCTTTGTAACGTTTTAAGTAACATTAGTTTATATGAAGAATAAGCGACTGGAGCGCGATCGTGGCATTGATATAGATTTATCATATACTTAGTAGTGCAATCCCACAATAAATTTATGGCAAGTCTTTCGTATTTTGTATTTCAAGGAAGTGCCGCAAAAATTGAGAAACTAGATTTTATGCAAACAGACGAACCGAGTTAAATATACAGTCAAACGGATTTGAGTGAATCGAATTAGCTTATGGTGCTATCACTTATCTTCTGCATTTACAAACGCCGTTTGGAGCAAATTTAAAATACGTACCATTTTTTCTTGCAGAAAGATGTGAACATAAAATTTTTAAAGTCGAATTTCCAAGTCAAAATTAACAAATATATTTCTTTTATACGTTTTCGCATTGATTGGTCCACTTTCAAACAGAGTTATGTGAAATTTTTTCGATTTTGAGTTTTTAATGTATTGTGTACCAGTAATTAAAGATGTATAATGTTGTATTGCGGAAAAGCAAGCAACCAAAAGTGTATAATGTCCGTTAAGAATTTATTACAAAGCTCTTCCGTATGCTAAAAAAATAACATTAAATACGAATACACTTTCCAAAGTCTCTAGCTGGAAAAAGTTACTCATACGCCTAGGCACACATTGCATATTTCATGGCGTGATTTTTGATTATTATTTCCTGTGGTCTTTTGGGTTATTTGAACAAATATTTTCTACCCGGGGGGCTGGTCTCAATTAAAATTTTTAGGCGAATAATTTTCTAGAACACTTCAATCCTCTATCTGCATTTTTGATTGATATTATCTTCATGTGTTTCCAAAATGAGTTAAAAACACCCATTTCGTGGGGGGAGGGGTTAGAGGGTTAAAATTTACCGCAAAGAAATTGCTTATACAATTCTGTAAAAGAAGTCCATGCTGAAAAACTTCATTTGAAGTCATTTTTTATAAGATATCCTCGATAGAGTAATTGCACCTGCAGCTTAAATAATAAAACTTTAACCCCCCCGCCCCCCCCTAAAAAAAAATCAGACCCTCTGGACTAGTACTCTGTAAGGCAAAGTTGGTCTGGAAAACATTCTCTTTCATAATTACTAGCGTTTGCTCGCGTTGAGAAAACATTGCTGGCCTGTGCTATTATGCGTTTCAGTTCCACAATACTGTTTACATAGCTAGTTTTAAAACAGTATTCTATGTGAAATATTTAACATTGAATTTGCAGAGATCTGTCATATTGCTGTTTAACGTTTTTTATGTCGTGCTAAGGTAGCTAATAAGAAAAAAATATTCAAATAAAATAGAGCTTGAAGCGTAGTGGCTTTTACTAATTTGTGTCTTAATATGAAAAATTCACATAGCCTTGTTTGAAAGTGGACTACACAATTTTTCTTCAAGCATAATTTGATTTTTTCGTTTATTTTTTTTTTTTTTTTTTTTTTTTGTGAAAAATACATTTTAGGTATTTTTAACAATTAATAATACGTAATATCCAATTCGTATTTGTACATGTTTTTTATTTCATTTGTTCTGGTAAATTGCAAAAAATGCTTTGCCTCCTTTGGCTGCCTAACACATTTCCATTGGCGTGACATAATTGCACTCAATATCGTTTTTCAATTAATTTAAATAGCAAAAAAAAAACACTTGATATTATTTGCAAGATTTTTCAACAATTAATTGCTTTTAAAAAAACGTTATTGATTACATTTTTTCGCCGCACAATGTCAAAGGTTAAAGCTGTCGACTTTACTACTGCTTGAGCCAATAACGTGAGAAAAAAAAAACGGTGCAAAGTCTACATTTAGCACACAGAAATAAATAAAAAGCAAAAACACATGCAAAAAAAAGCATAAAAAGCAACAATAACAACAACAAGAATAAAACAAGGGTGTACAACAAGCGAACAAGACATGCAAAGCGCTTTGTGTATAAGCGAGTAACACTTGCGTGCCACGACAAGCAAAGAAGTCAGGTGTCAATGTGGCAATTAGCCAAAAACGGCACAGAAACTAAGAAACTATTAAAATACCAATTAAAATCAAATAGAAAAGTAACAAAAAACGGCGCAAAAAATAGATAAAATAGATAGATAGAAAAAAATCTTTAAAAAATTGCATGAACATGCAAAAAAGGCCAATAATTAAAACGCGCGGCGACACACAACAAACCCCCAGCCAATAAATCAATATTTCAACAAGGAATTTAAGCTAAAGCAAAAAATTTAATCAAGAGACATAAATTTGTGAAAAATTTTGAATAAATGTAGATAAGTAATTAATAAAAAAATTGAAATAAATAAAAAAAAAGCAGCAAAAATTTAAAATCAATAAAAAAGCAGCAAAAAATAAAAAAAAAAGTAAAATAAAATAAAATAAAAAAAATAAAAAAAATCAAAAATAAAATAAAACCAAAAAAAAAGTAAATAAACTATAAATAAAATCAAAAAAATAAAAATAATAAATAAAAAACAAAATAAATAAAAGAATTTTGAAACTCAAAAAATAGCAAAAAAACTAAATTAATCGAATAAGTAAAAAAATAAAAATAAAAAATAAAATAAATAAAAAAATTAAAATTCAAAAAAAAAAACCAAAAAATTAAATTAATCGAAAAAGTAAAAACCCTTATTAAAGCTAAAGGAAAAAAAAACAAAGAAAAATACAAGCAGCCAATCACAATGTAGCGTTTACTTACGAACAACACACATTAGGGCTAAACAACAACAACAAAAATTACACAAACCCAACTTCTTGCATGTAATTTTTGGCATGTCTGTACTGTAGGTATTTATTGCTACTGTATGCAGACAAAGTGTCTTACTGTATACCATTTTACTTGCGGCGTGTTTTTTCTGTCAATTCGCGGCCACTTGTTGCTGTTATTGTTGCTGTCATGTGACTTATTCAGCAGCACACACATAACGCTAACAAAGTTAAATGCTTTTCGGCAAGCAAAACTAGCAATAACAACAACAAAAACAAATAAACACTGACTGCATGCGGGTGTTGCAACAACTATAAAATAAACAACAATAACAACTGAATATGCACAATGCCAATCACACGCGGCAAAAGTTTCAGCGTCAAAAAACGTGTTCGGCGCTTAATTTTTTATTTTTGTTGTTGTTGTTATTTTTGTTTTCACTTGTATTTACTTATAAATATTGTTGTTGCTATTGTTGTTTTTACTTGTATTTACTTATAACTGTTGTTATTATTATTGTTGTTTTTACTTGTATTTACTTATAGTTGTTATTATTGTTATTGTTGTTTTTACTTATATTTACTTATAACTGCGACAGCGCTCGCTGTTGTATTGGCGCGGGTGTAACGAGTTCGTGGCTTAAGTCTTTCGAGTCATCATCACAATTAAACGCAATACACACGGCAGCTTTTTTTAAGCGTTGCTGGTTATTGTTGGGTTTATTAACTTTTGTTGTTCTTTGTTTGTTTGTCGCCTTTGTTGCCGTTATTGATTTGGCAGTTGTACTTACATGCATACATACATATAATTATGCATCATTTAGTGCCACTTAATGTCGTGATTTTGGGTTAAAGGCAGTATTTAGTAACAATAAACGAAATGTCAAATATGCAAAGCAATATGCCACATGTGATTTTTTGTCTGTAATTTTCGAATTTTGGCTTTTGGCGTTTAGCAAAAAAATGTTTACTTATTTTTAATCAAGGCTTATCCAATACAGGTTAAGTTACTTGCGTTTGCTTTATCTTGTTTCTTCTTTAAAAATGTCAATGTGAAAGAGGAGAGAAATGAATTTCAATGTAAAATTTTTCCCAATTCGTTTTGTCTGACATTCACACTTTTTAGTATACATACACAATTCCAATCAGCTTATCTACTACGATATCCTTCTTTAGATAATTCTTGTTTTTAATTGTAATAAATTTTCGGCTTTACTTAATTTTTATTGGCATTTGCGCATTTAAAACTCTCATTTAAAACTTAATGATTTGCCAACACACAGAAGTGCCACTTTGCCAGTTTCAATGCCAAACAATACATTGATGACAATTTTTAGCATTTGAATGCGGCTTAATGCGTTTGATATTGTGATTTTAGTACTTCTTTAAATTTTATTATTAAGTTCTTAGGCAATTAACAGTTCACTAAATATATACCTACGCTGCATGGCATGGCTATTTAAAATTTGTGTTTAAAAGTGCTATTAAACACAAATTAGCTTTTAGTATAACCCTTTATGTTTTTTTCTTTTGAGTTAAGCCAAAGTTTTTGTGGTTTTGTAGCGTTTAGGAACCAAAAGTTTATTGTTTTGAATTCAATGAATTTGTTGCAGTGTTTGAGTTTTGAAGAAAACTGCGCACCGCTTCGCAAACCTTGCAGTTTCGTTTAAGCAAAAATGTTATGAAAGCAAAGAAGCAAAAAAAAAAAAAATATAGAAACATAAAGCAAAAAATTAACATGTTTACAGATTTTATCTGCTACACGTGCCTAAAAAGCACTTTTAAAAACAAATCCATAAAAGCTTAATCAGAAACTAAAACACAGAATAAAATAAAATAAAAATCAAAAAGTTCGTTTTATAATAAAGTAAGGTTTCAATGAAGAGTAAATTATAATAATAATAATAATACAATGGCGCTATTATAACTCTGACGAGTTTTATGGCCGAGCTTCTCTCCCAATTCGAGGTGTGCTCCTTTTTGTTTTTCCTACTAATTGGGTGGACCTACAGTTTTATGCCGACTCCGAACGGCGCATGCATTTTTTGTGAGAAGCTTTTTCATGGCACAAATACTCTCGGAGGGTATGCCGCCTACTGCCGAGAGGTGACCGCTGCTCTTAAAAAACCCAATAATTGGATTTTTACTAATTAGAAAAATTGTTTTGGTGTTTTTCTCGGACCGTGGTTTGAACCCGAGACCTCAGGCATAGCAGGCGAGCACTCTACCCACTGCACCACAGCGGCCGTAAATTAATGAAATAAAAAAAACGGATTGTGAGTTGAAACAAATGTTAGAGACAATAAAACAGAGGCTCTTACATATGTATGCGCATATTTAAATGCTTAATTAAATACATGCCGCATAGAGAATAAATGATTAAGTAATGCGTTAGGCATATTTTATATTAAATACTCAAAACACAAGCAAATAGCGCATAGCCCAAATGCCAAGCAGAAAGAAAAACAAAACAAATAACACTTATCTAATGTTCGAAGAACTGACTTTAGCAGCTTCTAAGAATAAAAAAAAACTTATTTACCCTTTACATAAAAAAAAAAAAATACATTTACAAAAAAAAACTAACGATTTACAAGATTTACAAAAAAAAATCATTTACATACATCAAAAAAAATCTTGAAAAAAAAATTACAACTAAAAGGCAATAAAAAAAAACAGTTTCACTTTTCAATACACTACTAAATCTCTGTATCATCCAAAACTTGATATGTAGGAGATTAGCAACGCATATTTTTATAGTTATTCGCTTTGTAGTTGTAGCACTCAAGCGCACGAGTGAGCATCCAACTAACGTCATTTAGTTTGTTATCAGTTTTTTATACCTTTCATGAATATGAAATGATATTACAAATTTCAGCCAAAACGAGATAGTTTTAATTATCAAGAGGAGGTGTACCGATATGATCAGTCACGAGCTAAGTCACTATTAGGGAAATTTTTCGAACTAATAAAATTCGACGCTATGAATTTAAAGTTAATTGTGATCATTTTTGCTTGAAAAAAATGTGTTTTAAAAAAATTCCCGAAAGGGAAATTTTTGAGACTAAGAAAACTCTATGCTATAACCATCTTAAATGTGATAATTCCAATTTTTACTTGAAAATAATGCGTATCACAAAAATGTCCCTAAAGGGAAATTTATAAAACTAATATTCCATGAAGAGAAATTTTCCAAAAAATAAAATGGAAGTTTTTACCATCCTAAAGTTAATTAAATTATAATTGAAAATAATGTGTATTAACAAAAAATGCCCAGAAGGGAAATTATAAAAAATTGCATTATACTTGTGAGAAATTTTCGTCACATCTTTATTAACAACAAAAACTGTTTAGAACTCAGTTTCGAAACATTTTCTACAAGTAACACTCAATTGGGACCAAAAATAAAAACTAGAAGGGAAATTTTTAAAACAAATAAAAATCGAAGTTGTGACCAACTTTTATATGACTTTTAACATTTTTACTTGCAAAAGGGGAAATTTTTCAAGTTAATAATTCCTTAAGGGAAATTTTTTAAACTAAATAAAATGCAAGTGCTTATCAATCTAAGATTGAGGATTGGCCGTTCTAATTCAAAATAATGTGTATTGCAAAAAAAAATCCCAGAAAGGAAATTTTCTAAACTAATAAAAATCGTAGCTATGATCAATCTAAGCATGCTTCTTAAAATTTTTGCTTGAAAATAATGTGTAGGTACTACAAAAATTCCCAAAATGTGAGATTTTTTGAATTGATTATTAAAATTTTCACTTGAAAATAATGCCTTTTACAAAAGGAAATGTAACTTTTTTAAACTAATAAACTAATAAAGGAAGCTCTTACCATCGTGATGGTGATTTCTAACCCTTTTAAATAAAAATAATGTTTATTACACGAAATTCCTTTAAGGGAAATTTTTCAAACTAATAAAAATCGTAGTTATGATCAATCTAAGCATGCTTCTTAAAATTTTTGCTTGAAAATAATGCGTTTAACAAAAATTCCCGAAAAGGGAAATTTTTTAAACTAATATCCTTTTAAGGGAAATTTTTTAAATTAAATAAAATGGAAGCTCTTACCATCCTAAAGTTTATTTTTTAAACGTTTTAATTGAAAATAATGTGTATTCCCGAAATCACGAAAGGAAAATTTTAAAAAATGTTCAGATAAATATATGCATACATACGAATATTTTGGAGTCTCATTTGTGCAGTTTAACAGCTATAGACTTGCAACTTGTTTCCTATCAGACTTTGTAAAAGATGTATACATACATGAATGGTATGAAGTCGAGGACAGTCGCTGTCTTACTTGGTTTTATATTATCTTTTCTTAACATTTACTGTTATAGCTGCTGCTGCCGCTGCTTGTAGTTATACAGTCTTCCTTATATAGCTACTTATATTTAAATTTTTGTTTAGCATAAATTCGTAGCAACAAAAAAATAGCTCAGACAACGTCAACACTTCAAAAATTGTTGGAAGTGTTTTTTCTTTGGCTATTTTGTTGTTGCGATGCTTTGATTTGCCATTAATAATGCAGAGATATGCTAAATATGTTAGACGCGCTTAAGTTTTTTTTTATGTATTTTTTGCTATTGTATCATGCTGCTTTGTAGCGCTTACGCATTAGCTAAGCTTTAGTATATGCGTATGAAAGCGTGTAGACGTGCTGCGGCATCTTCTCTTTTTCTTGTTTTTTTGTGCCTTCAAGGTTGCTTGTGACATTATTTTGGTAAACGCAACGCTATTATGTTTTTTTTTCGTTTTTTATTTTTTTTTTTGTTTTGTATGCCTACGCATTAATTTTGATTTGCATTTTTGTTTCTTCGCTTTCTTAAACATGACTTTGCTGTTTCCTTTTACAAATCTACCACCTGTTTTGCTTGACTTTTTTGGCTTTGACTTTAGCTTCAATTCAATGCATAAAAAAGCAACTTATTTTTTCACAAATAAATTATAATTAGCGCAGCGCTAGAGTAATGAAGAAATAAAAGCAAAAATGTATTTCCAAAAACCAAAAAACATGCTAATAAATTAGCAGAGAACATTCAATTATAAAAAACCATAAATTCCAGAGTATTATTTTTGGCAAAGCAGTCAAGTGCATTATGCCAAAAGCGTTTGATAATTTGAAGAAAAAAAGCAACAACAAAAAAATCTAAAATATCTACACGCTCGCCAAAAAGTGCAAGTTATAAAATAATTAAGCAGCTTCATTTGCATGGTGATATAATGAAAAGCAAAATAGCAAATCTATATAGAATTATGCAAATACAAATCACAAAATTTATGTTAAAACAAGCCGGATGCAGCCAAAAAAAATTTTATTGATTTTAGTTAATTTTTTAAGTGCAAGTTTTAAATATTCTTTTACATCATCGTAGTCTTAATTTAAATGGTATCCAATTTACAGCATTCACTTTTGATTTATTAAAAAATTATGCCAATAAGAAAAAAGAAGCAAGCGTACTTTAGACCATTTTAATTTGCAATTTACGCATTTACCTAATTTCCATAAACTCTTAACTAAATACAAAAATTACCATTTACGTACGCCAGTAAATTACATCAAATGCCAATACTTACATATTATCTTCTGCTAATCCATATACTTAGTGTATGTAGGTTTGAGCAAAGTTCATTACTAAAATTATACCATTTTTATATACTTACATATTTGGGGTATATCTGAGCTATTTATGTATTCCGATAGTTAGATGAGTTATTATTAACAAATTTCTAAGCGGTTTTGGGTATGAAATAAAATGCGTAGTTTGTTTTACATATTAAAAGTCAGTTATAATATGAAATTTTAATGCCAAGACTAATTTTGGGATTAAATATAAACTATTATATATTTACTTTTACGGTATTTTTTCTGATGAAGGATCTTCTGAAATTTCTCGGAGCAGAATACCCGATAGACGTTCCGATCTGCAATAGGCTTTCTCGCTTTATATGAACCAAAAATAAAACACACCCCCTCCGAAAGGATTATTTTGAAATTGAGGAAAAAATAGTATTTTTAATGTGGCTATAGGGTTGAAATGTTCTAGAAAATTATTCGCCATAAAATTTCAATAGAGACTCCTACTCAGAAAAATCTTTGTAAAATGAACCTAAAATACCCTCCTTTCATGCTAAAGAGATTGGTGTATCAAACTTAGAGATCGGACCATAAATATCGAAGTTATGAAAAAAGAAATGTATTTTAGTGACATCTAGCGGCGTCAAAAAAAATTTTAAATTTTTACCGAAAATATTATCCATATGAGGGGATCTACATCTAGCTTTTTTGTTGCATTACGGTTTAATGTACAAATCGTACGATCTGAAACTAACTAAATGGCTGCTATCATCGCTGAGAATGGATGAGTGTAGACTGATTATCGGGGTCCGCACAGAACACTCTCTTTGGGTGATATTCTTCTAAAATGGGACTGGTTGTGTGATAGATAGGGGATGTGAATTACATAAAGGGACGATAGGGCATATTCTCTGCTTGTGTTCCACGTATCATAAGCTACGGCATTGACTACTAAGGTCTGATATTGAATTAGTAGCTAAATTAGAGGTAAAGAAACTCTTGATATTGGGCAAAGTGACGTGATTGTTTTTCAGATTCAATGCATTTAATTTAAGGGTGTTCATATTAGAGAATTTATATGGTAAGACTACGGTCTTGCATAGTCAATGTGACCATTACTGGCCAGCCAGTCTAACCTAACCTATAATAAAAAAGAAAAACAAAATTGCTCCACAAAGCCAAGTCAGCTTCCTAAAGCACTGGGAAAGTGCAAAGACATCTTCAGCTGTCATTTAAATGTTTAAAATCGAAAAATGATAATGAAAAACTACGTGTCACTATTTGACTTTTAGATTAAGTACTTCGTTTAAAAGCCTGCAATCGACCTTCAAACAGAGCAGAAAAAGAGCCTCGCTTCCGGCTACACTAAAAAATTAAGCAATATTCTAAATTGGTTTAGCTTACAAGCAAAAACAAATATTTTTTTTTTGGTTCTTATTTAATACGAAAATAGATACCATCATTTATTATGGAGATAAATCATATTCACATATTTTAACATTTACATATGTATGTATGTATGTATTTACATATACGCATAAATTCTACGTTTCTCAACGTCATTTAAATTTTTTATAGAATTGTGTTACTAAGTCAAATTACTAACAAGTTTTTCTAAATGATGCTGCTAAGCCTTTAGTGTATAAGCAATACTAAAAAATCTTGCGCGCTCATTTTTTACAATTAATTATTCTGTTTTATATTTGTAAAAAACAAATACTAAAAAAAAAAAATTCCAAAATTGTGAATATTTAATGAGTTAAATGAACATAAAAAATTAACGATAACAAAAAATAACAAATAACAAAAATTAAATATTTGATGCTTATTCGAGAAAGAAGTGCTCACAAAAATCAGCTACATAAAAATAATGAAAAATAAAACATTTAAAAATGCGAAATTCAGACAAATAAGTCAATATAAAAGAACAAAAAAAGCAAAAACATGCCAGAGAGATAATAAGTAATCAAAGCAGCAAGTTATCAATTTACTGAATTTAAAACAAAAAAATTGCTCTATCCGCACTTCCTGAAACTTCCTGCACTGATTTATTGATTTGCATTGAAAATGACAGAAAAATTAAATGACACATGACAAGTGACAAGTGAAACATGGCGTCGAGCCGAAATATTTATGAGACTTTGATTTTATTTAATTTTGTTTCCTTTTTTTTTTTTTAAATTATAACACCACAGACAGCGAGTGTAGTGCGTGCGTGCACGAATTGGCGACAGGCGAACGCACTAAAATGACAATGACAAGAAAAAATATCCGATAATTTTAATTACTTTTTGCAAATATGGAATATTTTTTCGGTTTATCTAAATGCATTATTACACATACATATGTAAATGAATAAATAAATTTTCCACCTTTCATACATATGTACATACATACATGCATACATCTACTAAATGTAATAAGTAGCAATATGACAGCTACACAGATAGTCACTCACTCACGCAGTCGTAAGTCACGCAGCGCCCAAAAAGACAGGTAGCCGTAGACGGTGAGAGATAGTCAAATGCACGCGCTGTTTAATGAGCTTGAAGTCTCAGGGACATACATACATACAGATGGACAGACAAACATACATAAAAACATATTTAATAGCGCATGAGCAACTCTGTAATATGAAAATATTTCTGTTTTTTTTGTTTGCCTTTCTTTTTGCGCACAAATATTTCAGCTCAGCTGATAGGCAATTTCATTTCATTTTCTCTCTTTTTAATTTCTTAATTAATCTGGAGAAAAAAGGCAATTAACGCCTAATTAGGCGCTGACGCATTATTGGTTGATTGGCTTGAACACATGTTTGTATGTATCAAAGTGATAGGCGTAATGGCTTGACAAGGAAGACAGCAATTGCAACAACAACAATTTAAACATGAATAAGAGAACAACAGTAGTTGCGTTGTGCTCTAAGTGGCGCGTTACTGCAGGGGAAAAGGTATTTGATTAATGACAAAAATTAAAAAAAAAAAATCAACAAAAAAGTCAATATAAAACAAGTGAGACCGGACTGTCGTCGGCCTTGCCGAAGACTTTATAACTCTCATTATTTTAAATAAAAATGTACAAAAATCAACTAAAGATAATAACTTGTATTTTACTGAGCTTAAAATTATTTCCTTAAAAATTTTTTTTTTAAATTTCCCTTTTGGGATTTTTTTGTAATACACATTATTTTCAATTAAAATGGTCAAGAATGAATGAACGATGGTAAGAGCTGACATTAGGTTTAGTAAAAAAAATTTCCCTTGAAGGTATGTATATTACTTTTAAAAATTTCCCTTTTGGGAATTTTTGTAATACGCATTATTTTCAAGTAAAAATATTAAGTATCATCTTTAAGTTGGCCATAGCTTCGACTTTTATTAGTTTAAAAAATTAATTATTGTTATAAACATTATAATAAAGTAAAAATGTCAGTAATCAGATTTAACATGGTTGTAGTTATTAGTTAAAAAAAATCATTTTAGAAATTTCCCTTCTGGGATTTTTCTGTGATTTAATTTAGTTCGAAAAATTTCCATTAAACGTATGTTTTATATGGCCGTTTTTTCTAATGATTATTTTATGTGAATTTTATATGAGCTATTGGCCATTTTTTAATTAAGGAAAATTTCCCTTAAAGTTATATTACTTTAAAAAATTTCCCTTTTGGCAATGTTTGCTATAAATATTATTTTCAAGTAAAAATATCAAGAATCAACTATAAATTGGTTATAGATTCGATTTTTATTAGTTAAAAAATTTCCCTTCTGATAGTTCTTTTACACAATTATAATGTTAAAAAATTAACTTACAAACTTGCATTTTATTTAGGTTACAAATTTCCTTTAAAGGGATATTTTTGAAAATTTCCCTTTTAGGAATTTTTGTAATATGCATTATTTTCAAGTAAAAATGTTAAGTGTCATCATTAAATTAGTCATAGCTTCGATCTTTAATACTTTTAAAAATTTCCCTTTTGGGATATTTTTTGTATTACGCATTTTTTTCAATAAAAAATTGTTTAAAAGGAAGTAAAATATGAAAAGCACTTGAATTTTATTTAGTTAAAATATTGTCCTTCAAACGTGTATAAGTTTAAAAAATTTCCGTTCTGGGAATTATTTTAATATATGTACATTATTTTCAAGCAAGAATATTCAGAATCAACTTTAAACTGCTCATAGCTTCTTTGTTTGTTCATTTTAGAAAATTCCCTTTTGGGAATTTTTGTAATATGCATTATTTTCAACTAAAAATGTCAATTATAATTACACAGGCCGACAAGAAATTTGACCATAAACCAGACCATACTTTCCTAAAGGTTTTCGATGCGCTGAGTTCAAATCTGGACGCAGAATTGCTCTATCACGTCAGGATTTTGAGATATCCTAACCTAAATGTGCAAAAAACACCGTTTTTGCCCATTTTTGAGGTTATATATAAACGACAAATAATTTTTTAAAAAAAGTTCACACATAGCATCTTAAAGAAGAAGTCTTTATCTTACGAATGGCGTTGAGTTTGCTCAAATATGTTTTTTTTCGCTAAGATAGAGCAATTTAAAGTTTATATGAATTAACGTAGGTATGATGCAGTAGAACACATACCTCTTACGATAAGTCTGCAAATTTCAATTGCTCCATCTTAGCGGAAAAAAATATATTTAAGCAAACTCAACGCCATTCGTAAGAGAAAGACTTCTTCTTTAAGATGCTATGTGTGCTTTTTTTAAAAAAAAAAAATAATTTGTCGTTTATATATAACCTCAAAAATGGGCAAAAACGGTGTTTTTTGCACATTAAGGTTAGGATATCTCAAAATCCTGACGTGATAGAGCAATTCTGTGTCCAGATTTGAATTCAGCGCATCGAAAACCTTTAGGAAAGTATGGTCTGGTTTGTGGTCAAAAAAATCGGTCTCATTTTGTCGGCCTGTGTTATAGTCGATTCCGTAAAACGAATCTCATCGAATTCTGCCACTGTTACAAAATTTCAGACAGACTATTCAAAAACCAGAAAAATGACTAGTCTGCTTCCAAGCAGACAAAGAGCTGGTCATCTCTTCATTGACTCAGCTGATGATTCGGATCATATTGGAATACATACATACACATACTTTGGTGGGTGTGTCACACTTCCTTCTGGTACTTAAAAGAATCTTGTTTGGCACCATTTTATATTATTTTTTTTTTCTGAATTAAAAATATATGCCAAGTGTATTAGACCATTTGAGAAACATACAGGCTTCGCACGACAAACCGCAAAAAATTATTTAGCTTCTAAAACAAATAACTAATTTGTTTGCCTAATTTAATTAAACTTCCATTTGTAAGCAACACGATGATTTGACCTTTATTGCCACTTAATTATTTAAATTTGTTTACCTATATTTTTTATCTTTTTATAAACAGCCTCCTTTGAAATTTTTGCATATTTTTGTATGCATTACGTGTGCTAATAAGCTTATAGAAAAAAACATTTATTCTTAAACTTTATTCAAAATATATGAGTCAGCATTAAATTGAATATTTAATAAGCAACTTAAACTAAAATATAAGCTTAAACTATTTGTATTTATTTATTTATATATAAGCATATGTATATTTAAATTGAAAACACATTAACAACACCCACAGCCATCATAAAAATCTGCCAAAATATCAAAAAAAAAATAATAAGAAATAAACAATCAAAAAATGTGAAAAACGCAGGTACATACTTATCTACATACCTACATATGAAACTACCAAAAGCCAGCAACAAATCTGCGTTCTCATGCAAAAGACTTAAGCGAGCAACTTCTTGCGATGCGGGTATTACTTCAGCGCCCACATTTCGCGCTGCGATAAGCAACACAGAACACAGAATTCTTAGCACAGCATTATTTTACATGCTGCTACATGATGCATGTTGTTCTTGTTGTTGTTTTTTTTCTACTTCTTAGCAACTTCATTTGAAAGCGAAATTCATTAAGCCGAATAAAAAGTGAATTCATTAAAAAAAAAATGAATAAAAAACCGAAAATTTATGTTAAAATAAAAAGTTAATGCCGCGCTGGTGATATGAAAATTAACGATAATCGTAGAGTAGGCAATAAAATATATATTTATGCATATAATAAATACATATATACAGACACTTATATTTGCATATATTTGTTAATTGCTTTTGTGTTGGCGTTTATTATTTTTTGGACATTTTTTCGCTTACTTTTTTGGTTTGAACAAATGCATTTTGGCGTGTAAAATAAAACAAAAATTGCAAAAAAATATATGGTAAAACTTTGGGGGTAAACCGCTCAATAAATATCACAGTATAAAATGACAGCATTTAGAATGCATATAAAACATTTTATAAAAAAAAAAATATATACTGATTAGCTTAAATTGCGACTTTGCGGCGGTTTGTCATCAGCACAGATTTGGGATTTTTGTCACTGAAACTGAATCATCCTCTTTTGGAATATTTTTGTTCTTTAATTGCCTAAAGTTTCGTTTTCTTTTCTTTTTTGATTCTCTTGCAATCATTTATATGTGTCAATTGAGCACCGCTGACGCATTTGGTATAGAGCAAGCGCACAATATTTATTATTAAATATTAATATTAATTATGCTTTAATGTCATTGAGTTGTATATTATTTATTTATTGTTCAATTTTAGTATTTTTCTTTCTTGTTTTATCTTATCTTAATTTATAAATTTAATTTCATTATATGTATGAGTATCTTAGTGTCTGTGACTGCTTTAATTTAGTTCCTTTCCAACTTTGCAATTTGTCTTTAATTAAAATACTTTTATCCACTTTTTTAATAATTTTATAACTCAACTAAATTAATTTTTTTAATAATTTTATAACTCAACTAAAGTAATTTTTTAAATAATTTTATATCTCTACTAAAGTAAACTCTACTTTATTGCCATTTTCTTGCTTCTATGAAATAAAATGTAAAACTCTAGTTATTCCCAATAATTTCTGTTGCCTATCGCAGCCAATATACACGCTAAATGCGTTCGCCGTCATCGCTTTGCAATTGTTTATGTTCATTTTAGCTCTTGAATTATCATAAAATGCGAATATTCATTGACTTACAAAAACTTTGTTGGCATGTATGTATTATATAGAATTTATAGTCAAAGGTGGTGAGTCAATCGGTAGGTTAACTTCTGAAGCGATATAAGTAATTGCTGATTCTATTGAGATATAAAAGAAAAAAATCTAATGATTTTTTTGTATGTATTTACACATATACAAAGAATGTACATACATACATAGTTACATACATATAAAAATTGTTGCATATTTTATGGGCGATTGTAGACCAAGAGGCTTCGGTCCAATTGTGTACATCGTGTTGTCTTGGAATTGAAATTTTATATTAATTTCAAATTTGCATTGTTCTATTTAAAAAAACAAACAGCGCCCGCTGTCCGTCAGCTGCCAACCATTATTCAACACTTGCATAGCAGATGTACGAAAATCGTACACTAAGTGAGGTTAGATTGAATAGAGCAATGGCATATATAAGTGAAAAATGAGCTAATTGGATTTTTCCGCTTATTCTAAAGTAAAAAAGAAAGCATTTACAAAAATCCAAACCATTTTTTATGCTACCATTAACCCGGAGGAGAAAGCTCTCCCTAAAGGAGCCGACTCTGGGTGGTACAAAGATCAGTTTTTCCAAAGAAGCAAAATATCTGGGGGTCCTATAGGACAAAACCCTCAACTGGAATGCTCATTTGGATTCAACTACAAACAAAGCCATAAAAGCTTTCTTTGCTAGTTCCCGATTATTTGGGAAAACTTGGGGTTTGTCACCAAGATTGACCTATTGGTCTTTCAACACTGTGGTAAAACCAATAGTAACCTATGCATCCTTGGCCTGGTGGCCAAAGATTAAGCAAAGGGGAGCAGTGCTGAAACATAGCAAACTGCATCGTTTAGTATGCGCTGGCATAACAGGGGCAATGAAAACCTGCCCTTCTGATGCTCTCAGTTGTTAAGTGATGGCAACACTTGTGGCGAGAACAATCTTCAGTTGAACGAGTCATGTCGCCGAGTGAACATCAGTTTTAATGTTACATTTACCTAATACAGTTCAATAATATAAATTTAATTTTATTAATATCAATTCATATGTTTAGTACAATAGAATTACAATATATAATGTTATCAATAGATAACTGTTGGAAAAACGGGAATCCATATTCTGTTACCAACTCGATTGTCTGGTACACGGATGGGTCAAAGCTTGAGGATGGCAGAACCGGGGCTGGTATATTTGGGCCGAACTTTAGTAAATCGATACCAATGGGAAACTACCCCACTATCTTTCAAGCTGAAATCCATGCAATAGAAATTTGTTGCAGAGAATGCATTCGAAGAGGATTATCCTCGAAAAGTATTGTCATTCTGTCGGACAGCCAGGCAGCCTTAAAGGCCCTGCAGTCCTACACAATAACATCCAAACTTGTAGACGAATGTCTGACGGTGCTAAACATCCTAGCAGTCAAAAACAGGCTATTACTGGGATGGGTACCTGGGCATGCAGGCCACGATGGCAACGAAAAGGCCGACGGGCTTGCAAAACAGGGTGCAACTTCGGCATTCTATGGTCCAGAGCCCTTTTGTGGGCTAACCAAAGCATACATTAGGGAGACCATACGCGAATGGGAAAATAAACAGTTCAGGCAGCATTGGGCGAATGTTTACGGACAAAGACAGGCCAAATTGTTTATAATCCCATCAGAACGAGCATCTCATAGACTCGTTAACTTAAGAAGGGAGGACCTACGTATCTTAACTGGATACTATACGGGACACTGCTTTCCCTGCTATCACCTATATAAAATTGGTCTAGCGGAAACACATATATGTCGTTTTTGTGAACTGGATGACGAAACACCGGTTCACATCCTATGCGAGTGTAATGCGCTCGCAAGGAAAAGGCTATCACACCTAGGAGGTGTGACCCTGCATCCATTTGAAATTTGGAGCAAACGGCCTGAGGAGGTCCTTAAATTTATCAAAGGCCTCCATATACACTAGGCTATGAGGCATAGCACAATAGATCTCATTGTAGGTCGCGGTGCAGTATTGCCCTATAATAATAATAATAATATGCTAATCACTGAATACTTTACCGCTCATTAAGCAATCAGGTATAAAATTGATAAAAATTTATCGATTTACTTCATTTCATTTCAACCGTTTTTGTTGCTGAAACGCTGAAACTCAAAATAAAGATATAAACATTTCTACAAAAATAGTTTTTAATTGCAATAACATGTTGAAATATAGTAATTAAACAAACAAACAAAAAAAAAAAAACAACAACAAAAAAATATCAAAACCTAAGCTGTAAGCTAAGCAAATCTTATGCGAACATTTCAACCTTTTTTTTGGGACTTAGCTTAATCAGCTAGAGAGCTCAGCCAAAACAATTAGCAAAAATGAAGCAGAAAAGAATGACGCAGCTTCCTTTTGACTTTGACTGTTGTTTTGTTGCGCGCATTACATACATAAATATACAGAGCCAGATAAACATATTTGATGTTTGTACATATATGTCGCTGTTTAAAATTCATAACCGCCTAAGTGAGACTTTCATAACAGCCTAACTACTAACATTTGTGCCAAAAATTTAAATTGAATTCCTGAGGCCTAACTCTCCTACTTCAGAGCTGATAAGGACATTTAGAAGAAAATATAGAGCTATCCAAAGACCAGCTTTATGGTATCGATCGCTTCCCAAAGACCAAAATTATCGAATGGATCGATAGAGCTCGGCGCTAGGATTTAAAATTTCACAAATAACAATTTTGGCATAGGCGGATATGAAAGTTTCACTTATGTGGTTATGCAGTTTAAACGATCATATGTACATACATACACACTACAAGGTGCAGGTTGGAGGGTCATGCTATGGATTAACATGATACAATGTAAAGTTGGTACAGCACAATTAATCATTGCCAATGCGTAATTGTGGACAACGTGCATGGCGACTGACTGAATGCTGACTCAATTGACTCTAGGCAGCACTGACCGACTAGCTGGCTGTCTGCAGTGGCCGATTATTAACCCACTGCCGCTTACCCCTGCTAAACGTTAACCTTCCGCTGTCAGCTGCAGCTTCAGCCTTCCGCATTGTTTTGCAGCGCGGAGTGTTCGCAACCGGGCACGCAAAAGCAGCGCAGTCGAAAAAAAAGGCTACATAATAACACATAACATAACAAGCGCTTAGCGAGTAAAAGCAGCAAAAAAACAACAACAGCAACAACAACAACTAAAATAATAAGCAAGCTTTGAACAGCAGTCTAGGCAAATCAGCAGCCAGTCAGTGCCAGCAGCGCGCCAACACAACAACAGCAACAACGCCTCCCGATCGTAGCTCATAGTAGCATTTACATGCAAATATACACAAATATCGAGTCAAAAAATGAACGATCATCCATCAAGTCGAAATGAATTAATAACCAAACAAAATTATTGTTATTGTTTTTATACATATATATTTTTTTTGTCTTCTAATAAGATTTTATTGCTTTGTTGTAGCATGTGCGAGTTAAAATAAAACTATTTAAAGAAATTAAAGAAACTTGTTTGCATATAAAACCACGCGACATTGCTGATTAAAACGTTTAGGCCATTCACACGCAAGAAAAGTTGTGCCAAAGCGCATTGAATTAAAAAGAAGTAGATAATATATAAATATGTAAATATATATATATATAATTAAATATAATTTTTAAAGAAATTTAAACTTAGTTAGTTTCAATAAATCTTCCAATTTGCATGAGAAAGAAATTTAACTACAAATTATACAATTTCGTCGCGCCCAGCATAAGAAAAACATACACATCATCATCATAGACTTAATGAGGAATTAATTTTAAATTATTAGTTTTTGAGTTGCGCATAAATATTTAAAGCCGGCTGTACTTTGTATTGTTTGCATTTTTCATAGTTTCATAATTATTATAATCAACAATAATGCAATAGTCAGTTGATTTAGATAGCTTAGGAAAGCGAATATATGTACATTAGGGTGGTCTCCAAATGTAAGGAGATAAATTTAATATTATATTTCTTCAACGTCGACGCTAACATAGACGAAGATACCACACATCAATTTTTGTTCCTATCGGAGATGGTTAAGGTCAAAATACAATATAAAATTCTTAAAGGCTAAGTAGAACTAAAACTAAGACTAAATTATCAAATAAACGAGGTCGGATTTTAAAGCGACTTTTAGAAAAATAAAAATAAATCTCAACCAATTTAGGGATTCTGTTGAACTCAATCAAAGCTCTATTAACAGGCGTATCTTTAAATATAAAGTCTTAAAAATGCCTGGAAATCGAAGATGCCTCTCAGTAATAATGAAAGAGATTCATCCAAAGAGCACAGGACAGTCAACGATCGCATTGACTATGTCAAAAATGAAAGACACTGACTATGTCTGCAACGATTTTAGGTTTATCAGAAGGCATCTCAATTCATATACGAGAATAGGGTCCGAAAAGCGTAGGCTACGTTGCGCAAAATGCAGAAATACGTTTTGGGTACGCTCAATCCATGTGATATGACATCCAAAGTAAGAAGACCAGATAAAAGAAGCATAGTAGAGTCTGGAGCGAACAAACGTCGTGTACAATAATTTCAGCGCATACGGATCAGTAAACTGCGAGATGTGACGCCGCACAAAGGCGAGTATGGAATATAATTTGGAAATTATGAAGTTCAAATGGCTAGCAAATGAAAACTGTGAGTCGAAGATCACACCAAGCTATTTGATTTCACATACAGATCATAAAGTCGAAAAGTCGATAAGGTAGAAAGTCTGTATGATATTGCTACATTTGCCAAAGGTAACGTGGAAACATTTACTTACATATGTTTAACGAGAGACAATTTTTTTCGCGCCATTTATTTACATTATCAATATCGATTATCATCAACAAAGAATCATGACAGCTGCGAATGGTGGAATAAATTTTAAGATAATCAGTATAACGCAGAAATTTCACTGAATTAAAGCATGCACTGATGTCGTTGATAAGCAGGACAAACAAGAGTAGACCAAGAGCACTACCGCGCGGAACTTCCGAGCTTGCAACAAAAGGTGAAGTCCTGACACTATCTATAATTAAATCCCATCATATTACCATATGTGACCTCTCTGCGACACCCCTTAACCATCACCGATCTGTACTAGAGCTCTTTTTTTTGAACATTTTCGAGTAGCCCAAACAAATGTTGTTCAAATGCTCGAACAGTCGTTTGTTTGTTTATTACCCGTTTGTACGGGCATTTGAACAATTCGGGCATTTTGAAGTTTGTTTTTTCTTTTGTTTATTATTTTTTTTTCTTCTTCATATGTAGTTGTTTTTATTTTGTTTTTTCGATACAAATTTTTTTGTTTGTAAGCTCGAATGCTCGAATGTTTGTACGGGCATTTGAACAACAAACGGGCTTCAAACAAAAACGATCAATTCGATTTGTTCGATACCCGGGTATCTAGAGCTCTAATCTGTACCAAAATTTATATGTAATATCTTTGTGTTAGAGGTCGGAAACTATCGATAGTGTACGATAGTTTTTTGGCAAACTATCGATAGTATATCGATAGTTGACGATAGCTTCGGGTCATTTGGGAGAGTCTACGGCTACGCTCACACTGTAACCGCCTTTTGCCGTCCGACAGCAAACACATCCACAAACACATCTGTTTTAAATGAGCTCACCCGATTTCACCCGAATGTAAACAAACTTTGCCCACCTGTCCTGGTCTTATTCTTAACAATACATGAAAGTAATAGAAGATGATCCAATAAAACTTTTTTCAGTACATTGTTTTGTTTTATTTATTTATTATTATTGTTCAAAAAAATTAATATATTAACCAGAGACCATAACAATTATAACTAATAAATATAAAAATCACTTGATAACAATTATTGAGCAATGGAAAAATTTTTCCATCATCAATAACAATTACTCAAAGATCGATATTTTTTCGATCAGATCATAATTGTTATGAGAAATTTATATTTTTTCGATCTTCCAAAACAATTACTGGAGGATGGATATTTTTTAGATCAGTCCAAATGAAACCTGGGGTCATCCCCTTTCGTTTGATACCCATATTGTAGTGTAATTTTAATGTTTTTGGGTAATCACATTTTAAACGACCATGCGACTAGAATGCATAGTCGTATTTATGTTGCTTTGACTACTTGCTAGTCAGCAATTCAAACCCTGCATGGAATAGTTACCGTTTGTTTGGTGCCTAGTGGTCGCATTTCAAATTTTCAATAAACTATCGATAGTTCAAACGATAGTCGAAAACCATCGATAGTGTAAACGATGTTCAGAAACCATCGATAGTTTCCGACCACTACTTTGTGTGTGCTGTTAACGATATAAGGGCTAGATCGAAGAAAATCGCTAAGTCGATTTTAAGGACTACCCTAGTGTACATAAATCTGTACATAAAATCACATCTAGTTTGCTTACGCAATAACTCATCAACGTTATATATCAATCTCTCGCTTCACGCACCTTTTATTTCTTAATTGTTGTTTTGCTTGCTGCTTTGTTTTTTACTACGCATTCTTTTTACTTTTTATTATTTATTAATTTTTATGGCATTGCTGATTAAATTGGTGTCGATGCAATCTTATCAATTAAAGACAATCAAACTGTTCATTGTACACCTTAATCATGTTAATACAACTTATTTTTCAGTAAGCAAATGATTCCGCATGCGCCGAGATCTAAAACGAAACAAACAAACAATTTAAATGCAATTTTTCAAAGTGCGACTGCGTGCAGGTGTGAGAAATTATTTGTTGGCTTGCGGAATTTGCTTTATTAAAGTTTGTAAAAAAAAACTTAAGCAATCAGGGTTTTAAAACATTTGTAGAAAGACAGTCGTCTTACTTATATACTCTTTAAGGCCCTTTAAGTTACATTTAAGTTCAAACGGAATACATATATGTATGTGTGTAAGTAATGCATATAATTAACATGTAATATATTGTTGAAAAGTTGTATTAATTACGTGTTTTCATATTGTATTTAATTGCCTTTTGTGTGTGTGTATTGTTGTTTCAAATCGTTTTCTTGTTTTTACTTTTCACGCCTTCGGTTAAAACCCCAAAAGCTGCACTTCTATTTGTTGGTTTTCCTTTTTATATACTCAGCTGTACGCATTTTGAACTCATTCACTTTATTTTTTTTTTTTTTTTGAGAAATTGCCTGTAATTTTCCCTTATCTACTTTACACTCGCTTTGGCGTTTCTGTTGTGTGTTTGTCCCACACCATCCAACTCCACGCAACATCACAGCAATTTCCCGTTCTCCTCCAAGCCCTTTTTTCTTCTTTAGTGAATGCACTCAAAAACAAAAAACAATTCAATTTCGCAGGTTTTAGTTGTGCAATCACCTACAGCAACAACAACAACTACAATTGAAATTAAAGATTCGCCAATTAGTCCTGGAAGTCCAACAACTGACACAACAATGTACGCTGCCAGTGGCGGCACACAAATTTATTTGCAGGTGAGTTAAATGTGTGCAAAATGGGAATTATATATATATGTAGCATTTTCAGGTCAAATGAAAGCTTTTTAAAGTCAAGTGAAACTTTTTTCAAGTCAAGCGAAACTGTTTTAAACTGAAATTAAACCTTTTTCAATTGAACTGAAACCTTTTTTAATTGAAATTAAACCTTTTTTAATTGAAATTAAACATTTTTCAAGTCAACTTAAACCTTTTTCAATTTAAATGAAACTTTTTTAATTGAAATGAAAACTCTTTTGATTGAATTGAAACCTTTTTAAATTAAAATGAAACCTTTTTTTATATTTAAATGAAATCTTTTTCAATTGAAAGAAACCTTTTTGAATTGAAATGAAACCTTTTTAAATTTAAATGAACTTGAAAAAAGTGAAACTTCTTTCAAATCAAGTGAAACCATTTTCAATTTAACTGAAACCTTTTTTAATTGAAATTAAACCTTTTTCAATTGAAATTAAAACTTTTTAAATTGATTTTCTAATTGAAATGAAACGTTTTCCAATTGAAATGAAACCTTTTTAGATCGAATTGAAACCTTTTTAAATTGAAATGAAACCTTTTGAAATTTAAATTAAACCTTTTTCAATTGAAATGAAACCTTCCTTTTTGAATTTAAAAAGTTTAATTTAAAAAAAAGGTTTCAATTCAATTAACAAAGGTTTCACTTGACTTCAAAAAAGTTTCACTTGACTTGAAAAAGTTTTAATTTGAACTGAAAACGCTACATGTAGACTAAGTTGTGTTTGGACGAAAGTATGCGTTTTGGTAAGGTAGAAGAAGAGACTGACGTTAGAAAATTTGCATGATTTTGAGACAGTAGGAAATGTTTCATACTAATTATAAACGTTTCACTGAATATTAAAGAAAACAATTTAAACAGCATAACATAAGCACACAAACAAAAAAAAAAGTAAAAAGAAACCTGTAAAACAAACCGGCATCTTACCAAAAACAATACGCACGCGCGACCTGTCTTGCGGCTGTCAACGCACCTCAGCACTTCAACACCTTAAACAACATTACCATGACCTTCCGTCATTTGACAAATTGCCAATCATTAACAACAAACAATTTCACTTTTCAACAAATCTGGTTAAGAGCAACTTTTTTGTTTGCCGTAATTCACGAAAGAATAAAAACTAAACTGGTTGGTTGCTGGGCAGTCATAACCAGCGGCAACAGTACAAAAAAAAGAGGCATAACCCACGCCACAAAGCATGCTGCTGAACCAATAACAAAAACAAACAAAAAAAACAAAAAATAAATGAAAGTAAATAAACTAACGTTCAAATTATTGAAATTTTTAAGAGCATCAAGAATAAAAGACCCAAAACAGCAGCAGCTTTGGCGGTTGGCAGGCCCAGCTTTGAATGGGGCTCCATTCTCTATATCTTTGGCACCGGTTGGAAGGCAGACAACAAAAGGCACAAAGTCAATGAAACTCGAAACAAAGCAACCAGAAAAAGCAAAAGCGAAAAAGTTCCGAAACAAAACCAGAATAGGCGCTAACAAAAACAAATATAACAACAAGAAAACCCAAGAATCGATCGTACGATCGATCGATGGATCGATTCGAAATTGTTGTGTGCTAAGGTGTAACAAATTAGCACGTCAGCGCGCTTAACCGGAATTATTTTTTTGGTGGTGTTAGGCTTACTAAGCTGCTGTTTTTTTTTCATCGAAGGCGGCGACAAGCAAGCGCACAAATAGCAGCGGCGCAACTACATACAAACATGAAATCTTTAATGAAAGCTTGTAAGATATGAAATTTGAGCGTTAAAAGATTTTGAAAGAAAAAAAGTGACAAAATGCTAAGTGTTTTTGGAGCGTATTAGTGTAGATGAGTGATTTGTATTGAATTTTTAGTGCAAGCTTTCTTATGTGAAAGTTGTGCTTTCGCATTGTGCTTGAGCTTTCGCGCAGCTTTTGGTTTAACAGTACAACTTTCATGCGCCTATTTTCATTCTACCGCTCACTGAGAACGTGACAAAATGCTGAGTGTTTTTGTGAAGCGATTTAGTGTAGATGAGTGACTTGCACTATAGACGAACTTTTATGCTTTAACTATTAAATTTTTTTAATAAATAAAAAATAAAATAAAAAATTAATTCACTTTCCTTCTTCTGCTCTCTCTCCCACTCTCTTTTTTTCATTGCGACGAATCTACCTCTACCTACACATAAACACAGGGCACTGCACATCAGTCCAATGCACCTGTCAACAACAACAACAATATAAATGTCAATGCCCAAACACCCAGTCCCGGCCCTTACATTACTCCCGATGGCTGCTATAGCATGTACACTACGACACGCCTTAGCTCGACCGGCGGTGGTCCGGCATCGACTTTTATCAGTGATCCCTATTACCGCGAATTTTATACCACCACAGCTAGTACAGCTGATGCACAACAACACCAGCAGCAACAACAACAACAACAACAACAACAGACTGGCTATGGGCAGGCACCACGTAATATTATTTATGGTGGCGCCGAGAGTGAGCCACCGCAGCCGTGCACTACGTATGAGGGCCGTTTCACTTCGGCCGCAGCGCCAGTAACCAGCATGGCTACACACAGTTCAGCTGCGACGGCAACACTGAAAAATGGTGGCACGCCAATTTATGCAAAAGCTATAACTGCAGCTGGTTTGACGGTGGATTTGCCAAGTCCGGATTCGGGTATTGGCGCGGATGCGATTACGCCACGCGATCAAACAAATATACATCAGGTATGTCAATCAAACACAGTTTTTAGTTAAAAATTGTTAAATTTTTGTATATATGTATTTATTATGTTGAATTGAATTTTTGTAGTGAAAGCTCTCTTATGTGTGAAAGTTGTGCTTTCGCATTATGTTTATTAGTATATATTGGTTTATTAGTATAAGTTTCATGCGCCTATTTTGTTTCTACCTCTCCCTATTTGTTGTGCCCACTCTCTTTTCCTCTCTACCCGTTTATTTCTGCTCAGCCTCATCAATAAACCCGAGCTTTCACCCCAAATGGAGCTCGCACTTCTGAACCTTGCTTGTGTGTTTTACTCGTTGTTGTGTGTGTTTTTTTTGTGTGTGTTTTTACTCTTTTTTGGTGTGTATTTTTTGTAGTTGTCATGCCATAATTTTTGTAGCTTTTTACTTGCTCTAGCATTTTCGTATTTGTTGTTGTTGTTTCGCATTTATTAGCCTAAATTTTGTCGCATTTCCACTGAGATTTATGAGTTTTGTAATTATTTTTGATATTTTAGATGCGATTGTATTTTAGTTGTTCTTGTTTTTTGCTTTTTCTTTGTGTTTGTTGTAATTGTTGTGTGTATGCATGTGTGTAATGTTTGTTGTAATTTGATTTGATTGCTTGTTGTTGTTGCTATACTGCTGTTGCTTGCTTACTTGCATGTTCTCTGTCAACGGTTTTTGCTTGATTATTGTGATTTATGAGCGACTGTTTGTGTTTAACGTTCTGGTTATCCTCAATTTTTTTTTTTTTTTCATTTTTTGCTGCGTAAATTTTTTGATGGGTCCATTATTTTTGTTGCTGCGCTGTTATAATTATTTTTTTAATTAAACAGCATGAAATATTTGTTTAAGTACTTGTTACCTTTTAAAGTTTGACAAGTGTTCTTTTTTTATTAACTTTTTGTTTTATACACAAGCACAAAATTTTTGTATCAAATTTTTCATTCTTATTTTCTTCTGTTTCTTCTTCTTTATTTCATTGCATGTGCAGTCTTTCGATTACACAGAGCTTTCGGGCACATTATTGGACAGCAATGGCGGCATACCCGTCTCAGTGAATAGCATACAACGCGGCGCTGTCAGCGTTCACGGCCAAAATAGTCCGACCACATCGTTGGGTGGCGGCTCGACGCCGAATAGCGCAACACGCTCAAGGCCATGGCATGATTTTGGGCGGCAAAATGATGCGGATAAAATACAAATACCAAAAATGTGAGTACTGCAACTGCAACTTTTTGGTTTTGTTTAAGTTAAGTACTAGTTTCGAAAAAGCTCGAAAGCTCTAAAACTTTTGGACACAAAAATGAATCATATTGATGCTAAATACTAAGTTAAAGTTGAAAATTAGTAGAATGACTGGTTTGCTTAACTTCGAGTACTTGTGTTCGAAAAAGCTTGAAAGCTCTGAGACTTTTGGATAAAGAATATTGATTCTAAACACCAATGTTAAAGTCGCAAAATTAGCAGAATGACAGTTTTGTTTAATTTTTAATACTAGTGTGCGAAAAAGCTTGAAAGCTCTGAAACTTTTGTATACAAAAATGAAATACATTGATGCTAAATACTTAGTTAAAGTCGAAAAATTAGCAAAATGGCTGTTTTGTTTAATTTCGAATACTAGTGCTCGAAAAAGCTTTAAAGCTGTGGAAAGTTTGAACACAAAAGTTAAGCATATTGATTCGAAACCTTAAGCTTAAAACGAAGAATTATTATAATAACTGTTTTGCTTAACTTTTAATACTAGTGTTCGAAAAGGCTTGAAAGCTCTGAAACTTTTGTACACAAAAATTAAGTACATTGATTCTAACCACTAAGTTTAAGTCGAAAAATTGGCAAAATGACTGTTTTATTTAACTTCGAATACTAGTGTTCGAAAAAGCTTGAGAGCTCTGAAACTTTTGTACACAAAAATGAAGCATATTGATTCGAAACGTTAAGCTAAAAAGGAAAAATTATTAGAACAACTGTTTTGAAAAACTTCTAGTCCTCGTGTTTGAAAAAGCTTGAAAGCTCTGAAACTTTTGTACCCAAAAATTAAGTAAATTGATTCTAACCACTAAGTTTAAGTCGAAAAATTGGCAAACTGACTGTTTTATTTAACTTCGAATACTAGTGTTCAAAAAAGCTTCAGAGCTCTGAAACTTTTGTACACAAAAATGAAGCATAGTGATTCGAAACCTTAAGCTTAAAACGAAAAATTATCATAATAACTGTTTTATTTAACTTTTGATACTAGTGTTCGAAAAAGCTTGAAAGCTCTGAAACTTTTTAAAATCTATAGAAGTGGAACTAAAACAGAAATTACGTATTTCCAAACGATTTAAAGACACATTTAAAAATCTATCTCCGAATGCACATTTCACTCTCTGTTTATTTCTACAACATTTTCCTTTATTTGTTTCCCCCTCCTCCAGCTTCTGCAATGTCGGCTTCCGCTATCACTTGGAAAGTCCAATCAGTTCATCACAAAGACGCGAAGATGATCGCATCACATATATAAATAAAGGACAATTTTATGGCATAACATTAGAATATGTACACGATCCAGATAAGCCCATCAAGAATACAACCGTTAAGGTAAGTGCATAACTGCATATCTGTATACATATCTATGTAGTTGTATGTAAATCTGGCAAAAGCATCAAGAAGAGAAAAACGAAGCAGAAGAGTGTGAGAAAATCAAATATAAATGCTATTTTAAGCATTTTTTTCATCATTTTTTGTGTTACTTATGTTTGTATGTAAATTCTTGAGAAGGTAAATGATGCCAAAAAGTTGAAAGAAAGTTACGGGGGTTACCATTTTAATGATGATTAATTGCTGTAGACAGCAGCTATCACTTTAATTTAAGCAAATGATCTGCTATGCGAAGTTCACAAATAAGAAAAAAAAAAAAAAATCAACACAATTTGATGCGCCAACGATTGCATGTCATCTTTTACAGCAGTAATGTGTGTGTTTGTGCAGCAAATATGCAGATCAAAAGTGGCATTTGAATGATAGCTAAAGGATATAAATTGACACAGAGGAGTAAGGAAATGGAAGCAAAAAAGTAGAAGATTGAATGCAAATGGATTGCGTTGCGTAAAACAAATATTTGTTAGGGTGGCAGGCGAGGAAAGCAACCCTTTCGCTGACGGCAAATGCTGTTAACTACATATCAAACATTTTGAGCGGAGCTGCTGCTGCTGCTGCCACTGCCGCTGTTTCTGTTTTTGCGGATGCTGCTGTTGTTGATGATGAATGATAACCGCTGATGATTTGTAGATTTTTGTTCACTTACGAATTTCCTTGTTTTTTTGACGTTCCACAGTTGTGTTTGCATTTCAATTTGAATTTCAATTTCAGGCGCTCAAGTGCAAAAAGCCTCTTGAAAGAATGCGCGAGACGAAAACTGTTACAGCCAGTTGAATGCGCCTGGATTTTGTTTTTGTATTTTTCAATTTGTTTTTTTTTGTTTTTTTTTTTATTTGAATTTTAATTTGTTTTAACATTCAGCAGCTTTCAGCGTTAAGCAAATATGTTTACATAGGACCCTTTCGTCAGACAACCAGCCAGCCAGGAGCCTTAAGCCTTGCGCTGAGTGAGGATCTCTTGAAGCGCTACCAGCGTTGCCACTTTGGTTACTTTTTACCAAAATTGGTAACAATTTTTTCGTTTGGTTACGTGGTTACTTTCGGCCGATTTTGGTTACCTTCAAGGTCCATGTATTCAGTACACCATGGTTGCATTCAATTTTTAGGAATACGCTTTAAATTTTTCCTAACTATAAAATATTTGTTATCCAAATTGTTTTATTGTATTTTTTTTTTATCAAATTCCAAATAATTTATTGTTGGGGGTAAATGGAAAAAATTCAACCACTATTTCCAGCGAATATTTTGAGGGTATAGATGTTTCACGAAAATGAATAAGGCAAAAGTGGGAAAAATTCAACAGCTTTCACAGAGTCTCAGTGGTCGAGCATGTAAAAGCGTTCGCACATTGCGGCTGAAGATGGAATGTATCACGGGTCCGATCTCCGTGATGAGCATCCACTACCGAAAAGGGTGTCAATGATCGAAAATTGTTTTTCGTGAAATAGCTATACTCAACCTTGGCTGGTAATAGTTGATGAAATTTTTCCATTTACCCCTAACAATAAAAAAATACACTTTCATAGCCTATGTACGAAAATCGTACACTAAGAAAGGTTAGATTGAATAGAACAATGGCATATATAAGGGAGAAATCCAACAGCTCAGCAGGACCATGGGTAGCCGCGGTACTTAGCGTTTCGCTAATATTCTACTACTGATGGCTGGAGCGTAGGTTCAATGCCTGGTGTGCTCCCGAGAATATGTCTGATGATGAAGAAAGTGTTTTTTCTTCGAAATAGGTATCGCATCTACCATCGCTCTATGAGCTAATTGGATTTTTCCGCTTATCCCAAAGTATAAAAATTGAAATTAAAAAATAATAATTTCTTGCTAGACACTAACATATATAATAATAGCCGCTTTCGATTCACAATTTCTCTGCTGGCTATAAATTTCCTTCTGTCAAATTTATATGTGAATGCTGGCGAGCAGAGGGAAATTTTTATCGACCATTTAGCGAGTATGGCTACTACTCATTATGGGTTCAAACATTTTTGTTCGATCCGACCTCGCTTGTGTGATGGCGAATCGAAAACGACAAATAAAAAATTAAATTAAATAATTTTCGTGCTAAGCACTAAAAAGCTTTAAGTCCAAATAATTTATTTGACAGGAGCCAGCGGCAACATTAGAAATAAATCTATTCCAGCGAATTTTCGTCGGTCGATTTTCTTCAGTTTTTTGGTTCTGTTCATTTTCATATCTGGCCGTGTTTTTAAATGTTGATAGAACGCTACGACCGGGCGATATTGCGCCCGACGTTGGATCTGTTTAAGGCTTAAAGATGTAAAACAATTGATATGTTTTAGTTTTTGTTCAAATAAATAGCTCTAACGTTAATGGGACATACGCCTATATTTGGCGTTTTCGATTCGCCATCATACAAGCGAGGTCGGATCGAACAAAAATGTTTGAACCCATAATGAGTAGTAGCCATACTCGCTAACTGGTCGATAAAAATTTCCCTCTGCTCGCTATCATTCACATATAAATTTGGCAGAGGGAAATTTATAGCCAGCAGAGAAATTGTGAATCGAAAGCGGCTATTATTAATTTATTTTGGTTACTTATTTCTAGTTTTGGTTACTTTTATTTTGTATTTTGGTAAATTTTAAATTTTTTAAGTGGCAACGCTGAGCTCTACTGCTTTCTTATTATTCTATTGCCGCCTTAAATGTGTTCTACATTTACGCTTTACGGTTTCATGTGTTTTTTGTTTTGTTGGATTTGCGTTGTTAAACATTCATCGATCAGATAAGATGACATGACGAATGAGCCGTCACAAGCAATCATCAGCGCTAAAGCCTAGGCATTGGTTATATGATACTTGAATACTTTTTGTCAAGAATATTGTGACGATATGCAAATTTGTAAATTTTGTGCGACAGGCTGTTGCCTTGCTCAGTAGTACACAAAAAGCACACAGCAACAGTAGCGCTTCTGTTTTATTTTCTTTGCGCACTTTTTATTGTTTGTGTTTTTTTTGCTGCCGCGCTTTGCCTGCCGTGTAATTGGAGTCGCTTGAGGAAGCAACGCATTTCCGTAGGTGAAATAAAAATAATTGTACAGTTTTTAAAGTATGTATGTATGCATGGTTCTAAAACATAATATGCAAATAAATATAACATAAAAATTGTAATAACAACAACAACTGCTGCCGACACTCAAGCTGATTTTGGCAGTCATGAATTGTCTATTTCTTGTTTATGCAACACGATCGGCCGCAACGCGTAGATATTTGTATTCGATTTTTCAGAGCTGTGAAGTTGTTAAGCAAATAAGCAAAAAATGATTTTAATAAAATAAAATAATGAAATAAAAAGAAAAGCAAAAAGAAAGACAAAAGCAAAAGCAAGTACCTGCAGCAAACACTAGTCTTCTTCATAATAAACGCTTAAACGAGTGACTCTTTTTTGGATTTCGCTATTCCCCAAGATTGATGTACTTTTTGAAGTTAGAAAATATTGCAGCCTTTGAAAATGAAGCAAACGGCAATAAGTCAAATTTGTGTCATTTTCCAATTGAGAGCACAATAATACAAATTTGCTTTGTTGCACCTGGCCTTGAGTAATAACACCAAATTTCTAAGTGGATTTGTGAAATAAAGCAAAATTGAGTTTGTTTGCTGATTCCTGCTTTTGATGTACATTCGTCATTCATTTTCCGCACCAGTACACTTTTAAAAATGAGAATTTAGACAAAGTTGGCTTTATTACACCTTACAGACATTATTACAGAAAAATAATTATGTCGGATGAGAGGCAACACTGTGAGAAACTAAGCAGATTAAATGTTTGAAAGAGCAATAAATTCAAAAGATTTTATTTCTCTTCTAAAAAAAAACAAAGACGCTGTAGTCTACTTGTTTACTTATTTGTAGAAAAGAGAGGCTTGAGATTTAAGCATAATGTGCTCAATGAACACGAATTAAAGCAACCTAACTACAAATAGTTGAGAGGAAATTCTAGAAAGATTTGACCGACCAACCTCAGAAGATCCCAAGTTAAACCAAAAATGCGTTACATTTTGGTTGCTTGCTTTTCCGACAGAGTAGGAATATGATATATTGTGGAACGATTTTCCGCCATCCCTTGTCAAATTTGGTTTGGACAAAACCCAGTTTCGGCTAAAATGCGCCATCTTCTGCGACAACGAGAAAAGACAGTGAAAAAGGCGCATTTTAACCGAAACCGATTTTTCTCCGAACCAAATCTGACAAGGGATGACAGAAAATCGTTCCACAAACACCAAATTTGAGCGTCCATCAATCACAACACCTCAATATTCCCAAGCTGATGTTTCGTATTTCTTTTTTTTTCATAATCAAAGCCACTTTTGAAATGAAACAACTCTAGCTGAGGCTTTGCTATAATTCCATATTCATGAAAAATTATACATAAAAAGATATCGAATATCAATTAGCTGTCATTACTAGTTGAAGAAGAGAAATTGTAATGCCATCCTACGCATAAATATGCACATACATACATTCACATATTTTTATGCACAATCATTTCTGCACATGCAATTACGCATGCGCGTGCGCAAAAAAAAAACAAAAAAAAAAAAAAACAAATAAACAAACAGAGCGCCGACAACTTTCACGCACAACTTCTGCTTTGATTGCCTGACAGCCAACACAACATGTACATGCGACACTTTAGGGGTTAATTGGAGCATTTGAACAAATAAAAAAATTGCTTATAAATAATATGCGTTGTAAATGGTTGTTATTAAAATGGTGTTTGAATTGAATTGCATGTTGTTTTTTTTGCTTTTTGTTATTGTTTCAATACGCACTGTAATACGCATAAAATGCGTGGTGATACGCAGGCGTTTAATAGTTTCACCTTTTTTCGTAAAAATTTTTTGCTCGCCAGCGGTTAATTGTGGCGCATGGAGAGTACACAATTTGAGAGCATTAAATTAATAGTGTAAGAAAAAATAGTATATGATTTTTGCAAAAGAAAAAATTTATATCCCAACTTTCGTCCGCACGCACAGCACAAAATCGAGCAATGACTGGAGCGAAGCTTTTCGCTTAATTTTTCGTATTTATACCTTTCATGAACATGAAATGGTATTATAACTTTGTGCCAATACAGGATTCTCTCCTTAACAACAAAAAATAATTAAAACTCATTTTCGAAGCATATCCTGCAAAAAAACTCATATTAGACAAACAATCCCTTTGAGGGAAATTTTTTAAAATAATAAAAATTTAAGCTATGGTCAACTTAAAGTTGATTCTTTACATGTTTACTTGAAAATAATGCGTACTGCAAAAATTCCCAAGAGGGAAATTTTTAAAAAAATATCCCTTTAAGGAAATTTTTTAAACTATTTAAAATGCAAGTTCTAATCATCTTAAAGTTGATTTTTAAACGCTCTAAATAAAAATAAAGTGTATTTTTAACCCTTTTAAATGAAAATAGTAATATGTACATACATATGTATTACAAAAAAAAAATACAGAAGGGAAATTTTTTAAGCCAACAGCAATCGACGCTAATGCCAATTTAAAGTTTATTATTTACATTTTTACTTAAAAATAATGCGTAATACAAAAATTCCCAAGAGGGAAATTTTCACAAATAATATCGCTTTAAGGGAAATTTTTCAGCTATTTAAAAAGGAAGCTCTTATCATCGTAAAGTTGATTTTTAACCGCTATAAATGAAAATGAAGTGTATTACAAAAAATCCCAGAGGGGAAATTTTCTGAACTAATAAAAATTAAAGCAATTACCCACATGAAGTTGATTCTTTACAATTTTACTTGAAAATTATGCGTACTGCAAAAATTACCAAAAGGCAAATTCTTAAAAATGATATCCCTATAGGGTAAATTTTTTAAACTATTTAAAATGTAAGTTCTTATCATCTTAAAGTTGTTTTTTAAACGATCTTAAATGAAAATAATATGTATTACAAAAAAATCACAGAAGGGAAATTTTTTAAGCCAATAGCAATCGACGCTAATGCCAATTTAAAGTTTATTCTTCACATTTTTACTTGAAAATAATGCGTACTACAAAAATTCCCAAGAGGGAAATTTTTACAAATAATATCCCTTTGGTGGGAATTTTTTAAAAGGAAGCTCTTATTATCGTAAAGTTGATTTTTAAACGCTCTAAATGAAAATTAAGTGTATTGCAAAAAATTCCAGAGGGGAAATTTTCTTCTGAACTAATAAAAATCAAAACTATGACCCACATGAAGTTAATTATTGACATTTCTACTTGAAAATAAAGCATATAAAAATGTTCAAAAGGGAAGTTTTTAACAAAAATATACCTTTAAGGGAAGTTTTTTTATACTAATATAAAAAAAAATGTAATTGAAACTATTGAAAATTGAAAATTTAAATTTCGGCGTCTAACTTTTCCAGTTAAATAGCTTTGGACTTGAAACTGTTCTATCACTCTTTGTACTCGTAAAAGATACATTCATGCAGGTTATGAAGTTTTCGGTACGGCCGCAGACAGCCACGCTCTTATTTCTTTGTATTAAAATTTTCCTCTTAATTTCATATTTTGCGTAGAAGCATATTTGCCAAAGCCGCTGGCAATGCTTTTTTTTACGAGCAATTAATTGCTAAACAAGTGTCGCCAACGAAAATATTAATATGAAAAAAAGTCCAAAATAAAAACTTTATCATGTAACTAATCGAACTTATAAATCATAAAATACATATAAACTGCAACGAATATGAGTAGAGAAATTCAGTATGAATTTCGTATAAAAGAGAGAAAAAAACAAGAAAACCTATAAAAGTAAGCGCGTCCGCTTTGCTTTATCAGCGGCCTGTGTCTAAACAAAATATTAATGCGCCAAAGTGCAGCAAGAAGCAGCCGTTCGCTTTCATTTCAAGACGCTGCTGCCATTAGGCGCACCAAAGGCAACAAACGCACCAGTCGTAGTCGTGCCGGTAACATTGACGCCGCCAATGTCAACCAAATGCATTTTTAGTGTTTGCATGCTGCATTTACTTAGCTTGCTTACATACATACATTCATCTATAGTATGCATATTAACTATTTACATAAAAATCCAATAAATTTGATTGCAATACAACGCCGACACGTACGCATAAATGTGTAGATGTAGACGCACAGCCGCGAGGCGAAAGTGTCAAAATTAATTTATGTTTGTTTGCCTAATGCGCCCTACTCGTTCGCAGCGCAACAAGGAATTTATGGCACGCAGTAAAGCAATATGTGTAGCAACAACAGTGGCAGTCAACTGAACGTCAAAAGGATTTAATGCAAATTTCTATAAACACAAATATAAGCAGTTGAAAAAGAAGAAAAAGATGCGCGCAGACAATCAACTCCAATCAAAACTCCAAGGAAACTTAGCAATTTGCTTAAGCAGCAGAAAGGAGCGCGAAATTAAAAAAAAAAATATTCAAAAAACTCAGCATTAAAATAGAAATAGATAATTTACGTTAGCACAGTAGCGAATTGAGTTAAACAGATAGTGCCCTAAATCCATGTACACACAAACATGAACACAGACATGCGCGTTTTCCTTTGCAATCCTTTTGCGATACCGAAGAGACGAAAAGGTAACAAAAGTTAAGGAAGGGGATGCATGTGCTACATAGATGCTGAGAACTGCAATTGTGCGTGAAACATTTAAGAAGTGAGTTGAGGAAGTAGAGAAATGTCGGGTAAAAGTATGCATTGTATACCCTGTAGTGGATTCTAGACACTAGCAGCAATCGTGTGCAAAATACTTGGTAATATACAGGTAACACGCACTTACGCCTACGGTAAATTTCATGGTATTTATGAATGGAGCAGTGCAGATTTTACCCATATGTGTGATCTCGCACTCACTCTCTCTCTTTGCACTTTCAGGGCAGAGCGAATAAGCGTATAAGCGAACAAGTAAGGAAGCCTAAGTTCGATTGGAATCGAACATTAGATACTCAGCTGTATGCTTTCATAGTTTGTTTGCGTTTAATGGAAACACGGTGTACTTTATATAAAGCGAGTGCTAGATAAAGTGGACATAGCCACGCCCATTTTCAAAATTTTTATCAGCCATCCAACTAGGCATATGAATATTATTCTTTGTGCAAAATTTCATTCCTTTATGACTTCTAGTTACAAAGATGTCACGTTACAAATTTCCAAAGGGTGTTCCAGAACTATCTTTATTAAAAAGTAGGCGTGGTCATAAACCGAATTCAATAATTTTTTGCGTGTCTATTAGCACAAGTTATAAAAGTGTATAGACCAAGTATCGTCTTAATGTCTCAATTATTTGTCGAGTTTTGGGCCCCGAAATCTCGTATATTCCTTTGTCTAAAAAGAGGCGGTGCCACGCCCATTTTCCAAAATTTTTCTATTTTTTGTTTCCGGTCTATTGTGCAACTCATGCCACAAAATTTCAATGAATTATCTTTATATTTGACAAAGATATCGCTTAAAATGTTTCTATTAGGTCACTTTATAATACCCATATATAAAAGTGGGCGTGGTCGTCAACCGATCTCGCTAAAATTTTCACCATGTATTACCACAAGTAATAAAAGTGTACACACCAAGTTTCGTCATTATGTATAAATTATTAGTCGGGTTATGGGCTCAGAAATCTCGTATATTCCTTCTTCTAAAAAGAGGCGGTGCCACGCCCATTTTCCAAAATTTTTGTGTTTTTCGTTTTATATCCACAGGTGGACTCCTGACATAAAATTTCAATGATATATCTTTATATTTGACAGAGATCTCGCTTAAAATGTTTTTATTAGGTCATTTTATAATACACATATATAAAAGTGGGCGTGGTTGACAACCGATTTTAACAATTTTCCATCCAAACGTTTGCCTAGGTAAGCAAATCAAGCGTGCAAAATTTCATCGATATATCTTCAACGGTTTCTGAGTTATGCCATATAAAACTTTCAATGTTTGGCCCTTAATAAGTGGGCGTGGCACCGCCCATTTTCCAAAATTTCATCAAATTTCTTCTTAGGGGCCTGAGCTCAACACGTGGGTAGCTGTATTAGTGACTGAGATACCAAATTTCTGATTTTTTCTATATAGCAAAAGTGGGCGTGGTCACGGTCCGATTTCGCCCATTTTCAATATTAACCGTCCCAGTGTCGATACCAACTTGCATTTCAAATTTCGTCAAAATATCTCAATTTTTGCGCGAGTTAGAGTGTTTACAGACGGACAGACGGACAGACGGAAGGACGGACGGACGGACGGACATGGCTCAATCGATTTCTCTTTTCACCCTGATCATTTTGATATGTATAAGTCTATATCTATCTCGATTATTTCATTCTGTTACAATCCACCGATCTGTGTACTAGTACAGCTGAGTATAAAAAGATCTGAATTATATTTGGGTTTCATTGAAAAATGCTAGATGTGCGAGAATTTTGCTGAAAATTGGGTAATGGTGCCTGGCAGAGGAGGCATTGAATTGCTTGCAGTAGCGGCGTGCTCTGTCAAACAAACACTACAGGGTATAGATACAAAATACAAATCGGAAATGGTAGCACTTCTTCGTTCCTCCTCTGCCTGCACTCCACCAACTAAATGACTGTAAAGGAATAAAAATGCAAATTTTCGTAAGAAAAAGAACGAGAAGATAAGGGCAGACAGTCAGTCAATCGATGAGGCAGTGAGGCAGCAACGGCATTGACAATTGAAGATGACGAAAGCAAAGCTGCACTCGCTTCACTCTAAATTCTAAAGCGTAAGGGTTGCGCATGCTTATTTGCATATAAAAGTGCATACACACACACACATGCATACATACACATGAATAAACATACATATGTACATATACATATATGCTTATGTGTGTATGCATTTCGTATCTACTCCGCTGCTACGTGTGAATTATGTTGATGATCATAATTTTTTGACTTTTGAAAAGGGCGCTGAACCATAGCATTTCACAACAAAAATACGCAAAACATGCCAACACAAGAAAGGCAATAGTTTTATATGAATATGTATGTTGTTCTCAGTTTTTTTTTTTTTTGTGTTTTTCTTCAATTTTCAAAATTTTAATAATAATAATGCATTCTTCGTTTGGGCGCATCCCACGAAGGTATGTAATGTTGTTGCGACAAAGCGCGTATGCCAAAATGTATACATATCTGATAGCTACATTTGGGATTTAGGCACAAAACGTAAATTTAGGCACAATTGTATATTTTTTCTTCAAATATTTATAGCATTCTGTTTGGTATTTGTGTTACTCACATTTCATATTCCCAAGTTGAAATATATTCATTTGCTCATTAGACTTGCAGGATTAGTAAAGGATATTGAGATTATGTATGCTAGATACGTTTTGTTTTAAAAGACAAAGACAATATTTTTTTAAAGATTTATTTGATGTGAGTTAATTTTTATTCAAACGAAAATATTTAAAGTAATAAATCTTTGCTGTAAAATCTTTCATGTGAAAATTTTGACTTTTTAATCCCTTTCCTCTTCATTTCTTCATCTCATCTCTTAAGTTTAATTTAGAGACCCAAATAATTATGACTTTGAACATCCAATTCGAATCAAGCGATGCATTATGCTAATTGCAAAAAGTATAGAAAAATTCATACCTTTAGCTTTCAGCTACAATAAGTAACACGCTATGGACAAATCTTATCCACCAGGCCATAATCAGACATGTTATTTATTGATTACAATTTTTAATGATTATTAATTAAAGCTGTTTTGTTTTTGTAAATCTTTAATGTTTAAATACTATTGCTTTTGAATTTCGAATGATTAATAGTTAATTAAATTGAAAATATACATTAATTCATCGATTAATTAATATTAATAGAGTGATATTTTGATTTATTTCAATTATTTTTCAGTTTTTTTTTTTAAATTTCAATTATATCTAATTTTTTTTATTCCAAGATTAATAACACTGCTCTACAGCCAAAAAATACTCTGAACGCGACCATCCTATTTATATGTAAAATCGGTCGCTGATTCCGAAAATCGGGCTCATTTTTAATTCTATGGGAAGGTTTTTGAGATATCGGCAATTTACCGTTATTTGGCCAATGGCTCCACTTAATCCTGTATACCTCTTTAACGCAGTGAGCTATCTTCCTTGGAGTGACACTCAACGAAAGAAAATTAAATTTCCTTTTCATCCCTGCTACAACATTTTTCTGTAACTCTTATAGTTTCTGAAATATTGACGATTCAATTTGAATTTTTTCGATTTTTTACGATTTTTTGAAGAAAAAATTGACTTTGTCAGGCAATATCTTTTAAACCAATGTCTTCACCTTCGGTTTTACTCCTTTACGTGAAGCTCCATTCTATTGGGAAAAAGATAAGCTATCAACGAAGAAAATCCATGGTAAAATAGAAAAGTTATAGGCGATCAAGTAAATACATCCAAGTCGCGCAATGCCTCTGCACGGGTATATTCTATGCATGTTATACCAATACCTACACATCTGCAGTAGCAGCACATTGGCAGCGCAGTAGATAAAAGCCCATTTACGGGTATAACATGCATAGAATATACCCGTGCAGAGGCATTGCGCGAGTTGGATGTATTTACTTGATCGCCTATAACTTTTCCATTTTACCATGGATTTTCTTCGTTGATAGCTTATATTTTTCCCAATAGAATGGAGCTTCATGTAAAGGAGTAAAACCGAAGGTGAAGACATTGGTTTAAAAGATATTGCCTGACAAATTCAATTTTTTCTTCAAAAAATCGTAAAAAATCGAAAAAATTCAAATTGAATCGTCAATATTTCAGAAACTATAAGAGTTAACGAAAAATGTTATAGCAGCGATGAAAAGGAAATTTAATTTTCTTTCGTTGAGTGTCACTCCAAGGAAGATAGCTCACTGCGTTAAAAAGGTATACAGGATTAAGTGGAGCCAGTGGCCAAATAACGGTAAATTGCCGATATCTCAAAAACCTTCCCATAGAATTAAAAATGAGCCCGATTTTCGGAATCAGCGACCGATTTTACATATAGATAGGATGGTCACGTCCAAAGTACAGACAAAAAATTTCATTTTGTGATCCAGTGTAATTAAGCGTTTTATTAATCGCGCAATTAATTTTAATTGAGTGATTATTTCAATTTTTCTCAATTATTTCTCAGTTTTTTTATTGCCTGAGTAAAAAAATTATTTTATTATTTTCAATTATTTATTTTTTTAATTGCATTATTTGTTAATTAATCGAAAATTATAATTCGTTTTTAATCTTTTTTTTTCTTTTTTTCTTGAAATTGACGTTTTATTTAAGCTTGTGTATATATTGTAGCTCTTCACTTGTTTTCAAAAATAATTACAGATATTCATATAAAAGCAATGTAGTAAGCGATTTTTAATTCGAAGTAATCAAGCAATTAAAAACAATCAAACAAATAAAAGTAGTTTTAAAATTAAATTTTAAATTTTTAAATAATTAAAAATAATAAAAAAATCAAAAATAATGAAATATTTGAAATAATTTTACGCTTAAAAAATTTGTTGATTAATTTTGATTATACGATTATTTTTTAAGGGTTACTAATTATGATTATTTCTTATAATTTTATAATTTAATTGATTTTTTATAGCCCGTTTAATGTAAGACAATTAAAAAAGTTATTAAAACTAAAAAATCCAAAATAATTATTAATTAGTAAATTTTAAATAGCAAATTATGATTAGAAGTTATAAATATTATTTATTTTTTTTTGTTAGTTATGAATTAAAAATATTCATATAAAACTTAATAAGCACATAACTAAAAACAATAAAGCAATTAAAAGCAATCAAAAGCAATTTATAATTAAAATTAATCAAGTAATTAAAAATAATAAAACAATCAAAAATAATCAAATATATAAAATAATTATACGTTTAAAAAAAAATTTTGATTAATTTTGATTATGCTATTATTTTTTAAGGGTTACTAGTCATCACTATTTTTTATAATTTTCTAATTTGTTTATTTGTATATATACAATTAAAATAATCATTAAAATTAAAAAATCCAAAATAACTAATAATTATTAAATTTTAAAGAGAAAATTATGATTAAAATTTATAAATATTGTTTATTTTTTTGTTAGTTATTAATTAAAAATATTTATATAAAAAGAAATAATCACATAATTAAAAATAATCAAGGAATTAAAATTAATGAAAAAATTAAAATTAATCGAAAGATAAAATTAATCAAGCAATTAAAAATAATCAAATAATTAAAAAAAATCATACAATTACGTAAAAACAAATTTAGATAAATTTTGATTATACGATTATTTCTGATTATTTCTTATTAGTCATTGATATTAAAAAAAATATTTTAATTGATTTTTAAGTCTCAGCTTAATGTAGTAGGTACAGTTAAAATAATCATTGTAATTAAAAAAATCGAAGTAATTAATCACTAGTAAATTTTAAATGGAATTTAATGCGTCCGACAAAAAAATTAAGATAAAAAATTATAAATATTGTTTATTTTTTAGTTAATTACTAATTTCTTTTACATACTTTTCTGCACTTCTCATCCGCAGAGCGTCATTATGCTGATATTCCGCGAAGAGAAAAGTCCCGAGGATGAAATCAAAGCTTGGCAATTCTGGCATAGTCGACAACATTCGGTGAAACAGCGCATTTTAGATGCAGGTAAGTCAGAAAATATTTATTTTTGTGCATGAAATAGTTAAGAGAAATTTGAAATAAAAAAAAAAAAACATGTTTGAGAACAAAAATAAGGCAGCGATTGTAAAAAGTTTTTCTCAAAAAAAGCGTGCAAACTGCAGCATCAATATTTTAGTTTAATACAATGATTACAGTTAAAGCCTTCGATCGTTGACGTTAAGAGAACATACATACTGTACGTACTCGCATTTGAACTCAATTCATTCCTAAAAATCAAAGAGTGCAAATTATTCAAGCGGCTTTACTAAATTTTATTCCATTGAATCCACTTTCAAGTTTTAGATTTATGCCAACATATGACAGTTGTAGACACACTCGTTGCCATACAATTGCTGTTCGTTTATAGCAAAGCTCAAATGCTTTAGGTAGTCTAATGCTTAACATTCTTCAGCATCCCAAAATCTCACTTATGGAGTAATGCATCAACATGTCTACAAATGTATTTTATCGGCATGTCCATCGCACAACAAAGAACGGAATCTCTTTACACAATAAAATATTTCAACAAACCAGTTTTCTAATTTGTGCTGCGTGCCGCTTTAATAAAAAAAAAATTCCGAACAAATAATGGTCATTCTGCACCTGGATCTTTACAAATTGGGGTGGTGGTTAGAGAGAGATCTTCGCTTATAGAACAATTTCATTGTGCTATGGTTGGGACAAATGTTTGCATTTGTTAGCTACGTACTACGTACTTTGGCACAGATCTTTCAGGATTTGAATATTAATTAGTTAGCCAGCATAGAACTGGTTTTAATAATTGTTATTAACGTTATCTTTTGTCCGAATAACCATCCGATATACGTACATAAATAAATGTAAAGCACACACGTTTTTCGATCTCATTGCTTATGAGTTTACAACCCTCTTCAATAGCACAGCATCCGTCGTTGCCTGAGGACTTAAGCGGTCACTGGGGTTGTTAGTGTTTGAATGAAGCAATTTTTTTCATGCTCTGCTAGTTTATTAGTTTTGCATTCAACTTGGCGTGCTTTACTAATGAGGAATTCGTAATGAATTAATTAGACATTGGCACTGAAATTTGTGAACACTTAGCGCTTTTGTTGCGGAATGAAATTTAGTTTGGCGCGGCCCAGCGTAGCTTACTTTTCTGATTACGCATTTAGTGTAGAGCTCTTTATATTTTATTTGGGGCAGTTTTGGGAAGATAACTCGATAATCTTATGATGAGTGGTGCCACCATAGAATAAGTGATCCTTACGAAAGGATTCATCAAGCTAATTTTACTTAAGTGAACAAAATTTTTTTTGCGGCAAAGCATAAGTAAGGAGCCGAAGATCACCACCTTAGATATCACGTTCAGTGTTTTCAATGCAAAATAGATATTTTAGATGAATTCTGCAATTCTGCAATTAAAACAACTCACATTCATCATTAGCCAGATGACAGTGTTAATTTCGAAGCATTTTTATGTTTTTTTAGTTGTTGCAGTTATAGTTTTTGCAATGGTCAACGTTCTTGTCTAGACAACTTGCAATTGCATATGCCTTAAAAAGGAAAATTAACAACTTGCAACATTGATGCTTATCAGTGCAATCAAATAGCGTAAGAAGGCGATAGCTAAAAATAACTAGAAGAAGAGGGGAAAAAGTAGTAAAAAATAGTAAAAAATAGTAAAAAAAAAAAAACAGAAAAAAATTGTAAAAAAAAAACACTAAAAAAACGTAGAAAAAATCGCTCTTGCTTTTCTCTTATTTTTATACGCCTATAAGAATTTTTTCTGTCATATTTTTTTTAGTCGTAAATTACGAAATTTAATTGAATTCTAACAATTAATTGTGCAATGCTGCAAGTATTTGTTTATGCAACAGCGATTTGCAGCAACTGATAAGCGCCAACACTAGCAACAACTAAGCAAGCATACACTTGACTTGTTGGCTGTGCATCTCTGCCTGGCCAATCGATCGCTCGTCCAATGACCAATGGAATGTGTAGAGATACACAAAAAAAAACAAACAAAAATGCTGCCTCGCTGTGCCTTGTGCGTAGATGTCAAGGGGTGTGTAACACCACAGGCCGGCTAATGCGAGTATATACTATGTACACATACTCTATGGTGGCGGCTATGTTGTTGCAATTTTCATTTTATTTTATTTTATCTTTTGCAATTCTGCATGCTGCCCACCAGCTGCGCGCCAGCCAAAGAGTTCATCGGTGCCGCTAATTGGATGCTGCGCATGCGCAAACGCACACAACATACAAATGGATAGAGATATACATATGTATGTATGTATGTATGTAGGTGCGCATAGTAATTCAAAGAAATTGACAAATGTTGTATACCCAAAGGCCTAAGTATTCAACCAAACACACATACACAACCTCAAACACCCGCATCGTTTGTGCGCCGCTGGCCTTTGTGCGTAACTCCAATGCAACCAATGAACATTCGAACATATGGCCATTGTATAATGTGGCTTTTAATGAGCAGCAAAGCTCATAACTTAACTGTAAATGAAAAAAAAATTTCGCAATGATTTGTTCGAAGTGTGTGTGTGTGTTTTGTCTTTCAATTTTTTTTGTTTTTGTTTTTTACTTCATCATAAACAAATATGGCTTATGCTTATTCATATGCGTGTAATGCCATTAACTAAAGTTTGGTTAAAAAATGAGAAAACCCCACCTAATGAAAAATTAAAAATTTAATTAGAAAATTAATAAGCTAATAAATTATGTAATTGCTATATAAAAATGCCGTTATAAATGAATTTCTCATAATCCAATAAGAATGCTGGGATTTCTTGTGCTTACCGGCATTTTAAAGCTTGAAGTTTAGCAGCCAAAATATGCTCAAAAATTCCGTTAAAATTTGTGCATTTAATTGCAAGATAAATTAATTTTTTTTATGGAAGAAACTACCAAAATGATATTGGCACAATTGGGTTAGTACAGAGGCTCATTGTGTTAACACAGAACGCAGATTACCTCTCCTCTTCTTTAAAATACTTTGAAAGCCTGATGGAGCTCACTAGTTGCCCCACGTCGATATCAGCGACCTACCATACATATGTTTACTGTCTAGAAAAGGGGCGGACTTAAGGCATAGTCAATAGCCCGGAAGTGGCAAACAGTGCCTAAATGGGATAATAACCTGTCTCACTGGTAAACACATAGAGAGTTGAAGTGTCTTTTGCCACATATGCTCAGAAGTTGCCGAGACGATGAGATAATGACGGTTCTATGATCTTATGTGAATTTTATATGAGCTATTGGCAAGTTTATAATTAAGAAAAATTTAAAAAATTTTTTTGGTAGAAGTTATGGATCCACTTCGGAGACCACCACATCCCCTCATCAGACTTCTTCTAGCGGCCTCAACCGAGAATCGAACTTAGGTCGTTTCGGTTAGTAGTCCAATGTCTATCCCATTGATATATACTGGCCAATAGCTCATATAAAATTCACATAAAATAATTATTAGAATTAAAACGGCCATGTAAAAACAAACGTTCTATGATCCTTTTCTGGTCGGCTTTGAGTGGCACCCGATTGCGATGTTTGGTTGGTTGGTTTGAGTGGGAGTCCCACTGATTCCAATTAGCGCCGATGTGTCGTTTTGATACCACAACTCATGACTAGGGTAGCTAAAAATATGCACGAAAAATTTCAAAATATGCATGCTAGTATGCCCGAAAAATAACTGAAATATGCTCGTAAATATGCACGAAAAAATCTCATTATATGCATATATGCCTAAAAAAAATATCTGGAATATGCTCAAAAAATTTATGTATTTCATTTCAAGCTTACATTTTTTTAACCAATTTTGCAAAGTAATAATAATATAAGAATTGAAACGTACAATTCACATTTTCCCCACTTAAAAGATTTGTTTTAAATACTATAAAATACTTTTACTTAATTTTAGATTTGTATTTATGTAAATACATGAGATCTTTTTACAAAGCAAGCGAAACCATTCCATTAATATTGCGCAGGGTTGCATTGAACTATTATATGTTTTACTATATTTTCAGTGTAAATTTTTAGTGGCTTTCCGAGAAAAAAACTCTTGTATGCGGAAAACGATTAATATTGACCATGTAGCAGTGTTGCCAGAATATTTTGAAGCTTATAGCTAAATTAAATTAAAAAAATTGCTAAAAATAGCTAAATAATTTTTTTCATAGCTAAAATAAATAGCCAAATTTTTTTTTTTTCAAAAATAGCCAAATAATGATTTATTTAAAAAGACGTGACATAAAACAACTTCACATATATGAATATTTATATATACATATATTATATATTGTAGCCATACATATATTTGTTTGTATGTACTTATATATGTACGTCGCATAATAAGATTATTACAACGAAAAAAATCAATTCATTACATATGTATGTATGTATGTATGTACATTCAATTGCAGTATTAAAATAAATTATAATAGCGACTAGTTAATATTTAAACTTTAGTTAGAAATTTGATTCAATAACATTTAACACGTTGGCTGCCAGTGTATCACCGGTGATCACAACCATAAACCACTCACAGGTGCCAGGAACAAAATTACTTTTGCTTTTTTGTATTATAACGGGATTTTTTACCCAGAGTAAAAGCCATGCTGGCGACGCATCTGAGCATGCTTTTAAGCTGTGATGACCCCGCGAACATCTGCTTTTTTATTTTAAAATGTTGTTTAAATTTTAAGCGCCTAGGCGTGTATCACCGGTGATACACTGGCACTTCTTCATTTAATTCACAGGTTGAATTATTATTAATTGAAGTCATTGCTTTAATAATATCGTTAGGAATTTTAAAGTTATTACAATATTTTTCAAGCCTTTTTAGACCATACCTAACAGTCAATAGAGAGTTTAACATAAATAATTGCATTCTATTTCTTTGCTTTGTTTTTATTACGTTCATAACAGAAAATCTACGTTCTATTTCTGTATTACTAAGCGGTAGGATTAGAAAATTAAACACAAAAGATTGTAGTTCTTCAAACGGATTTTCGTTAAGAGCATTTCTAAGCTTTCTTACGTCTACCCAAAACTTTATTGTAGAGGTAGTTCCCTTCCATGGGTATGCGGTAGTTTTTCCATTGCATTTCTAAAATAGTGATTTCCTCCGTGTTAAAGTGATCCTTTTCATCCTTGAAAGTGTCAAATATTTTTGGCTTATTTACAGAAAAAAATTCAATATTTTTTAAAGATTGAATATTCTGCGGTAAGCGTTGGCGGAGTTGCTCAATTAACTTGATAATAAAGTTCTGAAAAATTTTACGAATACACCGTGAAAAGGACGGTTCAAATATCGCGTATGCCAATGGTCATTTGCGAATTCAAATAGCAAAATGGGCAACAAAAAAATGTATGGCAGAGTTGCTTTTGCGCACTGCGAAAACCTTATTGCATCCAAGGCAGATCTAGGAAGGTAGGCTCGGTGGCGAATTCAGAAACTACTTTTTTTATTTACAAAGGTAGAGTGTAATGTCAAAATCAAAGCGAATTCACATCATGACCAATAGGAATGGGCGAGTCTCAAGCGAATTCAGATTTTAACTAAGGCGAATTATCATTTTGACATTACACTCTACCAATTACAATAACAAAATACATGGGAAATTTCTGAATTCGCCACCGAGCCTACCTTCCTAGATCTGCCTTGATTGCATCAACCTTGCATATGAATGCACCAATAATCGATAAAATAAGCAAGGCATGCCAGACTATCAACTTTTGTATAGTTTGATAACACTGCATCACAAAATGAAATTTTTTGTCTGTACTTTGGACGTGACCATCCTATCTATATGTAAAATCGGTCGCTGATTCCGAAAATCGGGCTCATTTTTAATTCTATGGAAGGTTTTTGAGATATCGGCAATTTACCGTTATTTGGCCACTGGCTCCACTTAATCCTGTATACCTTTTTAACGCAGTGAGCTATCTTCCTTGGAGTGACACTCAACGAAAGAAAATTAAATTTCCTTTTCATCGCTGCTATAACATTTTTCTGTAACTCTTATAGTTTCTGAAATATTGACGATTCAATTTGAATTTTTTCGATTTTTTACGATTTTTTGAAGAAAAAATTGAATTTGTCAGGCAATATCTTTTAAACCAATGTCTTCATCTTCGGTTTTACTCCTTTACATGAAGCTCCATTCTATTGGGAAAAATATAAGCTATCAACGAAGAAAATCCATGGTAAAATGGAAAAGTTATAGGCGATCAAGTAAATACATCCAACTCGCGCAATGCCTCTGCACGGGTATATTCTATGCATGTTATACCCGTAAATGGGCTTTTATCTACTGCGCTGCCAATGTGCTGCTACTGCAGATGTGTAGGTATTGGTACAATATGCATAGAATGTACGCGTGCAGAGGCATTGCGCGACCTGGCTGTATTTACTTGATCGCCTATAACTTTTCTATTTTACCATGGATTTTCTTCGTTGATAGCTTATCTTTTTCCCAATAGAATGGAGCTTCACGTAAAGGAGTAAAACCGAAGGTGAAGACATTGGTTTAAAAGATATTGCCTGACAAAGTCAATTTTTTCTTCAAAAAATCGTAAAAAATCGAAAAAATTCAAATTGAATCGTCATTATTTCAGAAACTATAAGAGTTACAGAAAAATGTTGTAGCAGGGATGAAAAGGAAATTTAATTTTCTTTCGTTGAGTGTCACTCCAAGGAAGATAGCTCACTGCGTTAAAGAGGTATACAGGATTAAGTGGAGCCATTGGCCAAATAACGGTAAATTGCCGATATCTCAAAAACCTTCCCATAGAATTAAAAATGAGCCCGATTTTCGGAATCAGCGACCGATTTTACATATAAATAGGATGGTCGCGTTCAGAGTATTTTTTGGCTGTAGAGCAGTGTAATCATAAGGATAAGTATACACTTTCAAGTTTTCGTAAACTCGCAGATGACTCATTAGCTTAAAATGATAAACTGATGTGCAAAATAAAGAAATTAAGAAAAATAGCTAAAAATAGCTAAGCTATTAAAAAAAAAGCTAACAAAAATAGCTAATAGCTAACCGCAAATATCTGTAGCTAAACGCCAAAAGTTATAGCTAAATCTTGCTACAAAATAGCTAAAGTGGCAACACTGCCGTGTAGCATCGAAATTTTGAAATCCGCAATCCAGATCGCAATATTGACAACACGGATTGACTGTGCAGCATGAAAATTTTGCGACCCATCAAATTGAATTGAAAGTGAAAGTGTGAAAAGGACGGAAGTAAAATATCATATTGAACGTGTAGCACTAGCCTGCGATTCATCAGACCATCAATATGGATCGCGATCCAAATATCGCGATTCATATTGACAGTGTAGCGTATGCCTATGTATGTCGATACATATTGCATATTATTGTTCCCTTCATCGGAGCAAAGTTTTTTTTTACTCTGGGTTTGCTTCGAGGCTCTGATCAACAGTCAAGTAGCCTTGTTTGTATGCATACAAGAACTTAGTGTTTGGCGTGGTGAATTTTTATATGGGGAAATGCTCCGCTCCGGGGTCCAGATCAATAGTTAAATAGCCTTGCTTGGATGTTTATGCAACTATCTGAATTAACGAAATGCATTTTGACCGTAAATATGCATTTTAGGTCGAAATATGCATTTGCATATTTTTAACTTCCCTACTCATGACTAAACCAATGAACAGTAAAAGTAGAAGAGAATGAGCAGTTCGGAAACCAGTGCAAGTCCCGCACCGAATATACATACATCCTGTTGAATTTAAATCTTTCGGCCAAGGGCCTGCCGATGCCGTAGTTAAGCGGGAAATGTCCCTTCCCTGTCCATCTTTAGAATGCCTTTTGGTTGTATCTCATTGTATGAAGGCCACAGACTTATGCAGACCTGCAACCGGCTCCATCTGGTTTCAGCCTCCTCGAGCCATTGCCGAGAGATTCGGCCATTGATGCAGCCCAGGGATTCAAGAATTCTGCTCGTTTTTGGCACGTATGTTTGTATGAGATTTTAGACCATATTTACTAATTCTGGTATATCAACCCCAACTAATTCCGGTATATCAACCCCTTCCCGAGATAAAGGCCAATATATGGACGCAGATGGCCCAAAATGTTATTGAGCAATATTGAATCAAATTAAAGCGTTAACTTGGAGCTTCAATAAAATGTTTACTCCATTTCAACTTTCTAGTCGGTTCTCCAGAAAGAGCCCAAAATGTGGACTTGGAGGGCCCCAAATTATTTTTGAGCAATATTGGTATCAAATTGAAGGAGCCGATTAGAATTTACATACACAGTTCATGTTATGTGGATATCTCAATCGGTTTCCGAGATATCTGAACCGACCCAAATGATGATGTGCGGACATGGACGGCCGTGGAATGTTGTTGTTAGGGAACAGGAGAGGAGGCGATAGAAAGAGAGTAGTATAGGGGAAGAAGAGATAGAGGGAACGGGAGATGGAGTGTGGTAGAGATATTGCTGGGCAGTAACATAGTGTGATGTGTTGCAGCGAAGCGGAGCGGATACTTGCTAGTCTATTTATAAACTTTACTTAGATAATGAATAAATATTAACATTTCCAATTACTTTTCTTTCACAGACACAAAAAATTCCGTGGGTTTGGTTGGTTGCATCGAGGAGGTCTCCCACAATGCCATTGCCGTCTATTGGAATCCGCTAGAGAGCTCAGCCAAGGTTAGTGCATGCAGAGAATTGAATTTCACTTTTATTTAAAAAAAGGCTAAACATTTGATTAAATTGAAAGCATTGGTTTTTTTTTTTGTATTTGGGTGCGGCACCAAGACACCACCGGAAATTGTCGCTTTGCAATAATAATAACAACAACAACAGGAGTAACTACAGTCGCAGCTCCTGCTCTTGGCAATACAAGTAGCAAAAAGGGCGCTGTTGATCAATGGCCGCAATGGCCAATTAACTAGCATACAAATTAGCTAGAGGCGTTCAGCACCACCAGCGAAAGGAAAAAACAATAATAACAATAACAACAGCAAAAACCAATAGCAAAAACAACAGCAAAAAAGTGCCCCAAAAACGAAAATAGGGAAGAGGTGCAAAAACAATAACAAAAACAAGGGCAGCGTGGCAACAGCGTCCACTCGACGTCGCACAACGTGCAGCGGCTGCCGATGTCGTTGAATAATTACCGTATTGCTGTTGTTGTTATTGCTTTGCTGTTCCTTATGCATACCGCCTCCAAGCAATTATTTATTATACGCTCATCCGTTGGTGGACGTTGACAAAGTTTGTTGTTTCGCAGAATTTGCGGCAAATTTTGCGCGCGCAAAGCGGTAGCACCAACAAAAGCAACAAAAATAATCTCAACAAAAAAAAAAACAGCAACAACAACAAATTGGCTACTGTTTTGCGGCCGGCAGGGCGAGCAAGCGATTTAATCAAATACGATCAAGTGGCACTGGGTGTTGTTGTTGTTGATTGTTGGCATGTTTGTTGTTGTGTACACAATCTTTTGCTTGTGTTGCTCAGTTGCTGTGCCTGCTGCTGGCCGCTCGCAGTTTGCAGCCAATGAATTTAATGATAATGAAAAGCCATAAATATCAAAAACCGATTAAACCTAATCAAGCTTAATTGCAAAATTTTTCGTTCTGCAAAGGAACTCGCACACATACATACATACATACAAACATACATGGATGCATATGCACATGCATACAAATTAGGCAGCTAACAAACCAACCAACCAAAAAAAGTGCACAAAAAGTAGCGAGCAAAAATGCGGGCGCAAAACGAAATTACCTACTACAATGGCCACAGCATCCGCCTAGACGCTGACTTAGTTGTGGCCAGAGGTAGTTGGCAATTGGCGCGCATGTTCATAACTTGGTTGAGAAAAAAAAAATACATACATATCTACATATCTCAATTTCCGTCTATGAAATTGATGAAATTGTGTGCAGTGTGCATTTTGTATATAATCATATATGTATATAAGCGTCAATGCACATTGGGTCAGTTGACACAAAAATTTTTGTAAAAAAGGCTAGTGTGAAATAACGATTTTAATTTTTTTTGTTGATTCGGTTTTAATTTACTGGTTTGTTATTATACAAATTTCTATAGCAACTTTAAGTTGCCTTTCGTCAAAAAAAAAAATAAAATAAAGTGGCACCTTTTTCCAATAGGCATTTTTCATCTTTGTTTATTCCAAGACCGAACAACGACAGCAACAAAGAAATTTGTTTTTTTTTTTTTTAATACCGAAAAAAATACCCAAACTTATTTCGTTTTTTATAAAAAAAATATTATCAAAAAATTGTTTCGAGCTTATGGTAGAAATAAAACAAATGTATTTCAGAAATTTTCCACACATTTCACTTTGAAAATTTTTTAAATACCTTTTTCTTAATTTTCTGAAAAAAATTGGAATTTTGGAAGCGTTTTTATTAACGAAATAATTTTTAATAATTTTTTTTTTGCTGACTTTCTAAACGAAATTTTTTTACAATTTTTTTTTAGTCAAAGAAACTAAATTCTCTTTGATAATCATCAAAACAGTCTTTTTTTTGTTAAGAATTTAACGTTAAAATTTTCCAAAGTTGAAGAATAAATCAAATGTATTTCAGAAAATTTTTTTGTTAAGAATTTAACGTTGAAGTTTTGCAAAGTTGAAGAATAAATCAAATATATTTCAGAAATTTTTTTGTTAAGAATTTAACGTTGAAATTTTGCAAAGTTGAAGAATACATCAAATGTATTTCAGAAATTTTTCACACATTTCACTTTGAAAATTTTTTAAATAATTTTATTAATTTTCTGAAAAAAATTGGAATTTTGGAAGTGTTTTTGTCTTTTATTAACGAAATAATTTGTAATAATTTTTTTTGCTGACTTCCTAAACGAAATTTTTTAAAATATTTTTTTTTTAGTCAAAGCAACTAAATTCTTTTTGAGAATCATCAAAATAGTATTTTTTTTTGTTAAGAATTAACCGTTGAAATTTTGCGAAGTTGAAGAATAAATCAAATGTATTTCAGAAATTTTCCACACGTTTCACTTTGAAAATTTTGTAAATACTTTTTTATTAATTTTTTGAAAAAAATTGGAATTTTGGAAGTGTTTTTTTTATTAACTAAATAATTTTTAATCATTTTTTTTTTGCTGACTTCCTAAACGAAATTTTTCTAATATGTTTTTTTAGTCAAAGAAAATAAATTCTTTTTGATAATCATAGAAACAGTATTTTTTTTTTGTTAAGTATTTAACGTTGAAATTTTGTAAAGTTGTACCGAAGACAAATTTTTTTTTCGGTTACATATTGATAAAATTAACGTTAAAGTGCAGCCCTGGTTTAATCTGTTTATTTTACCGCTCTTTCAAGCATTAGTTTTCCACCAAAAAATAAATGCCAACTGACCCACAGTGCAGAGAGTGCGCTTTGATGCTGAAACCTTCTTGCCACCTGTTGTCATTGTTGTACCTGCTGCTGCAACTATAATCATTATTATTGTTGTTGTTGTTGTTGTTGTTGTTAGGTTAGTAATTTTACGCCGCTATTTTATTAACGGAAATGAGCCGCAGGGCGGCAAGTAATTTTTCGCCTTCACTATCATTTCTAGTTGTTGTTGCTGTTATTTTTTGCTTTACTTTTTGCTGTTTTTTTATTTATTTGTTGTTGTTTTGTTATTATTATTGGTTTTGTTGTTGTTATTGTTAATTTTGTAATTTTGTTGTTATTATTGTTGGTGCTAAAGTCCAGCAGCTGCCGCCATCATAGTTGAAGTGTTGCTCTACCTTTATTATTTGTTGTTGTTACCGCCTGTAATACATATATTGTTGTTGTTGTTTTGTTTTTAGTTGGTTTTTGTTGCTGTTGTAATACTCCCATGATTTTCATGCTTTATTTTGTTGTTTGTGTGATCGTCAGCTGATTGCATGTATGCACCACATATGACTATTCCAAATAGACACCCTATACTAGCTAGCAAAAAACCAAAACTCGCCAACTTTTTTGGCTGCAATAAAACAAAACAGAAAATAACAACAAACTACAAATCAGCAGCAGCAAAATTCAATTTGCTTGCGCACCTGCAACTTCACTTCACGCTTGCTTGCGCTTTACTCAAAGCTCAAATTCCAATTTTAGCTGCCGCCGTGCAGCGTCGCTTTGGCTCTGGGGTGTGGTGCCCCAGAGTGGGTGAAGTTTCTTATATGTGCAACTTTTAGTTGTTTTTCCTAATTTTTTTTTGTGAATTTATCAATTTCTTATGCGCAAGCTACGCCCAATTGAATTGAAATTTTGTGGTTAGTGTTATTTATATGCAAAAATTATATACGGATGTAGGTATAGCTATGTACCTGGGTTGTTTAATAAGTCCGCGAAATTTTAATTAAAAAATTTTTTTTTTGGCAAAAATGCATTTGCTTTTTCGACATAATCTGCTTCTAGCTCGATACACTTAGTCCAGTGTTTAAAGAATTTTTAAACTCCTTCCAAAAAAGGGGATTTTCAAGGCTCTCAAAATAGGCATTTGTTTCTGTGATGTCCTTTTAATTTAACCCAAATCTCTAAACAACCAGCCAAATCTCTAAACACTTCTGCCACAGTGACTACACACGTTTGCAGTCGTGCACTGAAGCAGATTTTTTTCTTGCCAAATACGGTTGTTTTTGTTTCAAATCAAGTTCGAATCTGTCCAAAAGCTCTGAATAATATTCGCAGATTATTGTTTTATCCTTTTTAAGATAATCTATGTATATGGCAGCTCGTGCATTCCATAAACCTGTGACCATAATCTTATTGGCCGGCAGACCAACTTTGGCGTTATTTGGTGCACTTTCACACCCGGAGAAACTCACTGTTTTTATTGTAACTTCATTTCTGGTGTGCTGTGATAGATCCAAATTTCATCTACGGTAGCAAAATAAGAAGCAAAAAAAACAAGAAAACACTTCAAAAAACTTATATTAGCTGAGAATTACCAGCATAGGGTTAAGGGTTAAATTTTCAATTGACCATTTTTGTGAAATCATGCACGATCTCTAATAAAAAACACATTGGCATGCTCGCAAAGCAGCAAGTAAATATACGTATATATGTACATTAAAAGCAAATTTAATTATAAACACAAAAATAAATTATATACTTAAAAAATTAGCGCGCATGCAAATCAGAAATTTAAAATTTTGCTCATAGAATTAACATAAATCTTATATTTATGTACATAAATACTAATGTACATACATACATATGTATGTATGTGCATTTTAAAAATCAAATATTTTATTTATTTCTGCTTTTTTCACAAATTAGCGCCTGAAAAGCGCAATGGCGTTTTTATGCATGAGCATGCAGCTATAAAAAAATTAGCAGTCAACCAAAAAAAACAACAACAAACAAATTTATAGCTTAAATCAGACTAAGCAGAAATAAAATGGTAGCAACAAAAAACAAAAAATAGCAACAAAAAAGCAATAATCAATTATTTAGCCGTGCAACAACGAAAAATGTTAATTGTAGCTGGTTTTTATTCGATTTGATTTTGTTGTTGCTGTGCGCTTTTATGATTTTAACTACATACACGCACACTCATAAAAAACATACATACCCATCAAAAATTGAACTAAGGAATTTGATCAAATAAGGCGTGTGTCAAATAGAGAGTTAATTTTGTTTTATAAGCAAGCATGTGAAAAGTGAGCACAATGTGCTGCGAGCGGGACAAATTTGTATGTACACACTGACTGTCACTACTACACACAAATAACGAGCGTAAAATGAGCGCTTAGAATGAGACTATGCGATCGTCGCTTAGAAAAAATAATCAGAGCTCTTTCGACTGACATGCAAGCAAGTATTTGGTCAAAAGAAAAAAAAAAGCATTTTTCTAATCGCTTATATAAGCCCTATTATATATACTATATATACAATGGCGCTATTATAACTCTGACGAGTTTTATGGCCGAGCTTCTCCCCAATTCGAGGTGTGCTCCTTTTTTTTTGTTTTTCCTACAAATTGGGTTTTATGCCGGCTCCGAACGGCGAATGCATTTTCTGTGAGAAGCTTTTTCATGGCAGAAATACTCTCGGAGGGTATGCCGCCCACTGCCGAGAGGTGACCGCTGCTCTTAAAAAACCCAATAATTGGATTTTTACTAATTAGAAAAATATCTTTGGTATTTGCTCGGACTGGGGTTTGAACCCGAGACCTCGGATATAGTAGGCGAGCACTCTACCCACTGCACCACAGCGGCCATTATAAGGTAATAAAACTTCACACACAAAACTTCCTTATTATAAGGAATTATCTAAGCCCCATTTCTCAAAGCGAAAAAGCCTTAGGAAAAATTTGCCTCTCATAGAGAGAGAGAGAGAGAGGGAGAATTCCTTATGGGCTGACGACATCAACACAGGAAAATAAGCGTTATTATAAGGCTTTTTGTTCATATAATTGCCACTCCTTGGAAATTTCAGACATTATTTTCAAAGCCTTAGTATCATCTGAAATATCTAAGCCACAAATAAGGCGCACATTTTTTGGAGGGTATACATGCATTTATGTATGTATGTATGTTTACCGTCCCTACAAAAAATGCGATTAATCCGGGACGTGTCCGGGATCAATCGCAAGGGAGCATGCGACTAATACAATTTTACATCCCTTTATATGGAGTGAATTGATCGCATTTGTTCGAGCATGTCCTATGAAGAGACTAATTGTTCAACTTGTATACCCGAACGGGTACAAATGTAGATCAATCGCTTACATCCCGAACGGGTACAAATGTTCATGTATATATAAATAAAGATTATATAATGTTTTACTATTGAAAAAAAATCTCAATAAATAAATAAAAAAATTGTAAGTTCTGAGTATGCATTATATGAGCGTAATGTAAAGGATTTTTTCATAGAATATTTTAGGCAACATTTTGTTAAAATTATTATTCATCATTGTTATTATAAGAAAGGGTGTTCAATTCGGTTTACCGGTTGTTCTACAATTTTTTAAATACATTGCATATTTTTGTAAAATTTCTACATTTAAGGAATCTAGATTTGTACCCGTTCGGAATGAAAGCGATTAATCTACATTTATACCCGTTCGGGATGAAAGCGATTAATCTACATTTATACCCGTTAGGGAACAATTGGTCTACAATTAGTCTACATTTATACCCGTTCGGGAACAATTGGTCTACAATTAGTCTACATTTATACCCGTACGGGAACAATCGGGGACTAATTGTGGACCGATTGTTCTCGAAAGAGATCAATCCGGGACTAATATCTTTCGGTATTAATCGCACATTTTTTTGCAGGGGTAGAACAGCGACTAACTCCAACACAGAAAAAATTTAAGTACTTTGTTTATCTGTTCTAATAAAATAGCTTATTTATGTACCTATGTGGCCAATACAAATAAGCTTAAATGCATAGCAGCACATAAAAAATAAAAAAAAAAAACTATAAAAAAAAATATTCAAAATATAAAAACCAAATTCTAATTTAATCGCAATACTATGTACGGCATTTAAATATTGTACATACAAACATACACAAACACATATGGTCAATTTTCTGGCTGCTAACGTTACATTCGCATGGAGTTTTTATTCAGTTTATATGAAATAATAACAAAAATGTTAGAAACGTCTAAAGTTCTGCTACTTATGCTATCAGGTAGACCTATACCTTCATTTTAAGAGTAAAATTAGTCTGATGGCTACCATACCGTAAAAGTTATAAGCGCGTGAAACGCACTGCTAACGTTACATCATTTGGAAGTGAGATCAAGATACAGATCATGTTTGCTTTAATTTCTGCGAACTTGCTGAGACAATCATCCCAATTTTACTTCATGTTATATAGCAAGGATTTCACAAGGTCATGGCATACCGCTTTACCAAAATCTTTAGGATTTTTTAACATAATTTAACATAAAATAAGGCACTGCCTACGTTACACGTGCGAAAACTCAGTATCTCTACATATAATAAAATTGTAACCGTTGATCTCTGTATATTGCAGATATACAGAAAATAAAAAAAGGAGCCAGAGGAATCCAAATGAACTGTTTTTAAAATTTCTGTCGGTCTGACTGTCTGTCTGTCCTTATGTTTGTGCGCGGGTCACTAAAAATTGGAATGATGGAATTGAATGAAACTAGTCAGAGTTATAATAGTGCCATTGTATTATTATTATTATTATAATAGACGTCTACTTTAAGATTTAAGATATCCCTTATTTCTATAACTCAACCAGTTTTGGAGTTATCGACCAATATGTGGACCAAGGGTGATCCAAAATGTGTTAGTACAATATGGGTATCAAATAAAAGGTGCTGATGAGTGCTGCAATAAGTAATTCTACTAAATTCAATATCTCGATTGGTTTCGGAGATATCTCCCTATCCCTATCCCTATCCTTATCCCTATCCCTCCAAGTTTTGATATCCTACGGAAAACACTTCCAGAGATATTCAGCATGAAAGATTAAGTTTGTATGGGTTGTGCCACGCCCCTTTTCCAAAAGCTCTAATTTTTTCATCCAGAAAATGATTATTGAAAGTTCCATTCATTTCTATGCAGTCGTTTTTGTGTGACGCGGGCATTATGATAAAAAAACACATTTTTGGTCACATTTTTCCCACATTTTGGTCAATAACTCGGGAACTGGATGAGATATCCAAATGAAAAATGTCCTGAATATTAAGTTAGGCGTTAAGTGATAGAATGGTGAAAGTTTCATGCAATTCTATTCAGTAGTTTTTGTGTGATGCGCGCACAATCATACAGACGGACAGACAGACAGACGGACAGACAGACAGACAGACAGATAGACTTCTAAAAATTGTAGATTTGGGTTCCGCTGGTTCAATAACGACCTCTCCTATCAGTTTTTCTGCAATATCTTCAATGTACAGACACCGACCTGTTACAATTTTATTATACATATGTATTATATAGATAAGAAATCACTGCTAACGTTACATATTATTTAAGCTAACAATGTCTTCAAATCTTTGGAAGTTTAACTTTTTTAATTGGAACGTGAGATATACGTATAGTATTAAGAAAATATATAAACAAATTAAATTAAAATGTATTTTAACATGTCTTAAAAAAACTTTTTTGGTTTTGCACTGCTAACGTTACATAAGATTTTTGCGGCACATTTACTTTTCACATAACTGCTAGTTGGAACATAACTTTTTTAAAAACTTTACGTGTTATGATATTATAGCTTATTTTCAAATAGATAAAACTTGGACGGCTAAATTTAGTCGCAACAAACATGTTATATTTACCTTTTTGTTTACTGAACTATTTCCGACCATTTTTTTTTTAATCACAACGTTTTATAAAAAGAGCGAACAGTTTAATTTAAAACGACTAAAATTGAATGCCGCTGTTTTCAACAGCTACTATAATATTTCATGAACCCCGCAAGACCCCAGTGCTTGCAATATTTGACAAAAAAGAAAAAAACTTGGTTTACTTTCCCAGAAAATCGGCCATATCTACATACAATTTATGAATTCTTAATGCAACGACTTCATTCGCAGTAGGTACATATATATTAACTAAATGGTTGACGTACAATTGAGCTTATTGAACATGTCTACTTACATAGGTACATACGAGCAGTTACACATGTGCTTATATGAGTAACGACATATTTGTGCTTTGTGCTTTGCGGTTTGCTTGCTATCTCTTTCGCACACCTTAAGCATTTGGTTATTTGGTTGGTTGACTAACAATTGTTTGCACACTGTGTGTATTATGTATGAACGTGCATTGTATATATTAATTATAATGTAGTACATGCATGTATGTAACACTATTAAGCTTAAAATGGTTGTATAGATTTGTGTGTGTGCTTGAGTGAGCTTTAATACATCGCGCTTTTTCGTCGGCCGCCATTTGAATTAGCGCATGCGCGCATATTTTACTAGACATTTTGTTATTGATAGAACAAAAAAAAATTATAATATATACATACCTATGTATAGTATGTGGAATAAATAAATTAGTTAGCATCTTAATAAAATTGTTTTGAAAAATATTGATTTTTTTTTTTTAATATTTTCTAGTTTACTACCGTGAATTTCAAGTTAATTTATATAACAAATTTGCTTTAGTATTTCTAATACTTAAAAAAATTCGTTTTTAAATTTAATTTATTTACGATATACCTACCTATGTATATCTTTAATATATCCTTACATTTATTCCATATACTAACGTTTTTCGCCCAATGTCAAGGGGTTACCGCTATTTTAAAGCCCAATAAATGGATGAAAAACCCTTTTGCTTCTTTGGGAACAAAATGATATGCTGTTGTTTATTTTTTGCTTGGATAATGGAGAGAGCACTTCCAGCCTAGTGAGCGTTCCGCTTTAAATTTTACTTTTTTCCCATGTTGAATTACATAGTTCATTTTTATCTGAATACACAAACAGTTTGTAACACGATTGCGCAAAGCATTCCTTCCAACACGTGGTGCACAGAAATGTAAAACAAAATTAAAACGTTCAATATAAATTATTAAATGGAATTTTGTGGCTTATAAACAATAATACTTACGTACCCTTGATTGTTCAGCTACTTTTATTAATAATACAATATATGCATGCATTTCTGAATATTTTACTTAGACAATGGGTTGCATATTAACAAAAAAATAATATATCTATCAATTAGGGTGGTCCAAAATAATAAACAAAAAAAAACATGAAAGAGTTTTAGTGCTTAGCACGAAATTTTTATTTAATTAACTTGAAAGAGTTTTTAGTGCTTAGCACGAAATTTTTTATTTTTAATTCAATTTTTAATTGTTGGGGTAAGTGGAAAAAAATTCAACAACTATTTACAGCGAAGGTTGAGTGTATAGCTATTTCACGAAAAACCATTTTCGATCATCAGCACTCTTTTCGGAAGTGGATGCACCGGGGATTGAACCCGAGTCCATTCCAACTTCAGCCGCAATGACCCAACGGATAAACACACTCGACCATTGAGACTCTGTGCAAGCTGTTGGATTTTCCCCACTTTTGCCTTTTTCATTTTCAACATTAACGTTAGTGTGTATATGCTTTTGCATATATTCTCCACAAACGTGCTGAATTTTTGTTGTAGGCAGTTCGCAATGAACATTGTTGTTGGTATTTATTTTATGTATATACCAAACAACGTTAACAATTTTACTTGAAAGAGTTTTTAGTGCTTAGCACGAAATTTTTTATTTTTAATTCAATTTTTAATTGTTGGGGTAAGTGGAAAAAAATTCAACAACTATTTACAGCGAAGGTTGAGTGTATAGCTATTTCACGAAAAACCATTTTCGATCATCAGCACTCTTTTCGGAAGTGGATGCACCGGGGATTGAACCCGAGTCCATTCCAACTTCAGCCGCAATGACCCAACGGATAATAGTTGTTGAATTTTTTTCCACTTACCCCAACAATTTATTTAATTAAATTTTTAATTGTTGGGGGTAAGTCGAAAAAATTTCAACAAACATTTACAGCGAAGGTTGAGTGTATAGCTATTTCACAAAAACCATTTTCGATCATCAGCACTCTTTTCGGAAGTGGATGCTTTTTGTAAAGCCCTTAATGAACAAGAAAGATGTTTTTTTTATTATTATTAAAGGAAATTAACACATATTTTTTTAGGTATAAGAGAATAAAAGAAAAAACGCCTGTCGATTTTAGTCTTTTTGGCCCACCTTAATATCAATGAATGGATCATATTTCATATAAGCATAAGCTTTTGACTTAAAATAATGCATAACCACTTTTGTAGAGCTAAAATAAATAACGTCTGGGTAGACAACAGGTGGTGATTATGTAAAATAGGTAATATCAGTTCAAAATGTTATGAAAATATATTATTCTATCTATATACATATTAAGCCAATTATCATTTACAGCTATATTATCACAGAAAAATAACATAAACTTGTCGATAATTGGGTAACGAGCTGCTTCAAATTTAAGATACAAGTTTTGAGGGGGTCAGACTTAGGCCTCTGTTCGTAAACAGACAGAAAGTGTCCTGCCCAATCAGTGTTGTTTTCAATAGTGCTGCTTATTACAATTTCTTCGAAAACTTTATTTCATTTTGAAGTAAAATTTATTTTCTGTCAACTTTCCTCAATCCGGCAACTACAAATCGATTTTATTTTAATCAATACCATATGCAAACACTTTTAATAAGAAAAAAATCTTTGTATTAAAAAAATTGAAAAAAGGCTTTGCGATGACATCGTTAGCGACTTCCTGCGCTGCGATAAGTTTTTAATTTATATTTTTTTTATTCGTATTCAATTGATATCTGGCGCACCTTCGTTTCAAACACAAGCCAAACACTCCACACGCTACAAGCAACAAGTGCAACAGACGTCAGCAAATTGGCGACAAAAAGGTCGCTGCGCTGCGCAAAGCAATTAATATCTATCTAAATATATATGTAGATATTTGCACATAACTATCTACTAGTAGTGGGACTTTTTTCGAATAATATTCGAATAAATATTATTCGAATAAACGAATAATAATATTCGTGGGAAAAAATTCGAATAGTGCTATTCGAATAGTACTATTCGAATAATACTATTCGAATAACACTATTCGAATAATACTATTCGAATAGTAGTATGTATGTACATGCGTAATTTGGGAATTCCACTTGCCTTCGCGCAAGCCAGAGTACGTATATATATGTACATACATATGGATGTACTTACAAAAGCAAAAACATACATACATACATTCAATAGCTATTCGCGAATAGTGGTATTCGAATAGTGATATTCGAATAGTACTATTCGAATAGTATTTATTCGAATATACGAATAAATTATTCGAATAAATATTATTCGAATTACGAATACCTTTCGAATAAAAGGATTTTTTATTCGAATAATTTTTATTCGAATAGTCCCATCATAACTATCTACATACATATGCACATTTAAAAAAATTTCTGTGCAAAGCAAGCGCTTAAATATATGCAATTACTAAACATACCTACACATGTAGATACATACATATATATTTGGTATGTTACCTACTAAATTTTTTTTTTTTTTGTGCATTCATGTGATCGTCGCAACCTAAGCGCACATTCTCTGGCATTTACGTCATTGCATTTTCTTCTCAAACAATTACATTTCACATTTTCATCTAACTTTAGTTGTTATGAAATTTTAGTTTGCATCGTTTGTGTATCATTTATTTTTATTTTTTTATTTTTTCCTTTTGCCGCTTCTTTTTGTTGTGCTCGGTTTATTTTACTTTAACGTTATTAAGCTTAATTTCTTTTTTTCGCGTTATTTGTTTTTGCATTTTTAATTACCAACAAATCGCCGGTTGCAATTAGTGTTGAAATATTTTAATTGGCACTAAGACTGTGTATGCAGCAGCTACTGTTTGCCATTGTCCATGTAAGTGCATAAGCGCATGTATAATTGTATAAATTAGCATATGTATGCATGTGCATTAGGGCGTCTCGCCTTATAGGCTAAAATAATCTCGAAAATTAGTCCAAAAGTGTTTTCTCAACACGAACAAATGTTAGTAATTATGGGAGACAGACCAACTCCGCCGAACAGAGTGCTAGTGCAGAGGATCTGAGTTTTTTTGAGGAGGATTGAAAATTTATAATTTTAGCTGAAGGTGCAATTATTTTAGCGAGAAGATCTTATAAAAATTACTTCCAATAAAGTTTTTAATAAGCAATTTTTTGCGGTATTCCTTAACCCTCTAACGCCCATGAAAATGGCTGTTCTTAACATATTTTGGAAACACATGGAGAGAATATCAATTAAAAATGCAGATAGAGGGTTAGAATGTTCTAGAAAATTATTCGCAATAAAATTTCACTAGGAGTGGTTTCAAACAAAATCCTTGTACAAAGAACGCAAAAGATCACATGAAAAACAATCAAAAATCACGCTAAGAAATCTGCAGCAAGTTTTTTATGTTATGTTATGCATTCTATTGGTATGCGCGAACAACGCATATGTACATAGAACGCATTAGATTTTTTTTAGGGATACCCCTAGCTCCTCAGAAAAAATCTTTGTAAAAAGGACCTAAAATACCAACAACCATATTCATACATATTCCTCGCAATGTAAAATATACTTTATTTCGGGTTCTACTACCATGATCGAAATACTTCTTTTGCAAAAGATTAATGATTTTTGACGACGTTTAATATTTTGACATAAAAAGGCACATTAGCGTCGTAAAAACTAATTGCTGTGTGGTAAATACGCCAGTGGCGCACATAGGGTTAATACGATTACATAGTAAAAACCGCCGTCTTAAGACAAAGTCATTGGTGTATTAAACTTTACAATTCCGAATGTAAATACCGCAGTTATGATCATATGAGGAGGACTGTACGGCAGACTTTTATTCGCGATACAGTCTAATGTACATTAGACCATCTCGCCTTATATGGACCAAAAAAAAGGCCACCGTACGCCCCCCGCATATGATTGCTCTTTCGAAAACATTTCTGGAAAAAAAATTTTTTTGGACGCCGCTAGATGTCGCTAAAATTCGTTTTTTCATATCTTCGGTCTTTATGGTCCGATCCATAAGTGTGTTCTAGAAAATTATTCGGCGTAAAATTTCAGTAGGAGTCTCTTCAGAAAAAATCTTTGTAAAATGAACCTAAAAGACCACAGGAAGCGAAAAACTTATATTCCTCGGAATGTTAAATTTGTTTTATTTCCCGTTCTACTGAATCGATCGAGATACTTTTTTTGCAAAAGATTAACATTTTTTGACGACTGGGTGGAAGTGACCCCAAGGGCGTACATAGGGTTAATACAATTATGAGTTAGAAACTCTCCTTTCAAGCCAAAGAGATTGGTGTATCAAACTTAGGGATCGGACCATAAATACCGAAGATATGAAAAAAACGAATTTTAGCGACATCTAGCGGCGTCCAAAAAAAAAATTAAAAAATTTTTCCCGAAATGTTTTCGAAAAAGAAATCATATGGGGGACGTACGACGAACTTTTTTTTCGCGATACGCTCTAATGTACATGCGTCAACGTAAAATGCGTAGATATTTTGCGTGATTGCAAACGCAGCATGCAAACGCCCACATTTGTTAATAAATGTATGCATGTTTTATGTACATAAATAATAAACATCACAGTATCATGCATAAAGTGCTAAAAACGCTTTCTTGCCTTACTCTGATTGCGACTAAGAGTTAATTGTTAATTAATATTTTTCACCTGTCGCTAAATCGAAGGTCTTTATATGATACGATACGCTCGTCGCCAGGAGTTGTATATACATACATATATGCATATACAAATGTGTGCATGTACATATGTATGAATGTAAGTTTGTATGTTTGTAAAATTCCATTACTTACAAGTACTCATATTGAAATGAAACGCAAATTGTTGCGCAGCTGACTCACGACATTCGTTATACTCTCTACGCTGACTAATCACAAGCCATTGATAATAAGTAATGCAATAAATAATCTTTTTCTTTTTTCTTTTTTATTGTTATTAACTTAGTATAAATGTTTAAATTTATATTATTTTTTAATGCATGCAAATTGCTAAGAGCCCGCGCACACTTTTTTTCTTATCGACGCGGAAGAGCTTGTAGACAAAATAATGATGTCTATAAATTAGGGCTTTAGAGTGATTGAGTGAAAGGTGTACACTAGTATTACTAAAAAATATTGCAGAAAATGAGCTAAATATGTAGATATGTATGGGGGTCTAAGTAAATTATATGGCTACTTTATGTACATGTATTAATACCTAAAAAGCCCGCAGCCTTGCAACAATACGTTGGCATTAAACTGTCTGTGCTTGGGGGCGTTAGCTTAAGCGATTAATTAGAGCAATTAAATATTTACTTTATAAAATACTTTTTGGTTGCTTTTTGGTTTTGAAGATCGTTCAACAATACATCATTTACTTTATATGTAGAGCTGCCAAAATATCGTAGGTAGTTAAAAAATGTTATTAAAGATGCTTTGACTTCCGTTAAACTACTTTTCTTTTTCTAAGATTATAAAGTTTTGATTACAAAAAATTATAAGCAAATTAGCGCATATTTGCACTATGAATTTTAAGAGTAATAAAATAATAAAAATGCCAGATATAACAACTAAATTCAAGCAACATTTTTATAATTGACACATTGAGTAATTTCAAATTGCTTTTTATTGGCGCACAATTTGTAAATAAAATGCATGCTCTTTCAACTCAATCAATTGGCCTTATCTGCGCTGCATATACATATGTACATAGATACATACACATGCATGTATGTATGTACATACCCTGTAGGGAAAATCTCTAGTTCCGAACTAGGTCGCTTCTAGTGCATTTTTCGACACTACTAGTGCGAGCTAAATCTCTTCTGCATGTTATCAACTGGCGAATTTAACACGGCGATGTCCTAGGCGGTGTCAATTGTCACTCTCTGCACTACATTTTCGATAGTTCCGAACTAGTACTAAATTCTACAGTTTACACTAGTTCGTTTATTGGCACAATTTCGATAGTTCTGAACTACCTACAAGTACCTACAAATTCTACAGTTTTACATCTGTCGTTTAAGTGCAGCCTTTGACATACTTCATGCAAGTGGCGCGATGGCCGACTGGCTAACGCATGTGCCTTTCAATCTGAGGGGCGCGGGTTCGAATCCTGTCGGTGTCAAGGTGGATGATATTTTTTTTTTTATTTTTTTTTTAACTAATATTTTTTTATTTATTTATTTAATAAAAATTTACAATAATATTTAAAAAGTAATAAAATAAAAAAATAATAAAAATAAGCCTGAGGGATCGGAAAAGCATAATTAGGGGAACATTTCATTTCATACAAGATGGAAATAGAAAACTCTTTATATAAAATGCTTCACTAAACATCTGAGAATTGCAGAAATATACAAAGCCGACGGCAATTGAACGAACGAAAAATTTTCATAGAACTTTTGTCACTTCGAAATTGCATACAAATCAAAGTGTGTCTTATTATGGTCACTCAATTCACTCCTTCTGAACTGGTGAGGGTCTAACTACAATTGATCTAGTTCCCTTTTGACACCTTTTCGCTAGTTCGGAACTAGAAATTTTCCTCACTAGTTATTGAGTTCCCTGCAGGGTATATTCATATGTATGTTTGTGTGTGTAATTAATGATTGCTTTTTAAGTGGACAACTTTATTACGCTAAAACAATAATTAAATCATTTATTATTGGGCTGACGGACGCCATTTTTTCTTCTTATCATGTGCGTTGCTTACATTTGTAGGCTACAAAAAAAATGTGTAGTTAAAATATGAATAAAATATCTACACGCAAGCCAATCATGAGTGAATTTTGATTTAAGAGCATAAATAATAAGAAAATAAGAAAAGCACAAAAATGCAGTTTTGTGAGTACGAAGCTTTTTTCTTACATTTTTAAAATAAGTAGTAAAAAGATTAAGATGTTTATAATGGTGAAACAGATGCAACTTGTTTGAAGCGAAAACAGCTAATTTTTATTTGCCATGGCGAATAAGCTTTACCTAGGCCTTATTATAAGGAATTTAAACACCACATAAGCCCTTTTTATAAGGAATTATCTAAGCCTTATTTGGCCAATCGAATAAGCTTTAAAAAGAAGGTTTCTATCGGGGCGAAAGGGAAAGAGCGAGAGAGAGAGAAAAAGAGAATTTCTTATGACCTGATGACATTAACATAGGAAAATAAGCCTTTTATAAGGCTTTGTTCATACAACTAATGTGCCTTAGATATTTTAGGCATTACGTTAAAAACCTTATTTTCATTCAAAATAAGCCTCAATTAAGTAGCCAAATTTTGGAGGGTTATCTAAGCCTTATTATAAGGTATTTAACTGCACATTGTAAGCTCTTTTTATAGGGTATTTTCTAAGCCTTATTTGTCATGTTTTCAAGAGAGGGACATCGCGAATAATTCTCACTATAAGGTATTTAAACTACACATAAGCACTCATTATAAGAAAATTTCCATGCTTTATTTCCCATGGAGTATAAGATTTGGGAATAAAGTTTCAGAAAGAGAGAAAGAGGGATAGAATTCCTTCTGACCAAATGACATCAACAAAGCAATATCCGCCTTATTATAAGGCTTAGTCCATACAACTTACATCACATTGAAATTGCAGGCATTATTTTAAAAGTCTTATGATCATCAGAAGTAAGCCTCAGGTAAGGCGTACATTTTTTAAGCGCATATACTATTATTGTATTTACATATCCATATGAATGCATGCATTTGTACATAAGATAAGCAACTAATAGTTAGTTGAATTAATTCATTCGTCATGTCAACGAGTGAAGGCAGAATGAGGTCATTATCTAATCTCGGCAGGCCGTCGATTGTATCAAGCAGGCAGCAGCAATAACAACAACAATAACAGCAACAACAATAACAGCAGCAACAACAACAACGATAATAACAACAGCAAAAATAATAACAATAACAACAGCAACAATAATAACAACAAGAGCAACAACAGCAATGCTACAAAAAGCAACAACAGCAATGCAACAAAAAGCGTAGGCTTTATTTCTTTGAAGCATTTGGCGGGTGGCTGTCGCTTGAAGCAAACAAAAAGAAATAAAATATTTTTGTACGAATGTAGAGCAACACACAGCAAAGTATGCGACACAGGTCTTAAGTTTTTAGATAAAATTGCAATTTGCAAATGTAACGCAAAGTGCTAACAAACATTTGCGCGCAAATAAATAAATTGATAAATAGGTATTTTATGTATAATGTGAGATACCCAAGCTTAGCAGCGGCAGCAGCAATAGCAAAAGTAGTAGGTACGCAACTAAGCCAAAAAAAAACAAAGAAGTCTATGTATGTAGCTCAGATTTCGCATGCGCGCACGCCATAAATTCGATGCGAATTCTTTGTTTCTACATTTTCATTGATTTTGCTTTGCTTTGTATACCAAGCGTTTATTATTTAATGAAAGCCATCCAAATATGTATTTGTTTATAATACATTTGGGTATATCCAAAGTTTAATATTATCTACATACAAAAAATATACCTTGATTTGCTTATTTTTTTTACAATTTTCTTTTGTATCACTTTGTATCACTGCTGCGCCGTTTGCTCTTAATCTACTACTTTGCATATTCAAACAAAACTCTAAATGCACACACGCGCACATTAAACTTACCCTGCAAAAAATGCGATCACTCCGGGATACATCCGGGACAACTCGCAAGGGAGCATGCGATTACTACCCATTTGTATCTCTCTATATGGGTTGAAGTGTTCTCTTTTGTTTGAGCATGTCCTATGAAGAGACTAATTGTACCCAGTTTGTACCCGAACGGGTAGCAAAAGCGCACAATTGTACCCGTTTTGTACCCGAACAGGTAGCAAATGCGACACATCCATTTGTGCGACTAATTGTACCCGTTTGATACCCTTTCGGGTACAATTCGTCTACAATTAGTATACATATGTACCCGTTCGGGTACAATTGGGAACAATTGTAGACTAATTGTACCCGAAAGAGAGCGCTCCCGGACAAATCTTTTTAGAGACTCGTCGCACACTTTTTTACAGGGTACAAAAATCACAATCCACACACATACATAAATAACATTAACATTTTTGCTCCTCCTCCAACTGCCTGCTGATTGCTCTAACTAGTGCTGGTCACACCACCACGCTAGTCAGCACTTTATCATCAACATGCAACAGCAACAGCAAAAACAAAAATTCAAATAAAATCAGAATGCATAAATTTTCAGATCGAATGACCGATCGTTTGACCAACCAACCAAACGACCAACCAAAGTGGCAGGCATGCGAGCAAATATTTTATCGCGCCACTGACAAGCTTAAAATATATAGATTTCGATTTTATAAATTTTTTTTTTTTCAACTTTTTTCTGCCGTTTCAAACGTATGTGTTTTTCTTATGTAGGCATCTAGTAAATATGCATTAGAAAATTCCATTTCACCTGCCATAAAGTGCAATAGCAAGCACCAAAGTGGCCGCTTATGTACTCAATGCATAGACGATTCAATTTTAGGCGTTTGAAACTAACTTAACTTGCCGCTTATGTGTTTGTTTTTAATTTTTTTTTTTTAATTTTTTTTTTTTGTTTTGTTTTGTGCATATCGATGCCATAAAGCGTTGCTAAGTTGCCGAGTAGATGTTGAGATGCTTTCGTGTTGATAAGCTGTAAAAATTATGTATATATATTTTATGAGCTTCTCTCAAAAAGCATTTCTTTTGGCGGTTGTGAAAAGTGAGTTGTGGAAAACAAAGTGAAAAATTCTTTAGTTTGTTTTTTTTTTTTTTAAATAAACACGTGTTGTTCTATGAATAATTGCTTGTGTGTTTTAAGAAAACATGCTTTATGTGTGTTTCTAAAACATAAATAGATAACATAAAAAGATGGATTATCTTCAAAGCTAATCGAAATCGATACATTTTTTTTACAAGTTTATATGTAGGTAGGCTAAATTTGATAAACTAGCGGAAAACGTTAATTTATAGTCATTGAATGCATGCGTTTTCACTCATTTATCATGTCCTGGATTTAGAGCTTTTGTATGGAAGCTTTAAAAGCTCATACCTTCTACACTTAAAGTTTCATTGTTTGTCTCTCAAACTAGGGAAACATGTAGCGACTGCTAAACTCGACTTCCACTATCATTTTGTTCTCAAAAGAAGACAGTGAGGTTGTTGAGAACGCAAGCTTTTGTACAAAAGTCTTATGCTTTACACTTCCCAAGTCACTTCTCAACTTTCGAAGACATGTTAAGGTGTTAAAAGCGCTGGGCATTTCTTATACATGAAAACTACTTACCCTGCCAGCCACTATTACCATCTTTTGAGCAAAAATCTTACCCAGAGACCCATAATAATCATTATTCGTTATATTTTAAGTGAAAAAAATCAAATACTTGCAAACATCGTAGAAGAGTATTGTGTTTGTGTGTGTGATGTCTGGAAGAGCACTATCCGAATCCACTATGATCGAAATATTTTAAGCGATATCCATAAAAATCAAAAATAACACTGGATCACAAAATGAAATTTTTTGTCTGTACTTTGGACGTGACCATCCTATCTATATGTAAAATCGGTCGCTGATTCCGAAAATCGGGCTCATTTTTAATTCTATGGGAAGGTTTTTGAGATATCGGCAATTTACCGTTATTTGGCCACTGGCTCCACTTAATCCTGTATACCTTTTTAACGCAGTGAGCTATCTTCCTTGGAGTGACACTCAACGAAAGAAAATTAAATTTCCTTTTCATCGCTGCTATAACATTTTTCTGTAACTCTTATAGTTTCTGAAATATTGACGATTCAATTTGAATTTTTTCGATTTTTTACGATTTTTTGAAGAAAAAATTGAATTTGTCAGGCAATATCTTTTAAACCAATGTCTTCACCTTCGGTTTTACTCCTTTACATGAAGCTCCATTCTATTGGGAAAAATATAAGCTATCAACGAAGAAAATCCATGGTAAAATGGAAAAGTTATAGGCGATCAAGTAAATACATCCAAGTCGCGCAATGCCTCTGCACGGGTATATTCTATGCATGTTATACCCGTAAATGGGCTTTTATCTACTGCGCTGCCAATGTGCTGCTACTGCAGATGTGTAGGTATTGGTATAACATGCATAGAATATACCCGTGCAGAGGCATTGCGCGACTTGGATGTATTTACTTGATCGCCTATAACTTTTCTATTTTACCATGGATTTTCTTCGTTGATAGCTTATCTTTTTCCCAATAGAATGGAGCTTCACGTAAAGGAGTAAAACCGAAGGTGAAGACATTGGTTTAAAAGATATTGCCTGACAAAGTCAATTTTTTCTTCAAAAAATCGTAAAAAATCGAAAAAATTCAAATTGAATCGTCAATATTTCAGAAACTATAAGAGTTACAGAAAAATGTTGTAGCAGCGATGAAAAGGAAATTTAATTTTCTTTCGTTGAGTGTCACTCCAAGGAAGATAGCTCACTGCGTTAAAGAGGTATACAGGATTAAGTGGAGCCATTGGCCAAATAACGGTAAATTGCCGATATCTCAAAAACCTTCCCATAGAATTAAAAATGAGCCCGATTTTCGGAATCAGCGACCGATTTTACATATAAATAGGATGGTCGCGTTCAGAGTATTTTTTGGCTGTAGAGCAGTGTAATCATTATTTTTTGAGTTTTATTTTTTTGATCGAAAATAATACTTATTCCTTGAGTGATATATTTATCGCTCAGAAATAAAAATTATTCATTGAGTTTCATTTTTTTGCTTAGGTCGAAAAACTCAAATTTTATGTGAGGTGCTCTGGAACATAATTACTAAAAAATTCCCATCGATATAACTTATTTAATGAGTGATATTTTTGATTGAAAAAAATAAAACTCACACAATAATGATTATTTCTGAGCGATAAATATATTACTCAAGGAATAAGTATTATTTCTGATGAAAAAAAAAATAAAACTAAAAAAATAATGATTATTTTTGATGAAATATAAAAAAACTCAACATATAATGATTAAATTGCGATTTTTATTATAAAACTCATAATGATTATGGTCCCTGATCTTACCACATCTGCACATTTTTTCAATGAAACTAAAATACACACACAGTTTTTTCTTGTTATTATACTCGCTCATTCGCTCTTCTCTCAGCGAAGGAACACGTTCATTCTCTGAGAGAGAGAAAGCTCTATGGTAAAATTTGCATTAGTCCATACATAAATACCATCAAATTTACCGCAGGTGTAATTGCATGTTATGCGTATATTATCGGGTGTTTTACTACATACGCTCTTGTCCCGCGCTGTCTAACTCCAGGTACGTTTACCTTCACAGACACTTCTTTGGAGTCACTGTTACCTAATCTAACCTACCTACCGTTGGCTACTGGGGTATGTTGATTTCTGAAATGATCTCTTCGAGTCAATAATTATTGCATGCAAGTAGGTCGTCCGTGTCCGCTGTGGTGCAGTGGGTAGAGTGCTCGCCTGATATGCCAGAGGTCTCGTGTTCAAACCACGGTCCGAGCAAAACACCAAAACAATTTTTCTAATTAGTAAAAATCCAATTATTGGGTTTTTTTAAGAGCAGCGGTCACCTCTCGGCAGTGGGCGGCATACCCTCCGAGTGTATTTCTGCCATGAAAAAGCTTCTCACAAAAAATGCATTCGCCATTCGGAGCCGGCATAAAACCGTAGGTCCACCCAATTAGTAGGAAAAACAAAAAGGAGCACACCTCGAATTGGGAGAGAAGCTCGGCTATAAAACTCGTCAGAGTTATAATAGAGCCATTGTATTATATAATTATTATTATTATAAGTAGGTTGTCCATATCACAATCAAGACAAACTCTCTAGTAGGCAGAAATATTTGCTATCAAACATCAGAAGCCCTTTTGTTATAAAACTTTGTAGGATCTAGGAATATTAATCGATATTTCTCTTCTCGAGAAATTATAACATTGGGCTTAGATACGCAATAGATATGAAATATGCATACAGGATGTCCAATGTCAGTGCTAACTTACTTCGAGCTGGCCAACAATGGCTGTATTTTTGTTTGTAGACAGAAGCATAACGAATTTCCGATAACCTTGCATTTGCGCCTGCTGAGACACTACTTAATAACTTTTCATTCTGTTGGTCTATGAGAATGTGTTTAGTAAATTCTTTCAGTAGGTAAAAGCAAATTAATCGATTTTACTATTTATAATTCTATGCTACTCAGCAAGTAATTTTCTTCTATAGTTAGTTAACTCCTCTGAAAAGCATGAAAAGCAATTTTTGAAAATTTTTGCTCCCATCTTATTACATATGTACATATGTACTTTCAAACTATAAGTGACCTATGCATGCACCACCTTTACTAATGTTTTATTCATTACAATTAAATTTGATAAAAAAAATACTTTTTTTTATAATTTGAAAATCTTCACGTCGCATCAAATCAATGAAAACAGTAAATCAAATATAAAATGCACAAAAAAAAACGCACCACCTGCTGCTTCATATGTGCATTTTCAAATCAAAATTACAAAACAGTTAACTAAAAAGTAAATATGTATATAATAAGGCCGCTAAGAAAATGCGCCCCATAATATTAGAAATATTACAATATTACAAAAACAAAAAGCGCATTACACAAAGCATAGAAAATTATGTGACAGGCGTATGGCCACCTGCTGATCCCACAAACTCTATGCACTTATGCACATATATTTTGTTTGTGTTTTGAAGCTGGAGCGAGTGTTGGCGCACTTGTGTGTGACCCATGAGCGGCCGCCGCCCCAGCAACCGCAGCACTATTCCCCTCCAACTCCTTTGAAAATTTCGTCACGGTCAAACCCATTGCAGCGCGTTAAATGCTAGGCAACCAACGAGCACCCCAACAACCAGCAAACAACAAACAAATGACCGATTCGCTGTTGCAGGCACAGCGGTGGCCAATTGATTAAAACGATTTGTGTGCGATCCGCACATCGATCCGTCGCTCAAGCGTTGCGTTTTTCTTTCTTTTTTTTTTTTTGCTTTTTGCGTGCTTTTTTTTTTTGTTTTGTTTTATTAGATAATCAACAAATCCAACGGCGACAGATTGTTAGTTATGACAAAAAAAAAGAAGAAGCGAAGTAGAGGAAGCAGAAGAACGCAACAGTTCACAGCAAATCCTTTTGTGTGTTTCCCAGTAAACGCGCAAACTCATTTGCTGCAAGTTGCAAGAACATTGTCGACGTCCAAACACGGAGACACGAAGTTGAGCAACCCGCTGCTTTTGTTCGTTTGTGGGTGAGAAGGCGACGAGGAAAGGAGGGGGGCACCAAGTCGTCGGTGCTCGGACAACACGCTTTGTGCAGCAATTCTTATCGCCAGTGACCAATCAGAGCGTTCGAAGAATGCCAGAACAAAACATAATGAACAAAAGTTGGCCAGCGACGAGTTGATGTGTTTGGACAAATGGAAGACAGAACAGCGGCACAAAAGAGAATCGTTGGATAATTTCGCGGCAGAGTTGCTGTGTTTGGACACGGACATTAGCAGCGCACACCAGTGAAAGGCAGTTAGGAAGAAAATTTCACACACATGCTGTAGACATGCACACTCATATATGTATACATAAAAATTCATTTATATATTTGAAGTAACGGCGCAAAGAAAACCCATGTGCGCTGCACTTGTGAAATAAAAAGTTTTCCAAGTAATAGCCCAGTTAGTCGAGAACGTAAACCCGTGTACCGTGTCAGCTGATCCAACCTATTTAATGGGATTTGTATGTAACCGATTATTCAACGACGTACGACGCAGAAGCCCGTACCGCAGAAATCAAAATCATTTTGATTTTTTACGTAAAAACGTGGCAGCTGATCGCTCGCATGGTTGCAAGGTAGAAGGGTTGCCAGTTGAACATTTTTAGTTATTAAATATTTAAACAGTAATTTTCACAGCATTATACAACTAACTCAACAAGATTGTAAAATGTTATCGAATATACATATATGTGTTCACATGAAAAAAATAGTATGTCTGATACGCTGTTTTGACAATTTGATTTTTAGGTTAGGTAGTAATTGAAATTTTTGAAATTGGAAATGAATGGAAATAACTGAATTAGGAAAACAAAATTCTACTTTGGCTATTCCACAACATCATCAAGATTCGTTTTTGCGCTAACTTATTTAGTACACAATTAGAAATTTGCGTTTAAAATGTTTGTATATTTCCAATTGAAATTTTTGTGATCATATATTTTTGACACTTCTATTTTTTTAAAGCTGCTAGTAGTTGCAAGTGAAAATTTTACTTGCAGCGTTTATCAACTCTCGAGGTCTTACTCTGTAAATTTGGCTCCCTTTTGCGAATTTTTTGGGTTATTGAACATAAATTCGTAACTATTCGTAAAAATATGTAAAAATTTTGAGATATTGAACACTCCTAATAAATGAAGATATTACTGAAAATTAAAGCAAAATTTTATTTATCCACAATGGTGGCGGTATTTTCTTAATTGATAACTCTTGGTGGTCTTCTTCTGCAATTTTTCTACATTAAAAAGTTATAAATATATATATCTATATATCTATATATATATCTGAGTTTCTGTAACAAAATCAATTAAAGTGATGTCACACTAATACGATCCACAATTTGCAACCACCTATTTATACTAGAAAAGATATAAGTTACAGAAACTCAGTACAGATTTCTTAATTAAACACAGATTTTTGTGAGAATCTTGTTGCTTCCCAATATATTTTTTTTTATGGATTTTCAATTGTAAATTTAATGTTCTGACTGTGTTTTTTGTTATTTTATGTTTTAGCCCTTGGTAACTATCACCAAGGTGTGATGGAAATATATTGGGCAGCAACAAAATTACAAGAAAAATGTGTTTTAATTACCAACTAAGCAGTAAAAAAGTAACTAAATTAATAAAAAAAAAGTCGTCAACGACAACTTTAAAAACGATTAAATTAGTATTTTCTTGTCATTTGGCAAATAATGCACAGTTGTGTATTGAAGAGTAATCCGCATAACACTGAAGATTAGTAAAAATCTTGTTTGCTCAAAAATGACTAAATGGCAACCCTGCCAAAATGTAAACAAACTTTATATATATGTAAATATGAGTGAGTAAAACAGCTGATTGCTACGGGCTCAAAAAATCCTAAAAATTGCATACGGGCGTTTGCGTCAACGAGCGGACCACACGTTCTCGACTAACTGGGCTATAAACGGTCGTCTGCAGCATCGCCAAACTGTCTGTTCGTTTTGCACGTCTCTTTGTCTGCGTGTGTGCGATTTTCTTTTCCAAGCGCATTTTTTTTCTTGCTTTTATTAGCAATTTTAGCCTTTTCCACTTTTTATTTTTCCCTCTCCCTCTTTCAACAAGCAACACCAACTTGTGTCCAAAGTTTATGGTTGCCTTAGCCAAAAATGGTTTGCATTCATTATGCCAACAAACAAGTGCTGCTTCTACTGCTTTTGCTGTTGTTGCACATTCGCAAGCGCGGCAAATGTGTGTAAATATGCCACTGGCAACGCATGCCACAATCGCACAAATTAATTTCAAATAATCGACAAAACATGAGCACTTGAACACATGAGCATTGCCCCTCTAACACCATCACCACCCTCATTCCAGCATACAGTTAAAAATCCAATCCATTTGCGCGCGCTTAAGCAACAGCAGCAGCAAAAAGAGAAGATGCAGACAGCAATGCAATTCACAGCCAATTTCGGAGCTTTTTTTGCAGGCATGCAACTAACTGTTTTGTCTGCTTAATGTCTCCAAGTGCCTATAGTACGTGTTTGTTGCAGATACTGCTGTTATATGTTGCATATTATTGGCTGCCACTGTTGCGCTGTTGCTCATCTAACTGTTGCTACTGCTGTTGCTTAGCACATTGACTTGCCAACAACTCATGCAGTCCGTTGAACGTTAAATGGCAATTGAAGCGGTGCCAGTGCCACCAAATTGGTCAATAAACTTCCGAACGCAACGCTTTCTAATGTCGAATGTAGACAGTAAAACCAACAGCAGCCAAAAACAACAACAACAACAAAAGCAAATCAAATAATCGTACGAAAACAAACGGGTCAACAGCAATCAATAAACGGACATGCGTTCAATAAAGAAGATGTTTTGTTGCTGTGCCTTACGGGAGTATGTACAGTGAGGTTTAAGGAAAATGCAGCATTTGAAGTATATTTTATTTTTGGAGACAAGTTTTTGCTCGCGCTATATGCAAAAGCTTTTCACTCATAAATATTCAAGAAAATCAAAAAGCTTCTTTGCTATGAAAAAGCTTGAGAGGTGTGTTTGATATGAAAAGCTTCGAAGCTTCAACTTGAATAATTGAGGAAAATCAAAAAGCTTGCTTGCTGTTAAAAAGCTAGGTAGACATGGTTAATATGAAAAGCTGCGAAGCTTGAATTATTAAGAGAAAGCAAAAGGTTCCCTGTTGCAAAAAGCTTTGATATGAAACGTTTCGAAGCTTCAAAATCAAAAAGCTTGTTTGCTGTGAAAAAGCTAGTGAGGCATGTTTGAAATGTAAATTTAATCTATGAAGCTCTTCTTTTAGATATGAAAAGCTTCGAAGCTTAAACATGAATTATGAAGGAAAATCAAAAAGCTTGATTTCTGTCAAAAAGCTAGGGAGGCATGTTTGAAATTCGAATTAAATCTATGAAACTCCCTTTTTATAAATTAAATGCTTCGACACTTCAACTTGAATTATTAGGGGAAATCAAAAAGCTTGATTGCTGTCAAAAAAAGTTTCGAAGCTTCAAAATCAAAAAGCTTGTTTGCTGTGAAAAAGCTAGTGAGGCATGTTTGAAATGTAAATTTAATCTATGAAGCTCTTCTTTTAGATATCAAAAGCTCAGACGCTTCAACTTGAATTATTAAGCAAAATCAAAAAACTTGCTTGCTGTCAAAAAGCTAGCGAAGCATGTTGGAAATCCAAATTTATTCCATGGGGCATGTTTGAAATCTAAGTTCAATCAAAAAAACTCTTCTTTTAGATATGAAAAGCTTCAAAGCTTCAACTTGAATAGATTGTGGGGTCAGAGCTTTTCATACTCCTCCTTAGGTGTTTTTAAAACTTATTATCCACCAAAGCTCAGAAAACACTTTTTGAAAACGCTTTTGCTACTACCTAACTTTGTTTAAAAGGCCTAAGCTTCTTGGGCAATCTGACTGGTCCAAAAATTAAAATTTAATTAATTCAAATCTTCTTCTCCATTTTCACTCTCTACTGTACTTTTAAGCATCCACTGACCTAACGTATACAATAAATACCATTCATTCTTACATTACTTACAAATAATGCGTTGAGTGAAGAAGACACACTCCAAAATATAAAGAAGCTTACGTGTGTCCATTGTGGCCATTAGGGTTGCTGCCAAAGTTGTTTGTTGTTGTAGGTTGTCTTCTCTCCCATCATTGTGCTTTTATTGTTGTTAATGTGATTTTAGTTATGTACACACACAAAACTACGTTTCAGCTTTTACGCATAGCGAAGATTAATGGAGAAGCAACAGGCAATAGAATTTTAAGTTTTAGTAGTTCCTCTTGCCGCGGCGTTTTATGTGAAATTCTTTGAATGCATTTTCGTTGATGGGCACTTGTTGCCAAGTGCAAGTCACAAGAGACAAGACAATCATCCATCGCTCATAAAACTAGCAGCAGAGCAACTAATAAAAAAAGTTCTTGATAAAAGCTGCTAAAGGAAGTAGTAAATGTTTTCAAAGTAGATAATTCCATCGCTTATTTGTTTTGGCTTTTTTTGTAAGCGCTTTGTGTAATCAAATGAATGTTAGTAAAAAGTAAACAGTATAATTTTTTCGGAAATTAGGGGGAGTATACTCTCCCTCCCGTTCCTTTCTTAAATGCTTTAGTTTCCAACGCCTTTTTTTTTGTCAATTTGGAATAGCTATGGACGTGTCCAAGATGTTTTATCTGATTATCTCGTTTCTTCAACCATCTCGAATGCTTTTGCTGATTTTGATTCGTATTCGAGTCCAGTTCCGAATAGCCGTTAAAAAAATCAATCACTAAAATGTCTCAGACTCGCAAATGATGCCTCTCGTTTTCAAGGCAACCCTAAAACATCTCGGACTAGTCCATCGCTAATTTGGAATACGTAAAGAGTAGATAAATACATAAATAGATAATAATAGAAGGATGTATAACACTGCGACCTTGGGGTTTATTGTGCCCTCCACATCATCACATCACCTCCCCAAGTCCAATATCATTAAAGAACTCGAGAATTGAGGTCGCTCTTAGGTTTGGCATGTGTTTACTCTTCGTCTGATACGAGCCGAGTATTCTCTGACTCCTTCTAAATTTGCAGTGCATTCGAGGAGTATGTGGTCAGCAGTCTCATCTTCCACGTCACAGAATCGACTACTAGTGCAGATGCCAAGTTTGTGCATATGGCTTTTGAGTATTCAGTGACTTGTAATAATACCGGTCACTATTCTCATCTTGCTTTGATTGAGCTTCATTATTGCCTTGAAGCCCCCGAGTAAAAGCTCCGCCTGTCGCATACCGCCTGTTTTGAAGCCAGTGCTGTTCTCTCAAACGATGTTCCTCCAGCCTGAGCTGCTGACTTATTTTATGTGGTCCTATACTTAGAAAGCGCCCAGGTCCCCATCTTTTTGTCAATCCTCAAAACTTTAAAACTATTTCACATATTTTATTTTACTTTACTTAATTTTTAAAATTTTTTTAATTTAATTTTATTTTAATTTAATTTATTTTACTTATTTTGTTTATTTTTTTAATGTAATTTATTTTTTATTTGTTTTTTTTAATATTATTTTTTTTTTTTTTTTATTTTATTTATTATTGCTTTTTAATTTAATTTTTTATTTTACTTCAATTAATTTTTTTATTTTACTTTATTTTATTTGACTTTATTTTATTTTATTTTATTTTATTTTATTTTATTTTATTTTCTTATTTTTTAAATTTTATTTTATTTTATGTTATTTTATGTTATTTTATGTTATTTTATTTTATTTATTTTTTGTTTTTAATTTAATTTTATTTTAATTTATTTTATTTTACTTTATTTTATTTTATTTTATTTTATTTTACTTTATTTTATTTTATTTTATTTTATTTTATTTTATTTTATTTTATATTTTATTTTACTTCGTTTTATTTTATTTAGTTTTATTTTTTATATCTAATTTTATTTTTTTAGTTTTTTATTTTTTTTTAATTTTTCTTAATTTTTTTATTTTATTTTTACGTTTTTTATTTTCTTTTATTACTGCTCCTGAAAATTGAGCTTTATATAGCGCGGCTCAGCTAATTCATTTCCATTAAACATCACAGCATTGACAACAACCAAAGAAGCAGCAATAGCACATAATACTAAAAACAACAAAACATTCATTGCAAAAAACAACGACCATAACGATAAAAATATGCGTATTCATTTAAGTTTCACATTTTATTGGACATTTTCACTCTTAATGACGTGGCAACAACATTAGTTTTGTTTTTGTTGCTTATTATTATTGTTATTATTGCCTTTAGTATTTATTCTGCTGCTGTACTTGTTGTTGTTGTTTGTTGTCATTAGAAATGGTCTTTAAAATTAGTTGTTTGTTGCTGTTTGCTCATGCGAATAACACTGGATCACAAAATGAAATTTTTTGTCTGTACTTTGGACGTGACCATCCTATCTATATGTAAAATCGGTCGCTGATTCCGAAAATCGGGCTCATTTTTAATTCTATGGGAAGGTTTTTGAGATATCGGCAATTTACCGTTATTTGGCCACTGGCTCCACTTAATCCTGTATACCTTTTTAACGCAGTGAGCAATCTTCCTTGGAGTGACACTCAACGAAAGAAAATTAAATTTCCTTTTCATCGCTGCTATAACATTTTTCTGTAACTCTTATAGTTTCTGAAATATTGACGATTCAATTTGAATTTTTTCGATTTTTTACGATTTTTTGAAGAAAAAATTGAATTTGTCAGGCAATATCTTTTAAACCAATGTCTTCACCTTCGGTTTTACTCCTTTACGTGAAGCTCCATTCTATTGGGAAAAAGATAAGCTATCAACGAAGAAAATCCATGGTAAAATAGAAAAGTTATAGGCGATCAAGTAAATACATCCAAGTCGCGCAATGCCTCTGCACGGGTATATTCTATGCATGTTATACCAATACCTACACATCTGCAGTAGCAGCACATTGGCAGCGCAGTAGATAAAAGCCCATTTACGGGTATAACATGCATAGAATATACCCGTGCAGAGGCATTGCGCGACTTGGATGTATTTACTTGATCGCCTATAACTTTTCTATTTTACCATGGATTTTCTTCGTTGATAGCTTATCTTTTTCCCAATAGAATGGAGCTTCACGTAAAGGAGTAAAACCGAAGGTGAAGACATTGGTTTAAAAGATATTGCCTGACAAAGTCAATTTTTTCTTCAAAAAATCGTAAAAAATCGAAAAAATTCAAATTGAATCGTCAATATTTCAGAAACTATAAGAGTTACAGAAAAATGTTGTAGCAGCGATGAAAAGGAAATTTAATTTTCTTTCGTTGAGTGTCACTCCAAGGAAGATAGCTCACTGCGTTAAAGAGGTATACAGGATTAAGTGGAGCCATTGGCCAAATAACGGTAAATTGCCGATATCTCAAAAACCTTCCCATAGAATTAAAAATGAGCCCGATTTTCGGAATCAGCGACCGATTTTACATATAAATAGGATGGTCGCGTTCAGAGTATTTTTTGGCTGTAGAGCAGTGTATTCAATTTAATGTTTTTATTGTTATTTTACGTGCAATTTTTAGTTGTTATATTTTGCTTTTTTTTTTGCTTTGGTTTTGCAATATTTGTTGTTGTTTTTTATTGATTTTCACTTTATTTTCTATCAATTTTATATTATACATTTTTGTCTTTTTTGTGCCATTGCCTTAAGCGTTTGTTTGTTTTTGTGTAGTTATAATTGGCATGTCAACAGTGGCATGTTGCATTAGTGACATGCCACAAATATTTTCAAACACATTTCCATTGAATTGAATTGGTTAGGCGACATTGTCAACATAACTGCGTCAGCATTTGCTGTCACAGCGGACAGAACAGCGTTGTGCAGGTGGCGTTTTTGTACAGTGTGTGCAAATATTAAATGGAACGTTGCAGGAAAGAAGCCAAATTGGGAATATGTATAGCGACAAAAGAATATAACCTTTATAACCTTTTTCATATTCGCAAACGCTTTTAAATTTCTTGCAGCCACTTTTCTTCACAATTCACTTTTGCCTGCCTTTATTGTTTAACTTTTACATTCTCACTTGTTGTACATACATACACACATTTGTGCATTTTGTACTTTGTTGCACTCTGGAACAATGCCCAGCAATTAGCTGCGGCAGCATTTCCCTTTCCAATCGCGAAACAAAACACCGCACCGAACAATAAATATTTAAGCGATTTATGCGATAAAAGAAAACAATTTAAAATTCTTTTTTACTGCAGGCACTGGCTTTACGGCAAAATGCTGCCTTTGTCCTTTACGCACATTTACGCAAGACGTTTTTTGTGTATTCTGTTTTTTTTTTTTTTTTTTTTGTTGTATGGGGATTTACGCATTTTGTCATGCACCTTCACAAGTGCTTTTGTTGTTGTTTTAATATTGTGTTTCAATTTACAATTACCTTTTTCGATTTTTAATTCATTTTTGCTTTTCTTTTTTTTTCTTCTTTTGTTGCAGATCAACATTGCCGTTCAGTGCCTGAGCACGGATTTCAGCAGTCAAAAGGGAGTTAAGGTATGTATATTAAAATTGTGATAAGTTATCTGAGAATGTTTAAAGAATTTAAGTGCAGACTACTTAAAACAAAAAATTAAGCAAAGAAGAGAGAGAATTATTTAGGCAGAAATATACATTTACGCCGTTATACAGATTTGCGAAAATGTGGTGTCAAATGAAAATAGATGTGCAGGAAGATTTAATTTTATTAAAGGGTTGCCACCTGTTTACATTTTTAATTTTCCAGTATAGTTTGTTTGATTTTTAAATTTGGGGTGTTATATGAAAGTGTTTAGCTGAAAATGAGTAATTTATTTTAATTTTTACAAAAAGGATTGCCACCTGTTCAAAAATCAATTTTTACTCTACAGTTTGTTAAATTTTTTATTTGAAGTGACATGTGAAAGCGTTTTGCCTGAAAATATAAAAGGGCTTTGCCTAAGAGTGAGTAATTTACTATAATTTTTACAGAAAGGGTTGCCACCTGTTTAAAAATGAATTTTTACTCTAAGTTTGTTTGATTTTTATATTTGAGGTGTCATATAAAAGGGCTTTGACTGAGTAGGAGTTATTTATTTTAAATTTTACAAAAAGGGTTGTCACCTATTCAAAAATTAACTGTTACTCTGCAGTTTGTTCTATTTTTTATTAGAAGTGTCATTAAAAGGGCTTTGCCTGAACATATGAAAGGTTTTGGAATGAAAAATAGTAATTTATTATAATTTTATATAAAAAGGGTTGCCACTTATTTAAAAAGTTTGCTTGAAATTTTTTCACTATAAGAAAGGAAAGTAAGGTGGAAAAAGTTGAGGGAAATAAAAAGGATAAAGGGAAACGCAAAGAGAACGGCGAAGAGAAAGTGAAAGGAAGGTGAAAGGAAAGAGAAAAATTAGTCGGTAAAATAAGGTCGACAGAGAGCTAAAATATTCTAGAAAATTATTTGACATAAAATTTCACTATACGGCTCCTCGTACAAAATAACCAGTAACTATATGCTTTAGTTTATATTTTTATACTAAGAAATGATGGGCTTAAAGCCGATTTATATTCTGCAATTTTTAAGGAGAAGTCTCTTAGTCAAGTAATAAAATAGTTTGTATTATTGTAAGATAAAAACGGGTCGCACGTTTTGGGTGGAAACTGGAGTCAATTTTCTTGAAATTTTTCAAATTTAAAAAGGCAAAAAAAAAAAAGCATTCAAATGTGTGTGTGTGAGTAAGTAGTAGTATCTTCAACCTCAAATTGTCGCACAGTTTAGTTGGTCGAATTTTCGACCACGGGCGATACTAGACACATTTATTAGTAAAACAAAAATACTTCTTCGCACTTTGAAAACTATCATCCCACACACATAACTTAGAGCTTTAATTACCCTCAGGTGATAAACGTTATTATTATAAATATATGTTGTAACAACAAAAAACAACCTGCTGCCCTGTCTACGTTTCAACTCAACCCATTTAATTTCCATTTATCTAAATTGTGTACACCTTCAAATTCTGAGCACGTAGGTACAATTTTTTTCGTTCTTTTTTTGTTCCTTTTTTTCTTTTTTTGAACCCTAAGGATGCTTGCATCTTTTTTTTGTCCATCATACACATAATCAAAAATCACTCTCTCACTTCTTTGCTTTTCGTTGTGCTGGCTGGCGGTGCATTAAAGCCGCACTAAAACACTACAACACCTACCCTAACATTTTTTACCCTTTTCCCTTTTCTCAACGTTAATTTGCTACACAAACACCGTCGATCGAATTGATTTTTGTTGACGACACAAACATCATTAGTAATGAGCGGAGCTATGCCAAAGAAATATATGTTTGTGTGCATTTGTGCCTTTTTATTGGTCTTCAATGAGGCAAAAGAGTCAAGGCTGCATAAATCAATCAATTGTAAAATAAGAAAAATTGAAAAGGTGTAACTCTAAATTGCTTAAAAAGGGCTTGAAAAGATTTTTGGAAGATCGTATTACGCCATACAAGCAAAAAGGTATAGATAAAATTAGCTATTTCAATGCAATTGAGCATAATAGAAATGTGCTGTATGGCTAGCAGAGAATAAAATCGAAACTAAAGATATGAGAATGAAGAACACGTGAAGTGTTTTAGCATCGTTTATCAATTTGGTTTTATTTTTTTTTTTTCTTCTTCTTTGTATGTTTGCGCTGCTTGAATTTGCTTTACTTCATTGTTTTGGTTAATTTAAATGTGTTAGAGAAATTGAAACGTACTCAGAATCTTTTATTTTTCTATCTTTTATACGATTTACTTTTGCAATTAGAATTGATTTCAAGTCAGATTAGTTACAACAGCAACGTATCTCATTCAAATACATAGAGCAAAGTGATTTGATAACAATGAAAAAAGAGTCTGATTAGAAAAACCGATCAAATATTTATAACAGCTACACTTATATATACATACGTATATTAGATGAGTTTTTTTTTTGTATGGGATTCTTTAAACCTTCTCAGATCCTCCCTCCGGCATCGGAGTATGAAAATAGGTTGCTTTAGAGTAAGTAAACTGAAAAAAAAAATTCACTTTTCCAAAAACTGGATGGAGCTACACCAAAACCGCTCAAATTCCCAGAATTTCAAGGTATTTTAGAATTATGTCAGCAAAAAGTTAGGTATCCACCCATACGTAGAATTAACCGCTAAATCGAATGGCGTATTCCGTTTTTTGGTACACTACCCAGGGAAGGTAATATCGCGGTTTAAAGTGATCATTTTCTTTTTTTCTCATGAATCTTCAACTTCTTGCCCTATACTCTTCTCGAAATCGGAAATTATTTTTCAATTAAATCACACGGTAGGCTGCGTTATTTAATGCGCTTTCCAGAAATGTATAGCTATTAAAAATCGAATAATATATGGATGAGTTCATCAAGTTTAAGTGAAGTAAAGTCGGGTATAAAAGGGTAACATAATTTAAAATTTCTAAACTTTTTTTAAGAATTTTGCTCTTGAAGACAGTTTTTTGGGTTATTAGTGATTGTTTTATTTGGTTGAATAACTCCACAAATGTAAAAAAAAATTCGGAAGATCGAGACCGTGGATAGCGGAAAAACCCATGGATCCGGATGGCCCCAAAATATTATTGTATTCCAAGCCCCGGAGAAAACATTGCGGCTCCCACTCTTGCGTCCATCGTTGATCAGTGTGCAAAATTAGTTGAATGTATGGCGATTCGTGAGTAGTTTTTTCCTCTATCCGTCCTGTTTTGTTATTACCCGTGGTTACAACAGGCAGTAAGAAAATTGAGGTTTTTGAGGGTCAGGTTACTGAATCTCTAGCCAGAGCTCAACGCGGTGGTATAGTTTATCATAGAGAGGATATAATAACATGAATATCCTAAAGTAAATGCAAGTAAGCTATTTGCAACCACGCTGAGTTAAATAAAATTTTAATAAAATAAATCAGACTAGTTTATATTAATATAAATTGAATTAAATTAAGTAAAAACCATTAATAATGAACTAACAAATAAAAAGCCACTAAATACCAATAAACTGAGCTAGTTTGTTTGTTTTTATGTTTTCCTTATCGTCATATCAACCAAACTGTCTTTATCCTACACGACAAACTGGACCAAACTTTTAACATGAAAAATGAATTAAATTTATCGTTTATCAATTTATGTACGTTACATTAAGGAGGGAAAGTCGCTTACGCGCGTGCTGCCATGCATTTTCAATGCGTAGAAAGTTTTTTGGTGCGGCGCATGCGTACACGCAACTTCAACAGTGCAGCAGACATTTTTCAAATTATTGCTTGCAAATGACAACAGAAAAAAATGAAGCAAAAAATCACAAAGCAAGCCATTTGAATCGATATTAGGAAAAGAAAAAAATGCTTTGGCGCGTTGGTGAAAAATTAAATCAAAATACCAAAAAATGTTGTCAGCCAACCGCTATTTGCGCGCTGCAAACGACTAACGGCTAACGGCAAATGGCCAAGCTTTGGCTACTGTCTAAAAGCATCTTAACGAAGAAAAGGCAAAGAAAAAACTTACAACTAGTGCAGCTTCAGTGTGGCAGTACGTGTTGCACGGCAATTAATCGCCATGTCGCAGACGACAACTACAACGACAACGACAACAACGACAACGCGACATGAATACATATACACACATGTACATGTAACCACAAACAACCAAAGTTGCTGTGCTACAAAGCAAAAAAAAAATCGACTTGTATGAATCAATTTCCGCTGTCTGCGACATAAACGCACACGCATGCTGCAGCAGTTACATGGCGATGCTGCGCCTTGTGCACAAACCACAACAACAACAGCAATAGTAACTAATGTAGTTTAAATTAATGTGGAAAAAAGTAGTTGCGCGTTTGGCGGTCACACGGCCCAACTTGCTTAGTGATTTAAGGCATCTTTTGGCTGACTGGCTCGCGCTGGCTTGCCTGTTGGCTTTGGAAGGCTTTGCTGCATCACGTTGACTAGCGCTAATCTGTGGCACCAGCAGACATTGTGATCGTCGTAGCTTATTGTTTGCACTATAAAAGGAAAAAAATTTAAAGCAACAACAAAAAAAAACAATAAATTGTGATAGCAACTTCTATTTTATTTCATTTCATTTTATTTTATTTTATTTTATTTTATTTCATTTTATTTTTTTTTTTTATTTTATTTATTTTGTTTTATTTTGTTTTATTTTGTTTTATTTTATTTTATTTTATTTTATTTCATTCCATTTCATTTTATTTCCTTTTATTTTATTTTATTTTATTTTATTTTATTTTATTTTATTTCATTCCATTTCATTTTATTTCCTTTTATTTTATTTTATTTTATTTTATTTTATGTTATTTTATTTTATTTTATTTTATTTTATTTTATTTTATTTTATTCCATTTCATTTCATTTTTTTATATTTTTATATTTTTATTCTTTTTTTATTTTATTTTTTAATTTATCCTTTTTTTATTTTATTTTATTTCATTCTATTTCAATTTATTTCCTTTTATTTTATTTTATTTTTTTTTCTTTTTTTAATTTATTTTTTAATTTATTCTTTTTTATTTTATTTTCTTTTACTTTTTTATTAAATTTATTTTATTTTTTCATTTAATTTAATTTTTTATTTTATCCTTTTTTTTAATATGTTTTATTTTATTTTGTTTTTTATTTAATCTTATTTAATTCTAGTTTTTATAAGAACTTTTATTTTATTTTATTTTATGTTTTTTTATTTTTTTTTCTTTTTTATTTATTTTTTTTATTTACCCTTTTTTATTTTATTTTTTTATTTTATTTTCTTATTTTCTTATATTTTTTTATTTAACTTTATTTTATTTATTTTATTTTTTATTTTATCCTTTTTAATTTTTTTTATTTTATTTTATTTATTTTTTATTTAGTTTGTGTTTTATTTTAGTTTTTTATTTTATATTATTTAATTTTACTATATGTTTTAATTTTATTTAATATCTTTTTATAAGAACTTTTTATTTATTTATTATTTGTTTTTATTTATTTTGCTTTAAATGCTTTAAAACTAAAATACTGTATCCTTTTTTTTTCACACACACTGTACGTACGCAACCCACATATTTTAGATTTTGCGCGACAACTTGTTGCAATTTACTTTATTTGTATTATTTTATTCTATATGCGTGCAGCAATGTTTTGTCGCTGATTTTGTTGTCTCTTGTATTTAATATTATTGTTGTTATTATTTTTGTTGCAACACAACCTGCAAAACATCAACATTTCACTCACTGCACCAGCACCTCTAAAAATGAAACCGTTGCAAAGTGTTTTTTTGTATGTTGTCTGCTGTCGATTTGTGGCATGTACATGCGTTATTCGACGAACAAAACAAAAACAACAAACAGTAACAACAACAACAGCAACAACACTAAAAACACAGTAACAAACATTAAATAACAAATATGTCGCAGCGCATCCCCAAATGAACAACGTTTTTACTACAAGAAAACAACATGTTTGGGCCAGTAGCCCAAACCAAATTTCAGCACACCCTAGTGTGCACTGAACACACCCCCCCTGTGGCAACACCGCAAGTTGCAACCCTTCAAGTTGCAACCCTGCACTGCAATAATATTGCGGAATAACTGTTTTCTAAAAAATCTTCCATTTTTTTTTAATATACATAATTTTGCTTCCTTCCGTTTTGAGATCCTGAGCTGTAAGTACGTGCCTGCTACATCGTCATCTGAGATACGTAAGTAAATAAGCTATATTTAGCATCCACATATACCACCCATTTACATCTACATTATAAGCCATAACTTTGAATTAAATATATACGCTTTGTAACGTTTCAAACTAAATTCCTTCTTTTATTTCAACTCGATCCTATCCCCGTTGAAACATTGGTCCTCCTACGCCTGAGTGCACAAAATACTACGAGCGACCTCATCATACAGTCCACAAAAATTGAAATTCTGGCGTAATATTCATTTAATTCATTTGGCGTAATCACCAACCTACAAACCATACATCAAAAACCACTGGAAATTGGCCCTACATACTCCTGCATATACATACATACGGTCACTAAGGTACCACTGCATCTTGGCGCAATACCACAAGCCATAACCAACATTTGGCGCGAACAATAAAAACACCAAATCCAACAAGCACAACCGTACAGCACACATATTTTAAACCTGATTTATTTTAAAAAGGTAAGTGGCGAATCCTGCTGCTAGGTAGTGAAATTGCGATTTTTGTTTTCAAGTGATATTGAATATATTTGACAAAAAAAAAAATTTAAATTCAATATTAATTTTTCATTAAATCACGAACTGGTGCAAGTGCATAATTAAAAATTGTTTTTGTCTTCGGTTCCAACACAAATCTTCATTTCTTTCACATAACCTGCAAAAGGTGTACATATATCGTTGGTCACACAACAACAACAACACTGAGCTTTGACATTCAGTCATTTTTCATTTTTTTTCCAGTAGAAACAAAAAAAATCACTTGCACCAAATTAAAAAATATATAAAAATATTTAAATTATACATTGTTGGGTGGCATTGTGGCATTTTAGCGATTTTTCACTCACTTTAATTTTTTCACTATAAATTCATATAGTCGTCTCAAAAGTGAGGTTATATTGTGTGCATACTTGTGCACACACACACACGTACATATATATCACTTCTTTGCAGCCTTTGTGGTTTTTTTTTGACACATACATATTTCCGTACGTATATATATTTAGAATATTTTGGAAAATAAATAAATAAAAAGAAATTAAATTAAAAATTTCTTAAATATTATTATTTCACGTTACGGGCCGGTGTGGCATTTTGGTTATAGGCATATACCCAGTTGTGGCATTTTTGGTTATAGGCATATATCCTTCAGTTCTTCGATCAGATCCCGCACATTAAATCTAATACTAGGTTTCTATCTGTGTCAGTATATTTGGCTCACTGTCCGATATAGTAAATTCTCAATTGTCTTTTATATCTGTCGATTTCCATTTCTCAACGCAAAATGAATGATTTTATTAAGGCAGCGGAAGCCGTAATAGAATTCGAACAAGAATTCAACGCAATACCTGCTGCGGAACACAACAAATATACCATTGTTCCTCATCAAGAGGAAATTAAAGCATTATGGCGAAAAACAAAAACCGCTTATGATGCAATACCCACGGAAAAAGGGGATTCCAAAGAATTGGCAGCGATCAAGAAGAAAAATAAAACTGCTTACGCAGCATATGTCAGAGCGGTGGGTGCTATCTCGGCTATTGCAGATAGCTTTAATACTCCTACCATACCACCAGCTCAACCACCTGCCAATGAAACCCATGAGCATAACATACGGCTTCCTCCTTGTGACACCGAGGTGTTCAAGGGTGACTATGTATCATGGCCGTCCTTTAGGGACATGTTCACGGCCATATACATACTAAATAAACGCCTCACGCCGGTGGAAAAGCTTTTCCACCTAAATACAAAAACCTCTGGCGAGGCAAAAGATATAGTTAAAAGGTGCCCATTAACCAATGAAGGGTTTGCAACAGCGTGGAAAAATTTGTCTGATCGCTATGAAAATAAGCGCGTTTTGATCAACACACAATTAAAGACATTATTTAATTTAAAAACGGTGGAGTTTGAGTGTGGGGTAGCAATAAAGAAACTGCAGCGGGAAATAAATAATTGCATATCGTCCCTACAGAGTCATCAAATTGACATCTCAAACTGGGACGCAATTATTACTTATTTATGCTCCACAAGACTTCCCGAATATACTCTAGCGTTATGGGAGCAAACATTAGAGAATAAAACCGAGATACCAAAATGGGAGGATATGGATACATTCTTATCCAATAGATTCCAGACGCTAGAAACAGTTTCCGGTCTTAAAGAAAATAAAACCGCGAAGGCTATTAAACCGCCTAATGAAAATACGTCTAAATTTGGAGCTTACCAAGCTAGCGTCCCCAAGAATGCGTGCAAAATGTGCAAGAGTAAAGAGCACCAAGTACGGGATTGCCAACAATTTCGCAAACTATCTACGCCTGACAAGATCTCCTATATCAAAAATAACAGCTATTGTCTAAATTGCCTTTCGGCTTCACACACAGTGTCGAGGTGCACCAGCTCAAATAACTGCCGCTTATGTCACTCTCGCCACCACACAATGCTCCACCTCCAAACCCATAAATCTAAACCCTCTGACGACGAACCTTCAACCTCTCAGCAAGCGCAGGAAAAAGCGAATTTAAATTCAAATAATGTCACTTCCCTCCATACAAATACATGTAAAGGGGTTTTGCTAGGTACAGCAAGGGTAAATGTGCATCACAATGGCACCAACTATGTTGCTAGGGCACTAATTGATTCCGGATCGGAATGCTCCTTTATGACTGAGCGGCTCAGACGTAAAATCAACTTGCCGTCGAAACGGCTAGATGTCCAAGTTTCGGGCATAAATAACACTCGTTCAGCTCAGGTAAGGCAGTCGTGTGAAATTCAATTGCGATCTCCAGTAGATTCGTCAATTAACATAAAGACGACTGTTTTAATTTTGCCACAACTGACTGGAAACCTGCCGACTTGCCAAGTAAGCGCATCGACTCGGCAAGCCTTTCCTAACTTAGTTTTGGCAGATAAAAGATTTTTCGATAATGAACCTGTTGATATCATTTTAGGTGGGGATATTTATGCGAAAATTATTTTAAGTGGCATTCAAAAGAATGCACAATACACCCTTCTTGCACAGGAAACAGTGTTCGGATGGATATTAACCGGCCACGCCGAGACAACAAATCCATCCAGCGATAAAGTTTCCTTTCATAATACAGTCAGATATAAACCCCAAGAAACCCATAGGAGTCAAAACAACACCTCTAATCGGAAAACCAATTATGGCTTCATACAGCAACCACAATTGAAAAAACCCATACCTATCGAGAGAAGATTGTCTAGAAAATCAATTCGTCAATATAACGAGAAAATACAATACCCTAACAAAAAGGTTTCAACCACAAGGAGCGAAAATTATTACATTCACAATATCAAATACAATTCTTACAACCAGCCACACATTAACATTCAAGGTATACAAAAAAAGATGCCAAAAAATCCTCAAGGTCAAAGGGAACGCGAAAATTCCAATCGTGAAATAGGAATTGTTACTCATATGCGCAGAAAAATCTTCCAAACGGTTTAATCTAAATGCCCATACAATTTTCCTAACCTACCGCAAATGCTGCTCCTGACCTACATCAGCAGTGAAATCAGCATACCTACATGTACATACATAACATATGTACAAAAATACCCAACAGATTTAGCAGTTGGCACAACCGTGTACCGACTCACCTCAAACTAGTCCCCCGAGGACCATACAAATAAAAATTGCGCTTCTCCGAAGAAGCCACAAAAGGTATTTTGCTCCAAAGAGCCCCAGATTTTCCTAGCGCTTCTCTAAGAAGCCAACAGAAATTTAGACTTACGCTCCAAAGAGCCCCAGATTTTCCTAGCGCTTCTCTAAGAAGCCAACAGAAATTTAGGCTTTCGCCACCCCACAACCCCACACAGCCCTAATACATACTCTGTAAATACCTAGAACAATACGTAAATACATATAAATAAACCATTACACATACCAAAGACTGCATAAGGGTATTGTTGGTGAGAAACAATTGATCGATGAGGTGTTTTTCAGACGATGTGATGAAGGCGGACTTCAACATTACATATAAACAAAACCTAAAAAATAAAAAGTTATAATAGTGTAACCAAGGTTCATTTAAAATAGCATGAATTCGACCGCACTCACACTACCAAACAACTTGCAACAAATATCACGTGAAATATAAGCCTCCGGCAAGTTTTGATGTAAGTTTTCAGATCTACGAGAGTCCCTCTATCCCCCTGAAAATGTCACTTGTCGCGGACCGTGGTACCTTAATGGAAAGCGGACCCACTTTTCGTGTTCAAAACTAATCAAGTTGCGTGACTTTGTTAAACATTGCTGCGATTTTGAAAATCGATCATGCATCACGTCCACTTCAATAACCGAATCATCGTTAAATTACACAATTTCATTATCCTTACCATTCAATTCACCATGACTCATGAAGGCCAATAAGAAACATTCGGTTATGGGTATACTCGGAACGCAGCAGCTCTTCCAACAGTTCAAAAACTCTATTGTTGTAATGAAGATTTGAAACCCAATTGTATACATAAATAAGCGCGTAACTATCATTTATCGCACTACTCAATATCCAGATTATGTGTTTATGAAATCCGCAATGAATAGTACGTCAAGATTGTTTTTGGATGGCATTATATATTTACCAGTTAAATCGTTGTATGTATACGATCAGTGGCTTCACATCGCAGCTATCAGGGAAGTCGGTGCTTGTAGGGGTGGTAAAATTGTTGAAGCAGTTTTTGTGCTGCTGATCTTTCATGGAATGCTGAATCTGTCGTTCTTATAATTAAAGGTTTTGGAGTGGAAGTTCTGCGATGCTCCCGTATTGCACTAAAATCGTCTTTCCTTTCAAAATCAAGTTTGCCTACAAAGACATCCATCCTCCACGAGGTCGTTTTCCGGAAGTGAAACATGTTGAAGAATGATCTGGAAGGAAAAGAAAACAAAAGAAAACATGTAAAACATATAAATACATATATTTCCATTGGAATTTTACTTACCTTGGTTTTTGTTCTGCTCGCCCCTTTTCCTACCTGGGTCATCCATTCAGGCCCTACTGCAAAGATAAGAAAACAACAAAGTAGTTATTAATTTTATTAATAAACTATTAAAAATACTACATTTACAATACTTACCACTATTTTTCAACCTGCAAAATCAAAACAATGTAAATGATAGAACCTATCATTTTCCATTGACAAGAAATGGGCAGCAGTGTTGCCTACACTTTTCGCCAGAGGGAAAAAATGTTACGCAAAATTCCCCCTTTCAATAAATATTGCCAATCCAATAAGGGTGTTCACAACGACTTATAAACCAATGCAAATCTCAAAATTTTCACTATCAATGCGTTTAAAAACAATTTTAATCCACTTTCTCACTAAAATTAACACCGCACGGTAAATTTCTAAGAAAAATTCGGTACCCTGTATCTGTTCCTATATATTTTTGAAATTGAGAAAATAAAACGAAAATTCTTCGGAAGTTATGTTTTTGCAATCAAATAGATTCAGAATACAGTTTCGCCATATTAAAACAATTAAATTGTGCAATTAAAGGTGGATAATTTGCAATATTTATCACAGTAAATCTGTCAATCGATCATAAGTACACGTGAAACCACTGAACCGGTTAAATTACGTCACCATAATTACGCGTGTGCATATGGCCTTAGGTTCGCATTTAGGGAACACATGCTTCAGAAGGGAAACTTTTTACAAACTAGCAATCAGCTGTTCCTGTCAAATGTCAAATGCAAACACTAAAGGCTTGAACACATGGCGTATTGACGATACAATTATCGCTAACTATACCAATGCAGTGTGATAAATTGAAAAATCATTGTTTTTTCGTTGGAGGTCGGAGAATCTGCGTATCCTACGCAAAAATACTTATATATTTACGCACACATTATTAATATGTCACACAAACGTATACTACGTAAAAAATACCCAGTGAGCAAAAGTAAATATATTTACATATGTCTTAAAAATTTGGTTCCAAAACAACCAACTAAGTACCAAACTGTCAACATCTCTGTAAATGAGATATAAACTCCAAAATGCCACCCCTCTCTTATTTTAGCCACTATTAGCCACCCAACCAAATATGCCAGAATCGAAATTCTAAGCCCAATTTCTCCACAGATGGGCCGCGCAGTCTTCAAAAAACGAGCTGAAACCAAGTCACATAAATTCCCCCTAGCGTGCCGATTTTGCAACAAACAGCATCCAATTCAGCTGTGTCCGGTATTTCGATCAATGTCGATAACTGAGCGATTGCGAGAAATCCTCATAAAAAATATTTGTCAAAATTGCCTGATGCCGACTCACAAGTCTCAGAGCTGCACTAGCAAGTTTTCGTGTCGGCGATGTGGGGACCGTCATCACACTTCGTTGCATGTGGATGCGAGTGATTCACGGCCCCGACGCATCCCACCAAGACATCGTCCATCAAACGATGATGCCATCTCTTTAGCGGCCTCTGACTCTTTACAAACCCGGGACGCAGAGGTAAATCTCGCCGGGTCCAGTTCGGTACAGGAGTCTGAGCCTTCTGTATCGGATATGGCGAGTAGACGGGAGCCTAGGCGCTTCCGCCCACTCTTACGACATGAAAGGCAACCGGATCGGGAGCTTAAGCGCTTCCGACCCCATAATCAAACAAACCGGCACAAGCAACATCGAACGGGCCGGGAGCTTCAGCGCTACCGACACCGGAGTAATCAACGTCAAACAGGTCGGGAGCTTCAGCGCTTCCGACATCGGGTTAATCAGCATCAGTCAGGTCGAGAGCTTCAGCGCTTTCAACCTCGTCATCAACTCCCAGCCAACTTTCGTACTGGCTCTGCTTTCACTACCGGTCCTCTGCCTCTACAATGCCTAGTCCCGGTAGCGCCAACGGTACTTGTCAGGGTGGAGGCCGGGGGGCGGCTACATCCAGTCCGTGCTATGGTGGATGCATGCGCTGTCACCTCCAGGATCACCACCTACATGGCGCGCAAACTAAATCTACAAACAAATGTTATTAATGAGCAGTGTGGTTGTTTCCTGGTGGTGCGTGGCGGACCCGCCAACGCAGCCACGTTCTCCACCTATGCGCTGGTAGAGCAATTTTGGATCACTACGCCAGTACGAAATCTCCAAACAACAACGACGGCACGCTACGGGAGCATACGGCTCGCAGACCCCAAGTTTGGACAAGCCTCCCAAATACACTTGGTCTTGGGATCGGAGGTACATTCAAAAATACTTTTGCGGTCAACACTTCCTCCGACAACATTAGGTCCACTCACAGCCCAAGAAACCATCTTCGGATGGATGCTTTCTGGGGCATGTGAATAGGGTAAAAGAAATATCAGCAGGATAGCCACGTACATTTGCTAATATTCTTTTCTCCTTCTAGCGATTCGCGTCAGCAGCCTTGGTGGACTACTAAACACATAGTTTTAAGTTTTAAATTTTAAATTTTGAATTTGAATTGAAATGAAATCAAATATTTATTATATATGTATCTAAGTATAAGATTTATACATTTTCTTGTATGTCGGATGATGATGGAGTTTTCGGCGTCATTCAGGTTGCTTGCCGCAAGGGGGCCGGTATGTTTGGGCCAGTAGCCCAAACCAAATTTCAGCACACCCTAGTGTGCACTGAACACACCCCCCCTGTGGCAACACCGCAAGTTGCAACCCTTCAAGTTGCAACCCTGCACTGCAATAATATTGCGGAATAACTGTTTTCTAAAAAATCTTCCATTTTTTTTTAATATACATAATTTTGCTTCCTTCCGTTTTGAGATCCTGAGCTGTAAGTACGTGCCTGCTACATCGTCATCTGAGATACGTAAGTAAATAAGCTATATTTAGCATCCACATATACCACCCATTTACATCTACATTATAAGCCATAACTTTGAATTAAATATATACGCTTTGTAACGTTTCAAACTAAATTCCTTCTTTTATTTCAACTCGATCCTATCCCCGTTGAAACACAACATGTTACATATCTGTCAATAAATGGATGAGAAATAGCAAAATAAATAAATAAGGTATTGATTAAATGGCAAAAAGATTGGCCATACTTGCAGCGCATGCAGCATAGGCCACGCTTGTGCGTGCAACATGCAGCTAAAAGCTTTGCAACATTGCCTGTCGTGCTTGCGTGAATTGTTGCTGTTACTTTGTTCTTTTTTTTTTTGTTTTTTGTTTAGACTAACGGCCATGTGATGGTGATGCACTTGCCGCATTGGCTGTGTAATATTGTTGTTTTTGTTGCTGCATGTTGCACTTGTCAATGCTACACCACATTTTTAATAAACCAGGGCGAAGTGTGAAGTGTGAAGTTGTGGCAAATGCGTTCATGCTACGCTTACAAGTTTGTTATGCTTTGTTGTTGTTGTAGTTGTTTCTTGTTTAACTGCTATAATTCATTTATTGCGCTGTGTGTTGCTGCATGTGTTTGTGTTGGTTGTTGCATGTTTGGCGTACAAAGCAACAAATGCAAACTGTCATGTTCATGCGCCGCAAGAGCGAGCGACGCGTACGAAAGAAATTCGATTTTTTATTAATGAACAATGCAATAGCAAATACAGTAATAACAACAAAAGCAAAAACAATATGGAACTAACAACAACAAACAAAAGAGTCAAAACAAAAACAAATATATATCAACTTGTAAATGTCAAACTTATCCTAGAACCAGAGCAAATGCTGGTAAAGCAAGAACAACAACGTTAAATTCAAAAGAAAACTAAAACAATAACAATAACAAGTGCAACAACAACAAAAACAACAATAATAATAATAATAACAACAACAACATCAACTGCTGCAAAGTCCAACCAATCGTGACAACTACAACAATTTTGCATGTCAAAAGAAATATTATTAATGGCTGCCTGTGATAGAAAAATACATATATCAAATAATAATGACAACAACAAAAAAATAACAACAACAGCAATAGTCCATATCGACGGCGCGAAAAGTGCCGCTAATGAAAATTAAAGGCAACGAAAAAAAATATAAGCGCACAAACTCTAAGCTCTACAACATGAATTGTTGTTAATAAAAGCAAATAAAGCAAAATTAAAACAACAATAAATAAGTGAGAAAAAGCGCAAAGGCACGCATTTGGAGCAGCTGGGTGTGAAAAAGGTTGACGTAGCTGATAAACTTAGAGCAAGTGTGGGCACTTTGATCGCTGCCCCCAGACAACACTCAGCAATAATGACATAATATTATTTTTAGCTGATGCAAATAAAAACAAATTTAATTGAAAAAGAAAAAAACAAGTAAATCGAGTAAAAATACCTACTAAAATAGAATAAATCTTTTATTTTTTTATTTGATTTTATTAGATTTTTTTTATTTTATTTTATTTTTGTTATTTTATTTTATTTTTATTTATTTTTTTTTTTTAATTTATTTTAGGTTATTTTATTTGATTTTATTTGATTTTATTTTATTTTATTTTATTTTATTTTATTTTATTTTATTTTATTTTATTTTAATTTATTTTATTTTATTTCATTTATTTTTTTATTTTGTTTTATTTTATCTTATTTTATCCTATACTGTTATATAATACTGTATCCTTATTAGATTTAAATTCCCATTAAAACTAGTAATTACTAATTTTTTATTTTTTTTTTATTTTTATGATTTTTTTAATTGTCATACACTAACCTTGGAATCAGTTATAAAAAATAATCATAATTAATAGCCTTTAAAAATAATGTATGATTATTTTTGGTTGCTTAATTATTTTTGATTATTTTTGATTATATTTAATTTTATAATTGTTTTCAATTGTTTTTATTTACTTGATTATTTTCAACTATGATTAATGTTAAATAACTTTTAACACAATGTTTTATTCAGAAATTGAAATAAACCATATTTAAAAAAAATCAAAAACGAAAAATAATGAATTGATTAATTAATTAAATACTTTTTGGTTGCTTGTTTTTCTGACAGGGTAGGAATATGATATATTGTGGAACGATCCTCCGTCATCCCTTGTCAAGTTTGGTTTGGAGACAAACCGGTTTCGGCTAATATGCGCCATCTTCAGTGTCTTTTTTCTTATCATCTTTTTAATTAATCATGCAATAAAATTAAACAGAAATTATTGAAAATAATCAAATGTTTGTATTAATCGAGCAATTTAAAATCGAAAAATAATTCATGGATTAGTTAATAAATAATTCAATTAAAAAATCGAAAAATAATTAATAAAAATCAAAAAAATCATGCAACTAAATTGAATTATTCGATTTATTAATGCCCTTTTTTAATTTAGTCAACTATAAATCACTAGAAATGTGAAGGTATTCAATTTAATCAGTAAAAAGTTACAAAAAAAAAAAATATGCTTTAATTAATAATCATTAAAATTTTTAATCATTAGCTACAAAACTGTTTTTAATTCTCATTTTTATTTAAACTTTTTCACTTTAATCATTTCCTTTCTTTCATTCCTTTATCTTCCCAGGGTCTGCCATTGCACATTCAAATCGACACATTCGAGGATCCCCGCGATGCTCAAGTCTTCCATCGAGGCTACTGCCAAATAAAGGTCTTCTGCGATAAGGTAAGTGCACTACAGCTTTGCATTTTTGAAATTTTCAATTCTTATTCACATTTAATTAGTTAAATAACTGTTTGGTAATATTTGCGCATGTGTGTGTGTGTACTACAAACGCCTCTCTAAATTCCCCAAGCGCTTAAATCTGCGTGCAACAGCAACCTCGCCACACGATTATGCATAATATTTAATTACACTTAGCTTCCATCTAAATGAGGTAACATCAAGTTACATTACAGAGAAAAAACAAGAACAACAGCAAAATATTGCTGCTTGTTGCTTTTTAGTGGCCAGCGCGCTGCTGGTGTATGGGTGTATGTGTGTATGGCGGCTTGACACTCAGTGACAGTTTCGGTAGGCGTCAATCAATGTCAGCTGACAGCGAACGCACACACCCATACACTTAGCCGCTGGTCAGCAGTGACATGAAGGGTGCATCATATGAATTACGCACACATAAACATTCGCTTTCATATGCAATCGCATATTTTCTTATTCTTCGTCATCTTCTTAGTGTACGCGCATCCGATTTGGCTGTCATTTTATCATCACGCGTCGCTCAAAAGGATTATATAAAAATGCAATTTCGCATGCGCAATATGTGCGTTAGTGTGTGTGTGTGTGTATGAACAGCATCACACTAATATTTATGCGCGCGTGTGTGTTTGGGTGTGTTTACATGTTTTTTAATTAATAATTTTGACAGCTGCGAATGTTTTGAATGTCCATTGCGGCCTGGTAGCTGGTATAGCTGACGCGCGCTTGCACCCCTTCCCGCTGATCTCTTGCCACTTGCTTGCCGCACCCAACTGCTGCACTACTGTGCTATGCTTGATGCTGTGCCGCCTTTACTTGTGCTTTGATTGACACATAAAAACTAAACAAGCACACAGTCACAGTCGGTCAATTGAAAGCGCACAAATTCTGAGCGTTACAAAAACTAAATAAAAAAATATTTTAATTTAATAAAAATTAAAAAAAAAAAACGTTACAATCCACGCATGCGTGTGCAAAATTTATTGCGTAAGCGGTAAGTGACAGCTGTTTGCAATTGTTACAACAACAACAACGAAAATACCAGCTACGCACTTTACAGCATTCTCTGCGTCCGCTTCTTGGTTATTTTCATTTCCAGTGCTCGCTTCTTGTTTTTGCTTGATGCTCGCTACTATTCATTGTCTTACTTTGCAACATCACCTTCTTTGCGTATTAAAGTTCGTTGCCAAAGTCTTTCGTTTCACGTATGAATGATTGGGGGCTGACTCTGTTGCATAACTGCATATGCGCATTATGCGTGCGAATACATACGGTTTTTTGTTGCAACAACTTGACAGCGAAATCTGTGCCGCCTTCACTTTTGCTTTTGTCCTTTTATGGTTTGCACAACTGCATACATACATACACAAATATGTACATAATATGTATGTATATAAAAAATTGGCTTATATATGTAGGTACATATTAGTGCTGGACAACCATCGATAGTGGTCCCATCGATGGACCATCGATAGTTTTAAAGGCAACCATCGATAGTATCGATGGTTTAATATATGTACGTAGGCGGCCCGTTAAAGGGAAATGTGGTACTCAAATATTTCATGCATATACATATACATACATACATATGTATGCATGTGTGTACTTACGTTCTCATATTTAAAAGAAAAATATAAATTTTTATTAGAAACATATTATAAAATTAATAGAAAACCAAAGTTTTTTTTCATAAAATTATTCACTAATCTTTTATTTATATACTCACAGCCCACATATTCCAATGAAGTACCTTAAAATTATAAATCTCAGTTTTTTTTTTATTTTTTTTTAACAGAGGTTGTAGTTATGTACCAAGTAAAATACTATCGATGGTTAAAAAAAAACCATCGATTATCGCTATGGCATCGGCCCCATCGATAGTATCGATAGTTCAATCGATGGTTTTCCAGCACTAGTACATATGTATATTTATGTATAAGTTTGTTTGTATTTCCAATAAATTTAAGAAATACCTACGTATAATTTTACAGGTTAAATTGGCTCACTTTGCTTGATTCACCCTAGCATATTATATAATACAGTGGGCGTCAAAATAAAGTTTATAGCAATATTTTATATATCTTAAGATTTTTTTTATTAAGTTCGCTTTATAAAATCTAGCTAATTAACACTTCCACAGGCCTAACTAATTTGAAAGTAAACCACATAAAGTAAAGCCGGAGAATAATAACAAAAATTCAAAAATTTCATTAAAAGTTATAATGAAGATTAAGAAAAATAGTTAGGCACATTCTCGTTGATAATTAAACCAAACATGTTAAATTGTCATTAAAATTAGTAATGATTAAATTCATTGTAGTTTTTAATTTTAATGATTATTTTAATTGTCTTACATTAAACTGTGAATTAATAATCAATGAAATTAAAAAATTATAAAAAATAATTATGATTATTAATCGTTAAAAAATAATCAGAAAAATCCCGTAATTGAAATTAATAAAACAAAATATTAAAATCATATTAATAATCAATTAAATTAAGAAATTATAAAAATAATCATGATTAATATATAATTCAAATTAATAAGAAAATATTAAATATTATTAATCAATGAATTTAAAAAATTATAAAAAACAATCGTGATTAATAGTCATTAATAAAAGATAAACGGAAATAGCCATAAAATTGAAAATAGTGAAAAATATCAAACTCGAAATTAATAATCAATTAAATTAAGAAATTATAAAAAATTATCATCATTAATAGTCATAAAAAATAACCAGAAATAATCATATACATAATCAAAATTAATCAATTTTTTTCATGGTATGATAACTTTTAATTGCTTAATTATTTTTTTTGTATAATTGTTTTTAGTTGCTTGATTATTTTCAATTATCCGATTATTTGTTGTTTCTATGATTATTTTTGTTCTTATTGAAAATAGGTAAATCACCAAAATTTATATTATTCACAAGCTGAAATAAAACATACAATTGAAAAAAAAATCAAACATTAAAAATTACGTATCAATAACTTAGTTAATAGCGCAGTTAAAAAAAAATCAAGCATTATTGAAAATAATCAAATAACCATTAATCGATTAATCAATTAATCATCTAATTAAAAAATCAAGCATAATTGAAATTAATCAGATAATCGTATTAATCATGCAATTAAAAAAAGAAAGCATAATTGAAACTAATCAAATAATCGTTTTTATCGTCAATTTAAAAAATTGAAAAATAATTGAAAAAAATCAAAATAGTCATGCAGTTGAAATCGACTAATCGATTACTTACTTTACTTTTTCATATTAATTAACTATTAATCATTAAAAGCTAATCAGGAAACTAAAAAAATTGCAGCATAATTGAAAATAATCAGATAATCGTATTAATCATGAAGTTAAAAAAATGGAAAATTATTGAAAAAATCAAAATAATCATGCAGTTAAAATTAATTAAGGGATTAATTAATTTACTTTTTCAATTTAATTAACTTTTAATCATTAAAAGGCCAAAGTAATCGTTTATAAACATTAAAGATTTACAAAAACAATACATGCCTTAATTAATAATCATTAAAAGTTTGTTTGTTTTGTTGTTGACGCTTTGCAAAAAAATACGCTTTGCAAAAAATATTGCCTCTATTGAAACATTAAAAAAAAACAGTACGTTATCTTTTATGACGCCCACTGTAGTATCGCAGCACCGTGCACATACATATAAACATACATACATCTAAAGCTGGTCCACCTTGCCGTGTCCATTCATGCCACACACTGACGCTGATGCGTGGTGTCATTGCGGCGATTGCGACATTGTGGTGTCGTTGTCGTGACCGTTAAACCCTTTGTGCGTTGTCTGTTGTTACGCTATCACTACTTTATATGCATTTTATTTATTTTTTTGCTCATTTTTGTACAAGTAACATATGAAATTAATACAGCAAAATCAATGCAAAGCAATAATATATTGAATATTATGCCGATATGCGTTCCGCCTCGTCGCCGCCATTCATCAGCGTTGCAATTCAGTATAACATGCAGTGCAAAAGGCCTAACTAAGCCATTGTGGCCTCAACCACATATGAATATACATACATATAAACATATGTATTTGCGCGCCTACCTGATTTATTTCCTTTGCTTCATTTTTACAGATAAAAACGCAATAATGATATTTCAGCTGAAATCCAACGATGTTGCGCCATTATAATATTTTTGTATCTTTATACAATATTTTCCCATTCATTTAATGGCATGACTTCGTTTTTGAAGGATTTATTTTTTGTTTTTGTATTTGTGCTTGTTAAAAGTGGGCGATAACAAGCAAGCAGCAGGTGTCGAATGATGGGTTTGAGAATTTTATATGCAAAGGTGCTCGATTGTTTGACTAAATGAAGCTGTTCGGTGATTTATATGTGCGTTTAAAAATACAAAAAAAACCGCCTACTCTCTATATGTGGTATAGATATTTGCGTCTAAATACATAGTTGAAAGTCCTTTATAAAACTCGAAATCAATTTAAGTGCCTTTCTTGTGAAACTTTCTCAGCATTTTGGCAAATCTTTTAATCGACTAAATATTCCTCCTCCTTTTGGCGCCCTTCTATTTCTGTTTTTTACGCTTCTGAAGTGCTGGGAGAAAAAGTTACGGTGCTGGGATCAGAACACTCGATAGACGTGGAAACAAGCGCAGGTCTGTGCGGTGTCCAAAACTAGATATGTGGAAAATCGCACCCCGAGGAGCGATGAGCGCTTATTGATCATCGTGATCCTAACAGGGCACTATCTTCTGGCATCGCTTGCATCCAAAATGAGACGATTTGGTGATAGTGAATGCAGGCCATGTGGATTGCATGAAGATACGTATCGAGCATATTCTCTGTTCGTGTCCTGCGTATTCTACGCTACAGCTTCGGCTACTAGGAGTAATATTTTTTAATGATCTTGAATCGGTAAACAAATTAGGGATTAAAAAACTCTTGACTTATCAGTTAACACAACGGAGTTATATAGTCTACATATATAAGGCCGTAACTGGCCAGTCGATCTAACCTAACCTAAGCTCTTATTCTGCCTCTTGTTTTTCTTCTTATCTTTCTTATTGTTGTTGTTGTTGTAGCCACCAAGGCACTCCCCGAAGGTTATGGGGAGTGTAGGGTATGTGACAGTCCTTTGCCGGATAAATCCGGTACGCTCGGGTACTAGTCCCTTCTGACACTAGCCCGACTGTCATGCGAACGATTTTTTTGCCCATAACCAACCTTCTATGCCGGTGGATTTTAGTCGCCTCTTACGACAGGCATTCCTTACCGCTGGTATATTCTAAGTCCCCTAGCCCGCTGGAGGGTCTTATCTTTCTTCTTTCCTTTTTCTTGTTGTTATCTTACTATACGTCTACGTCTTCTTCTTCTTCTTTGTCCCTTATTCTTAACCAACTTCTTCTAGTTTGATGTGTTGTGGAATGATTTTCCGTCTTCTAGTCTCTTATTTTGATTCTTATATTTCTCCTCTCAATCTTTCTTCCTATTCCTATTCTTCTCATTTTTCTTGAATTTTCGCTTCTTTTGCTTTTTCCTTCTTCTTCTTCGTCTTCGTCTTCTTCTTCTTCTTCTTCTTCTTCTTTTCCTTTTCCTTTTCCTTGTTCTTTTTGTTCCCCTTCATCTTTTTCTGCTTCTTCTGCTTTCTCTTATTCTTCTAGTTCTTCCTTTTCTTGTTCTTCATTATCATCATCTCCTTATTACTCTTCTTGTTCCTCTTACTCTTCCTCTTTTTTCTTTTAGCTTTTGTTGATTTTCTTCATCTTCTTTTTCCCATAATTTCTTGTTTTTTGCTTTATTAGTCTTCTTCTTTTTTCGTCTACCTCTGCCACCTTATTTATCATCTCCCTTTTCTTATTTTATAAATGTGTAGGCCATCACCGCAGCTCTTCCCGCTATTGGCTCATGTCACACTTCCAAATTAAGTAAATCAAAAGAAATCGTTAAGAAATGTCCATCAAAATTTGCATACAATCGCCAAAATCAGTAGGCCACACAATTGTTATCTTCACATTTAATTTTTGATCTTATATTTCTTGTTTAATTTTTATGCTTTTGTTTATTTTCATTTATTTATTCATTTTTTTTGTTTTTTTTTTTCTTCATTTATTATTTCGAACTCCGGACACACTCCATCTCTTAGCATTCGCGCCTTTCACTTGACAATGCGCCCAAAATGCAAATGCCTTAAAAGAAGCTTTTCCCCCAAAAATATTTCCTTAAAAAAAATGCTCAACATACAAAGGTATATAAATGTTTTTTGTATATTTCTTCTTCTTCACCTTAAGTGTGTATATGTGCGTGGGCCACCACCAATCAACTTGCAACAGCCATCAATGTCCTCCGTTGCATGCAAAAGAATTTCAAACAAAAATGCCGAAAAATGTTGTTGTGCGAAAAAAGGGTCTCGACATTGATTGTCAGCGTATAGAGTAACATGTATTCGTAATAAATATTACAACGACAAAATAAAGCACAACTAAAACAACAAATGCAAACAACTGCATATACATAAGGATATAAGTTTATATCAATATGTGCTATAAAGTAACAATAGTTGTTAAAACACAAGCTGCGAGACAAAAAAAAAAACATCAAAAAATATCGAAATTTAATAACAGCAACAAGTGTGACCTTAAAACTTTTATCGGCTTTTATGCGCTGTTGTCCACCCGTGTACCTATTTATACAGAGTAGAGTTGTGTATATGTATGTATGTATGCAGCATTCCCAGCAAGTTTGCTTGATTGGCCGCAAGCATTTTATTTCCACCAAATTCGCAAGCGAATTAAGACAAAAACAAAAAAAAAGTGCACGCTGCTACTTGCAACATACTCCTGCGCGGCGCTCCTATACATTGCTGTACATTGCGTTGCAGGTTGTCTGACAGTTTATACATTTTTGCTTTAAATTTTTTGTTGTTCGCGATTTTACTTTAAACGTGTAGTTTTTTCTGTTTCTTTTTCAGTCTTTTTTCTGTTCCCTTTTTTAAATTTTTTTGTTTTCGTTTTTTTTCTGCGCTTTTGCGGTTTGCTTGCTTTTGATTGCCCTTCAAGTGTGTCCTAGTCCTGTCCTGTTCTGTGTATTGTCTTGTTGTCTGCTCTTGTTGCTGTTGTTGTTGTAAATAAAGTATGTCAACCCTTCACTTTTTGATTGCTTCAAGCTAAAAATGTATGTTAATATGATTTCATTGTTTTCATTTTATTGTTTTAAATGCTGAAGCCAAAATAAAAAGAATTAATCAAAAGCGAAAAGTACGGCGCTTTAAAATCAAAAATTTCCCGCGCAGACGCTTATTGGGTTATCTATATATATAGTAGGGGGTTTTTTATGAGGAAAAGGCTCAAAAACTACTGGACGGATTTTTGTCAAACTTTGAAAGTTTATTCTTTGGATAAGTCCGCTCGACATAGGTTATATTTTCCAACGCTAGATGGCGCTATAAGAAAAAATCCGTATTTTTGATCCGATTCTGTTCGTTTTTGGCACGTATGTTTGTTGTGTAATCAAAAACTCTGTTACAAAAAATTTACTCGCTAGGTGGCGGTGGAGTCCAGATATTCAGAAAATCCCTATATATGGTTCGTTTTCGTTAATTTGCCTGAGGAAGCGCAACTCCGCCAGACACTCGAACAAGTTTCTATGAATGGAGCGATACTTGACCGCCAACGACAGTGCAGCAGTATGGCATAGATAGTGCTCAACACTTTCAATTTCTCCCACACCTCTGAAGCTGCGAGAGAAATCGTTTTTGTAGAGGCCTTTACGAGAGGCATTACTGCCCATGAGACAATCGTCTGTTAGAAGTCCCACCAGCGGACCTATGGGGAGCCGGTTCAGATGTAGCAACGATAGAAATCTCCGCTCATCCATTCTAGGCCAGATTTTCCGGGAAAACACTCAAGTTGTCTCTCTGGCGCATCTAGCGTCAGCCTATTCAATGAAGCGAGATCTCAACCAGTGCTTGCATGAGTTCAAGGGCAAGTTTGTGCCCTCCTTAGCTAACTCATCCGCAAAGCAGTTACTACGGACGTCACTGTGACCTGCGACCCGAATGACGTTCAGTTCACAGCTTTCGGCTTGTTTATTCAGAGATTTTCTCACTTTCATTGCCACTATGGAAATAGCGTTGCTACTCTGTAAGACTTTTATGGACTCGGCACTTTATTGGGCTCGGCCAGAATCGGCTAGACGATTACGCGCAAATTAAGAAGAAGAAGAAGGAGAAGAAGAAGAAGAAGTTCTCATACAAATGATTATTCAGTTATAATTATGAAAGAAGACAGCGGCGCCCTTACTTGCTTTAATGATAACACTGGATCACAAAATGAAATTTTTTGTCTGTACTTTCAACGTGACTATCCTACCTATATGTAAAATCGGTCGCTGATTCCGAAAATCGGGTTCATTTTTAATTCTATGGGAAGGTTTTTGAGATATCGGCAATTTACCGTTATTTGGCCAATTGCTCCACTTAATCCTGTATACCTCTTTAACGCAGTGAGCTATCTTCTTTGGAGTGACACCATACGAAAGAAAATTAAATTTCCTTTTCATGGCTGCTATAACATTTTCCCTAACTCTTATAGTCTCTGAAATATTAACGATTCAATTTGATTTTTTTTTTTCGATTTTTTACGATTTTTTGAAGAAAAAATTGACTTTGTCAGGCAATATCTTTAAAACCAATGTTTTCACCTTCGGTTTTACTCCTTTACGTGAAGCTCCATTCTATTGGAAAAAAGATAAGCTATCAACGAAGAAAATCCATGGTAAAATGGAAAAGTTATAGGCGATCAAGTAAATACACCCAAGTCGCGCAATGCCTCTGCACGGGTATATTCTATGCATATTATACCAATACCTACACATCTGCAGTAGCAGCACATTGGCAGCGCAGTAGGTAACAGCGCGTTTACGGGTATAACATGCATAGAATATACCCGTGCAGAGGCATTGCGCGACCTGGCTGTATTTACTTGATCGCCTATAACTTTTCCATTTTACCATGGATTTTCTTCGTTGATAGCTTATCTTTTTCCCAATAGAATGGAGCTTCACGTAAAGGAGTAAAACCGAAGGTGAAAACATTGGTTTTAAAGATATTGCCTGACAAAGTCAATTTTTTCTTCAAAAAATCGTAAAAAATCGAAAAAATTCAAATTGAATCGTTAATATTTCAGAAACTATAAGAGTTAGGGAAAAATGTTAATGCAGCCATGAAAAGGAAATTTAATTTTCTTTCGTTTGGTGTCACTCCAAGGAAGATAGCTTACTGCGTTAAAGAGGTATAAAGGATTAAGTGGAGCAATTAGCCAAATAACGGTAAATTGCCGATATCTCAAAAACCTTCCCATAGAATTAAAAATGAACCCGATTTTCGGAATCAGCGACCGATTTTACATATAAATAGGATGGTCGCGTTCAGAGTATTTTTTGGCTGTAGAGCAGTGTAATTAACCTTTCCTTCACCCATAAAATTGCATTATTGTTAGTTGGCAACTCTGTTTTTTTTCTTCAATTGTTTTCACATTATTCTTCATTAGCATACAACAATCGTTCCACCAGAAACTTACCTTAACAATTACAAATTACAGCTAATTTTTGTTTAAGTAAAACAGTTATAACCAAAATTTCTGTAAATTCTCACTCCCTTTTCACATTAACCTGCTTTGCGCTGTGTGCCTTTGTGGCTACATTTCGATTATTATTACTACTTACAGCATGTGATTATTATCAAAAAAAAAAAAAAAGAAAAAAAAAACAAAAACAAAAGCAAAAAACAGAAGAAAAAAACCAAAAAAAACAAGGATGTAAACAATATTTACGCACGCTGATTTGTTGTTGTTTTTGTACTGATTATATAGTTAGTTGTTCGGCGCGCACGTTACGCCCTATAATTGCCGACTTATCAGTGGCTATCAATTATGCATCATGGCAGTTACAAGGAAATATGTGCATGTGTGTGTGTGCGTAAAAGTGAATGCGTAGTTTCGTGGTAAATACACAATAATAAATTGAGCATTTTGTGAGATCAAAATATTGGGCCCTACCACACACAAGTTTTGAATTTATAGAGGTCATTCAAAAGGCAATAAAAATCAAGTACAAAAATTTGAAAAGTTGAAAAGCAAAAAATTTTTTATATTTACATATCGACGCTTCCAAACAAAACTGTACTAAGTCTGAAAACTGTGTTTTGCAGGAGAAGCTCTCAAAGTTTAAACTCGATATGAAACTTCGGTTGTATGCTAAGTATATTTTCACTTGTAACTTCTGTTTGGATTGAACGATCAACACCAAAACTCGACAATATCAAAGTAAGGGTACGCTTTATATAAAACCGTAAGAAAAAATAAAAACTTGCTACGTTGTTTTTCATGGCAAGCTCTCAAAGTTTTTATTCTGTAAAAATCTCGAGTTGTATTATATGTACACTTTTGCTTATAACTTTTGATTGGATTGTCCGATTGATACTAAAATTTGACAGCATCTAGATTAAGACACGTAATACATGAAAACGCCAAAAACGGGAAAATATACTAATTCGACTTAGTACAGTATTGTTTGGAAGCGTCGATATGTATATCATTATATAAATTTATGGGCTATTAAATGCGCTGAAATAACTGCGCAATGCAGCCGAAGGGTGTCGAGTGATAATTTTTGAGTTTATATAATTTTTTGTTTATACAAAAGTACATTAATGGCTCATATAAGTATGTAATTAAATTAATTGTTGTTAATTGAAAGTTGGGAAAACCTATGTTTTCACTAAAAATCGACTGAATCTGCGTATGCGCATATAAATATGTTTACCCTGTCCCTTTGGCGGTGAAATGCTGCAACCTCTATTGGCATTTAACGAAGAGTTAAATAACGGCTTGGTTGGCATATTTTGAAATTCTTGAACACAAAAAAGTGTATTACTTTCGTGCTAAATAAACTATCGCGCAGTGAATCGACACCAAACATCCAAAGCGCTTGCCGTCAACCTTCAAGCGCTGCACTAAATCTCTTAGCGCGTCAAGCAAACCGCGTCACGGCGCGTTAGTTATTTGGTAGTCATATGATCTATGTGGTGCATTGTCGGACATGAATTTTATATGTGGCAACTATAAATTTCGGCACTACTAGCTCTTCAACTAATAATACGGTTTTTTGTGCGGTTGAAATAGAGCGAGATTCGCACGCGTTTGGAAATAGATACCAATCGACGCGCCCAACGAATGCACGCCGCTGACCGCTATGAACGACCCTGAGACAGTTGCCTAAAACAGTGTGCGCGTCGCAGTCGCGCATCACATATCGAATGCGCAGTCAATATCTCAGTTCAAGCGCGCGCTTGTATCGATATCAATAACAAGCGCAAAGAAATTAATAGCAAAGCATAGCTAAGGCGTTATGTGCGCGCCGCGTCACATAACGGCGCATTATGTGTTTTTGTATTTTTTTTTTTTGGAATTTAGTAAATTTATTATGCGCATAACAATGCTTGACTAAGCGCACGTGAGCTGCAGCTAAAAACTTACACTTGTGCGCGTGCAACGAGCGATAAGCGCCTTAGAGCGCTTAGAGCTTAATCGCATAAATATATCAGCTGGATAAAAGCGCGCGTGCGCGCTATAAATTTCAAACTGCAGCGTGCACAGAGAAAATATGGTCGCTAACAATTGTTAACAGCGCAACGCAGCGCAGTTGTAAATATGAATTTGTATAAGTAAAACGTATGTACGCGCGCGCGCCCTCAAACAATTTGCCGCTGCCGCCCGCCATCAAACCAAATTAAGCAAAGCGAATGCGCGCGCATATTAAGCATCATCACAGTGGTGTGGCGAATGGAGCGGCCAAGAGTGCTATCTTACATATGTATAGCTTTGCGCTTATCGCCTCATATTTACCGCTTCATTAGCGATTTCCTTCGCAACTAATACCATTAGCGTCGCGCCATCTAATCGTCGGCGCGCAAGTGCAATGATCATGCGCGGTTGGACGCGCTCTGCCGCCTCGCCTCGCCACGCCACCAACGTCATAGTCTTCCCCACCAAACGCTACGGCTATTGTCAAAGCGCATACATTATAATAACCGTTAAGCTATGCTCAATTTCATAGAAATGCATATATTTTGTACAATAACAACAACAACATATACGCTTGGCGATTTTTTTTCTTTTAATTTTTTTTCCTATAAAATTTCCTCTTTTTGTCGCTGTACAGTTACACACGCTACATCGCCTCGCAAGCTGCTGCGGCGCCGTAAATGATGCGCTCGTCAAAGTCTAAAGGAAATTTGCATGTAACAAAAAGTAGAAGAAACAACAACAACAACAATACAGTGGCTACAGTTTATAGATATATTTTGGGCTTGCACTGCTCCTACGGCGCGGCAGTTTGATTGCGCTTGGCCTTTGTTGTTATTGCTGCTGCTTTTTATAATTTTTATACCTTCCATGGACATACATAAGTACTGAGCAGAAAATGTTGTGATATCTGCGCGCACTTTGTATACATAATTCAGACCAGTTATTTAATGATTAAAATTTTCATGATCATTAATCAAAGGATTTTTGTTTTCGTAACTCTTTAATGATTAAATAAGATTACTTTCAGCTTTTTAATGATTAATAGCTAATTAAATTAAAGAAGTGCATTAATTAGTCGGTTAATTATTTTTCATTGTGAGATTATTCTGCTTTTTTAGATTATTTTTCAGATTTTTTAATTTTATGATTAATAAAATTGTTTGAAATAATTTCTGATTTTTTTAATTGCATGGTTAATTAATTAATCGATTAATATTTTTTTTTTTAAATTTATGCTTTATTTCTTAGATGATTAAATACGTATAATTTCAAATTTTTGGTGACTAATATTAAATTAAATTAAGAACTTACATTAATTAATCGATTAATTAATTTGAATAGCATTATTCTTTTGCTTTTTTCTATCATTTTTCGATTTTTTAATTGCATGAGTAATATAATTATTTGATTATTTTCAGTTATTACTGATTTTTAATTGCACGATTAATTAATCAATCGATTACTTCTCGTTTTAGTTTTTTTTCAAAAATAATTGAAAATAATCATAAAAAAAGAAATAATCGCATGATTGAAAATAATCAAGCAATTAAAAATAATCAAGGATTAAAGAAGTGTTTTGATTAATTTTGATTATACTTTTAATGCCTCTTAATCATGACTATTTTTTATAATCTTTTAACTTAATTCATTATTAATTGACTATTAATCAAGATTAATTTTTTATTTTTATATTTATTTGATTATTAATTAACTAATAATTATAACTAAATTGACTATTAATTGCAAATTAAATGTAAGATAATTAAAAAAAACATTAAAATTTAAAAACATTAAAAAAATAATCCTTGCTAATTTTAATGAGAATCTAACACGTATGGCTCATGTACACACAAAAATTCTGAGCAGCAAATTTTGTTAATGTCTGTCTTTGAAATTTATCTAATTTTGATTGTTATTTCTTTATTAAAAGTAATCTTATATTGAATTTTTTAAAGCTCAAAATTATAAATCTCTTCCATCTCATAAAAAGTTAAAAAGCCGTTAAGCACTATCTTAGCACAACTGGCAGGTCCTTACTTTTTGTTTTCTTTTTTCTTCTTTATGTTATGTCGTACATTTCGTGTTAGTTTTGTTGCATGCAACATGGCTATTAAGGTGTTGCGGATTTTGTTTGGCATCATCATACACAAAAAAAAAACAACAACAAATACAGGAACAGCAACAACCAAACACAAACAAACATTTGCGCCACCAATCACTTTAGAAGGAAGTTGAATGGAGTTGAGTTGAGTTTGGGCTTGAGTTCATAGCCTCTTGCAACTGGCTGGCGCACACAGCTGCGCACATCTGGCAGCACACAAAGCTTTTTATTTTTTTGCTTAGCAATTGTTGTTGTTTGGTCAACACACCCGCTGCTTTAGCTAATTCCATGTATATGTTTACGAGTACGTATGTAGTATCTCTCTAATGTGAAATTGACATGTTGCCAGCAATTGAATGAATGATAAACGAACGAACGAACGAATGACCGACCGGATAGCTGTATGGCCAAACTAACAATTGATGGAACTTAAATTGGCTTTGCTTGAACTCTAACGTTTTGTTTGTGTGTTGCGTATAATGGCAGAAAGGTGTAGCCTTACTTATGCACACATATATGTCTGTAGATATACAAATATGCATTATTACTTATATACATCATTCATGTTAAAATTTAATACTTATGACTAAATCGTTTGTTTACTTGCAATTCTTTTTTATTTATTTATTTGTGTTAATCACACAAATGAACATGCAAACGCACAAACACACATAAATATATACATAGAGATATGCCTATGTAGCTATTAGCAGCCACAAACCGCGGTCAGCAGGAGGCAAATGCACACACAGTTGGTAGATGGGCAGGCTCATAATGTGGCAATGTTAAATTGCACACAGTTGACTGCACACGCTAGAAGCGTTATTAAGAGATTTTGCTGGAGATGAAAATTACTATGGAAATGTGTAGAGGAAAATACTTAAGCCTTGTAAAAAAAAATGAATAATCCTTGTATCTGCGCACCTTAAGCTACTTCGTTGTTGTTTTAAGTCTAGTGGCATAATCATGAGCGAGCTTAACTCTAAGCAAGTGAACTTCGAGAATTCGCTGCAAGTGACAATTCAACTAATGCGCTGCAGCTAACGGGGCATATGCTGTTCTCCATATATGTACTTACATATCTGTGGCCACAAGCAATAACCGCTTAAGTCGACTTAGGAAGATTTCGAGTTATATATACCATGTTATTCTCCTTTTAAAACTCTATATTTCTGTAAAACCCTTATGTTTATAACTTAATTCAATCAAAAGATATAAATAAAAACATTTAGGCCTAACTTACAATAGAGGTATATTAAACTTGTAATAACAGCCAAAGTAGATGTATAAATTTAATCAAATTTCTTCATGGCATTTTGTTTTATTTACAAAATTTGATCGTAGCATTGTGGATGGCTCACTGATTTTGCGTCCATAGTTTTTAATCGACTTATGATTTGTTAAGAAACGCCTTCGAATATAAAAATCAATTTATCTGGAAATCATATTTTTCGACTTAAGCGATTATTGCAAATTGCCACAGATATATTTTGTGTATATTTTTGAATTTAATAATTTTTTTTTTTTTTTTTAGCATCCAATATATTTTGCCAACTGTATAAATAAAATACATCTAACAATTTTGTGGTTCGTTAAAAGTAATTAGTAATTAATAATGACTTAATAAACATGGTGGGCATGTATGGATTGCTCTCAGTAGCGCATCCATTTATTGTAGTGCATCAGCAAAGATCTGTAAATGATTTTCTTTTGAGGCGTACGAAATTGGTTGGTCTTGCCGTCAGGGCTAGAACGAGTGGGTTGGGGTGAGCTAATATTCTCATTTTGTATGATGCAGCATACTTTCTGATTTCTTGAGAGATAGTAGGTATCTTTAGATCACGATGTAGTTGGTCGTTCGTGACGTAGTAGGGCGCATTTACAATCATTCTAATGGTTTTCGATTGGAATCTTTGGAGAATCTCTATATTTGAGTTTGCTGCGGTTCCCCATAGCTGTATGCCATAGGTCCAGATGGGTTTTAAGATAGCTGAGCAGAGCAGGAGTTTGTTGTCGATTGATAGTTGGGAGTTTCGATTCATGAGCCAATAAAGATTTCTCAGTTTTATACCAAGAGCTTTTCGTTTGGTGAATATGTGGGTTCTCCATGTTAGTTTTCTGTCGAGATGCATACCAAGGTACTTTGTTACGTCACTTTGCGGTATATCAATGCCATTGAGTTTTATGGGTGGGCAAGTGTTACGTCTAGTGGTAAACGTCACTTGGACAGATTTTGATTCATTTGACTTTATCCGCCAGTCTTTCAGCCAATGGGTAATTTTATTTATTTAATAATTTTGAATGATATTCAAAATAGACCTTAGGAGAGCTTTGCTGAGTTATCTATGCGAGTATATCGACGGCCAGGCACGTAGCCAGGGGGGGGGGGGGGGGGCTCGGGGGCTCAAGCCCCCCCGAAATTCGAAGGAAGTATTTTTTTTTTGTAATTTCCTCAACTCGCGTCTCGCAAATTCGAATGTCAAGCATGGCGAAAGTGGGTTTGGATTTTCTTGAAGAAATTTAGCTCTTTCAAGCCCTTTTTTCGTGAACCTAGCCCCAACCAAAGTGCGCAAGTTCGAGTCTTGGCAGAATTAAAAGTAACCTGATGAGTCTTAGAGGGATCTAAGGTGAAACAGCTGTAGTTACATCCATGCTTAAAAAGTTTTTTTCTAGTTTCTAAAAAATAAAAAATTAAATATAACATGGGCCTGTGCTCGTTAAAATAAAAAAAAATAAAAATTTTTTCTGCCAACACTAAATTTCTAGATAACAAGTAAGGAAGCCTAAGTTCGAGTGGATCGAACATTAGATACTCAGCTGTATGCTTTCATTGTTTGTTTGCGTTTGATTGAAACACGGTGTAGGTACTTTATATAAAGCGCGTGCTGCATAAAGTGGGCGTAGCTACGCTCATTTTAAAAATTTTTATCAGTCATCCAACTAAGCATATGAATATTATTCTTTGTGCAAAATTTCATTCCTTTATGACTTCTAGTTACAAAGATGTCACGTTACAAATTCCTAAAGCGTGTTCCAGAAATATCTTTGTTAAAAAGTAGGCGTGGTCATAAAATGATTTCAATAAATTTTTGCGTGTCTATTAACACAAGTTATAAAAGTGTATAAACCAAGTTTCGTCATAATATCTCAATTATTTGTCGAGTTATGGGCTCTCGTAGATTCCTTTGTCTAAAAAGAGGCGATGCCACACCCATTTTCCAAAATTTTTCTATTTTTTGTTTCCGGTCTATTGTAGAACTCATGCCACAAAATTTCAATGAATTATCTTTATATTTGAAAAAGATATCACTTAAACTCATCACTTTTTATTAGGCCACTTTATAATACCCATATATAAAAGTGGGCGTGGCCGTCAACCGATTTCGCAAAAATTTTGAACATGTATTACTACAAGTAATAAAAGTGTATACACCAAGTTTCTTCATAATATCTCAATTATTTGTCGAGTTATAGGCTAAGACATCTCGTATATTCCTGCTTCTAAAAGGAGGCGGTGCCAGACTTTATCTCTGCTATAAACCGCACGAAAGAAGTAATACAGTCTTTGCGCGAAATTAGACAATCTGCTAATGATTTCTTCTGGCAAATCTTAGTTTCCGCATCAAAAATCGCTGAAGACTTTTTTGACGGTGAAATCTGTGCTCCAAGAGTGGTATCGCGTCAAAGAAACCGAGCTAACCCGGGAACAACGTCGAGTGAAGAGTATTTCAGAATCGCAATATTCCTGCCATGCATCGACTTATTAATTTAAAATTTAACGCAACGATTTTTAGAAAACGAAGATATTCTACCGAGCTTCCAACTGCTTCTTCCAGGATTCGCTGATGTAAGTAAAGCAGATGAGCTTGACAACCTGGCGCCATTCTTCGAAGATCACATATCATCAACAGCAGTAAAGGCCGAATATAGGTTGTGGTGTGCGAAAATATCGTCGATTAAAAACGAACCCGAGGTTTTAAAACTATTAGAGTACTGCGATGGAAACTATTTCCGTGGTATAAAAATTCTTCTCACTGCCTTGGCAACTTTGCCCGTGACAACGGCGAGCGTGGAAAGATCATTCTCTACCATGAAAAGAATCAAAACTTTACCTCGGAGTGTAATGGGCAGGGTAGGAAGAAACTCAGAGTATGAGTGAGTGAGTGAGGAATTTCAGCCTCACGGCATGATGATGAGTGGCCGTTTGCGTTTCTCGCTCATCTCTAAAGCAGAGTGAGGATTTTTTTTGTTTCCTCACTCATTTCGAATGAGCGATGAAGAAATGAGGCGCTCACGCTGCGTGTGAGATGAGCCGTCGTAGGATTCCTCTTCTCTTTGTGTAATGCGAGTGAGCGTGTGGGTGAGTGCGCAGTAACTCAGTAAATATTACATACATATATTAGAATGCATACATACATATATTTATGTTGCAGTGTGCAATTTAGTGACATGTTTTTCTAATAAAAAGCATGTCTGGTTGTTTTTCTGCTTTTTTTTTATGTAAAATCCATATTTCTACCTAAACTTGGTTTTTGTTGTTTTTCATCTATGTATATGTGTAGATATGTATTTAATTCAGCAGATGCAATTACGAATATTTACATACGTATGTATGTAGGTAGGTAGTTAAAAGGAACATTATTTTTAAGAATGTGCATTCGTTGCTTGATATAATGTTTTTTGTATGATAAAATATATGTATGTATGTACCTACATATGTAGGTACTTACCTACTTGTTTAGTTTTTATTTATTATGCGACTAACGCAAAAAAACTATTTATTCGTCATTAGAATCATATTTTTTTTGCATTTGACATTAACAGTCTATTTCTCACAATTTTTTACCTTGACAACAATAAAATAAAATAATTTTGAAATAAAAAAGAAATGAAAATAGGTATGTACCTACAAGTTGTAAATTTAGCAAGCTCTATCTAACTTCCGCTTTTCAATCAAGGGAATGAAGAAGTCCTATTTGCGTACCGTATTGTTCCAAATATACTCAGTACATAGCCATCCTTCTATTTTAATTTTAATTTTCATTATTATTTTATTTTAGTAATTTATTATTCAAATTAAAAAAAAAAATTGTTCTAGTTGAGTTTAAAATTAAATGACAATCAAATTGTTCATTGAGGGATAGTTTATCTTTTTTCAACCTACAGTAGAATTGTTTTTGTAGTTTTACTTTCGGTAGATTTTTCAAACAATAAATACAAGAAAAATTCAGAGAAATAAAGTGGTGTCATACGGGCTTTCGTTATTCGATTTCGAACATAAAAGCGCTGCCAAAGAGTTTTCTACTACCATATTTGCCATAAAGTACATTATTTTGAACAAAAGTCAAGATTAAACAAATATTTAATCTTAAAATGCGATAGATTTTAAACGCCGTGCAGTAGATCTTCATATTTAAAAAAATGTGCTGTAGATTTACCATATATGCGTGCAGTGTGCACACTGCAGAGTAAACAAATTTGTAGCATTCATGCAGCTCCATACTGCATACTTACTACAGACGGTTGGCTGCGTCATCGCCAAGCTGTGAGGCGTCGCTCATATTCCTCACTCACTCAGAGCAACTCATGAGGGCGCAGCTGAGGAGAGGCAACGCTACTAGCGTGCCTCATCTTGGCTGCTCACTCTGCTGCCACTCACGCAGAGCGCTCACGCTAATGTGTGGCCTCTGTTGTTTATGCGCTCAGAGGCCACTCATGCAGCTGCACCCTCATGAGTGAAGCATGTGTGAGTGAGGAGCCAAAATGAGGCAAATCCGAACCCTGGTAATGGGTCACGAAAGATTGAGTTCACTCGCTATGATCTGCATTCACTGGGATATTGCTGTTGATCCTGACCATGCTATAGACATTTTATCAAAAAACAAATCCAGAAGGCTATTTCTTTGATGAAAAGGTTATTGTAAAAGAAAGTTTTATATGAAATTTTGTACCACATTCCATATGTATATGTATGTATGTGCATAATAAATGTCAATTAAAATAGCTTTTCAGTAATCTTGTACATATGTACCAGTGGCGGATTATCGAACAAATTTTGGGACCATTGCCCCAGGGCCCCGGACTCAAGGGGGCCCATGAAAAAAATATTCATATGTAAATATGATAGATTTTTATTTACATATTTGCCCAACAAAATTAAACCACAACTTTTCTACACTTGAGTGTTACGAACTTATCAATAATTTCATCAAAGTTTAATTCATCCAACAAGTTATTTTCAATGGAAAGAACTGATAGACTGTTCAAACGATCATCTCCCATAGTGTTACGCAAACAATTTTTTATCAATTTCAATTTTGAAAATGATCTTTCATCTGTAACATTAGTGACAAACATGCATAAATAAATGCGTTATAAAATGTCTAAATGCCAATCAAGTTCGGTCTGTGTTCCATTTGGTAAAACCCGATGCAAATGATATTCAGAAAAGTTTCTTTGTCCAGATTTCTTTGCGATCAAATCAATATTGCGACACGACGAGGGACCTAAATAAGAGTATTCTGTGTTAATTTTTTACTCTTATATTGAAATACCAACGATAGCATACCCTTCTTAATCCAATAAGTTTGAACGATTGATTGATTGAATTGAATAGGCCACAAACCTGGGTCATTTGAAAACACATTGGTGGAACTTTCATCAATTTTTGATACATTCACCGAACTTTCGACATCGTCTGGATTTTGCACACCTTCGATCGTGCTGTCAACATGTTGGAAATTAACCTCCTTTCACGTTGATGGAATTGAAAAAGTATCAGAAGTAGATTCACAAAACTCAGGATTGTCACAATTTGCTTCGTTTACAGTTGTCGTCGCATTAGCGAAGTGGCTTGTTATTTTCGGTATTTTAGAAAGCAGTTGCCTATCGCGTTCGTCTTTATTTTTTTTTTATTTGCGCTTTTCAGCTCCACTCTTATATTTTCTAGACTTATCCATGTTTACGAAATGACTATAACCAGTGTTTAAAAAACTTGAGTCGAAGTAGCAAAAGTCGTGAAAATGTTGATTATTTTTGATTTTACTTATCGTCGCTTTTTAAAATGAGTAATTGCGTGTGCTGAAGTTTCATTTTCATATTTCACGACTGCTTCTGAATACAACGTGCAAAAGCAAACCTTACTTACTTACTTTGACTTGTTGCGCTGATGAAATCAAAATCAAGTCAAAATCAAAATTTTTAAAAGGCACTACAAACACTACGACTGCTTTGTTGTTCAGAGCAGTAAGTTTAAGTGATAGCAAATGAAATCGACGCTTCCAAACAAAACTGTACTAAGTCTGAAAACTGTGTTTTGCAGGAGAAGCTCTCAAAGTTTAAACTCAGATATGAAACTTCAGTTATATGCTAAGTATATTTTCATTTGTAAAACTCGACAATATCAAAGCTAGGGTACGCTTCATATAAAACCGTAAGAAAAAATAAAAATTTGCTGCGTGGTTTTTCATGGCAAGCTCTCAAAGCTTTTATTCTGTAAAAATCTCGAGTTGTATTATATGTACACTTTTGCTCATAACTTTTGATTGGATTGTCCGATTGATACCAAAATTAGATAGCATCTAAATTAAGACACGTAATACTTGTAAACGCCAAAAACGGGAAAATGTACTAAGTCGACTTAGTACAGTATTGTTTGTAAGCATCGAAATGAAAGTTATTGCAATTTTTTAAACACTGACTATAACAATAACCAAAAAATGTCAATATAAAATGACATCAATATTATGGAGTAGTGCGTTTAATGCACAGAGAAAAACAACGTCCAATGATCAATTATGTTACATGAACCGCAATTTAAATTTATAACGATCAAACTGTATTCTAATCGCAAAATATTTATATGGAAAAGGGCCCCCCAAAAAATTTCGCCCCAGGGCCCACCAGATTGTTAATCCGCCACTGATATGTACAAATTTTTTCCATATTCATTTTCAAAATAATCAACCAATATGAATAACTTTTATTTTTTATTTTTTAGAAACTAGAAAAAAACTTTTTAAGCATGGATGTAACTACAGCTGTTTCACCTTAGATCCCTCTAAGACTCATCAGGTTACTTTTGCTTCTGCCAAGACTCGAACTTGCGCACCTTGCAGTACAAAAACTACAGTTCTAACCGCTGAGCTATTGCCTGCCTTCGACATCTGATAGAAAATTTGTTGCTAGTTTCTTTCCTACTATAATTCGTTTCTAACTTATGCACATACATATGTACATATTTACATATTATTGTATGATTAAACATAAGTAGCGAATAAAGTGTAGGGATGTTCAAATGAACTTAATTTTTTATTTTAATTTATTTAATTTAACGAGCACAGGCCCAGGTTATATTTTTTTTATTTTTTATTTTTTAGAAACTAGAAAAAAACTTTTTAAGCATGGATGTAACTACAGCTGTTTCACCTCAGATCCCTCTAAGACTCATCAGGTTACTTTTGCTTCTGCCAAGACTCGAACTTGCGCACCTTGCAGTACAAAAACTTAACTTTCATTTGACCTATGTATGTACATATCGTCGCACCATACGAAAACTAACATCAGATTTTTTGTGGCTGACGAAAAGTAAAAAGTCCAACTTTTGGCCGACGAAGAGTAATAAAATCGAGTTTTGGCTGACGAAAAGTAATAAAATCGACTTTTGGCTGACGAAAACTATTAATTTCGTTTAAACAACAACAATTTTAATGTAAAAACAGTATATAATTACTGATACTTTTCGTCAGCCAAAAGTCGATTTTTTTACTTTTCGTCAGCCAAAAGTCGATTTTATTATTTTTCGTCGGCCAAAAGTCAAATGTTCTACTTTTCGTACAGAATTTTTTTATTGATAGCTTTCGCCAGAAATTTTAAATATGTTAGTTTTCGTATGGTACGACGATATATATATGTGGGGGACGGGGGGAGTGCAATTTGTCCATGATTTCTGTAAGCCCCACCCGAAACGAATTCCTGGCTACGGGCCTGTCGACGGCTGAGAATAAGATCGCCCTATTTCAAAAATTGTTTCAAAAACGCCCTATTTGAGAAATTGTTTCAATAACGTCCCATTTCAGATTTTGCTTCAAGAACGCCCTATTTGAAAAATTGTTTCAATAACGTCCTATTTCAGATTTTGCTTCAAAAACGCCCTATTTCAGAGAAAATTCCATATATATTTCTCTGAAATAGGGCGTTTTTGAATAATTGTCTGAAATAGGACGTTATTGAAACAAATTCTGAAATAGGGCGTTCTTGAAGCAAAATCTGAAATAGGGCGTTATTCAAACAATTTTTGGAATAGGGCGTTTTTGAAACAATTTTTGAAATAGGGCGATCTTATTCTCAGCCGTCGATATGTATTATTTGGAGTGAAGGCAGAACAATAATAAAAAAAATTTTTCAAAAAGAAAAACGAAAGTATTTAGTTAAAAGAAAATAAAACAATAACAACCATATACAAGACGCCATGGCCTTTGGCCTTGCATGTTCTTGTTGTTCACTGCGTACTTGTTGCTGCTTTGGTGGCAAGAAATCGTATGCGAATAACAACAAAATTTAACAACAATGCGCTGTAGTTGCAGGCCAATTACAACGGAACAATTAAGCTTGTAACAATGCAGCATTTAACAACAACAGCAACAACGACAAGTGTAAATGCTTAAGCAATAACTACAAGAAGGGGCTGAGCTGCAGCAAAAGCTTGTCACTTTGCATTCGCCACTACATGGAAATATACAAACAGCTACACAAACAATAACAGAGATTACATATACATACATACCCAGCAGGGTTTTTCCATATTTTGGTAATGGCTTGAAATTGCATTCAATGAAATAACGCATTACAAATAGCTAAGCAAAGCTTACTTTGCTCATTACTTGTTATGCGACAGTTTTAAAATTATTATTTTTTCGCTTACTGGTAATGCAGAAAATAATCGAAAAGGTTTGGAGTACTGCCGTTATTTTTTTGCAAACGCTTTGCTTTGATTTTAATTTTTCTACGAGTAAATAGCAGTTTTGCAAAGCAATTTACCCTCATTCTCGTTTATTTTGCCAGTTTTCATTATAAAACTGTCGTGGTTAATCGCGTTATTCCATCGTTGAAAATTTTTTAAATAAGCCAATAGCTGTGCAAATACATAGTGTAATAATTATTATTCAAATAGTGTTTTTTTAAATACATTTTGCAAAGAATGTTTTGATTCTTTATTCATTCTGTTTGCTATTTGTTTTCGGCATAAATTGTTTTAAAATTATTTTTTATTAGAAAAAAATTTAAAATTATTTTTTTCGCTTACCGGTATTGCATAAAATAAGCGAAAAGATTTGGAACACTGGCGATATATTTTGCAAAGCCTACATTGATTTAAATTTTTGTAACTAGCAATTTTGTAAAGAAATTTACTCTCATTCTCGTTTATTTTGCCAGTTTTCATTATAATGCATTATATATTACTATACTGGATTGTGTGATATATGCAACTACTTATACCAGTGAAAGAGCTTATTACTTGTAACAGCTTACTTTTCTCAATATTAGTAGCGACTTTATAATGCCTTACTGTCTACCATATTGTAAGACAATACCGCCAATGACATGCCTATGTTAAAGTAATGCAATCCGTATTCGAAAGTGTAAGCGATGAATCAAGATTTCTCGATGATTTTACCCATTACATGTAAGAGAAAGCCCTGCTGCGTACATGCATATCTATTAGAGTGACCACAAATGCAAAAGTGCTGATTTTTTTTGCTCCCCGCGCATTTTCTGATAGCTTGACAATATAAAATAAGATCTGCATAAAAATCTGACCATCGGTAGTTGGAATAGCCACGCGCATTTGACCTAAAGTTCAAAAATTTACCTAAAAATTATGCATGACTTTAGAGACCAATATCTCTTTAAACAATGATTTTCGGAGAAATAAAAGGGGTATTCGCTATCCCTAGCAAGATAGCAAGATAGCACAGATTGCAAATATCCTACACCAAAATATGCTACACATCGAGAGCACCCCATTGCACAGTCGTAGGAAATGTTAAGAAGCAGCTTTTCTTTTTAGCCAAAGGGGCGCGTTCATCACTCACTTTTTAATCAACAAAGCATTTTATTTTAGTAAATTTAATAAATACACATAAAAAAATAACATTTTAAGCAAAATTCGAATGATCAAATTGAAATTGAAATTAGCAATTGGCAAATGTCAGCTGACGCAGGGTCGCAATTAATTTCCTACACTTCATAGCAAATAAATATACATAGGTTTTGGTGTAGCTTATTTTTGAGGTCTAGCATATTTTTGTGCGCCTGTATTTTGTTGTTGTGCGTTGTAAAACTTTGCAATCCGTGCAATCCGTGCTACGTGCTAGGGTTATGCTATGGATAGCGAATACCCCAAATGTAATAATCATTTTTATACAAAATGAAACTGGGAACATATTCTCCATATGATATTTATAACTACCGTTATCGTTTCAGGAGATATTGAGTCCTTAAAGTGAAATTTAAATTTTTTTGTTTGTTAAAAAGGCAAAAATAAATATTTAAAAAATAGAGAATTGTATAAACTATACATCATTTAATAGGTTATTTAAAGTAGTTTTACACATCATAAATTTTTTTAATTTACATGCACTATCATGGTCAAGAAAATGTTTTAAAATAAGCAAGCCGCATTTTTTCAAACTTTTTTTTTACCAAACTGAAAATATCGAAAAAATTCAATACTTTTGCAAATCCCATATGTTTTGTGGTCACTCTAATATCTATACTATGTATATGTATGAATGTATATAGGTAGTCACATAGCAATTAAATATGCAAATGTTGAATAAAAAAATTAAAGCTCAATCGCCATGAACTTGCCACTAGTTTACATACACATAAGCATTTATTTATAAGTTGCAACAATTGGCGAAATGCATTGTTTGGAATTGGTTGTTGTTGTTATTGTTGTTGTTGCTGTTGCCGTTGAGGCTAAACACTTTCATTACGGTGCGCATCCTTGCTGGCCTTGCTTTGTAATTATCAGCTACTGCGCATCAGCCTCACGGCCTACAACGTGCAACGCAAAAATTGTATGGCAACAGTAAGAGCAAGCAAACAACAGCAACAACGAAACGAAACGAAGAAAAAAAGAAATGAAATGAAACAAAACAAAAAAAAAAAAGAAATGAAACGAAATAAAACGAAATGAAAGCTTTGAGCTGCAGCTAGACACCACAAGCATGGTAGGCAAAGCAAGAAAGGACGACCAACACCAGACATTCACACGCGCAAAATGGAGTATTAAAATAATAAAAGCTTAAAAAAAAATTATATATGTATGTATGTATGCACATATGCAAAAGAATGCACCATGCAACGGTCCACTCGCAATTTGCACCAAATACCGCTAACTGCATGGCATGCCGCGGCACAACACAACACAACACGAAAAAATACGGAGGCGGCGGCGGCGGCGATGGCATTTGTATCGATCACATCACACACCAACAAACGTCGCTGCTTAGCGCAATAAATCAGAATTCTTTATAAAATTTATTGCCGCAAAAACGTTTGTTGGTTGCCTGGTTGTTGCTGCCGCGCTGCCTGCGTATTGACTGTTGCTGCTTCGCTGTTTGTTGCTGTTGACCGCGTTGTTTGTTATTTTGTGTTTTTTTTTTTTGTTGTCACAGCGATTTTCACAAGCTAAAATTATTATTAAATTCTTTGCGCTGCACAAGCGTCTCACAAAATATTGTACTTGTTGTTGTTGCTTTTGTTGCTATTATTGCTATTATTGCTTTAGCCAAATGCATTTATGTGAAATTTCTCTTCGCCGATGGTGGCTTCAAATTGCAGCAAAATAAAAAAAAAATTGACATGAAAAAAAGAAATTGAAGTAGAAATTGCTGCTGAATTTTGTGTTATTAAATATTTTAAACGCTTTGGTTGTTAGGTTGTTGTTTATGTTGTTGTTGCAGTTGGCCTTGCACTACCGCTGTGGGTTGACTGTTGCGCCACTATGGAAGCATTTTTTATTTTTATTTTTTTTTTCATTTATGTAAATTTATGTCTATATAAATATCTGTCATACCTGTTAGTTCTGTACGTGTTTATGTGTGTATAAATAAGTCACAGCATTTTTGGTAACGCCGCATGTGTTGGGGGCATTGATTTCGTTAATCTTTCAGTTCTAGCTGTATAATTGTTGATACTTAGTATGTGTATCCGAAATAGTATTGAATCAATATATCTGCACTAATGCTAGAAAATGTCTGTATACCCCTAAGAACATGTTATGTCTACCTTTAACCGCCATGCAACTCTTTGTCAACCCTCTATGGTGCATAAAAGCGTTTTTTCCATTTTTAGCGTACACTTAATAAGTCTCCCTTTAACTGACAAAAACAAATTCTTAAGTCAAATTTTTGCTGTAGACTTCTTTCTTGCTTGTACATTGAGAGCAGAAATAGACAATTCAGTTATGCTATGACTTTATAGTCGGTGCAAATTCAATGTCTTCAAGGGGCATATAACTAAGTTGCAGAAAACGCCAATCTAGTCCCTTTTACTAGTGGCAGAAGTGCCAAGAGAAAAGGTGCATTTTGAATTCAAATTTCAAATATTAAAATAGCCTACAAACCGAGCGGAGGTTTTTTTTTTATTGAATTATCTAATTTGAATTTACACAAGCTTTTGAAATCTCCCACAAAAAAAAATGATTTCAATTGTGTCTATTTCCCAAAAGCAATAGCTCAGCAAGTCACACGAAATTACCAATTTAAGGCCTAACGCGTTGCCATGGCATATTTTTTTGGCAATTTTCGTAACAGTTTAACGCATTAATTTTAATTAAAAATCCAATAGAATTTAAAATTACGCACGTCTGCAATTATGCAATGTCCGTTATCAAATTTTCACGCTTCAAACACATACATAAATACACGCATGCATTCAAGCGCTTCCCTGTAGGAATTTTAATTAATTTTAAATCACTTTATAAACTACTTTATTTTCAATAACAACTAATTGAAAATGTGACTTTTTCCTTTGCAATGAACTGACTTTTTTAACACGGCGATGTCATAGAAAGCAGTCAATTGCCCTATCCTGCATTTGTTTTCAACTACTTTACTAGTAGTTTAAAATAAATAACTTTATCTTGAGTTTCTTTTCAACAACTTTATTTGTAGTTTAATATAAATAACTTAATCCTGCATTTGATGTCGAAATTCAAGAAATGGTAAAAATGCGAAACAAATTTTCCTCAAATTTCGCAAATCGTTCTCAAGTTGATAAACAATATTTGAGAAACAATTGAATTTATGTTAATTTTCAAATGATAAATATGAAACAATATTTTCTCCGTTTGAGAATTTCGTTTTCAGTGTTTAATGGGAAGTGAAGCTGAAAAACGGTAACCAAAAAATGGAAAAAACAATCTTGGCATACTTAGATCTGAAAACATGTGTTTACATATAAATATGTACATATACAAGAAACTGTCCCGCGCTGCATTTGTTTAAAGCTACTTTAAAATTAGTTGAATATAAATCACTTTTTAATATATTTATTTTTGCAACTAACTTTTTTTTTCCGTGAGGGTTTTGTTCATTTGCATTACCCCGAGTAGTAAAGCAAAAAAGAAAGACTTAAGCAACAAACTTGTTTATGTGTGCGCTGCGCTGCGCATCCCAAATGTCAAATGGGCAATTTATTATTTTGAAGTTGTCAGATTTACTAATTTTCTTATTAAATATTTATACATTTGCAATTGTGTAAATGAGCATATATATGTATATGCATGCATCTATTTTTAGGCATCACTAAGTATGAATATATGTACATAGATATGTACATATGAAGGTGTGCATGCATGTGCATGTGCGACAGCAAAATCCATTAAATGCACAATCATTTAAAAAGCATTAGTTGAGAAATTAAAAAGTGTGATTGATGGGTAATATAGCGACAGAGCGACAGCGCGACTGATAGACTGTAAATGCATATATTCCTATATAAAGAGGCAAATAGGTGTGGGCATATGAAGCTACAAATACACAGACTTACAATTTAATATAGAAGCAATGCAAAAAGGATGCGTAAGAATTTTTTAGAATTAGAAAGCTAAGCAAGAAGTTTCCTTTGCCTTTTTGATACTATTAACTTTCTCAAGTAGCAAAAAAACAACAACGCAGTGCTTGTAATTTTAAAAGTTGAGAGGCCTGGAATGCAATGGAATGCAATTGTGGTAGGCTTTGTCTTTCCCCCAGCACCCAGACATATTTGCCCGCTGTACTTAAGGCGTTTAGAAAGCAGCAAAATGCAGGGATAAGGTGAGATAGTGGAATCAGAAATACTCTTCGCAGATTCTTTTATAAATGTCGAGTGGTAGAGAATATTCATGCGCCATTCTCAATACATGCGACCCGAGAATGCGTAGCCTTAGTCTAGAATAGGCTGTACAGCTGCACAGAAAATGCTATCTGCCATCACCGTCCTGTGCCAGACCAGATAGGCATAGTGAGCTCTCGATGATGCCTATTTTGGCCGTGTGCTGTCCCCATGGATTCTGTCCTGTAATTATCCCCAAAAGGGCCCGAAGCTCGATCCCCCGCTGCTTGATAAGGAGTTCAAGCATCTCCCGTGTGTTTCCCTCATGATGTCCTTCACAGTGCTCTGCTATACTTGGTCCTATGACTGACTGCGCTCCAGTTGCTTGTTTTGCTGATCCGCAATTATTCAATTCATCGGTCCTTTCCTTACCTTAAACACCGCAGTGTCTGGCAACCCATAGACAAACATATTTTCTTTGCCATTAATGGACAACTAATTAAAAAAATTAATTTTAGAAGCGGATATAAAGTGCGACAAAAACCTACATACATACATATCTATATAGAAAAAAAGATTAAAATAACAATTTTCCATTACTACTATATACGTAAATGTCACATAATTTGCATGGCTTTTAAACTAACGTATGTTCAACGCTAAGTGCATTTACATACATATGTGTATGTATGTATGTTTGTATGGCTATGCATTTAATCACACATATTTGCCGCTGCACAAGCTTCTCACTCAGTCAGTGTCAGAGCATTCTGCGCCAACGCGCAATTAAATATTTAAATGCCGCCACCATCTAAAATTGAATTGCAACACAAGAACAACAGCCAGCAGAACAGAACAGCAGCAGTGGCATCAATAATGTTGCATATTTATTAGTTTGTTTGTTTGTTTGTTGCGTTGTGTTGCATTGTGTTGTGTTGAAGCTGGTCGTCAAGTTGCCGTTGCCGTTGTGGTTGTCGCCTTTAGTGGCTGTCACTATTAGTGCTCAACTCTTGCTGCTGCTTATTTGTTTTTTTTTCTTCCAATTATTTCCCCTTTTGCTACATTATCTTCGCCTTCATCGTCTTCTTCATTTTCTTCATTTCCTCTTCTTCTTTTTAATTTTGTACAGTCAATTTCCATTTGCACTACCAACACTTTGCTCATGCAAAAAAGCGTACATTCTGTTATAAATGTTTTTTTTTTCTACTACTGGCGCAGCTGCTATTGTTATTGTGACTATTTTATACGATAGTGTTGTTGCTATTTTTTTTACAATTATCAGCTGTCATTTGTGCCGTTCAATTGCCTGATAAGCAGCAACTCAATTTCTGCCAGGATCTGCCATCATCAAGCGCTAACATCACCACAGCTTCCACTCAGCCTCCACACAGCCTTCACCGCCTCGGCAGCATCTTCGTTTCGTTCATCGCAGCTTCTCTTAGCTCTCAATCAAAATTGCGCAGCATAGCTAGTAGAAACAACAACAACAACAAAATGCTTTTATACACAGCAACAATAATGCCGTTTGTTATGTGGCAATCGCTTTATTTTGCTTTGCCTTTGCTTTCAATTGTGTTGCTGTTTTCTTTGTCATATCAATCGCTTGCTTGTTGATGGTCAATATACTTAAATTTTTTATGAAAATGACCCAATGCTTGTCAATTGCAGCTATTAGCAATTGTTATATTGCTGCATTTGTTCGTAACAAAGCCTGAGTTGTTTTTGGTTTCTATTTGTTTAACTTTTGTTGTTTTATTTTTTTTTTTAATTTTTTTTGCTTTATTTCTTATTCTTTATTTCATTAAATTTTTTTTTTGTTTTCAATTTTTTTTTGTTTTATTTTTTTTCCCGTCTGTTCTTTTCTTGCTTTGCTTTTTGCCAATCATTTTTAATTGTATTGCAGTCGTTTGCATCTAAATTTCTGCTCAATAAATTCTCTATTTAATTTCATTGTGCTTTTTTCTTTGCGCTGCGCAATTAAGCAATTCACCACAAATGTTCTTCTTCTTACTCAGCTTCGCTAAAGTACCGACTGACGACTGCAGTGGTTCTAATTCTTGTTTTGGTATTTGTTTTGCGCTATTCGTGGAAATTTTTAATTTTGCATATATGTAAATATACTCGTATAAATTTAAATTTAAGTACACAAACTTTGTAAACAATTTTTTATGGAAATAAATTTCAAAATGAGAATAAAATACACCTGAAGACAGTAGTCGAAGCAGATACTTAGTATGAAAGCTTTACGGTGATTTGCTCTTGAGTTTAAAGTTTATTTAAATGCTTGCCTTGCACTTTTAACCTCCGGAAAACCTCCTTAATTTATCCTTTCAAGTACTCACTTGACTAGATTAGAATAGCCTGCGAATTATTTATTTAATTATTAAAATTTTTAATGATTTTGTGTTTTGGTTTTGTAATTATTTAATGACTAAGCACGATTAATTTCAACTTTCAAATGACTAATAGTCAATTAAATTAAAATACATTGATTAATCGAGATTGTAAGATTATCTTAATTTTTTTTTATAATTTTTCGATTTTTTTTTATTGTATTATCTGGTTACTTTCAATTAATGCTGATTTTTAATTGCATGATAAGTTAATTAATTAATTTTAATTTTTGCATTTTATTTTGGTTTTGCAATTCTTTAGTGATTAAATATTATTGCTTTCAATTTTGTAATGTTTAATAATTTATAATTATATATATAATTTATTAAATTAATTAAATTAATTAAATTTAAATGCAAAATTATTCTGATTTTTTTAATCATTTTCCGATTTTTTTAATTGCATGATTAATTAATTAATTAATCGATTAATTTGAAAGAGTTTTTAGTGCTTAGCTAGTGTGTTTATCCGTTGGGTCATTGCGGCTGAAGTTGGAATGGACTCGGGTTCAATCCCCGGTGCATCCACTTCCGAAAAGAGTGCTGATGATCGAAAATGGTTTTTCGTGAAATAGCTATACACTCAACCTTCGCTGTAAATAGTTGTTGAATTTTTTTCCACTTACCCCAACAATTAAAAATTGAATTAAAAATAAAAAATTTCGTGCTAAGCACTAAAAACTCTTTCAAGTAAAATTGTTAACGTTGTTTGGTATATACATAAAATAAATACCAACAACAATGTTCATTGCGAACTGCCTACAACAAAAATTCAGCACGTTTGTGGAGAATATATGCAAAAGCATATACACACTAACGTTAATGTTGAAAATGAAAAAGGCAAAAGTGGGGAAAATCCAACAGCTTGCACAGAGTCTCAATGGCCGAGTGTGTTTATCCGTTGGGTCATTGCGGCTGAAGTTGGAATGGACTCGGGTTCAATCCCCGGTGCATCCACTTCCGAAAAGAGTGCTGATGATCGGAAATGGTTTTTCGTGAAATAGCTATACACTCAACCTTCGCTGTAAATAGTTGTTGAATTTTTTTCCACTTACCCCAACAATTAATAATCGATTAATTGTTTTTACTTTTTTTGTTTATTTTTTATTTTATTTTTGGTTTTGTAATTCTGTAGTGATTAAAAACCATTACCTTCAATTTTCTAGTGGTTGATAGTTAATTAAATTACAGAAGTACAATAATTAATCGATTACTTAATTTAAATTGCAAGATTATTCTGATTTTTTTGCAATTATTTTTAGACTTTTTAATAACATGATTAACACAATCTTTTGATTATTTAAAATTATTTCTGATTTTTTTAATTACATGATTATTTTTCTTTATTTTTTATTAATATTTTATCTGAAAATGGTTACAGTTGCTTCATATGGAAAAAATATGAAAAGATTAATCATATAAAAAATCGCTTAATTGAAAATAATAAAGTTGTTAAAAACAGTCAAACAATTATAAATGATTAAGCAATGAAAATGATCAAATAATAAAAAAAATTGTTTAATTAATTTTGATTATATGATTATTTCTGATCAGTTTTTTAATGGCTATTAATTATGATTAGTTTTTATAATTTTTTAAATTAACTAATAATAATAATTAATTAAAAATAATGAAACAACTAAAAAATATTTGATTGATTTTGATTATATGATTATTTCTGTTTATTTTTTTACTGGCTTTATATGAAATATTTGATTATTTTGATTGTATGAAATATTTGATTAATTTTGAATGTATGATTATTTCTGATACTTTTTGAATGACCATGATCATGATGATCATGATTAAATTTTTATACTTTTTTTAATTTAATTGATTATAAATTTGCCAGATTAATGCAAGACAATTAAAATAATCATTAAAAAAATGGTAAAAAATTAATCATCAGACACACAAATGAATAACCGGCTCCGCCATAGCAAAATTTCTCAGAAATCTGTAATTGCGCTTAGCATATGCCAGTTCTAGTCGAATCGATGTATACTCGATTATTTAAAAAGAGCTAAGGAAGCTATTTTAAATATCAATGGCAATGAGCAGCAAATGCTTAGTAACTAAACCCCTTGAATGTATATGTTCTAAACTTGTATACATATATATATATATACATATATAAAAATTTCATATTTATTTTTTATTGTCTCAAGCACTTTAAGCATTAGCATTTAATTATTATAGCGCCATAAATCATAAAATAATATCACATTCAACTCTAATTAACTTCCAATCTGCAGCTTGTAACAATTCTCATGCAGCTATTTTAGGTTTCAGTTCTTTTTTTTTTTTAAATTTTACAAGCATAATTTTCCTAACTATGTACCAACAAAAAGTTAAAAAAAAAAAACGTCAAGCATACGCGCATCCGGATCTTTTGTAAAACGCGTCTAACAATCAGTGAATTTCCGGCATTTTATTTCTTAATTACGCGCCAATGCACTCAAAAGCATAAGTAAAGCCAACACATGCTGGCTTAGTTGGAGATGAACTTGACTACATACTCGTATAATAAGCCAAACACTTAGTGCTTTTATTTTCCTACAAGGAGTTATACTTATACCCTTATACACACACACATAAATTTAATTTGCGCGCGCTTTTATAATCTGCAAAGCTTTGGCTGGATATTCAAATGGGATTAAGTAATGTAACTATCCATTGATGTGCGGTTTAGGTGTGTAACTCATCAGAGCATGCCTTGGTGCATCTTGAAGGCACGCCACAAACACAAACACACAAAAGCATGCAAACACAGGAGCAAATGCTGCAACTCCACACATAAATTATACAATTTTATAACTACAAAACTATAATATAAGCCGCCGACGACGCCACCTAATCTACCAACAATCGCCCCAAATGATCACTGACAGCTGCACAACGAAATGCGGAGCACACAATTCAAGCCCAGAACTGAAGCGTAGTGAAGTTGCTGCATGCGCTCTGTAAGCCAAAGCCGCACACAAGAGCAAAGTGGTGATCCAAGTTGGCATGTTGCATCCGTCGCAAATAAAGTGATTGGCAACTAAGTCATTTAGTCGCAATGTGCGATAGGCGAGTGTTTTTTGTATGCGCTGCGCTTGTCTTATCACATTGCTCTCTTAAGCAAATTCTTAAGCAAATGGGATAGAGATGCCATAGGCCAATTGGCGTCGTTGTTGCGAGCGAAACTTCGAAATTTCTTTGCATTTAGTTATTTTTTATTTTTATTTATTTTTTTTTTTTTGGTTTTTTGTGTGCGTACCATTGGCATCAGTGGTCTTCAAATACCAAGAAAAAAAAGCAAAGAAAAAAGAGCAACAACAGCAATTGCAACATAACCAATTGCAATTGCTGAGGTAATACAAACAGCAGCAACAACAGCAACTTAGTTAGGCAGCAATCACAAACACCAACACACAACACCAACACAACAACGCTAAAACCAACAAATAGAAAAAAAGAAGCAAAACTCTTTGCAGCAAATTAAGTCAACTACTAAGTGAGACATGCAACAAGCAGCCGTTGTGGCATTCAGCATGCGGCATGCCACACAAAAATAGTCAGCACATTGATTAGATGATGTTAGAAATCCTCTTTTTCATTTTTTGTATTTGTAATTGTTGATATAGTTGTTGTTGTTGTAGTGATTGTTGTTGTAGTTTTTGTTGTTGTACTTTTTGTTGTTGTAACTATAGCATTTTTCAATGAACTCATTTTAAACGTTCGTCCTGCATTTGCTTTGTTTGTTTGTTGTTTTCTCGCTAAACACTTTTTGTTGTTTCACTTAAATATGTAATTTATATTTGTTTTTAGAATTTAGTTTTTTAGCTTTTTTTGTAAATCATGTTAACTTCTTAATTTCTTTGGAATTTTTATACCACTAAAAACCTAATATTATCATCGCTTAACCGCCTAACCGACACTTGCGCAAAAAATAAGATTTGAGTTCCTTTCCTTTTGTCTTGAGAAGCTCTATATTTCCTTCTAATATGCTTTTGAGTGCTGAAGTCGTAGAACTGGGCGTCAGGAATTCTAGGTTGGCGTATTTGTGTTTTTTTTTTATCACAAGTATTGGTTAGACGCTTATGAAGTTTAAATGACGTTTAACCTTGATAAAGGATTAGGTTCTAATTTGTAATTTTTGCAAAGCTAAGCTTGTGAAATTTTGAAGCTCACTTCCTCTTTGCTAAATCATAAGTACAATTAAGTCCTTTCGGTAGATTTCTTTTAGAAAAGTCCGCAACTGAAAACATTCTTATTTCGACCGCCCTACCTTATAGACACCACACACCTCTATCGACAGCTTCATCATAAAAAATATCTTACAATCGCATCCCCCATTGCCCTTACTTACAATATGCTTTTTCTCAATCATTCTTACTTTCCTGAAACAATTTCTACTTACTACTCTTTGCCGCCAACATGCACACATAATTGCAGCAATCGCAACCTCTAACGATCAGCAGTGCCTTGCTGTGGTTGGTTGTTGTTATTAATTCCTGCACAACAATTACTAAGCGCCTTCTGCTTCTTATTGCTTCTTTAACATTGCACAAACATTGAAATAGTTTCGGCTCCAGTTTGCTTATGCTTGACATTTTGCTCTTATTTCTTTTTTTGTTTGTTTTGTATCATTCTATTACTTTATCTGCTATCTGTCGCTGTGCTTGGTCATCGTCTGCGTCTGGTTCACTGTTCGCTTTGGTATTTTTGGTTGGTTTGCTTGGCCTTTGTCAGTTTGAGTGGTCATTCGTCAGCGAACGTACGCCTGCGCGTTTCTGATTTTTGTTGTTGTTGTTGTTGTTGTTGTTGTTGTTGTTGTTGGTGTTGTTGTTGTTGTAGGCAATGATTGCGAATGGCGACATTGCTAAAAGAAAAAGATAAATGTGTGATAAAATGTTGCACAGTGTTTTTGTGTAGGTTAGAAAATTTTTGGGAAAATAATACCCAAGATTATTTTAGAGTTCTTTGAGTAAAGTTTAATCTCTTTCTAAGAAAAGTCACGTCTTCTGAGCAGAAGCGTTGATGAGTGGCTGCTCTTTGCTTGAGATATTTCTATTATCATAGATTTTGTTATAAGTTTTAAATATAAAAAAAAACAGAAAGAAGATTAATCTTTTTCAGGACAGACGTGTCAAATGCTTAATAAAATTCATAATGATTCTTTTTTGTACTTTTTAATTTTAATGATTATTTTAATTGCCTTACATTAATCTGGAAATTAATAATCAAATAAATTAAAAAAGTATAAAAATAATCATTATTAATAGTCACTAAAAAAATTAATAAATCAATAAATAATCATATAATCAACATTACTAAGAATTTTTTAATTGCACTATTATTTTTGATTGATTAATTTCTTTTGATTGTACGATTAATTTTAATTGTTCGATTTTTTGTACTATTATTTATAATTGTTTTTAATTGCATGGTTATTTTCAATTACTTCTGTTATATGATTATTTTTAATTACTTTTGAAAATAGTTGAAGCATTACAACGTACTATTCATAAGCTGAAATAAAGCATAAATTTGAAGAAAAAGAATCAAAAACGGAAAATAATTAGTCGACTAAATAATTAATCTTGCAAATAAAACCATTAAGAAAAAATTTAAAATAATCAAATAATTGTTTTAATACTGCAATTAAAAAAATTTTAAAATAGTTAAAAAAAATCAAAATAATCCTGCAATTAAAATTAAGGAAAATTGGTATTTAATCACCAAAGAATTACAAAACCAAAACAAAAACGAAAAAAAAATTAAAAAAAAATAATATATTAAATTAATCATAAAATAAAAAAAAATCGAAAAATAATAAAAAATGTCAAATAATGTTATCAATCAAACAATAAACAATAAATGTAAAAATAATAAAACAAAGTCAAAATAACATGCCAATTAAAATTAATTAGTCGATTAATTAATGTACAATTTCAAGTTTTTTGATTTTATAATTAAAAATATGAAATGATTTAATAAATAATCATTAAAAATTTTAATCATTAAATAACAGGTCTGCTTTTATTATTTATACAAGCCTCATATCCTTCACATATAATATGCCAAACACTGTCCCAAACTATTCAAACATTCTCTCTCTATATCTTCAATCCAGCAAACGGTGAATGTCACCAATTGACAAGTTGCATTTGCATAATTGGTTCTTGTAGCCAATCAAACTATTATCGTTTGTTACTTTCAAAGCTTTTCAGCTTAACTAAGTGCATCATCATCATCAGGTATAGACGAGCATGTACAAACAAGAATGTGCGCTGCAAAGGCAAAGGAAAGTCAATGCATTTCAAGATCTACATGAGCTAATAATGGCTTCCTACTTTTTTTTCTTGTTGCAAATTTCACAAAGATTTTACATTCTCCTGTTGGCTTGTTGTGCGCCAGCATGAGTCTCCATAAAACTTTTCTTGCTCTATGACGTTTTAAGTAATTTTGCAGTCGCACAAGTGTATATATTAGACTGAGTATATAACCGTATATGTATGTATGTCTGCCTGTTTAAACATACATATGTACATACATATGTGCATTTATGCATATGCATGATAGCTTCATTAAGTTGATGTATTAGCATTGGCTGACAAAGTTCATCAACGGGTCATTTATTAAGCGTTTTGTGTCAACTGCTGTTATAACAATTCCAACCACTACTATATCCATTTGTACATATGCATGGACATATGTATGTATATATATACAGCTTAGTGATTAAGTGTCTACACATACATATATAGCTCATATTGAACTGCATCAAGGCTATTGTTGAAATTGCTACCGCAGTCTGTGTTGCGCTCCAGAGCAACTGAGCATAGTATGAATTAATTTTGCTGGTCACAAAAGGCACGCAAATCAATTTAAGCATTGTCAACATAGCAATAGTTTTTATAATTTTGTCGACTTTAAAAACAATTGGACACTTAAATATATATAATTTTTATGTATGTATGTATTTCTGTATGTATGTATGTATGTATTTTTGTATATTTTTCGTAGCCATGCCTAGTTCAATGAATTTCATATTTTGTGTGTGTTTCGCGTCTTTCCTCGTTTTTCAAATGCTTGCAGCCCAGCCAAAAAATGGCGCGCAATAACAACAGCAATACAAAAAGCTGTCATAGTTAAGTCACTATTTTTGCTACTGTCTACTTTTTAATTTTGTGTGTTTGGGTCTTTGTTTTCATTTTCATTTTTCTTTTTTCTTTTTTCTTTTTTGACAGCCAACCCACGTGTCACTGCTTTTTGCGCTAACAAATTTTTGCCTTTTCTTCTATAAATTATTTTTTTTTGTTTCTATCCATATTGAGATTACCTATTGCTTCAGTTTGTAAGCACCATTTTTCATTCGTTCACATTTTTTTTAACACTTGCAAGCTCAAGTTTAAGTGCTTACAAAAAAAAATGTGTTTTCGATAACAAATAATTCAAACACATATGACCAAATAGCTTAAAACAACAATAGAAACAACAAAATTAACACAATAGCCATACACACAAATAAGCTTCAAATTGTAAACAGCTACAAATACACGAAAAAAGCAAGGCAAAGAATTAACAAAATCAATTGGCCCATTCAATAAACGAATCAACAACCATTGAACCAACCAGCAGACAAAAGACTTAAGCAACGAACGCGACTTTGTGTGGTGACAATTTGAAGGTCAAACAATCGCATTTTTTCAACTGTAAGGTGTTTATCATTAATTTCGATTGTTTTTTTTTTAACTTTTTCGTCTGTTTATTATTCGTATTTTAACAAAAAAAAAAATTAGCTTTGTGTGCATGTATAAAAAATATAAATAAGATCGTTGGCCTTTATTAAGTCTACCTGGCCTATACATGCATACCTACATATATTTGTTGACGCTGCGCAACAGCAATTAATTAAAATTAAAATGAATTAATTCTTGACGGGCATTAATTAATTATTTCAGGCTACGCATTTTTGTTAATTTTTTTTTTATTAAAATATAATAATTAATCCACTTATAGCTTATAATTAATTTTGTTTCGTTTTTTTTTTTTCTTTTTTTATTCACATTCAGGGTGCTGAGCGCAAAACGCGCGATGAGGAGCGTCGTGCTGCTAAACGCAAAATGACCGCCACCGGACGCAAGAAGCTCGATGAATTGTATCATCCGGTTACCGATCGTTCAGAATTTTATACAATGCAAGATTTACAAAAGCCACCGGTACTTTTCTCACCCGCCGATGATATGGAAAAGGTGAGTTTGTTTGTTAGTGAAATGATATATAATGACAATTGAAGGCTTGCCAGATGGCTGAATCATTGAGTTGTAGGCTTTGATTTTTTATTTTTATAACGAAGTGCCTAAAAGCATGCAATGTTTTTCTCTTAAAAAAGATCTGCCTCAAAATATGCAATGTATTATAAAATTATTGTTTTATATCAATTTAAAGCTTAAATTGGGCAGTTTATTTTAGTAAGTGCATTCAGTCTAAGTGGGCTTATGATTTGAATACATATTTTCGCTGAGTGTAGCAATAAAAGTGCACTTTTGCGACTTATAAGTTTATGGGTATTTTTAGAGCTTTAAAGTAGATATTGCATGCTGTAAAACTAACATTAACTAACATTAGTTTTTACCTGATAAAACACACTTCTTCTATGCAAAATTAAATATAATGACAGTTTAAGGCCTGCCAGTTGCTTGAAAAATTAAATTTATAGACTTTGATTTTTCCTTAATAAAAAGTGCCTAGAAGTATGCAATATAAAACTATTATATCACTTTGCAGCGCAAAATAGACTAATTCGTTGTAGTAAGTTCATTTACTCTAAATGAACTTATGATTTGCCTGCATATTTTAGCTGAGTGTAGCAATAAAACCGTGCTTTTGCCACTTAAAAGATCTATGGGCGGGTTTTGAAACCTAAAAGTATGCTACATATCACATGCGTTAGAGCTTTTACTTCCTAATACCGCTTCTATGCAAAATTCATTTGTTTTTAATATGCTTTAGCTAGCTTCACCTGTATCTATGTATATAGGTATGTAAAGTTTGTATACTTTTAGGCAAAATTCTCAGCATTCATACACTGAATAGAAGTTTTTCAGTGTGAGATATGCTTATTCTCAAACTTTTTTTATCACTTTATACTTTTAGCTCTTTTTCGTCCTTACCAAAATTTTTGTTATACAATTTTTATAAGCCTAAAAATATGCTAAGAAAAATTGAACGAATATACTTATTAACATAAATATTCTACTTTATTTTCTTCTTTCTCTACAGAGCTTCTATGGCCATGAGACTGATTCACTTACCGGCGCACCAGATCTCAAAGGCACATCACCATTCTTGCTGCATGGCCAAAAAGTGGCGGCGCCAACACTTAAATTTCACAATCATTTTCCGCCCGACGTGCAGACGTGAGTATATAAGAAATGTAAAAAAATCGTTGCGCCTTTAATTTTGGGCGGGAGAATTTTTAAGCAAAAGAGAATGTATGACAAGTGTAAAAAAATGTTGCACAAAAAAATAAAAATTAAAAAGCTTTTATTATTTTTTATCCTAAATATTAATAACACTGCTTTTCTTTTTCTTTCCTCTTCACCTCTTTTCTTGCTCCTTGTCGTGCACAGTGACAAAAAGGATCACCTGCTGGATCAAAGTCTGGTACCAAGTGCCATGGGCGATTTTGTGCCACCAATCAAACGCGGCCGCATGACACCGCCCACCAGCGAACGCGTTATGCTGTTCGTGCGACAAGAGAATGAGGATATTTATACGCCGTTGCATGTTGTACCGCCCACCACAATTGGCCTATTGAATGCGGTAAGTGTTTGCATGTGTGTGAGAGAAAGTGTGTGCGTGTGAATGCAATATTGCAGCATTTTAATATTTTTTGTTAAAGTAGTTTTATCCCTTTGCCTCCTACACTCACTCATTCAATGAGCTAGTAAAAATAATAATTGGTTATATCTAAATTTCATCTACAAAAACTCATTTTAAAAACAAATAATTAAAAAAAATATGCTAATTTATATTGTGGGAAATTTTCAAAAAAAAAAAATTATACAAAAAATGTTTAAAATAAAATGAAACTAATTTATTTCATAACTAATGCCGTTTTCTTTTCTCGAAAAAATGTTGCCCTTTTTGATTTTCTTAGCTATTTTGTAGGCTTGTATGGTAATTTTACCGAATATTGACCTCTAAGTAAGCGAGAGGGCACCATTATCTACAAATTTAGCCATTTTATAGAAAGTTAGGTTACGCAATTCGATAATTGGGATATAGAAGGGCAGCATTTTTTTGCAGAAAAGAAAACGCCATAAGTACTTATTGATCGCCCATTCCCAAAGCGATTTTGTACATTTTGGTTGCTTAAGCAAAAAAAAAAATGTGAAAAAATTGGTTAAACGAAAATTTATAAAATTTCTAAAGTAAAAGGTTGTCAAAAATTTTGTTGCCAAAATGTGCAAATGCCCTAAAATTTTTTTCTTCTTTTTTTTTATTCACTCACTCATCAAATAACATTTAAACATTTGTTAAAAACAAATTAATAAAAAATATTTTTTTTATGGTTGAACGGTATATTTTTTTTATTTAACGCGCCTTGCTAATAAATAAATAAAATTAGCTAAATAACAGCAACAATAACAAAAACACAATTGTAATTAATTACTAATAATCATTTGTAAGCGTCATTTAAGTGAAAGTAGCAAATAAAATATTAATTTTTTTATAACAAAAAGTAAAGAATTTCAATGCACAAACAAAACACACCCACTCTTAGCTCTTGGTAATAGCAAGAGCAACCTCAACTACAACAATAGCAATAATACAAAAACAACAGCTCAAGACAAAGTGCTTGCAAATTTGAATTGGATAATTAATCACCTTTGTAATTAAAGTAACACAACATATAGAAAACAGAAAGAAAAACACAATAAAAAACCACAACAAAAAAACTACAGCAGAAAAATAGGAAATAATAAAAGTAACAACAACACAATACATTGTATATACATTTTAGAAATAAAAAAGCAAACGTTAACAATAAAATTGTTGCTACTCGTTTTTTTATTGTTCAACTAAAGTAATCCATAATCATTAGCTAAGCAATAGCTGACATTTACATCAACAACAACAGCAAAGGCAATAAGACAGAATATAACACATTTAGCTAGACATTAATCTCTTTGCTCGCCCAATAAATACTTATAGCTAATTTCTTAAAAAAAACCTAGTCAAGCGCATATACATACATACATTTGTATATAAAAAGTATATGTTTGTGATATTTTTTAGAACCTTTGCAACGTTTACACAAGTACATACATATATTAGTCTAGTTAATAAAAATGTGTATATTATGCGCATTCCATATGCAAATGACGAAGTGCATGTTAAGGCACAATCGATAAACATGATTAGACATTGCATTAAATGATATGCATATATACATACATATATGTAGAATATCTATAGCTACATGTGTGTATACATATTTACTTATGTATGTATGTATATTTAATTACTTTTTAGCGCAAAATACATAGTTTTGCTGTAAAATATTGATTAATAATTTAAAATCAAAAATGTGTGCATAAGCAACAACGACAGCAACAGTAGATGATGATAATGATAAAGCAAAAATCGCAAAAAATTGTAGTTTACTTACTATATGCTTTTGAGTTAATATTTGTTAATTAAAACGTACGTAGTTTTTAATACAAATTCATATCGAAATATGTACATACATACGTATATACATAGTTAATCGTATATGCCCTCCAAAAGGTGAACTAAGGAATTTGATCAAATAAGGCGGTCATAAGTTATCACTCAGAATAGAAAGAGAGGAAATTGAGTTTTATGAGCAAATATGGGCAAAGAGAGCACATTGTGCTGTGAGCGTAAAAAACTGCGTACGTACATGCAACGATTGTTACTACTACGTACAAGGAAAACCCGTAAAACGAGCTCTCGAGCCATGGCAATTAAGGTATATATATAATAATATAATACAATGGCGCTGATATAACTCTGATGAGTTTTAAGGCAGAGCTTGACTTCCAATTCGACACGTGCTCCTTAATTTTTACTTTTTCTACTCTGAAAAAAAAAAAAAAATGCTGTAAATCGAAAGACTTTTGCAGTTAAATCAACAAATTTCTGCATTCGAAATGTGCCCAGCAACGCTCCGTTTTTTTTTCAAAAGTTCGAGTTTTGTTGATTCAAACACTTTCGTATTTATGTCAGCAACGGAAACTGTTTGATCAAATACTTTTGGTTTTAAGTTAACAACGGAAACTGTTGGAAAAAATTTTCACTTAAAAATAAATTTTTGTTTGCATTTTCACTTCATCTTCTCTCCATCCGGGTCCCAACTGCAACTACGTAGCCTCCTATTACTTTCGTCTTCTTCTCTCCTTCTTCGCCTTCAGTGGTTGCTATCTTTATTTCTTATTCTGCTTTTTCTTCCCTATTTTATATTCTACTTCGGATTCAATGCATAACATTAACCTGAAATACAATTCAGTCATCACATTATATTGAATTTGGAAAATACTTTTATACTTACTCTTCTCCGAAAAAGACTCTATGAATTGTATGAATCACTGTAAAAACAAAATTTAACAAAAATAATTCTCATTGTTGTTGTTGTTGGATTTCTCACAGAAAAAGGTTTCCTAAAAAAAAAAATTTACAGCAAGAGAGTTTTTGAATCAACAACGCCCGTCTTTGAATTAACTACAGAAAGTTGTTGGATCAAAAACTTTGCTGTATAAGCAAATACATTTGCTGTTGAATCAAAGACGGAGATTCAACAGCCGAAAGTTGTTGATTTAACTACGGGTATTTTTTTCAGAGTACTAACCTAAAGTTTTATGCCGGCTTCGAAAGGTTGGCAGTCGAGCACTCTGCCCAATACACCAAAGGGTTTAGATAATAACTTATAATAAGGTATTATATGGAGTCTATTTACCTTATAATAAGGCTTATGTAAAGTATTATAAAAAGGCGTTTTTTTTTTGTTTAGCTACACAATTCACATTTTTTGGGCAACTCAATCATTGTTGTGTAATTAGTATTAAAAAGAAATGTTTACTTCTCATGGGAATACTCGCAAATTTTTTTAAAAATGAATTAAATATTAAGTTGCCCAAAAATGTGAATTGTGTAGCGAAACAAAAACACCTTTTTATCACACTTTATATAAGCCTAATTATAAAATAATTAGACTCCATATAATCCCTTACTTTAAGGTATTATATAAACCTTGCTTCCCATGGCGGATAAACCTTAGGAATAAGGTTTCCTCACATAGGGAGAAAGAGAGAGAGAGAGAGAGAGAGAGAGAGAGAGAGAGAAAGAGAGAAAGAGAGAGAGAACGAGAGCTAGAATTCCTTATTGCCTGATGATATCAACACAGGAAAATAAGCTTTATTATAAGGCTTTTTTTTCATACAACGTACGTTCCTTTAGAAATGTTAGCCATTATTATTTATATATATATATTTTAACAGCCTTATGATCATCTGAAATAAGCCTCAAATAAGGCAATAGCATTGTGGAGGGTACTTAATCGGATGCGTGTATATTTGAGATCAGACGCATATGTGTATGTAAATTTAAATTTCAAAATCTCTATATATGAGCGCAATTAACTAGTAGCTATCGAATGTGGCAATTTCGTAAGAACGCTCATTTATCATGCGTACATACATACATACCTATGTAAGTAAACAAATCTAAGTAATACGTAGATCCATATAAGCTCCACCCATTTATTGCATTTTTTTAAATGACGTAAACCTGCACATATGTATGTGCACAAATCAAAGTTTTAATATAAAAAAAAAATCTGGGTATACAATACAAAATGGAATTTTGAGTGTGTTTAGAGATTATTTTAAACCGACTAGACAAGATTTGATTGGATGGCTTAAAAAGATAAGACTAAAATCAATTTGAATAGATACGAATGAGCGCGCTAAAACGAAATTAGTTGAAATCACACAAAGCCTTACTAGTTTTATTATCAAATTTGCGTTTTGGTTTTATTGTGGCTTATTATTTTATGTGTTTTTTAGTGTCTAGTGTTAGAAGAATGTGTTAATATTACAAGAATGTATTAGTATTACAAGAATATATTATAGTGTTATAAATTCTGATTAGTCTATAATGTTTAGTATTTTTAGTATTGCAAATTTCATTACATCATCTAAACATACATACATACATTTTGCATAGCTCAAGCACTTCAAAAAATCATTCACATTCATTTACATGCATACGTGCCACATTTCATATGCACCTACATACATATGTACATACACATACAACACTACAAGCTGTACAATAAAATTTTATAAAATTGGCGACAAGTTTTATTTATTTTTTTTTTTTTTTATTCTACAAAAGCTATGCAAGTATATAGTGCTTATATAAATATAAGCTTGAATCGTTAATTAAGTTAAGCAAAATTATTGTTTATTAAATATTGGGCAATAACAAACAATTGGCAACAAAATTATTTATTCAAAAAACCTTAAAGAATATTGGGGGATTGCAAAGAAAAGAAATTAAAATTTTAAAACCAACAAAAAATGAGTTTTTAGTAGGAAGCAACAAATGATAAAAAATAAACAAATGATAAAAAATAAACAAATGATAAAAAATGCTAATTAGAAAAATTGCAGGAAAATTTTAAAGTATGATTTAGCAGAAATCACAAACAAAACCAAAAAAACGCTAAAACGAAAATACAAATACAAACATCATTTTTTCTCTTTCTTTCATTTTTCTCAATTACAGATTGAAAGTAAATACAAAATCTCAACAGCGAGTATAAATAATATATATCGTACAAATAAAAAAGGGTAAGTAAAGTTGCTAAACATACATGCATACTACATACATAAAATACATACTACATGCAATTAGAAGCTACACTATATATTTATATATTTTAGGCAAAAAAATTAGCAAATTTTAAATTGAATATACTCCAAAAACAACACAAACAGTCACAATAAAAAAAAAAAAATAGTATCATATACAAAACTTCATTAATTTTTTGCGCGCTCAGGCACCTAACATACTTGGCATTTAGCATAGCCTTAAAGTTACTTAGTTAGAGTTAAAAAAAAATAAAAAAAAAAATTAGTTTAAAAAAAAATATAGTTAAAAAAAATATAGTTTAAAAAAACAAATTATTACATACATATTAAGCGACGCATACACAACAGCACAAATACTACTTCTCTATACACAACACCAAACCAAACCAATCAATCCATTTCATTTTACTGCACTTGCACCACGTTTAATTAGCAACAAAAAACCATTATAATTTTAATTTCCAATAACAAAAAAAAAAATGCCTTTTGTGTGCTTGTGTGTGTTTTTCGTAATCAAACAAACAATTTTATTAATGAACAAATAACAAAGCAAAAATTGTGTCTGGGAGCATATTTCAGTGAAATTTATTTCATTAATTTAATGCACATACTTAGTACATATTGCATATTTGCATAATTAATTAATTAATAATTAATAAGCGTAATAATTATAATGATATTCATGAAAAGGCTTAAAGCTTCATTTTTCATTAAAAAAATGGTTGTAACACTCATACATACATACCTATATTTTTCTTTTGCGTAATGCATATAATAATTTAATCACTAATCACTTTGCGTTTGAAACTAAATGATTTTGTTTGTTTGTTAATTAGAAAGGGAAAAAACAAATGTGCATTTGCATTTTAATATCTAATTTACTTATATTATAATATTCTGAAATTAATAGCGTTTAGTTACAACAACAGCTTTGTAAGTTGGCAGCACAGTGAACTGTTAGAAGAAGACATGGAAAGGGTTAGAAGAAGTTAGAAAGCTCTTACTTTGAATGCTAACATGATTTATTTGATCAATGGCAGCACTTCATAATATTAAATATCGCCAGCTAAGAGTGCAAATTGGCTAAATGTTACTTTTTGGTTGCTAAATCAAACTGGACAAGGGTTGACAGAAAATCGTTCCACAATATATTATTCCAATAAGTCCAATAGATAGAGATCTTAATGTCGAAAAATCTAAGAGATAGAAATCCAAGGACCGATAAATCCAAAAGGCAGAAATCCAAACATCCATAAATCCAAGAGTTAGAAATCTTAAGACCGAAGAATCCAAGAGATAGAGATCCAAGTACCGATAAATTCAAATGACAGAAATCCAAATACCGATATATCTAATAGTTAGATATCTTAAGGCCGATAAATGCAGGAGATAGAAATCCATGAACTGATAAATCGAAAAGGCAGAAATCCAAAACCGACAAATCCAAGAGATAGAGATTTTATGACCGATAACTGCAAGAGATAGGGATGTTAAAACTTATAAATCTCAAAGACAGAAATCCTAGAACCCATAACAGAACCCAAAAGACCGATAACTTCAACAGTCAGCAATGCAAAGGCCGATAAAGACATAAGACAGAAATCCAGAAACCGATATACAAACTTATCCAAGAGACAGAGGTCTTAAGACCGGTAAATCCAAGAGATAGAGATCAGAGGACCGATAAATGCAAAAGACAGAAATCCACATATTGATAAATCCAAGAGATATAGATCTTAAGCCAGATAAATTCAAGAGATAGATATCCGAAGACTGCTAAATCAAAGAGATGGAGACCCAAGGAACTATAAATCCAAAAGATAGAAATGCTAAGACCGATAAATCCACGATATAGAGATCTTAAGAACTATAAATCCAGAAGACAGAAATCTAAGGACCAATAATAGAACTCAAAGACCGATAACTTCAAAAGTCAGAAATCCAAGGACCGATAATAGAACTCAAAGACCGATAACTTCAAAAGTCAGAAATCCAAATACCGATAAATCCAAGAGATGGAGATTTTAAGACTGATAAATCCAAGAGATCTAAAGACCTATAAATCCCAAAGACATAAATCATGGAACCGATAAATCCATACTACAGAAATGCGAAAGACCGTTCCAGTATGTATGGGAGTAACAGGATTAAAAACATGCCTATAACATTCCCGGGGTAAACAGATTTCCGATAGATTTCCGATAAAATCAGAGACTTCATCGATTAGCGTATTAATAATAACTAGTATCGCCGGTGCTCGAAATTCGACCATGCAATTTATTTTTTCAACTTTGTATTGGTACAAAAATTATTCCTTTTCGCGGAGATAAGCAACACTTTCCAAATTCCAGTTGTACCGCAACACTGATTTGCCCTTTTGATCACGGTCCGACGCGAAATCATGGTCAAAATCAAGGCAGATCTAGGAAGGTAGGCCCGGTGGCGAATTCAGAAATTTCCCATGTATTTTGTTATTGTAATTGGTAGAGTGTAATGTCAAAATGATATTTCGCCGTGGTTAAAATCTGAATTCGCTTGGGGCTCGTCCATTCCTATTGGCCATGATGTGAATTCGCTTTGATTTTGACATTACACTCTACCTTTGTAAATAAAAAAAGAAGTTTTTCAATTCGCTGCCGAGCCTACCTGTTAGATATGCCTTGGTCAAAATTAAAATTACTCAGTGTGCTCTCCCGCCCTCTCTCTCCTTTTTCGCTTTAATGGAAAAGCAATAGGAGATATTTGGCCGCGTTGATTTTGATCTGAGCGTAAACTGGGCCAATGCATATAAAATAGAGAGAGCGCTTTGAAATTAAAGCAACTCTTCAACTGTGTTTACGATATTTGTAAACACGTTTACGATATCTATTTCTCTTAACTAAAAATTTTATTTATTAATTATAAACAAATTAAATAATTTATAGAAAAAATTATATCCCTATGCACTGCTCCTGACTCATACGAACTCATCCATATCAATTTTATGTGGATATGAGTATGTTAAATGTGCTAAACAGCCTGGCAATTGTTTGTATGGGAAAAATGTTAGCCTATTAATATGTAGATAATATAAGATAATTCAAAGCGTGTTCCTCTTTTGTGTGGAGTTTGGCATGGTTTGGTATGTGACTTGACAAATAATTCATGAGTGGATTGACGATTGGTAGATTTTAGAAGCGCTGTCAGGTTTGATTGGAGTAATTCGAATGGGTTATTTTTTTTTAACTCATGAGAGATTTCCCTATGTACAATTTTCAGTTTGCAAGTTACTATATCGTCGGTGATACTGCAATACGTTCCACGTCACTTTCCACTTCTTCCTGAATATACCTAAATAACTTTTTTACACTTTTGTCAATCACATAGATTTTGGTTTTATATATAACTTCGCTTTTATATATACTCGTACTATAAAAATGTAAAAAGCACCGCGAAAAGTGAAAATATATATAGTTTTTTCTCCTTCCTCAAAAATTTAGTCACTGCGACATAGCACGTTTTGCAGTATCACCGACGATATTTTGTATGCCACATTATTACTGCTAAATTATTTTAATAAGTATTTACACTTTACTGAAATATTCACCTAAAATAATTTCGCTCTCTTTTCTTTGCTCTCTTCCCTATTCTTCACAAACAGGATTACTGCGAAAATTGATGATGACATGATATCATACTACTGCAATGAGGATATATTTCTGTTGGAAGTGCAGCAGATTGAAGATGATTTATATGATATAACATTAACAGAGTTGCCCAATCATTGAACAATGAAAAAAAAAGAAAAAAAAAAAACAACAAGGAAAAACAACAAAAGCAAAACAATAGAATTAACAAAACTTTCAAATAGATAAATTTTTATTTGCTTGCATACATACCTACATATGTATATAATTTATTTTATGTGTTTGCAAAAAGTGAGCAGCAAATAACACACATGAAACATAAATGAAGTCACACATAATAATACAGTGGCAACTAAAAATCCAGCAACGTAGCAAGTGAAAACAGAAAAAGGGAACAATGGAAGTATAGCCAAATGTGTCAAAATGTCAATTTCCCATGCAGAACAATAACTGCAATACTTAATATGAAAACAAGACACAAGTGACAAGCAGCAAACAAATCTACAGTAATGCACAAAATAATGGACACAATAATAGTATCTACTTATAAATAGTTAAGCAAGTAAAATTATTTATATACATACATACATAGCTACAAAGAAATACACATAATACTTACTAATTTTTGCTGTTCAAGTTAAACTGATGGCGTTTTCTTTTCTGAGAAAAAATGTTGCCTCTTAATATCAGAATTATCCCTAACGTAAGCGTACTTTCTATAAAAGGCTAAATTTATGGATAATGTTGGCCTATTACTTAGAGATCAATATTCGGTGAAACGATCACACCTACTTAAAATTTTACCAAGAAAATCAAACAGGGCAACATTATTTCCAGAAAACAAAACGGCATTATATGTATCTACAAGCATACAAAAATACATACAAATATTATACAGCCCTATCATGAACTTCATGTGAAAAATTTCCCTCGAAAAATATAAAGCAAAACAATAACAATTTTTCACATTTTGTTTTTGTTTTGCTTTGTAATTTTTGGGAACATTTTGTTCACATGAAGTTCACGATAAGGCTGATAGTGAAATAGACGAAATATAAAAGGCAATAAATACGTATTAATATTTACTCTTAATTTTTTTATACAAAATAATACAATTTTTTGTTTTATAAAATGATGACAATATACTTAAAAGTTAAGCTATAGTCTACAAAACAAAGCAATTAAAAGCTTGTCAAAAAACAACCTAACAACCCGGCATATTTTTGGACAAATTTGAAGCAAAACCATTTCTAGAGTAGTCAGCCCTAAACAGCCTCAAAGCAACATTTCCTCATCTTAATTCAAGTCATGGTTTAACCAACTAAGCTTATAGCGGCAGATCAGCTGATTTGAATTGTGTATGTATACAAAAATTGGAAGAATATCAAACAGGACGAATTTGGAAAAATGTGTTGTTGTAATTCAATGTGATTCTAAGCACTCCTCACTTTCACAATGACATTTCGAAGGAAAAAAAAAACAATAGCAACAAAGCATAAAATCTTTGCTGCCATAACCTTAGTTGGTTAAACCATGATTCAAGTCAATGAAAGCGTTGCGCCTATAAAGCTTTACACAAAACTTGCCGTAAGAGCTTTATGTACTTAATACGTTAATGGAGACAGTTTAACAAAATTCAATGCAATTCGCAATTCACATAATTCCAGTGCTTTTTTCTGTTTATTTTTATTTTATTTTTATTTTTAACCGCCTTAATTAATACGTACGTATATTCGTTTGGACATAGACAAAAAATCAAATTGTGACTTCAGTATATTTTTAAGTAACGTAAAGTGAAGAAAATAATAACAATTTTTTTTTAATTTTCTTCAACTTTTTGTATATGTATTTTACTACATGCTATTGTTTACATATAATTTAGCTTACTCGTATATTAGTTTATTTTTCTTTTTCTATTTCACATGTATTTTGTCTACATACATACATACATATGTTTGTATACGTACGTACATTAGTCCTAGTTTTTAGTTTTAAATAAGTTATTTTAACCTGAAATTCTACTCAATCGATCAATGTTTGTTTTATATTTATACTTAACTTAAGACAATGTTATAATTATTGTATGCTACTGATATCTTTTGCTAAATAAAATTCGAACAATATTCGTTGTGTTAAAAAAAGTACTTAACAATTTTCTACTGATTTTTGCTGGAGTTAATTCCAATTTGTTCTCATTTTCTATAAATATTTACACTGAACAAATTGTTTTTATATGATTTAAACTTTAATTTTAAAGTCATTATTTTAAGCCAAAATAGTGTGGTGTTTCTGTTAAGCTTTTACTGAAGCTTTCAATGAAACTTTTTCTGAACCTTTTTTTTTCAACTGAAGAAGGCGGGCAGAAGGCAACTTTTTATGACAGAAATGCGAAAAAAGAAGAAGAAAACGGCTCCCATAATTCGCTGCCCCGACCGCAGACAAACCTGTAGATATTTGTAAGAACAACCTAAGTCGACCTAAGTGTATTTCCAGTTTTTTTTTTTTATCATAAAGATACATTTTAAAATGCGGTTCTTTCTGTCTAATGGGATTTGTAATATCATTACCGCTTCGGGAGATATGATGAGTTGGAAACCATCTTAAGTCCATACCTTTCTTAGACTTAGGTTGCTTTTCTAAATGTCCACAGAAACTTGTAAAACTTATTTGCTCAAAACTCTTACTAACAGCATTATAAATTGTAAATAGAAACAAACAAGCTTTCGAACAAAATATAAAACTTTAAAGTATTGTCTTTATTTTGGAACTTTAAATAAACAGTTTTTAAGGAAACTTTGTTGTGAAAAATCAAAGTATTTCAGTTCGCAAATGCTATAATCAAAAATGTTTCCGCTTTTCTTTTGAAGAAGTGCAAATTTATTTAGGAAGCTATTAAACTTTTAAGCAAAAGCTCTTTGCAAAAAAAAGCACAAGTTAAAGAAACAAACCCGAGAGGTAAGCTTACAACAACATCTAAAAAAATTGCAATAAAAAGCGCTAAAATAATAATGAAGACATATTTTTAGCAAACGTTAACAAAAATTAGTAAATACTTAATTTAGAGCAAAAATTATTAATTATTTTAAGTAAATTGTGCATTTTTTTGTTTAAAACATAAAAGAAACAAAGGAAAAAGTGTAAAAATCAGATGAACATAAAAAAGGAAGCAAAGCGATAAGAAGAAGAAGCAAATAAATAAATTTTATAGTTAGTACAGAGATTAAAAAAAAACAACAAAAAATAATTAAGCTAAAATTTAAGCGTACAAAGTTTTAAAGCATATGATGCCAGAATGTAACGAAAGCGCAAATTTAGAAAAGTGAAAGTAAGTAGATTATACTTGATGAACTTTACTGAGCGACAAACATTTACTAACATTAAAAGCTGCTAGCACTGAAAGCTTCTAGTACTAAAAGCTGCTAGCATTAAAATCTTTTAGCATTAAAAGCTTCTAGCAATAAAAGCTTCAAGCGTTAAAAGCTGCTAGCAATAAAAGCTTCAAACACTAAAAGCTTCTAGAAATAAAAGCTTCAAACATTAAAAGCTACTAGCACTAAAACCTTCCAGCAATAAAAGCTGCAAACACTAAAAGCTGCTAGCACTAAATGCATCTAGTACTAAAAGCTTCTAGCAATAAAGGCTTCAAGCATTAAAAGCTGCTAGCACCAAAAGCTGTTAGCACTAAAAGCTTCTAACGCTAAAGGCTTCTAGCACCAAAAGCTTCTAGCAATAAACCTTCTAGCAATAAAAGCTTCAAGCACTATAAGCTGCTAGCACTAAAAGTTTGTAGCACTAAAAGCTGCTAGCACTAAAAGCTGCTAGCACTAAAAGCTTCTAACGCTAAAGGCTTCTAGCATCAAAAGCTTCTAGCAATAAACCTTCTAGCAATAAAAGATTCAAGCACTATAAGCTGCTAGCACTAAAAGTTTGTAGCACTAAAAGCTGCTAGCACTAAAAGCTGCTAGCACTAAAAGCTTCTAACGCTAAAAGGTTTTAACACTAAAAGCTGCTAAGAGCTTTCGTAAAATTAAAACAGATTATTTTTTGTAAATAATTATGAATATGAAATTACTTTTTAAAATAAGCGCAATAATTACAATAAAATTAAAAAGGAAAAAATTTAAGTGTTGCATAATTTTAGATGCATGCAAAACACAAAGCATAAAAATTAAAGCACACTTTACTTAATGTTAATTTATTTTGGGGCTAATAAAGTGAACCGTATTGTACTTTCTTTTAATGTTTGCTGCCATAATAAGAAACGAAAACAAAAGAAAAGAAACAAAAGAAAGTTTAAAAAATCTAGAGTTTACAAATTTCAAGCCTTAAAATATGCTATAATGCAAATATTACTTAACTTGTAAAAATAATCAGATTTTCTTTTTATTTTGCTTAGTTTAAACAGACGCATATACATATAACGTAACGCACTAACAATCAATACAATATATATAAATAAGTAAGTAACAAGCAAACGTGAAAATTCTTGCCGTATAATTAGCACAATTTAAGGCAGTAATTACTTTGTTTTTTGCTTTATTATTTTATTTTTTTTTTTTCATAATAAGCAAATGTCACATTAAAAAAAAAATAATAAATAAATAATTATTTCTTTTGTACTAATTTAATTAATTAATAACCTTTCTTTACTAACACAAACCTTGTTGCAATAAATATTGCACACAATTTCATTGCTATGGTTACACACAATATACTTATACATGCATATATTTTAAGCTTAAATATTTATTATTGTAATTTGGCGCAAAAAATGAAATTAATTGATTTTTAGTTAATGTAAGTAATACTTATGTGAATTAGTTTTAGTAAGCGTATGAAAAAGCCAGCCAACAACAGCTCAAATAATTATAAACATACATACATATAAAATAAGAGGCAAAAATATGACAAACAGTTTATATAACACTGCAAAGCAAAAAAGTGGGAGAAGAGAAAGGGAAGCAGAAGAATACACACACAAATATGTATGTAAATGTGTAAGCGAGTTGAAACGATCAACACAAAATGTGTGACAAAAACAAAAAAAAAAAAACTAAAAACATTGTTGAAATTCTAAATTTATTATTAATATTATCTATAATACTTATATGATATACATTATTGCTATTTTGTAGTTTGTACCTTAAGCATACACACATTTTACAAAAGCTATATATTTTATATATATAAATATATATATATATATAACTATACATATAATTCTATATGGAAAATATTTTTTATTAAACATAAATATAAACAAAAAAAAACAAGAACAAACAACGTGGTTTTTACTTGCAACTACGTAACTACATTAGTTAAGTGGGAGAATTTCGGTGACAGGTAACAAGATCAACGGAAGTAATGTCAATAGGCTTTATTTCCTATGGCGATGCAACATAAAGGCTATTGGCGTTATAATATTACCTTTTTGAAAGAGAAACAAAATCTGTTGACTTTATTGCACTTTCAAGCATTGAATTAAATAGCCACGCGTCGATTCTCATCGTGCTAGTTTGTTCCTCAACCGGCAAATTTTTTATTTTTTTTGGAATAATGAGCCTTATGCATAAAAGATGAACTGTTTCTCAAGAGACTCAACTCAAACTTAATCTCGAGAAATAACCAAATAATTTAAATTTATTGGATGGGGTTTTATTATTTTTTAATTTTTCTATGCGATAAAACTAATTTGTTTGCTAAAATCAAGCAATTTTAATAATTTTTATGCATACAAAATCCACATTTTACGAAAAAAACTGAGTATGAGCTAAAGCTCGATTTTTATGCATTAGGCCCAATATCTGGAATGTGCAATAAAACAAACTTTTTCTCAATTGTCCCAATTTTGAAAGTGTGGGTACTGCAGCGGAAAGGTGATGAATGTACATCGAAAAGAGGTATCACTAAATAATAGGCCCATCACATAGTATACGTCAATCTGTCTACGTCGACGTATGTGACTGACAGCTCAGTAAACGGATCCGTCGCCGCAACGTACCAAAGTTGCCCAACATCCAACTTTTGGTATACGTCAATCCGTCGCTATGTCAGCTGATTGCTTTTGATCGTTAATCTTTAGCTACTGTTAAATTTCACTTTTTTTACAATTTGCTTTTCGAGTTTTTTTCTCGTTTGTAAAACATTCCTCCATAAAACCAAAATGGTCAATAATTATCAGATGTGAAGTTACTGAAAACTGAATTTCAAGAGGGCAACTTAAAAGAGAAATTACAAAATATTCTAAAGAGTTAAATTTGTGTCATCACCTCGGTAGTTAAAGGTTAATCAAACAGCTGATTTATGTATATCCGTCAACGTTTCCTATGTGGCGACCTCTCCGTCAAGTAACTGGGCTGTCAGTCACATACGTCGACGCACACTGGGGCCGAGCGTGCTCAAAATTCAGTTTTTAAATAATGAGTTTTTCAACAAAATAAAAAGGCAGTATTGTTCCCTATAAAATTCTACACTTCTGGCCCAATTTTCAGCTTTCTATCGTTTTTCAGTTGGGAGTTATCCATACACTAACATGGCAAATTTTCCAAAAAATAATTTTTTTCCAAAGTGTGAAATTTTAATGTGTATTTGAAATAGTTGGTGTAAGAGAAGGATATAAAATTTTATTATTCTGCTCTTTCCATAACATTAAGTGAAGCTTATATAATCGATGAGTGTTTTTTTTGGAACTAGATGTTTTAAAAAATTAATTTTTAGTATAAAACTAAACGTACCTCTTTTTTTTAAATATTTTTTTTCAAAATGGATTTTTTTTTAATTTGCGCAAAAAAGTAGCAAATGTAAAAATGCAGCAGTAAAATATGGTTCTTTGTGACAAAGAATCCGAGTTCAGAACCAAAAGCAAAGTGCGCATTTTAAAAAAAAGTGAGTTTAAAAATTGCATTCCAATTTTAGTTTAAAAAAAAACACCTATATCTGGTTGAATTTGATTCTGTTCTATCTTAAATTTAGTTGATCCATTATTTACTGGTTACTTTAATTACAAATTGTGGTTAAGGCTACTTGTCAAGCCAGGTTTCTTTAATTTAGACTAGTAAGTTGGATTACAATATGAGTTCTTTGAAGCACAAGTTGTGTTACTCCAATTTTGTTTTTTTTTTTATGTTAGGCATGAAAATGTGTGGGGAAGTACGTGTTCTGCTTAAAACGCTAACGGTGAAACTCCTAATTCCCATATAAACATACTTGTGACAACAGAAAATTTTTAATATCTCGAAACAAAAAATTGGAGAAAACCATTTTTGTATACATACATATGTACCTGCACCTGCATATTTCATCAATGGGTTAATAAATAGCCGCTAATGGGTTAATATAATACACATTGGCTATTTTTGTACAGACATACTAATATAATAATAATATAATACAATGGCGCTATTATGACTCTGACGAGTTTTATGGCCGAGCTTCTGTCCCAACTCGAGGTGTGCTCCTTTTGTTTTTCCTACCAATTGGGTGGACCTACAGTTTTATGCCGGCTCCAAACGGCGAATGCATTTTTATGAGAAGCTTTTTTATGGCAGAAATACTCTCGGAGGGTATGCCGCCCACTGCCGAGAGGTGACCGCTGCTCTTAAGAAACCAATAATTGGATTTTTACTAATTAGAAAAATTTTTTTGGTGCTTGCTTGGACTGGGGTTTGAACCCGAGACCTATGGCATAGCAGGCGAGCACTCTACCCACTGCACCACAGCGGCCCCCATACCACAGACATACTAATTATGATTTAAATAATTTATTTACAGATCTTAAAAAAAGCTGGTCACCAATGGGTTAATTCATGACCGTTTTAATGGGTTAAGATTCCAAACACAGGCGAACGCAGGGGGGGGGGGGTTTGGGGTGTTAATTTTTTTAAACTATGAAAATGTTAAACTAAAAACAAACCTATTGTATCTGGATAGTATTAAAAAGTTGTGGGAATGTAGGCCAATTAAAAAACCCAGAAAAATATAAACTGGACAGAGACATTTTTTTTTTGCCTTATAACTCTGTGGCTACTGAACTGGATTTTTTTAGATTTAAGGGGAATTGTGGCCGCTGTGGTGCAGTGGGTAGAGTGCTCGCCTGCTATGCCAGAGGTCTCGGGTTCAAACCACGGTCCGAGCAAAACACCAAAACAATTTTTCTAATTAGTAAAAATCCAATTATTGGGTTTTTTAAGAGCAGCGGTCACCTCTCGGCAGTGGGCGGCATACCCTCCGAGTGTATTTCTGCCATGAAAAAGCTTCTCACAAAAAATGCATTCGCCGTTCGGAGCCGGCATAAAACTGTAGGTCCACCCAATTAGTAGGAAAAACAAAAAGGAGCACACCTCGAATTGGGAGGGAAGCTCGGCCATAAAACTCGTCAGAGTTATAATAGCGCCATTGTATTATATTATTATTATTAAGGGGAATTGTGAGTCGAAAATGGACTTCTTTTGAAAATTAGTTCTGAACTGAAAAGTCACCAATAAGGTTTCTATTATTTTTTTAGAGTTTATTATTAATCATAATAAAGGAGAAATAAAAACTCATTTATTATGACTTTTCGTTTTCGTTCCATGAGCAAACTGTTGTGAAATAAATTTAAATTAAAAAAAATTATGCTATTTGCAAAAAAATACTTGAGTGTCTTAACTAAAATGTCTATATTTTTAATAAAAACAACCAGAAAAAACTGGTCTGAATTAGATACACAACTTTACTTATTATTTGTTTTTCAAATGAAAATTTTTAAAACCACGGTTGTGCTTTTGATACTTTTTGTGCTTGGCAATCTGCTTATAAGACCTGGTCCAGAGTGGTCCTTAGTTGTTAAAAGTTTAAATGTAAATGCTAATGCTTGAAAATTACGCTCATAGAAAAACTAAGATTTCTTCATCTTGCATTTTGCTAAAAATAAATTGTTCTCACTGTTTTCTTTCGCTAAATCATGAAACATACCTCTTTTTTGCGTTTCCATAGATATCCGCATTTTTTAGCACTCAAACTTGAAATCTCACGAAAATCATAATACACTTATTTATACAAACTTTTTCCAGACAATTTTTTTTTTTCAAATGTGTTGACTTTAAATGAGCCAAAGTAACGTTTAATGGTGTCTATTGCGTATAGAAGGAGGTTTTCTATAAAATTCAATATATTTTCCACGGAAATGCATGACAGAAATTTCTTTTTGAAACACCAACATTTTTTACTTTTGTGTGTAGGGCTGACAACGATGTGGACTCAACGAATATTTAATTCACCATAATCCAATTCGTTCCACCAAAGCTACAATTTAGCTGCTACATGACGAAAAATATGAATTCAGTAGCAATTATGACGCAATAATACAGGTGACCTTTCCTTTTTAGTTTTAGTTTAAATACAGAGAAAATGCAATGAATTGAGCTTTAAAAGGTGCCTTTGTTTAATGTGTGCATACGTAGGTCCACTCCCCAAACATAAATAGATTTAAGTAAAAATTGTCTGGACGAGTTTTGAGTATTTTTTTTTTTTGAAAACCCCCCCCAAAATATTTTTCTGTGTGCGCCACTGATTCCAAAGATTACTAGTTGTAGTGTAGATACAACTAATATTATTTAAATATTTTAGTCTAAGAATTAAGTGAAAAAATTTGGTTAAAAATGGGTTAATGCGTGGTCGTTAAGGGGTTAAAATTCTTGGGATTTACTATTTTAGTATCGATATACCGATTCTGACTCAAGAAAATTAAACTCGAAACTAAAATAAAAAACATAGGTCACCAACGGGTTAACTCATGACCGTCAATGGGTTAAGATGCTATAGATTAACTGCTTTAGTGCAGATAAAGTGATTCTGATGTAAAAAAGTTGATTTCAGAATTTTGAGCGTCCTCATATATATAAGTGGCCCCAGTGTGCGACGTAGACGGATTGACGTATGCTAAGTGTCGGGGCTATAAATACGTGAAATGGATTATTTGGTTTTATTACACAGTTGTCAACTTACAAATTGGTATGATTGCTCGCGTTCAAGTGAAATAAAGCAAATTTGTGTTATTGTGCTCTCAATTGGGAAATAATACAAAATTTCCTTACTGTGGTTTACTTCGTTTCACTCTCGTAATGTCTATCTCACAGTACTTTCGAGTAGAACACCTTTCTGTCTTGTTGATGCTATTTCTATTGGGAACTTAGTTCAGTTACTTTATATCAAAACCTTCGCTGACTTTATTTCGTCTTTGAAAACACAATAAAAATACATCTTAGTCGTTTCTCTTAACTTTTTGCTTCTGCTTAATTGGCGCTAATCGCTTATACGTATCTGGCTGAGTCCAATAAAGCGCGCCAGTCATTTCTATTTCATGCTGCGTGGCGCCAATTAGAAATACCAAAGGAGGACGAGCCAATATTTGCTTGATCTTCGCACGCAGTGCAGCTCTCTCCTTTCTTCTGCCTTTAGCAGGTTTCGATAGAACTACCTGCTTAGCCGGAGCAAATGCATCCATTCTAACGACATGAGCTGCTCAACGCAGCCGCTGCATTTTTGTTCGCTGAACAATGTCGATGTCTGCGTAAAGCTCTCGTACAGCTCATTATTAACTCTCCTTAGATACTTGCCCTCGCTAACATGCAAAGGTTCATGAATCTTATGAAGAACTTTTCTATCGAATATTCTAAGTGCCATCTCATCTGATTTTTACATCGTCCATGCTTCTGCGCTGTATATGGGAAATGGAACGAGCACCGTCTTGTAGAGCGTGATTTTTGTTCGCCGAGAGAAGATTTTACTTTTCAATTGCCTACTTAGTTCGAAGTAGCACTTATTGGCAAGAGTTATTCTACGTTGGATTTCTGTGCTGACATTATTTTTTGTTGGTTCCCAAATAGACGAAATCCTTAACGGTTTCGAATTTGTAGCTATCAACAGCGACATGGCTGCCTAGACGCGCTGTTTCTTTGTGCGATGACAGGAGGTACTTCGCCTTGCGCTCGTTAACCGCCAAACCCATTTCTTAGCCTCTTTACCCAGCTCGCAGAGGGCAGAACATACAGCGCGAATTTTGGGTCCAATGATGTCAATATCGTGGGCATACGCCAACCCAGCTCTTGTGATAAAAGTTGCTTTCTGCTGCTTGAATTATCTTTTTTCTTTTGCTTCTCTTAACACGTGAGATAAAAGAAAGAATGTAATCAAAAAGGTTTCGAAGAGTTTCTTCTTTGAAAGACATCAAATAATTGTTTTTGGTAAACAAGTTAGCTCGTTTTAAGTTACGAATTGAATCGAGTATTAAGTAAGTATGTAAGTAAGTAAGCTTGCTTCGACGCTTAAAGATGTCGAATTTCTTAAGGGAAAATCTCGATGTAAAAATTTAACAGACGCGATCAGCTTATCAATTTGTGAAAGTCCTAGTCTACTACTTTTTAACTGTGACTAAAATATGCACTTTCATTGACAACTCTGGCTGTCCAGTTTCGATTGATTAAATTAAAATCTAATAAAAATTGTAATGGAAAAAACCTCAAACTTACAGCTCACCTTACATACATATAATCGAAGTGTACGCTTTCCCATCTATTTTCATTACAACTGCTATAATGAAAACTAAATTCCAACGCACCCAGACAAATATCTAACATATCAATTCTTGTAAAAATGCTTTGCTGTTATTATTTCTTTTTTTGCCGCTTTGATTGAATTGTGTGCAATTTTTAATTGTCCATTGCTACATTGTTTCTGGGCGTTGAAATCAGTGCAGATGTGACAGGATGCGCATAGGTGATTAAAAAAAAAAGCAAAAACCAAAAAAAACCATAACAAACATTTACTGTATTTAACAATTTCATTCTTCATTTACAGTGGGGCACAGTCACATACATACATGCATACCCTACAAAAAGTGTTCTAAGGAATTTGATTAATTAAGCCAAGTATAAGCCATCTCCAAAATACTTAGAAAGATAGAAATTTGAGTTTTATGAGCAAACATGGGCAAAGAGAACATATTATGATGGGACTAGGCGATCGTCGCATAGAAAAAATTATCAGTGTGCTTTCTAGAGCTGTCAAACTATCGATAATCACGACCATCGATGTTTTACGATAGTCCTAAGGGTGACTATCGATAATATCGATAGTATCGACCCATTTTATATTTTTCTCAAATCCATTTATTTTTCGCTGGCTTACTTTTTTAATACAAACTGATTTTACAATTCATTAAAATTTTTTTGTAAGAATAATTTTTTTGTAAGAATATGTATAAAACTTTTTGTTGTACTTAAAATATCTCAAATCTTATTGTACTAATTTAGGTTAATGAATAAATGAAAAAATGAAATGAAATAATAACACATCGACTGTTATTGGTTTTAAGCTCGACCACCTATCACTTACAATTAAACCAGCTTTACTGAACATGCGTTCAGACTCTACAAATGATGCCGGGATACAAAAAAAAAATTTTACAGGACCAGGCAGAGACTCTGGCTGATAGAAAATCGGGAGAGAAAAGGATGGTTTCAAATAAATACATATATGTTTTATATCTGTTATAATAACACTGGATCACAAAATGAAATTTTTTGTCTGTACTTTGGACGTGACTATCCTATCTATATGTAAAATCGGTCGCTGATTCCGAAAATCGGGTTCATTTTTAATTCTATGGGAAGGTTTTTGAGATATCGGCAATTTACCGTTATTTGGCCAATGGGTACACTTAATCCAGTATAGCTCTTTAACACAGTGAGTTATCTTCTTTGGGGTGACACCATACGACACCATCTCTAACTCTTATAGTTTCTGAAATATTGACGATTAAATTTTAATTTTTTCGATTTTTTACGATTTTTTGAAGAAAAAATTGACTTTGTCAGACAATATCTTTAAAACCAATGTCTTCACCTTCGGTTTTAATCTTTTACGTGAAGCTCCATTCCATTAGCAAAAAAATAAGCTATCAACGAAGAAAATCCATGGTAAAATGGAAAAGTTATAGGCGATCAAGTAAATACAGCCAAGTCGCACAATGCCTCTACACGGGTATATTTTATGCATGTTATACCCGTAAATGGGCTTGTATCTACCACGCTGCCAATGTGCTGCTACTGCAGATGTGTAGGTATTGGATTTTACATATAGAAAGGATGGTTGCGTTCAGAGTATTTTTTGGCTGTAGAGCAGTGTAATTATACGATTTCCGGTATTTACCTTCCAATACAATAGCGGGTTTGTATGTGGTTCTGAGTTAACTTGCTCCAAGTACTGGCTCTTCTTCAGGATTACATCGGCTTTTTTGCTCTCTGTTTTTGATTCAACACTTCGGAAATTTTTGGTATCTTATACGGCAATGTGTTCTCAATAAAAAAAATTGTGCTTTGAGAATTAATGTGGAAATAGGTAAATGTCAAATGCGCTGGGAAAGAGTATACACGATAGTACTAAAATTATCGATAGTTATTTCAAGTGACTAGACCATCGATACTATCGATAGTATCGTCGATAGTTTGACAGCTCTAGTGCTTTCATTTGACATGTGAGCAAGTGGTTGGTTAAACAGTAAGCGCTTGTCTCATTCTAATACATACATACTTACAAGGTATTTAGTTAATAAAACTCCATGTAATGCATTATTATAAGGAAACAGCTAAGGATTATTTTCAATAAGCCTTAGGAATGAGGTTTCATCTCAGAGAGAGAGAGAGAGAGAATTCTTTATGGCCCGATGACATCAACACAGGAAAATAAGTCTTATTATAAGGCTTGGTTCATACAACTGACGTCAGTGAGCAGTTTCAGACATTTTTTTTTATAAGTCTTATTCATAACCATCTAAAATAAGCCACAAATAAGGCGTAACATTTTTTTAGTATATATCTGAAATTAAATACCAGCTATTATACTCTCCTGCCGCTACTGTCATTATCGCTTTAAGTAATGAATAATGAATGAGCCACATTCCCATAATGTTTTATTGATGAACTAAGTGATGCTGCGCCAACGATATGCGCTGGCAATGCTGCAGTTAACTGTTAGTTATGCACTTTATGTTTGTAGGTTTGTTAAGGAGTCAAGTTGCAGCATCGCTCTATTGCATTATTTTCACATTAGACATTTCTAAGTACCTTCTAACACATACATATGTATGTATAGATATATGCATGTATGTTCGTATATTTAATACAATTTATATTGCTGGCATCACTTCGTGGCGGCAATTTTCCCACATTTAAAATAAGTTTCAACCCAGCAAAAAAAAAATGGAAAAGAAGTCCTAATGCATGGGATGTGACTACATCATTTCCAGATGGATTTTAGAAAGCGTTAACTGGATTTTAGAAATGTCAGTTGGATTTTAGAAAGAGGAAATTGGATTTTGGAAATGTCAATTGGATTTTAGAAAGGGGAAATTGGATTTTAGAACGGGGAAATTGGATTTTAGAAATGTCAATTGGATTTTAGAAAGGGGAAATTGGATTTTAGAAATCGAATAGAAATTCTTTATTGCGTATGAAATGATAATGTACATATACGTAATTATATAAAGTCTATGTAGTTTCTAAAGTCCAATTTCCCTTTTCTAAAATCCAATGTTCCCTTTCTAAAATCCAATTGACATTTCTAAAATCAAATTTCCCCTGTCTAAAATCCAATTGACATTTCCAAAATCCAATTTCGTCCTTCTAAAATTCAATTTCCCCTTTCTAAAATCCAGTTGACGCTTTCTAAAATCCATCTGGAAATGGTGTAGTATTAACTCTTTTATAACTCCAGCTACTTCATAATTTTTTGGTATGAAAGCAAATATTACCCAATCAAAAAAACTCAAAATTTGGTTTTTGTAAATTTCTACAGATTTACCGCATTTAAAGGAAGCTGTTTTCGAGCCCAAAAGTTCTGCTACGGCTTATGATGTCATAAAATTTGTTGACTTACTGCGCTGATTAATTTTTGCTTCCTCTGCTGGGTTATGCTTCACACTCAATGCAATCTTATGCGCCAAATATAAATAAATTTTCTTCTTTTGTTTTTGTTGCAAACTGACCACAACAATTAATATTATTTCAACAGCACAATTTACTTTTACCATTTTTGTAAGCACGCCGCACAGGCAATTCCAAAGCGTCATTTGCGCACAATTGTTGCGAAGAAGAAGAAGCAGCAAACAAAAAGGTTCTTTTTTGCTGAGATGAGCTGCTTCTAAATTCAGCATTGCATTTTGTGCATTTCGGTCACATTGGCCTACCCAAGAGGCCGAAACCGCGCTAGCGCTGAGGGTGTCACTGAGCACAGCTCTGAAGCCGCGAAGTTGCACTTTAAGTGGGCAAAGCGAATGATGTGAAAATTTCTAGATAATCGCATTTGAGCATATTTAGAATTAGTTATACATATGTTTGTATGTATGTTGACGAATTTCACAGCAGCAACAGCAGCACCACCACCAGATTTGGGCCCCACATACATTGAAGGAACGTCTTATCTTCGCGTTTTTTTTTTTTTGCTGCAAACGTTTTTTTTTTGCTTTTTGCGCTGCTCATCAAATTTTCAAATCTTGTCTCGTCTAATATGCTCCCAAATGATTTGTGCGACGATGGACAATAATGAGCTGCGCAATTGACAGCTATGCGTGTGCATACCCCACATACATATGTACATACAAAACATAAATAGTGCACATACATACATACATACATATTTATGTGCTTTCAGGCATTTCCTGCATTGCTTAGCGCGCCGCTCTTAAGCGTTTGCCATCGCCATTCCACTCCATTTTGTCATGCGCCCTCCGCGCGCAACCGCAAAACCAGCGCAGCCAATTAATTTATTAATTTTTATACGCTATTAATTTGATATAATAAATAATTGTTGTTGGTGTGATATTTGTTAGTGGTGGCACATTTGTCGTTGACAATAAACCGCAAATAAAGCGCAATACAACAGCAAAACCAACAATCAATGCGAGTTTCATCATAAATGCCACAAAATGAGATCTCTTCACTTTACTCTAAGTGTCATTAAACTTTTTGACTCTTGTCAATATAGTAAAGCTGAAATACGAAATAAGTGAGAGATTAAAATGATTGTGGGTTGATTTATTTGATTTGATTCATACCCAACTGTAAATGGATTTAATGATCAAAAGGAAATGGGCATGAAGTTAAACGCTATTGATCCATTTTTCGATCATCTGCTTGAGAAAGATCGGCCTAGGACTTATCATAACTTAAAGGCCGAGTTTCTGTAGACAAATTGGAAACCGTTAGGGACTTTGTCTATTTGAGAACCAACATTAATACTAAAAATAATGTCGTCACCGAAATGCCCCAAAGAATCACTTTTGCCAATAAGCGCTACTTTGGACTAAGTAAAGTTGTAAAGTAAATTCCTCTTTCGACGAACAAAACTCACACTCTACAGCACGCTCATCTTTCCAGTCCCCATATACGGCGCAAAAGCATGGACGATGTCAAAATCAGATGAGCTAGCTCTTGACATATTCAGGAGAAAAATTCATCGCAAGATTTATGGATCTTTGCGCCTTGGCGAGGGCCAGTATCGATGGAGTTTTAATGATGAGCTGTACGAGCTTAACGCAGACATCGATATTGTTCAGCGAACAAAAATCCAGCGGCTGCGCTGCGCAGGTCATGTCGTAAAAATTAATAAAGGTGCTCCCGCGCAGAAAGTTTGGCTATAGAAACCTGCTAAAGGCAGAAAAAAATGGAGACCTTCAAAGCAACCCTAAAACATCTCGGATTCGTCCATCGCTAATCTAAACAACCTCCGACACGGAGCAATCACAAAAACATCTCGATTGTGTAATCGAAACAAAAACCAGAAGAATAGAGTAAAAGAGAATATCAATTCGGAAACCATAGCAGGTCCCGCACACTATACCCAACCTGATGAGTTTATGTATCTAAGAAGCCCTCAGGCTTAACGTTATTGAGTTCCGAGAGTTTGTAGACGAAAGGCTTAACAAGAAATTTCATCCTAGGCAGTGTGAAGGGCACTCGCATAGCAGGTGCTCTACTCTCCAGGAAGATTACAGCTGCGACAAAGAGTGTTATGTTCAAATCCCTTGAAAGCCGAAGTTAAGCGGGAAATATCCCTCCTGTACTTCTTTAGCATGGCTGAGAATTGTTTCTCATTGTACGAAGGCCACAGAATTCTGTAGACCCTGCCCGTCTGCAGACCCACTTCCAAATAATTTTAACCTCCTCGAAACTGTGCCGAGAGATTTGACCCTTGATGAAAGAGAGTGGCCCAAGAGCTTCCTGCTCCACTTCGTCATTAAGAACCGAGCCTAACCTGGCCAGCTCATCAGTCATTTCATTTCCATGGATGTCGCGTTGTCGGACTTAATATTCAGGAAGTCCTTCTCCAATATATCAGTTTCTCTATACAAGTACATATATAAGTGCAAGTTGCGAAGCCCATCAGCTCTGCTTCTGCTAAATTCTCTCGCTTCCAAAAACCTCTACTTGCTCGCTACTGAACTCTGGTCCTCAAATATCGAAACTAGTAACTGGGTATATACATAATAAACCGTAGGCAATCGAACCGCTTAAGTCCTTTCTATGCACTTCATTGTTATTTTTTTGGTATTATTATTATTATTGTTGGCATTTACTGTCATTACAATGATTTGAAGTTGGCGTCAACATTTTCAGCCGATGTGGAATGTGGTTGACCACAAACGAACAAATGACCGACCAACCAACCAACCAACCATCCAATGGACAAACGACCGACCAAAAGCGCGTTCAACAATTATAATTGAAACAGCAATGAATTCCGAATGCAAGCATTTCAGCGCGTCAATTGAGTGAGTGAACGGTGGAGAGTGACCGATCGCTGAATAAATGGCAGCGCAGCGTTGTGGAAGGCAAACAAACGTTTTGGCGATCGGTAGGTGCACAAGGGTCGGGCCGGACCGGGCCGTAGTTTCGTATGTGCGTGTGCGTGTGAGTTGATTGCTGTGCTTGCGCATGTGCACCATCAAATGGAGTCATTAAATGCGACAATTTCATTTTAATGATGCGTCGCCACAACGCGACAGTGTGTGACAAACGTAATCGCACACAATTTACAATACACACTATTTACACACATTTTTTTTTTTTGAAATTCCGCAGACAAGCAGACAATCAAAGAGAGACAGAGACAGGCGGATAGAAAGACAGTTGAACGACGGTCAAACGCATTATTGGCATTTTAAGATTTTTGCTTGCCGCACTGACAATTTATACTTAGATACATAATATATACATATGTACGTACGGTGGTAAATATATTTGCAATGCAATTTTAATTGCTTTCAACAACTTGTTGAAAATATAGATGAAGGGAAAGCCATTATATGTGTACATATGTATGTATCTATCCATGCGTAGAGTTGGGTCATCCACATGATAAGTACAATGTACGGTTATATTTTATGTACGAACATGTGTATAATCATAGCCACATCGTCGGCCAGAACCACGAATGTGCAATTTTTCCAATTTTGAGTTAAGCGGTTTTCCTGATTAATCTGTGTATGCTCTACATTTTAGTAAAACCCCCAGTTCCTTTGTGCACTGGAAGCCACCAAAATTTTCAATGCCAGTTACACGAATGTGTAGATCAGTTATAAAAAGTTGAGCCAGAAAAACGAATGTGACACATTCGTGTTTCTGGCCTAATAAAAAATGTAAAAAATTCCTTCAAAATAAATTTTTAAAAAATATATGGGGCACATTCGTGTTTCTGGCCCAACAAAAAATGTAAAAACATCGTTGAAAGTAATTTCCAAAAAATATATGGGGCACATTCGTGTTTCTGGCGCAACAAAAAATGTAAAAAATTCCTTGAAAATAAATTTCAAAAAATATATGGGGCACATTCGTGTTTCTGGCGCAACAAAAAATGTAAAAAATTCCTTGAAAATAAATTTCCAAAAATATATGGGGCACATTCGTGTTTCTGGCGGAACAAAAATTAAAATAATTCCTTGAAAATAAATTTCCTAAAGTTAATAATACAAACACATTCAATTCAAATTCATATTTATTTGTGGAACTATTTCTAATCTTCAATATCGCAGTCTTCTGAAAAGTTGGGCTCAGGATTATTCTCTTCCGAACCTCGCTGCTAGTCGTCAAATTGTTATAAAAATAGTGGCAAAGAGGCAATCATGAAATGCACCTTGAACGGAAAATATTAGCTCGCCGATTGTGCGATGAAGACAAAGCTATACCGTCAACTAATTATTTTAGTAGCAATCAGTGCTAAATACGCCAAAATGACCTTCTGAGCAAATATTTACCTTCGAAAACTGTCGGTATATGTATACCATAGAAAATGGTGATGTACAACGCAAATCATCAGAGGGGCATGTAACTCTCCAAAACCATTTCAAGTTCATACGCAACTATACGACGATTTATTAAACTCCATTTATTTCAACTGCCCTTTCGAAATATTTGCTGGTCGAGGTGCATATCGTCGTACTATACGAAAACACAATTAAACAATTCTGTACGAAAAGTAGCACATTTGACTAATTATATACTGTTTATACATTAAAATTGTTGTTGTTTAAACAAAATTTTTACCTTTCATCAGCCACAAAAAATCGTGTGCTAGTTTTCGTATGGTACGACGGTATATAAAAGATTAACTACAACATTTTTTACAAAAAAAAATTATTCTGAAACAAAATTTTTAGTAGTTTTTTTTTTCCATTGAATATTGGTGGCCCTCCGTAATAAAACCCACGCCCGTTTATTCGGAGACATAGCCCATCGCTGACGCGAAAGCAAAAGATTTAAATAAAATTTGCGAATCCTTGGTGATTCCAAAGGAATACCACAATTTTTATAAAAATTTGAAGGCTAACAGCGGAGTTCGCGATGCTCTACCTGAGCCTGACCTTTCAGAAGACTCTGATTTTGAAGATTAGGAATAGTTCCACAAATAAAATATGAGTTTGAATTGAATGTATTTGTTTTACTTACTTTTGGAAATTTATTTTCAAGGAATTTTTTTGATTTTTGTTGCGCCAGAAACACGAATGTGCCAAATCTCGAAAATTAGAAGGAATAGAAGCGTAAAAACTATATCAGGACATCGAGCTAAACAAGGTTCTAATTTGCAGATATACTTTTATATTAGAAACAAATTTTTCAAATTTTGCGAGAAGAATAAACTTTAAAACTCGATTTCCCAACATTTTCATTTTAGCACATTCGTGATTCTGGCAGGAGGCCGACGACATGTGACTTACCTTCAAAAAATTTACGCCTTATTTGATGCTTATTACTAGGGCATGGAAATCTATGCAAATACATGTTTTTCTTAGATTTAGGTAGAGCCAAATAAATAAACAATCTTTGCGAATCGTCAAATTGTCTTAAAAATGGCATTCAAATGTTTTTGCATATTTTGCATATTTTGGTCATATATGCATATTTTTACATATTTTGCGTTGTTTGCATTTTTTTATTACATATTTCGCATTATATTGCCTATTTTTGTAATTTGCTAGTTGACAGTTTTATACAAACGCAATTCATGCATAACAGCCATCTGACGACGAATAGAGTTTCGTGTGAATACGGCTATTATTAGTATTTTCGATACGGTACATACCTGTCGACAAAGATCCGTTTTCAAACATGCTCCTATTACCTTTGTGGATGTAGAACGTTCGTTTTCTATGTATGTATAAGAGCTTTTTTCGACCGAATCGGCAAAGTTTTCTTTTTGAGAATATGAAAAAATACTTCATTAGGGGTATTCGCTATCCATAGCATAACCCTAGCACGTAGCACGGATTGCACGGATTGCAAAGTTTTACAACGCACAACAAATATGCTAGACCTCAAAAATATGCTACACCAAAACCTATGTATATTCATTTGCTATGAAGTGTAGGAAATTAATTGCGACCCTGTGTCAGCTGACACTTACCAATTGCTAATTTCAATTTCAATTTGAGCATCCGAATTTTGCTTAAAATGTTGTGTTTTGTGTGTATTTATTAAATTTACTAAAATAAAATGATTTATTTATTAAAAAGTGAGTGATGAAAGCGTCCCTTTGGCTAAAAAGAAAAGCTGCTTCTTAAAATTTCCTACGACTGTGCAATGGGGTGCTCTCGATGTGTAGCATATTTTGGTCTAGCATATTTGCGAGGAAGCATCTTATATCACAAGAGTGTGCAACTGCTGGCGTACGCCGATGACATCGACATCATTGGCACTAACACGCGCGCCGTATGTTCTGCCTTCTCCAAGCTGGATAAAGAGGCTAAGAAAATGGGTTTGGCGGTCAACGAGGACAAGACGAAGTACCTCCTGTCATCACACAAAGAAACAGCACGCCTTGGCAGCCACGTCAATGTTGATAGCTACAAATTCGAAACTGTTAAGGACTTCGTCTATCTGGGAACCAGCATTAACACCAAGAATGGTGTCAGCACGGAGATCCAACGAAGAATCACGCTTGCCAATAAATGCTACTTCGGACTAAGTAGGCAACTGAAAAGTAAAGTCCTCTCTCGACAAACAAAAATCACACTCTACAGGACGCTCATCGTTCCAGTCCTCATGTACGGCGCAGAAGCATGGACAATTTCAAAATCAGATGAGATGGCACTTGGAGTATTCGAGAGAAAAGTTCTTCGTAAGATTTATGGACCTTTGCGCGTTGGCGTGGGCGAGTATCGACGGAGATTTAACGATGAGCTCTACGAGCTTTACACAGACATCGACATTGTTCAGCGAATAAAGATCCAGCGGCTGCGTTGGGCAGGTCATGTCGTGAGAATGGACGAAGGCGCTCCGGCTAAGAAAGCATTTCTATCGAAACCCGCTGAACGCAAAAGAAAAGGGAGACCTCCACTGCGTTGGGAAAATCAGGTGGACAGCGATGCTGCCTCCCTAGGTGTTCCCAAGTGGCGCCATGCTGCACGAAACAGAAGCAATTGGCGCGCTCTGTTGGACTCGGCCAGAATCGTCTAGACGGTTAAGCGCCAATCAAGAAGAAGATATTTGCAATCCGTGCTATCTTGCTATCTTGCTAGGGATAGCGAATACCCCTATTGTGTACGCTATTGAATCGTTGAATAAGGATTAACCTTTGCAAATTATGAAATGTTCAAGACTGAATTTATGTATCTATATATATACATATATAAACATACATATGTATAAACGTACAACGTAAGAGCAAAATTGAATTAAAAAATGTTTGTACCTAATTTATTTAACTATTGTAACTTCAATAAACATGAATTATCTGAAGTTGAAAGATTTGAATTAATGCATTTTTTTTTTGATTTTTCATGCATATTTCTCAGTTTTTGTTGCATTTTTTATGCGCATATTTTTTATTTTTTAGTACATGAAATTCCATGCCCTACTTATTACATATGAACATAAGTATTATAAAAGTACGCCTGAAATTTCTAAGAGACATCTGTTGTGTGTACAAAGCCTTATAATTAGGCAGATTAGTCAGGCTTTCTCTCTCTCTCGCTCTAAGAGGAAGCGTTATTCCTGAGGCTTATTCGAGAGTTATAATAGCGCCATTGTATTATTATTATTATTCAATATGGGCAATAAGGCATATCGTTGGCTTCGTGAGCAACTCTGCTAAGTCCATTTATGGTAACTTTTCAGGAGTGGCAAAAAACCTCCTAACTTTTTTTGTTGTTACTATTTTAAAAATCTGAAAATGCAGTTTTCTTCCTCAGATGGTTGTGCTAAAATACCAGTTATCGGGACATTTTAATATAAAGCTTGTACAAAGTTATGAGCTTCTTTAGGACTTACCATATTTGCTTTCTATGATTTTGTTTTTTTAGGTGGACTTAGCACATTTTCTCACAAATTAATATACTCAACTGTACGTAGTAAAATTGAAATATTTTGATGAAATTTGGTACAGAGGCTCCTAACTAGACAGGGAAGTCATAAAGGGATGAAATTTTGCACTAACAAGAATGTTTTCGGCTTGGTCTGATGAGAGATAAAACTGTTGGTAATGGGTGTGGCCACGCCCATAATATGCTGTACCCTCTTTATATAAAATAGGTGCACCGCGTTTCGATCAAACGCATACAATTATAATAAAAATTTAAGAAGTACCGCAAACTAGCCAAGCCATGCTTATTAAAGCAATTTAGTAATAATTCTATATCATTCTACAAAACAAACTAAAAAAACCAATAATTTCTCATTTTCACCTGGACTTAGCACGTAGATTTTTGAAAAAAAAAAAATTTTTTATGGACTTAGCACATTTGCATAACACTGCATTACACCATGAAAAACAGACATTATGGTAACTTCTTTTTGGCAGACGATGTGTTTTTAGTTGTACTATCTTACTGCATTAAAATCTCAGTTTTGATAAAAATTGGACTGAGCACATTTGCTCACGAAGCCAACGATATATAATTTCTTCTAATAAGGGCTCATGACGAGTTAAAATACCTTCTAATAAGCCTTTTTTGCCATGGCTCTCCCTCTCAGAGGAAACTTTATTCTTAAGGCTTATTCGCCATGGAATTAAGGTTACTTTTTGGTTGATTGCTTTTCCGACAGGATAGGAATATGACATATTGTGGAACGATTTTCCGTCATCCCTTGTCAAATTTAGTTTGGCGAGCAACCGGTTTCGGCTAATATGCGCCATCTTCAGTGTCTTTTTTCGTTCTATAACTCCTTATAATAAGCGATAATGTGGATATTAACTACTTTTTAATAAATCTTTCTGTCGTGAACAACGCATAGAAAAAATGATTTGAATAAAAATGCAACCATTATGTTTTTTCTTCTTTTTAATTGTCTTTGCATTCAAATTTATTATATATTTTTTCATATTCACTTGACGATTTGTTTAATATTGTAGTTATGTGTGTGTATGTGTGTTATATATTGATTCATTTCCAAATTCTAAATTAAATACTAATTACGACTTAAATACTTTGTGTGTTTTTACTCATAAATAATTTTATGTTTGTTTTTTCTTTTTTTTAATATGAGATTTTTATTTCTTACATTTATTTTTATTAAAATTAGTTTAGTATATATATATAACCTTTTTTTATAAACTTTATACATACGACTACTTACATATATATGTTTAGATTTGTTTTGAAAAGTTATTTACGAGTTTAAATTTTTTTCTTTTTATGCCATGTTTTTGAACTGTTTAAGTTTAATACACTTTTTTGTATATGACATTCTTAGGTATTGCGAAATGTTGAATGCTACTTTGCTGATTTCGGGTGGTTTTAGTTGTTTTTATGTTTTCATTTTTTTTAAGTGTTTTTTATATTGATTCATTGTTTTTTTTATAAAATTTTTATAAATTTTTGCTTTGTTTTTTTTATAAAATTCATTCAGCTTATGAGTTCATCAGCATTAGCTTAATATTAGAAGATTACTTAAAATTATTTATTATAAAATTTGCTGTAATATAAAAGGTTTTTTTATGTTTCATGTTTTATGCTTTATGTTTTATGTTTTAAGTTTCATGTTTTATGTTTTCTGTTTTATGTTTTATATTTTATGTTTTATGTTTTATGTTTTATGTTTTCTGTTTTATATTTTATGTTTTATGTTTTACGAGTAGGTATGTTTCATGTTTTATGCTTTATGTTTTATGTTTTATGCTTTATGTTTTTTGTATTATGTATTATGTTTTATGTTTAATGTTTGGTTTTTTTTTGCTTTTTTGTTATGCCTATGCATGTTTCAAAGTATGTAAGTACCCACAATTTTCATTATCTAGTGACTGGTGACACTTAAAATTACGCTATGCTGTTATTTATTCATTACATATTTTTTCCAGTTTGCTCTTTTAGTATTAGGTGGGCTCTAAATTTATTAAAAAAGAAACAAAATTTTTACCTCATAAAAAGAAAAATGTTTCTAACTATTTAATTGAAATATAGCAGTTGAATAATCCACTTTCAAAAGTGGCTATGTGAAATTCTTTCGATAACTCAATATCGATGATGGATGTGTATAATGTCCATTAAGAATTTATTGCAAAATACTTCCGTATTCTGAAAAGTTAGTATTAAATACGAATGCACTTTCGAAAGTCTCTATGATACATATATGAAATTACAAATTCAAAATACTCTGTCTGATTTCCTAATTTGTCACTTAATATGAAAAATTCACATAGCCACTTTTGAAAGTAAAGTGGACTACTCAGTTGTAGAAAACTTGTTCTACTTGCTTCATAAAAAATAAAAATGCTTATTCTACGGTCTATCAATGTAATTTTATACATATCGTCGTTTAAACTTCGCCTAACCAATGCTTGTGCCAAAAATGGTATTTTCCAACTCTGAAGTCCTGACGTCCAGCTCTGTCGATCCATATATTAAAACTTTGGTCTATGAGAAGCTTTATACTTCTTTCTAAGACCATTTTGTGCTCTGAAGTTGTAGAGCTGGAGATCAGCAACTCAAATCTAATTTTTGGCACAAGCGTCGGTTGGGCGGTTATGAAAGTTTCACTTGGGCTGTTATGTAGTTTAAACGACAAAATGCATGACGGATTGAACTTTTCCTTAATAATGTTTTAATTCCAGCTAAAAAAACAAAAAAATCACATTAATTTGTAGTCACTATTATTAAGCCCACCTTAATGTCTGCTATTAGCATTTTCATTGCACGCTTTTTACGAAGAAGAAGAAACAAATTTTGTTATTCTTCCAATTAGTTTTTCGCATATAATATAATTTTTTGCCAATTTTAATTTAATTTTTAACACTTTTATGTTGCATTTGTTATCCTATTTCTACTTACAATTAAACACATATTTTTCGAAACACTGCTGTATTCGCTTAAACATGTGTCAATCAATTCCTTTTTCCATATAAATATTTTTTAACTCTAATACATTGCGTGCAAATTTGTTTTTTTTTTTTTTGCATTTATTGGTTGTGTTTAATGCTAACCTGCCTTGTTTGCCTCTAATATTAATATTAACTATTTTTTTTTTTAAGAACAAGTATGCAAGTTTCTTTTATTTATTACTTTATTCTTGTGTAAGAAAGTAAGCCAGTGTCTCCACATGACGTCGTTCGGTGTTCGCTCTCTGAATCGACACGTCGTTCAACCCCGAATCCATTGCCATACAAAAAAATACTGAGAACGAAAATTCGAAATTTACGAGGATTTATCTCAACAAGATCACCAATCCCCGGTAAAATCATTACCTTCTCTAATTCTTAACGAAGATCTATCGAAATCTGTCAAACAGATCAAAACAAAAACGAAAAAATACGCAAAAAGATATCGACCGCTTTGCGCGATTTTATCGTAAGGGTCATTTTCTCGAATTTCACTTTTTGATGCCAATTTGTTCTACATCCCTCAGCGCATGACCCTGTAAAATCTTATAGCTGAAATCCTTATAGTTGTGCCAAAAATTGGCTTTCTTTTTTACCGTAAGAGAAAATGTATTCTTTTTTCTTGAGCTCGAATTTATCCTATCGCCCATATATAAAATATTTTGAATATAGCTAGTAGGAAATCGAAGGTGGAAACTCACTTACTCACTATATTACCATGCCCCCATCATTAAAATGCAAAATTATGGAATAAGACACTTGTATTTGTCATATACAACCTTTCTTAAATATTATCAAATACGCTCATAAAACATTGAGAACGAAATTATCGTAAGGGACAAAATTATGATTTTTTCGCAAACTGCAAAGTTTTTCAAGAAAAATAATATTAGGTTCAGTATATTAATTAACTATCTAATCGCGTGTTCAATTTCATTTAAATATACCAATAAAAAATAGTAAAAAAAACAAAAACAAAATGCTCTCCTATTAAATTTGCTTTTGTCCCTTACGATAAAGTCGCACAAAGGGATCGATATATATCGAATGAACTAATACGTCATCTCTGTGCTATATAAAATTATAACTATATTTTACTTACAATTTTTCTCTATAATAAATTTTCTATCTTAACGCTTACAGCAAATCAATTCAACTACAATGAAGAACAAAAAGAATGAGAAGAGTCTGAAACGGAACAATAATACGTGGAGACGGCTTAGTTAGCGAACAACTTGACGAGATTGTTTGAGTGTGAATTAAGTTATGTGGAGACAGGCTATATGAGGTGTTTTTAACACGCTTTTATTAGTTCCACCTGTATGTATGTATGTATGTATGTATGTAAACATTGCATACTTTTAGGCGAAAGCGTGTGTATTCATACACTGAAGTTTTTCAGTGTGAGATGTGCTTATTTTCGTATATTACGCTGGAGATACATATATTAGACTGTACTGTAGAACCATAATGCTGCGTTTTATTGATTTTTCTTTCAGCTGTTTATTTTCTTCTTTTTAGTTTTTGTTTGTTTTATAGCATTAGCTGCTTAACATATGAACATATGCATTACACATCAGTTTTGCACATTGGCAGTGAATTCGTCTTACTTACAATCAAGTTTGTATGTTTTTCTTGTTATTTTTTTTTTTTGTGTAGATTGACTGTCTTTATATACATATCTATGTATAATGGTTGTGCTTTTAACTTTTGTACAGAAAATAAACTAACAAAATTAATTTCACAAATTAAAAAAAAATACTCTAAATATATGATAGATTTTTAGGAATCAATCGCCCGACTACTCATTCTGAAGCATAGTACTAATTCGAGTTTCACGCGAAACTGCTGTCAAAAGCCATACCAAAAAAAAAACTGGTCGTAAAACATACGTGAGATTTCACAGATATTTCTCGACAAAGTTTTACTAAGTTCCTACCGTGAAAAAGTTGCGGAACATGTTAGCAACATTTTTTACGATATGGTCTAATGTACATATGCATGTACAGATGTATTTATGTACCTACCAGACATTACAGGAAGCTGGAATCAAACTAGCTGCTTAACTGGCCTACATAGATTTCAAATTTGACATCATCATGAACGAATGACGAAATATTTTTGTAGAACTTTATTTAGTAAAAGTAGAAAAAATCTAGTATCTATCAGTGGCGGCTCTAGCATAAATTGGCAGGGCAAGCCAATGTTTGAAGCATATCTCTTAGCTATTTATGTAATTTTCCTTGCTGTATTATCTGAAAGTCTGATTGTGGTTCCGGCATTGATTTTGATTATTTTTGTTTTGCATATTCGGCCCACTTCTGAGGGGTGGCCGCTGCTCTTAAAAAACCCAACAATTGGATTTTTACTAATTAGAAAATTTTTTTGGTATTTGCTCGGATTGGGGTTTGAACCCGAGACCTCTGGCATAGCAGGCGAGCACTCTACCCACTGCACCACAGCGGCCACAATGACAAGTATAAAGTATGGTAAAATTAAATGACATATAATTGTGTTGTACAGGGCCAAAAGCCTCTTTTTCATAGGATGTCATATATTTTACTTTCTCTCTGGTTATTCCATGAATGAATTCCACGTAGATGCCATTAAAAAGAGGGCATTTTGCCGCTTATATCCATGTATAAATTTATTATTTCGTTTAAAAAAATTTCAGAGGCACAATAAAAAATATATAAAAAAAATACGTACATACATCAAATTTAGCAATTTTATTATGAAAAATTTCACAGTAGAAATTGGTTCAAGTGGAATATCCCGGGAACGCCTACTTGGCTATGAAAAAGTTATTACGTATGTATATACGTATGTTCATGCAAAATTAAATATCAAATATCAGACTGTGAACAGCACTGTTGAATATGAAATCATGAGCGCTAAAGCCAGCTTCTCATTCGCATAAAAATTTGATGTTAAAAAAGTGGTTTGCTACTTTTTTTCAATTTAACTCTGAAAATAAGCAATTGACTTCTCCTGAGAGAAAGCTAGAAAACAAGCTATGTTAAACTATTTTTAAAAGCTTTATAAAAGGCTATGTGTGGAACTGTCTAAGCATGCTCACTAACCCAAGTTGTGCCGTGATTGGTTATGCAAACAAAAAACAAGTAAACATAGTTGGTGGGCTAACATGCCATTAGAACTTAAGTAGAAAATGCATTGAATAACTTAAGTAGTAAACACATTTCAATCGTCAAATAACTAGATTTTAAAGATATGCGTAAAACGAAATGAAAGAAAATATTTAGGCAAGCCGGGCTTTTTGGCTTGTATGAAACGTCCGCCACTGGCGTCTACTAATAGTTGATATAATTCAACCACTTCTGACCAACCTTCCATATCATAATCGCTTAGAGCATTTCCCTAGCTGAAACAAACCTATCAACAAAGCCAAAATAATTTAAAGTAGAATAAAAATTAAAAAGAAAAACTCTACTCTTTTTTAATACTTTTCATAAAATATTTTTCATATATTTTAACAAATTTAAACTAAACTTAAATTAAATCTTGTCACTTTTTATGTGGTATTGTGTTTTAGATATTTCTTTGTTTATTTAAATGACTTTGAACTTTATTTTTTATGCAGTTTAGTTAAATTAATTTAATTATTTCTTTTCTATATAGTTGCACACACTTTGAATATGCCATTTAAGGCTATAATCAAGAGACTAGATATTTATTTAATACATATACATTTTTTGCGCTTCTTCTTTTTTTAAATTTAGTAACTAATTTTACTTATTTTTATTCATGTAGTTACTATATTTTTATAAAAAACAAATCATATACATTTGTATGTTTAAACGTATGTATGTATGTCTATATAACTACAATAATACAATGTGTTACACAAATTATTTAATATATAATTTAGTTATCTAATAATGCTACACAATTTATAATATAATAATACTATAATATGTATGCTAAAGCTACTAACAAAAATAAACATAAGCCAAAATACTTTTTTTCTATATGTGTATGTATATTTTTTATTTATGTACAAAAAAATGTTTTCGATGTAAAAATTCATTTCTTTTATTTTTATGTTTTTTGTGTTGTTTTTTTTTTCTTTTTGTTGCGTTGGCTGTTTTTTATTTGTTGTTGTTGTTGTTATATATTTCTTCGCTTCTATTGCTATGTTTGCAGGCTTGTACATACATTTATGTATGCATGTATATACTTTTCTTTTATAAAAACAAATAAAACTACTTAACATCATTTAACAACAAATTATGGCACTGTTAAATAAGTACGTACGGTTTTTTTGTTACAGCTAGGAAGTGAATAAAGTGCCTTATTAACGTACAAAATGCACTGGTGGCACAAAAAATAAGTTTAAATTAAGTTAAATTTTTTTTTATAACAAAAAAATATTTTAAGCAAGAACATGAAAAAATGTGTTGTTGTGCCTTGTTTTATTTATTATGTGTAAAGTCACCTTAAGAGATCAACATAGTATACTCTACACATTTGTTAATAAAAATTAGTATCATTTCATATTTCATTTCTTTTCTGCGCCTAAAATTATGCTGCATATATATATAGCAAATTAAATTATTTCTATTTGTTTTTTTTTTTTTTTTTTCAAGTTTTGTTTCTTACATTTCTTCTTGCAACAGCCAACGTGACTAGTTTCAGTTTCTTTCACACATTTATTACCTCAAACTCCTACCTATTTATTTTCCTAGTTATCGCTTTATCAACTTATCTATTTCTTTATACTAGTAAACATTGATAGCGAATACAAATAAGTAAGTTTGTGTTTCTTTTCTTTTCTCATCTTTCATCTTTTACTAACCACTATTTTTCTTTAAATTGAGTTTACACCATTTTTTTTTTTCTTTAGCATTATTTGTGCGCCTACGATTCGTTTTAGGCTTTCATAATCCTTAGTTTTTTTTTTTCTCCTCATTTTCACCGCTACTTTTCAAGTCCTTCGTGTCGCCTTGTGCTCGCTTTCTTTGTGTGTTTTTCGTTTTGCCATTTGTGCCTTTTTCATTTCAAATTTGCGCTTACTCATCTCATTTAATCATTTTTTTATTATTAATCCTGTTTTATTCATTAATTTTTTTATTCTTTCTTTTAAGGTTGCTTTATTGCTTAATTTTTGTTTTCTTTTTAAATTTTTTGTTGCATACTTTTAGTTGATTTATTTAAATACTTTTTAGTTGAAAATTAAATTTTGTGTATAGTTAGTAAAAAAGTATCGGATTCCAAACAGTTATCCTAACTACAGATTTTATTTATTTATATATTTTTTGAAGTACTTAAGTTAAAATTTTGTTTATATGTATGTATGTAAGTATGTAAGTACATATGCAAGTATGAAGTTGCTATGAAGTTATGCATTATTAAATGTTTCATTTCGCTCGACGCTTAGCTGCTAATAGGAAATTAAATACATAGTTTTTAGAAAACATTTCAAATTCTTTTTATTCATTGATCTACATACATATATATGTAAGTATTTATGTATGCATAACTACTTATACATACATGATGTTGTTGTTTCTTTTCTTTATGATCTATTTTTTATCTTACACATACATACATAAATACTTAATGCCTAATCCTTTTTGCGCCTTTTCTTCTTAGTCTTGCCTATTTTTAGTGCTAGAGCTTAAGTACTGTTTTGGATTTAGTTGTTGTTGGTGCATTTCGCAAAAAAGCCTACTTTGCGTACACTCTTTATTGTTTGTCAATTTAATGTTGTTTTTTCTTCGCTCTCTCTCTCTCTCTCTCTTTGGTACATTACAGTTGCTTTCCCGGCGCTTGGCATACTTTAAACTGGGGTTATTGGATTCTCCTCCTACAATTTCTTTCTAATGCGTTTTTTCAGGCCCTATTTATTTTCTTTCTCTCCCCCTTTCTTATTCGCTTACGTTCGTTTATTTCCATTCCCGGTGACTATCATTCAACTTCTTGCTGCACCCCGTTCTGGTAATCTTTCCCATTCTTCCAAACAGACCTGTAGTGAGTTTCTGTAACAAAATCGCGAAAATTTTCGATCAAAATGACGTCACATTAATACGTTCCACACTTTGTCACCACCTAAAAAGCAGGTGAGAATCTATCGATTGACGTCATTATGACGTCACTCAGGCGAAAAGATTGATAGAGTTCAGTTACAGAAACGCAGTGCTGACGTGATATCATTTTATTCTCCCTTCTCCAGAGTCGAGATACTCTCACTTCTTTCTCCGCTTTTCCTCCTTTCTCACTACCACAACTATTTTGCACCATTCATTTTCTCTTCTTCATCTCTGCCTCTCATTCTCTCTGTGTCTCTCTCTCTCTGTCTCTGCCCCTCTTACCAAAGCCTCTCTCTTAATTTCTTAAGTAGGACTATCTGTTGTGGAGGCCGCTGCCGATAAACTGCCATCATGCAACTGCGCCAGCGCCTTAAATTTGTGTGAGTTGAGGAATCTGAAGCGAAAGAAAAATAAATTAATTCTTGTTAAAAAAAAAATCCAACTCACTCACCTTGGGTATGAGTCTCGGTGCATGAGCGTATAGATTTGTATTTGCGCCTCGTCGAATGTTTGCGGTGTCGGTTCGACCATATTCCGATTGACAATCTCACGTACTCGCGAATCTAGTGACACTTCGCGTGGCGACAATATGGAAATGTAATCTTCATAAATAAGACGCGCCTTCTCCTCGATCGCCTCGGGACTGCTCTCCTTTTTCAGCTCTTCGCAGGCGAGCCAAAAGAGGATGTTTTCTTCGCTAAATTCGCTACGTAGAAAATCGCGAAATATTTTGCGACCAGCTGGAAGGAGAAGATGAAAAGCCAAATATAGAGAAAATGAACTAGGAAGATTAAGAAAGTAATGGACCTTTTTGTGGGCCTTGTAAAAGATTTAGAAATTTAGAAGTGTCAAATGTTCGAGATTCAAAAGGGAAATAAGCTTCTGGGTTAATGTCTTCACTAAAGGAAAAATTTCAATGGGATTATGTCTACGTTAATGTATGGTTTGTATCTTCACTAAATAAGTATGAAAGGACTCTTATCTCAGCTAAGGTACGGATTATATGATTTTTGGGACTTCTGATTACAAAATGAGAAGAAATGATACGGAGCGGTAATCCAATAATAAATATAGAGCATTGGGAGTGGGATATTGTTTTTAAAAATTTTGTTTTTCAACTATATAACGTCGGGCTCCTGCCAGAAATACGAATGTGAAAATTTTTTTAAGTGCGATGTCTGCTCTTTATCGGGTATATATTGATATAATAACAATTAATATTTGTATATATGCTTATGTACATACAATTACATATTATGCATGTATGTTTACACAAGAGTTTATACAAATATTAATTGCTATTATATCAATATATACCCAATAAAGAGAAGACATCGTACTTAAAAAAATTTTCACATTCGTGTTTCTGGCAGTAGGCCGACGATAATATATTGAATAGGCGATCCCAATACTTTCCCGTACCATCGCATAACATAACCCAATTTGTTTGTTTGTTATTTAACATGTCGCTAATATCTAGAAATCATCTTCTTCTGAATCAAATCCAGCTGTCAATGGATAACAAAAGTGAACTAAAAGACCTGCCAATAAAATCTTATGCAAAATTAAATACAGCTATGCTTGCCCCAGTTGCATATGTTTTCGTTTGAATATGTTTCATTTATGACTTATCTGCCTACATGCATACAAATTCTATGGACATGTGTAAATGCGAAACATTTGCTTTGCGCGCGCACCTAAATTAATAAACAAATAAATTAATTAATGTGCACATACAAATGAATAAATTTCACACGAATATAAAGTCGCTCACGGAACTACAAAGCAAATGGATTGTATTTTTTACTCATCACATATACTTTTTGGCTCTTTGCTTAGCAACTCATACATATGATATTTAACATACATTTGCTTAACACCTGTTTTCATACAAATACTAAGAAATTGTGTGCTACACTTTTTGCTAGACTCTTCACCAATAAATTTACCTTCAAAATATGTAAATAGAACTATAAACATGGAACTGATGGCTAAAAGTAAGTACAAGCAAAGGGGGCAGAGTAAGTAGGAATGCCATCCAAATGTCAGCGAAAGTCACATTATATATCTAGGTTAATTGTCTTCTGCTCAACGCAATGTTGAATAGTAATGGCAGAACCGAGCGAGGTACAAGTAGGAGGCCAGAAAGCAGTTAGGCAATTGATTTTACTAAAATGTACAGGCAAGGAAATTAAATGTGTATGTACAGATGAACTACGACAATTGTTCTATAGAGGGCTTATTTGTTACAGGGTGCTATCTGCCAAAAAAAATAGGTATGTGGTTGGTAGGTTCAAGTGGCGAGTCCCACAGACTCCATTTTAGCACCGGAGTGCCATTTTGATAGCACGACTCATAACAAAAACCAGAAGAGTAGAGTAAAGGAAGATATAACTTCGGAAGCCAGGGCAGATCCTATGCCCTGCATCCATCCTGTTCAGTTCAGATAAACAATCGGTTTTATAGCAGCTATATTTTATAGTGGTCGGATTCGACTGATTCCGACAAATGATCAATTCAACATCAAAACTCACCCGTATACCAAATTCAAATCAAAAAGTGAGAGACTAGTTTGCGTTCACACAGACGAGCGGACAGATTAACGACTCAGCTCATGATACTGATCATATTGGTATATATTTTGGTGGGTCTTAACCCTCGAACACCTCCACGAAGAGGTGGTTTGACCTTTTTTTTATAAAATCCGAAAAATAGTATTTTTAAGGTCGTTAGAGGGCTAAAATGTTTTAGAAAATTATTCGCTATAAAATTTCACTAACGATATTCTAAGACAAACTCTTTGTACGAAGAACCTAAATACATACATATTCAGAGTAAAAGTATCATTAATTCGAATGTCATTCAAAGCCATGCAAATTAAAGTGTATAAACAACGAATATCAATAGTATCTTTTTACGAATATAAGTATGCTTAATCTTGACAAATGCCTTGGGACTGTTGGCACCACTTGAAAGTTGATGACTTTCCATCAAACTTTTGTGGAATTTTACACAATCCACTCAGTATTACTATTGATTTCTCATTTACTTGTATGTATCATTTCAAATTGTTACCCCCGATATTTGCTCTTCATTCTGCCAATGTGGCTGGAAAAAAGTTACCCGTCCGTCCTGATTTTTCTCATTTAAGTCAATTAAAAATAAACTCATTTTCTTACCCGCATTTTTCATTAGAAAATCAAAACTTTTGCCCCAACTTCTGATCTCCTCTAGACTGGGTCTGAAAAGAATGAAATCAAATTAGCTTGGCACATAGAAAGGAACCAGAATATTTTTACTTTTTGGTTTTTTGGTCGTTTTTATTTTCATAACTACTTTATTATTGAGCTCTCAAGACCATTTTTTTTTTTTTTTTTTTTTTTTTTAAAGAAAAATTGGTATGAAAGATTAATACTTGTTTGGTAGAAGTTATAGATCCATTTCGGAGACCACCACATCTCTTCATCAGACCACATCTCTTCATCAGACTTCTTTTTAACATTTTTATTCTTTGGCGTCCGCCGAGCGGAAAAAAAATGGTCTTGAGAGCTCAATAATAAAGTAGTTATAAGAATATTTTTATTCTGTTTGTATATTTCAAAATATGTACTCACTGTTCACCGTCTAATAGCAAATCCAAACTCGCTGGATCACGCTTTGTGGGTGCATTGTCTTCTGCATTCTTTATTGCCAAACTGTAAAATACAAACAAAAAATAGAAGAAAGCCTTTAGATAACTTGAAAGAAGAATAATAAAATGAATCATTTTAAACTTATGAGATAATTTATCTAAATTATACAGCACTGTGCTAAGCAAATATGTACATGAAAGTTGAAATATACATAGTTATATACATACATTGGCGCACACAATTTGACAACACCATAAAAAAAATAATTTTATAAAAAATCGTACATGCAAAAATATTTGTGTAAATACATGTTGTAAAATCTATGAATATTCGTGGATGTACATTGCCAATATTTGTCAACAACTACTGATTATATACTTTTCCTATATAGAAAAAATCGGAAATTTAGTATCTCAGCCACTAATATAGCTAGAGCGATAAAATTTTACCCACGTATTGGGATCAGGCTCTCATGAAGAAATTTGGTGAAATTTTGGAAAATAGGCGGTGCCACGACCACTTATTAATGGGCAAACATTGATAGGTTTATAAACCATATTTCAGAAACCGTAGCAGATATATCGATGAAATTTACTTAGGAAAATGTTTGGACGAAAAATTGCCAAAATCGGTTGACGACCACGCCCAAATTTATATATGAGAACTATTAAGGGGCCAAATAAAAACAGTTTAAGCGATCTTTGTCAAATATAAAGATATGTCATTGAAATTTTGTGTCATGAGTCCAACAATAGACATAAAACAAAAAGTAGAAAAATTTTGGAAAATGGACATGGTACCGCCACTTTTCAGACAAAGGAATCTACGAGATTTCGGAACCCATAACTCTACAAATAATTGAGATGTTATGATGAAAATCAGTTTGTAGACTTTAATAACTTGTGGTAATACATGCTCAAAAATTTAGCGAAATCGGTTTATGACCACGCCTACTTTTTAATAAAGACATTTCTGGAAAACCCTTTGGGAATTTGTAACGCGACACCTTTATAATTAGAAGTCATAAAGGGTTGCAAATTTGCACTAACAAATTTTGCCCACTTTATGCGGCACTCGATTCATATAAAATACACCGTGTTTCCATCAAACGCAAACAAACAATGAAAGCATACAGCTGAGTATCTAATGTTCGATTCCAGTCGAACTTAGGCTTCCTTACTTGTTAGTTTTAGTTTAAATACAGATAAAATGCAATGAATTGAGATTTAAAAGGTGCCTTTGTTTAATGTGTGCATACGTAGGTCCACTCCCCAACCATAAATTTAAATAAAAATTGTCTGGACGAGTTTTAAGTATTTTTTTTTTTTTTTTACGTTGGATATTGAAAACCCCCCCCAAATTTTTTTTCTGTGTGCGCCACTGTATACATATATAGATGTACATACATCAGTGTTTGATTTTCCTATCCACGCGTGCGAGAGCTTTTTACAACTTTCACACCGACAAGTCAAAGCACTTCGTTCACGCGCAGAAATTTTGCAAATTTCTATTCAGTCAGCATTGAGCCTACTAGCTGGTGACACTACCGTAGTGTTGCTCGAGCAGTCTCTGAATGCTTGTAAATGATTGTGTGTTGGGGGTGGTTTTTTTATTTGGATTTTTTTACGTAATATTTTTATTAGGAATCATGATTATTTTATTTTTTTTTTGTATTTTTTTTTTTTTTTTTTGAAGTTAATAATAAAAACTAGTATCGCCGGTGCTCGAAATTCGACCATGCAATTTATTTTTTCAACTTTGTATTGGTACAAAAATTATTCCTTTTCGCGGAGATAAGCAACACTTTCCAAATTCCAGTTGTACCGCAACACTGATTTGCCCTTTTGATCACGGTCCGACGCGAAATCATGGTCAAAATCAAGGCAGATCTAGGAAGGTAGGCCCGGTGGCGAATTCAGAAATTTCCCATGTATTTTGTTATTGTAATTGGTAGAGTGTAATGTCAAAATGATATTTCGCCGTGGTTAAAATCTGAATTCGCTTGGGGCTCGTCCATTCCTATTGGCCATGATGTGAATTCGCTTTGATTTTGACATTACACTCTACCTTTGTAAATAAAAAAAGAAGTTTTTCAATTCGCCGCCGAGCCTACCTGTTAAATATGCCTTGGTCAAAATTAAAATTACTCAGTGTGCTCTCCCGCCCTCTCTCTCATTTTTCGCTCTAATGGAAAAGCAATAGGAGATATTTGGCCGCGTTGATTTTGATCTGAGCGTAAACTGGGCCAATGCATATAAAATAGAGAGTGCGCTTTGAAATTAAAGCAACTCTTCAACTGTGTTTACGATATTTGTAAATATTTTTACGATATCTATTTCTCTTATCTAAAAATTTTATTTATTAGTTATAAAGCAATTAAATAATTTATAGAAAAAATTATATGCCTATGCACTGCTCCTCACACATACGAACACATCCATATCAATTTTATGTGGATATGAGTATGTTAAATTTGCTAAACAGCCTGGCAATTGTTTGTATGGGAAAAATGTTAGCCTATTAATATATAGATACTATCCATTTTTAATTTAAAAATTTAGTTTTCAAAAACGATTGAGTTTATTTTGGGTGTAGCCAAGAGCTTTTGTGCTTTTAACACATGAACAATGTTTGAAAGTATTAGTGTGATAATCCCTGACATACATTCATCTACTCTGAATATTTGTCTGCCCATCCAAAATCCAGCAACTCCCATCGCTGCAGAAAGCTACCTGCCACCCACCAAAAAGACTGCTGTTAATCTTATTGTTCTTGCTCTGTTAAGCGTATACCAACAGCTATTATTGTCATTGTTGTTGTTGCTATTGTTATTATTATTGTTAGCTCTATTTAGCATACAAACCAAAATAGCAGAGATATCGTTTACGGCAAACCGAGTGTTGTGTAAATTCTTCAGTGAATTTAATTGGAATTGGGGCGTATGAAATGAGAGAATTGTTGACCGAGTATTGTGCTTGGTAAGTACTTTCTGTGAAAAGTCTGTGCTGTCTGCATTTGTGTGTTTTTGTATTTGTCTGAGTACACATTTACAATTACCGCTATTTGCATTAAAATAAAAAAAAATTGGGAAAGAATAATATGGGAACAATGGTGCAATTAACATATTGTTTTGATAACTAAGTATATACAAGGAAAAGGAATCGCGATATGTTAGCTATAAGCAATGTTTTCGCTTACAAGCACACCCTTTAAAAGTGGTATAACCAGGGACTGTAACGGTTATGAGTTATATCCAAAAAGTCGATTTTTAATCATTATTTACTGAGTTTTATTTTCTGCTCACAAAATAAAAGTTATTTCTTGAGTTTTATTTTTCGATAAGAAAATAAAAGTTATTTTTTAAGTTTTATTTTTCCCTCAGAAAATAAAAGTTATTTTTTGAGTTTTATTTTTCGATAAGAAAATAAGTTATTTTTTAAGTTTTATTTTTCCCTCAGAAAATAAAAGTTATTTTTTGAGTTTTATTTTTCGATAAGAAAATAAAAGTTATTTTTTAAGTTTTATTTTTCCCTCAGAAAATAAAAGTTATTTTTTGAGTTTTATTTTTCGATAAGAAAATAAAAGTTATTTTTTAAGTTTTATTTTTCCCTCAGAAAATAAAAGTTATTTTTTGAGTTTTATTTTTCGATAAGAAAATAAAAGTTATTTTTTAAGTTTTATTTTTCCCTCAGAAAATAAAAGTTATTTTTTGAGTTTTATTTTTCGATAAGAAAATAAAAGTTATTTTTTAAGTTTTATTTTTCCCTCAGAAAATAAAAGTTATTTTTTGAGTTTTATTTTTCGATAAGAAAATAAAAGTTATTTTTTAAGTTTTATTTTTCCCTCAGAAAATAAAAGTTATTTTTTGAGTTTTATTTTTCGATAAGAAAATAAAAGTTATTTTTTAAGTTTTATTTTTCCCTCAGAAAATAAAAGTTATTTTTTGAGTTTTATTTTTCGATCAGAAAATAAAAGTTATTTTTTGAGTTTTATTTTTCGATCAGAAAATAAAAGTTATTTTTTGAGTTTTATTTTTCGATCAGAAAATAAAAGTTATTTTTTTAGTTTTATTTTTCGATCAGAAAATAAAAGTTATTTTCTGAGTTTTATTTTTCTGCTCAGGGAATAAAAGTTTTTTAGTTTAATTTTGGCTGCAACTGTAGATTTTGCCATATAAATAGTTAAAGTAGATAAATAAATTTTTAACTTTTTTAATTTATAAACTTTACCTACGTGTTAATGTGGCAAAATCGACAGCTGCAGCTATAATTAAACTGAAGAAACTTTTATTCTCTAAGCAAAAAGATAAAACTCAAAAAATAACTTTTATTTTCTGATGGAAAAATAAAACTCAACAAATAACTTTTATTTTCTGAGGGAAAAATAAAACTCAAGAAATAACTTTTATTTTCTGAGCAGAAAATAAAACTCAGAAAATAATGATTAAAAATCAATTTTTTTATAAAAATCGAAAAAATAAAAGTTAGTGCACCTAGATATAGTCTGCGTTACGGTGATTACATCTGTGTACTTCTTTTGCGTTTAGCATTTCTCCTTCAGTATGATTTTTTTAGTCAAAATTTAAAAAATAACGATTATTTGCAATCCCTGGGTATAAGAGATTTGTTCAAAAAAGGCGCATATAAGTCATTTCTCGAATAGAAAGGGAAGAAATTGAGTTTTCTGAGCAAGCATCGGAAAAGAGAGCACAATTTGCTACGAGCGTAAAGAACGTGCGATTTCCACTGAAATAAAAGCAAATGTGAGTATATTTATTTTAATATTAAATAAGCCGTAATGCTTAAGTTGCGCAAAAATTGTGGTTTATGCAGCTAACCAAAAATCCTTTTTCATAATTTCTTATATAAGCCTTACTATAAGCCACAAAATTTAAGGTAATTAAACTCCATATAATCACTTATTATAAGCCTTATTTTCAATCGCGAATAAGCCCAATTATGTTGTAGTTAAACTCCAAATAAGCTCTTATTATAAGGGATAATCTAAGAACTATTTCCCATAGTCACAAGTTTGAGGAAAAGGGGTTCTTCTCAGAGAGAGAGAGAGAGAGAGAGAGAGGATTCATTAACAACATCATGAAAATTTGCTTTATTATAAGGCTTTGTTCATACGCCCGACGCTCCTTTGAAATTTCAAGGCATATTTTAAAAAGCCTTATGATCATCTGTATAAAGTAAAGTGCTAAAGAGTTTTTCACTTCAGATTTGAGTCAATATTGTGCCAACACTATATCTGCATATATATATAAATACATACAAATATGAATATTCATCTATGTATATTTCTGCCAATTTGTTTCACAAAATACATCGCATGCTAAAGTGTTTTTCCATGTATTTTACTGGCTCAATTATTCGTCTGCATTATTATTAGCATGTGCTACACCGTTGCAAATGTGGCGATAATTTTAAAGTTCCAATTATGCATTTTCTTGTTGTGAATAATTTAATGACAGGTTAAAGTCGGGTTTCTTGGAAAGCGGCAATGTGAAATGACGTTAGTGACATTGCGATGTACTAGATGTTGCCATAACGTTAACGTAATAATTGTGAAGGGCGGTCATGATGGCGCAGAACTACATATACATTAACGATTTTTGGGCAATTTTTTATATACACGATATGTAATAAAGTTTATTTAAAATTTCTTTGATTACAGTGCAACCATCTTTTATACACTTTTTAAGCATAAATGAAAAGATTACGTAAAATCTGTAAGATTGTAAACATTTGCTGAATTATACGCTCTATTACCATGAAACGAAACTTTTTAATAATTTATATATGTTTTTCATATGCACACTTTCTTAAAAAAAAACAATTAATTTTAATAATACAATTTATACAATAAGAAGTAAGGAAGCCTAAGTTCGAGTGGAATCGAACATTAGATACTCAGCTGTATGCTTTCATTGTTTGTTTGCGTTTGATGGATTTTATATAAAGCGAGTGCTGCACAGAGAGGGCGTAGCCACGCCCATTTTCAAATTTTTTATCAGTTATCCAACTAAGCATATGAATATTATTCTTTGTGCAAAATTTCATTCCTTTATGACTTCTAGTTACAAAAATGTCAAGTTACAAATTCCCAAATGGTCTTCCAGAAATATCTTGTTAAAAAGTAGGCGTGGTTATAAACCAGTTCAATAAATTTCTGCATGTCTATTAACACAAGTTATAAAAGTATAAAACCAAGTTTCGTCATAATATCTCAATTATTTGTCGAGTTATAGGCTAAGAAATCTCGTATATTCCTTTGTTTAAAAAGAGGCGGTGCCACGCCCATTTTCCAAAATTTTTATATTTTTTTGTTTCCGGTCTATTGTGGAACTCATGCCACAAAATTTCAATGAATTATCTTTATATTTGACAAAGATATCGCTTAAAATGTTTTTATTAGGCCACTTTATAATACACATATATAAAAGTGGGCGTGGTCGTCAACCGATTTCGCTAAAATTTTCAACATGTATTACCACATGTAATAAAAGTGTACACACCAAGTTTCGTCATTATATATCAATTATTTGTCGAGTTATGGGCTCAGAAATCTCGTATGTTCCTGCTTCTAAAAAGAGGCGGTGCCACGCCCATTTTCCAAAATTTTTGTGTTTTTCGTTTTGTGCCCGCGGTTGAACTTCTGCCATAAAATTTTAATGATATATCTTTATATTTGACAGAGATATGGCTTAAAATGTTTTTATTAGGCCCCTTTATAGTTCACATATATAAAAGTGGGCGTGGTCGTCAACCGATTTTAACTATTTTCCGTCCAAACGTTTGCCTAAGTAAGTAAATCCCGCGTACAAAATTGTATCGATATATCTTCGATGGTTTCTGAGTTATGACTCATAAAACTTTCAATGTTTGACCTTTAATAAGTGGGCGTGGCACCGCCCATTTTCCAAAATTTTATCAAATTTCTTCATAGGGCCTGAGCTCAATACGTGGGTAAAATTTCATCGCTCCAGCTATATTAGTGACTGAGATACAGACGGACAGACGCACGGACAGACGGACAGACGGACGGACGGACATGGTTCAATCGATTTCTCTTTTCACCCTGATCATTTTGATATATATAAGTCTATATCTATCTCGATTATTTCATTCTGTTACAATCCACCATTATGTGATTAAAACTATAATACTCTGTGTACTAGTACAGCTGAGTATAAAAATGATTGAAGTATATAGGTCATCAAAAACAACTATAAAAAAAAACTATTATTTTCAGTCCGTGATTGCAATGAAGAGGTTTTGAAAAACATTGCATATTTTTAGGCAACTCTCCGCTGCTAAATTTTTCTTTTATTCTATTATTTTTTTTATGATTTATTTAGTATCAAAAGGCCACTTCAGATTCTTCACACTATTTCACACTCATTTATGTATGTCATGCCTTGCCTTTTCATTCCATACATTCACATACATACATAAGTACATACCTTTGTTTTAATTTCTTGAATAAATTCCGCCAACGCTCGCTCATAACGACTGCAAATTGTTCTACCAACGCATTTATATCACATTTCGAACACCCAGTTCGATTTTCGTGTTTCAATATCGATATAGATTTCGATTTGTTTCATTGTTTTCTTTGTTTGTTCTTTTTTGTTTTTGTGTTTTAGTAAATGTCATCAATCATTAGTGTTATATGCAAACATGCATACATTTATTAATATTTGAAGTAAGCCTTTGCGATTAAAGATGTACAAAAACATATGTACATGCAGGCACATATAAATAGGTAAGTAATACAAATTACCAGCAGCAAAAAAAAGCAATTCTTAACCCGCCTACACACTTCAAAGTACGAAAAAAACAAATAATACATACATAACACACAATATTAATTATTGTTACTCATACGCCATGTCAAACCAAATTGCTTTGCCATCTCGTCGCCTGAGAAAACGAATGTCGTATGTGAAAATCGACGATTTCTAGTTTTTGATGCAGATTAACTAAATCGGACCTAATCTTTTAATTTTTCCAATCCATTTTTTCTATCTCTTTTAGTTTTTGAGTTATTTAGTATGCATTTGTCGTATGTTACAAAATTACTACCATTTGGGTATGCTTTTGTTGTATGTGAGACACATACGACAAATTTCCATATAAATTCGTTTTTGTTTATTTTAAACATATGTCGTATGTGCCGCTGAGCTACTGAGAATAAACCAAAATATTGTATCGGAGCTATAGGTTATAGAGATCCGATCTGAATGATTTTCACTGACATATTTTATTGTAGTATAATACCAATTACTGCAAAGTTTAGTATAATTTGATCCTTAAATATGGAAGTTATACCCGAAAACAGCTATATCTGAACAATCGGTTGTATGGGAGCTATATTCTATAGTGGTCCGATCTTGACAAATTTCGGTGACATTTATTAGGTCCATATGGGTACAAATACCTCAAAGTTTCATGCCCTTATCTGTTTACATGGAGAAGTTATATCCCAAAATGTCCATATCTGAACAATCAGTTGTATGGGAGCTATATGTTATAGTGGTCCGATCTTGACAAATTTTGGTGACATTTACTTGGTCCATATGGGTACAAATACCCCTAAGCTTCATGCCCTTATCTCTTTACATGGAGAAGTTATATCCCAAATGTCCATATCTGAACAATCAGTTGTATGGGAGCTATATGTTATAGTGGTCCGATCTTGACAAATTTCGGTGACATTTATTAGGTCCATATGGGTACAACTACTTCAAAGTTTCATGCCCTTATCTCTTTACATGGAGAAGTTATATCCCAAAATGTCCATATCTGAAAAATCAGTTGTATGGGAGCTATATTCTATAGTGGTCCGATCTTAACAAATTTCAGTGGCATTTATTAGGTCCATATGGGTACAACTACTTCAAAGTTCCATATCCTTATCTCCTCAAATAAAGAAGTTATACCCGAAAACAGCTATATCTGAACAATCAGTTGTATGGGAGCTATATCTTATATTATTCCGATGTGGTGGATTCCGACAAATGATCAAAGTGTCATCAAAATATATGCAACTGCCAAATTTCAAGTCGATATCACAAAAAATGTGAGCCTCATAACCATTCCGGTTTGAAAAAAGAGAAGAATTTTTGTCGTATGTGCTATCATAAACAGGTATTGGTGCTCAGACGTCACATACGACAAATGCATACTGAATGAAAAGTCGTTTATCTCCCATAATTTTAAAGATATCCAACTTTTGCAAATTGCAAGTCAAAATAAATAATACTATCTACAGCTCGTCCAAATAACAGAAAAATCTGTTGTACAGTTTTTGAGAATTTCCAATTTAAACTTCAAAGTCGATTTTCTCGAAACTATGTTTTGCTACATACGACATTCGTTTTCTCAGGCGACGATCTGCCTAACCACAATGGCGGTGACAGGTAACAAGGTCAACGGAAATAATGTCAATTGACCTTATTTCCCACCCGGTTGGGAAATAAGGTCAATTGACATTATTGCATTTTTGTCGAAATGTCTTTACATTATTCATATGTGGAGGGGCTTAGAAAAAATTCACAATTATTATTAATTGATAACAAATTCTTATTCTTATTTTCGCCTGCGCCGCATTTCTTTTCTCATAAAAAGCAGTTTAGGAAAATGAAAATTTGGAATTAAAAATCGCGCGATTTTTTATTCCAAATTTTCGCCTGCGGCGCTTTTCGTTTCTCATAAAAACCAGTTTAGAAAAATGAAAATTTGGAATAAAAAATCGCGCGATTTTTAATTCCAAATTTTCGCCTGCGGCGCTTAACTTTTCTAATAACAGCAGCGACGCGAACCGAAACGGACCGATGCGAAGCTAAATGCTCCAAAACGCAATAATGTCAATTGACCTTATTTCCATTGACCTTGTTACCTGTCACCCACAATGGCAACTGGCACTTCAGACTAACGGTACACAATATTTTCTTGATTCAGCTACATAAGTCGTTAGCCAACGGGCTGGAGGCCATTCACAACTGGGCATTTTGGTAGTACACATATGTACATATGTACATACGAGCATATTCATATGGTAGGTTAAATAAACATATGTACAAACATATCTACACACATTAAAGCCTACATATGTAGGTACACATGGCGACGGACGACGAAGCGCTAAACACTTATAATCAAACCACGGCCAAGGACCAGGTAAAATATGTACGTATATGTAGAATAAGCATGTGGACTGTCAACAACAGTTATATTTGTTTTGTAGCTTTAAATATATATATACAAACATATTTATAGCACACTCTACATATATAAGACTGTTCAACAGCACTCGGCGTGCGTTGTTTTGTCATTGTTATTGTTGGAGCTTTATTCCTTCGGCACGTGAAAGGACAATATTGACGTCGGTGCTTGTGAGGGTTCTAAGCAAATATAACAAAATTTTTACCTACACGAATTATAAGTGGATAAGTGTACGAGAACACGTGTATTATTTGCTCATCTAATAATATGTAAATAATTTTTTTCGCATTTGTATGTGTGTATGTGTGGTCGTGTATTTGTAACAACCCTGCAAAAAATGCGATTAATCCGGGATGTGTCCGTGATCAATCGCAAGGGAGCATGCGACATACAATTTTACATCCCTTTATTTGGAGTGAATTGATCGCATTTGTTCGAGCATGTCCTATGAAGAGACTAACTGTTCAACTTGTATACCCGAACGGGTACAAATGTAGATCAATCGCTTACATCCCGAACGGGTACAAATGTAGATCAATCGCTTTCATCCCGAACGGGTACAAATGTAGATTAATCGCTTTCATCCCCAATGGGTACAAATGTAGATCAACCGCTTTCATCCCCAACGGGTACAAATGCAGATCAATCGCTTCCAGCACGAACGGGTAGAAATGTAGATCAATCGCTTACATCCCGAACGGGTACAAATGTAGATCAATCGCTTTCATCCCGAACGGGTACAAATGTAGATCAGTCGCTTTCATCCCGAACGGGTACAAATGTAGATCAATCGCTTTCATCCCGAACGGGTACAAATGTAGATCAATCGCTTACATCTCGAACGGGTACAAATGTAGATTAGTCGCTTTCATCCCGAACGGGTACAAATGTAGATCAATCGCTTACATCCCGAACGGGTACAAATGTAGATTAGTCGCTTTCATCCCCAACGGGTACAAATGTAGATCAATCGCTTCCAGCACGAACGGGTACAAATGTAGATTTTTCCAAGTTGTTCGCCAAGGCAATTTTTAATAACAATCTTTAAAAATTTTAAATGTTCATGCATATATAACTAAAGATTATATAATGTTTTACTTTTGTAAAAAAATCTCAATAAATAAATTTAAAAAATTGTAAGTTTTGAGTATGAGCGTAATGTAAATTTTTTCATAGAATATTTTAGGCAACATTTTGTTAAAATTATTATTCATCATTGTTATTAAAAAAAGGGTGTTCAATTCGTTTTACCGGTTGTTCTACAATTTTTGAAATACATTGTATATTTTTGTAAAATTTCTACATTTAAGGAATCTAGATGTGTACCCGTTCGGAATGAAAGCGATTAATCTACATTTATGTATACCCGTTAGGGAACAATCGGGGACTAATTGTGGACCGATTGTTCCCGAAAGAGATCACTCCGGGACAAATATCTTTCGGTATTAATCGCACATTTTTTTGCAGGGAAACAACTGATATTTAACCCAACCTGTTGCAAGGGTTGCATGTGAAAAATTTCAAAATAAGATAAAATGATATCCAATTAAATTTGCATTAGGCATTAGCTGCCGATAATTTACGAACAGCAAAAACGGATATGGATATCGACCAATACAAATGCGAATACGAATACGAATAGGAATATAGGAAAGAGGAATATAATCCATCAAAAAAATGGCCTAAGCAATTAGTTCAAATAAGGCGCGAATAAGGTATCTCTCAAATAGAGAGAGTGTTATGAGCGCCTGATTATAAGCAAAGAGAGCACAATGTAAACACAACGATTTTTACTACTACAGACAAATAAAGATTTAAACCGAGATATGAAATATCCAAGCAAACATTCTCCGAGTCCTCATAATTTGGAGTCCGATATGATTCCGAAGTATGTGTATATATTAGTATGGGTCTTAAGCTTTTGGAATCCACTATTTGTCCGAAATATGTGTGAAACATGAGCCTCAGAATTTTGGAGTCCAATGTGAATACAAAATATATGTGAAATATGAGCTTAAGATTTTTTTACAATGTTTTTGTTTTTTTTATAAATTATAATTGTTATTCATAGATGCTGTTTCGAAAAAGGATAAGTAACTATAAAAGTATAACCGGTTTCGGATAGTATGCACCATCTTCGGTGATTTTTTGTCTCCAAACCAAACTTGACAAGGGATGACGGAAAATCGTTCCACAATACATCATACTCCTACCCTGTCGGAAAAACAAGCAACCAAAAAGTATTTGAAAAAAGAGTCTTAACTATGAGTCCAATAGAAGTCTTTTATGACTTTGATTGAGGCTCATATTATGCATGAAATTAGGCTCAAATCGGGCAACCAGCTTAAGAACAGAAATACATAAATTTCGGATTCCAAAATGGGCTCATAATGAGTGTGGACGATCCGGCTTAGTGTTCTTTTCTGACTCTTTTATGACTCCAAACAAAACGCCTTTTTATAATATCTTACTTAAACCTTATTAATAATAATACAATGGCGCTATTATAACTCTGACGTGTTTTATGGCCGAGCTTCTCTCCCAATTCGAGGTGTGCTCCTTTTTGTTTTTCCTACTAATTGGGTAGACCTACAGTTTTATGCCGGCTCCGAACGGCGAATGATTTTTTTGTGAGAAGCTTTTTCATGGCAGAAATACTCTCGGAGGGTATGCCGCCCACTGCCGAGAGGTGGCCGCTGCTCTTAAAAAATCCGATAATTGGATTTTTACTAATTAGAAAAATTTTTTTTGGTGTTTTGCTCGGACTGTGGTTTGAACCCGAGACCTCTGGCATAGCAGGCGAGCACTCACTCAGCGGCCTTATTATAAGGTAACAATAAAAGCCTTAGCAATAAGTTTTATTCTCAGAAATATGGAAAATTCCTAAGCAAATAAGCCTTAAGAATATGGGTTCCTCTAAGAGAGAGAGAGAAAGAGAGAGACTGAGAGAATTTCTTATGGCCTCATATAAGGTCTTAGTATAAAGCTTTTTTTATACAACTGACGTCCGTTAGAAATTTCAGGCATTATTATACAATCCTTTTCTTTTTATACATATTCACTAGTTTAAAATATCTGCTGCTCCTATGCTGTGTCAACTTCAAAAGCCACCAAAGTTTTGCAATTGAAATTTAAAAGCATGTATTAAGCCATAAACTTTATACTTTATACTAGCTTATGAATGATGAAAATTATGGCATACTTTCGCCTATGCATATCTACGATAAATCCCTAAGCCACAATTACCCTGCATTTCTATCACATTCATGCAAAATAGTCCTATTTACATTTACTTAATTAAAACCCAACACATTCATCATTTCAATATGCAATTCCCTCGAGCGTAAAAATAAAAAAATATGAAAATTAATGTTCATTAAAAATAATTATAATATTATGTAACTTTAATGACTGCGTATGTATGTATGTACAAAGAGTAACCGCAGGCGAAATGCGGCATATGATTATTACGAGTGTCCTCCATATCTGGCCAACCATTCTTTTACATTTTATAAGAGTTGGAAAGAGCTTCACATTTTTTTAGCTGTATATATACCCATGCCTATGTACATACATATATCTGAGTTGACCTCCAAAAGCCACTTCTATACGTATGTAAATACCCCTACTTTTGCAGACGCTACTTTCTTCGTCAGCTTATTGCGTCTATTACGAATGTTACCAACTATTTTCAAACAACATTTTATTGCCTGTTCCTTTGCCAAAATAAAGCATTTGATTCACAATATACTAAATGAACGAATGTCTAAGTAAATATTTTTGCATCAGTCTCAAAGCCAAATTATAGGTGACGCATTGTCTGCTGACATTGGCAAATGCATTTAGAAATGATAAATACACACAAGCGAACCCACACAAATGCGTAGGTATGTTTGCATGTCCATATATGAAAGCAAATACGTATAAAAGAAAGCAAAAGCAATAACGGCGGGGCTAACAAAATTGATAACCAAAAAAAAAATATGTTTTTTTTGCATATAATGTGTCACCGTCTGCCAGTGATGGCGCACATAACCAGCGCTTTTGCTATAAAAGAGCTTAAATGCTAGATGACGTAGACGCATTCAATTGCATGCGCTTGGGGTAGATATTAATATATGTACATATGTATGTAGGTACATACCCTGCAAAAATGCATGCCTTATTTGAAACTTATTTCAGTTGATAAGGAATTCAAATAATGCCTGCAATGTGTAAGGGACGCCAGTTTTATGAACAAAGCCTTATAATAAGTCTTAGTTGCCTGTGTTGATGTCATAAGATCATAAAGAATTCTCATGCTCTCTCTCTCTCTCTCTGAAAGGAAACGTTATTCCTAAAGCTTTTTCGCCATGGGAAATAAGGCTTAATAATTCGTCATTATACTAGCTTATGTAGAGTTGAAATAACTTATTCCCAAGATCTCTTCGCGATAACAAATAAGGCCTACCGTATCTAAAGTGATTTTATGGAGTTTAATTACCTTATAATAAGGCTTATATAAGTTATTATAAAAATGCGTTTTTGCTTAACAGCATAATTAAAATTTTTTCTGCAACTTAAGCATTGCGGCTTATTTACGTAATCTAAAAAAAGACGTTAATGCTTAGACATATATACATACATACATATCTAAGTAGTACATAGTTACCCTGCAGCAAATCGCGCTATTGGCAGGCTATTGGAGAACTAGTTCAAAAAAAGACAGGATTAGTTCTCGCTCTGTCCCAACGCAATGCCTTCAACCGAATTTTTTAACACGGCGTTGTCCTACGAAGTGTCAATTATCCACCTCTGCAGAAATTTGCTAATGCTTTCTAAACTACTTCCTATATGAACAGGCCTGGAATAGTTCAAAAATCAATAGTTCGGCGATAGTTCAAAAGGAATCACTTCAGAGCTAGTTCCAAAATGGTTAGTCAAAAAATGTTAATTATGCAGCTAAACAAAAAATACCTTTATATTAAGACATTTATAAGGTATTCGCACAACACGTAAGGCCTGAATATCAGGTCATAATAAGGCATTAAGTAAACCTTGCCTGGATAAGCCTTACAAGTAAGGTGTGCTCTCAGAGAGAGAGAGAAAGAGAGAGAGAGAGAGAGAGAGAGTGTATTCCTTATGGCATGATGACTTCAACGCAGAAAAATCAGCCTTATTTTAAACCTTACGCCATACAACTTTGCTTCTCTTATAATTTTCAGGCCTTATTTCAGAAGCCTTTAAATCTACTGTAATAATTCTTAACTAAGGCGTAGATTTTTTGCTGGTTTTTTTGTGGAGTCGATTCACACACGCATGCGAACCAATGTATCGGAAATGACTCTGCCATCTACGTCACAATCTCTCTCACAGTTTTTCCGACAATTACCTTATATACTTATTTTAATAAATTCCTAAGAACATTTTTTAGAGGGTATATGTAAGTTATGTGTGCATTTGTGCACTAGTTTAACTACACTGGTGGCGAATAAAAAGTGAAGCAACATTAAATATTTAACTTTTAGCATTAACTCTTTTTTTGCTGCTGGCTTTAAAAATATATTTTTATAGCAAAAATATTTAAGAAAAAATATATATGTAGATGAAAAACTAAATAACTATTTATTTGCATATCCGTATGTGTTTGTGTTTACTTTCAATCACTATTATAATAATAATACAATGGCGCTATTATAACTCTGACGAGTTTTATGGCCGAGCTTCTCTCCCAATTCGAGGTGTGCTCCTTTTTGTTTTTCCTACTAATTGGGTGGACCTACAGTTTTATGCCGGCTCCGAACGGCGAATGCATTTTTTGTGAGAAGCTTTTTCATGGCAGAAATACTCTCGGAGGGTATGCCGCCCACTGCCGAGAGGTGACCGCTGCTCTTAAAAAACCCAATAATTGGATTTTTACTAATTAGAAAAATTTGTTTGGCTCGGACCGTGGTTTGAACCCGAGACCTTTGGCATAGCAGGCGAGCACTCTACCCACTGCACCACAGCGACCACTATTATACATAGACATAAACTTCCCTAAATTGTTTATGTCTGTGAGTTTGCAATTATATTGACTTTGTATTGGATGTAAAAAGAAGAATTTCAAAATAGTTTGCCTTTTTTTGCCTAAATATAAGCAAATGTGAACAGTAACCACAAAATATGTTCAACGCAAGCAATGTACCATAAAATAAACTTTTTAAAATCCACAACACAACATTTTTTTAGAAAAAAAAAACAAATCATCAAACAAATAGTTTTCCAAAATTTATACACACCGCAACACAAAAAAAGAAACAAAGAAAAACAAAAAACAAATAAAGTATTTAAGAAAACTAGAAAAATAAAACAAAAAAACAAAATTTTTTAAGGAAACTAGCAAAAAAATGAAACAAACCAAACATAAATTTACACATGTTTATATACGCCCGAACAAAAAAAAAATAAAAAATAAAAATCACGCAAGCATTGGTACATACTTATAAATATACAGACTCACGCAGTCACCACACACAACAATATGAACTTGAATAAAAACTATTTATTATAATTTTTCTTTTTTTTTTTTGTTATTTTTTATTTGTTATTTTTTTTTGTTATTTTCGCGTTTTATTTATTTATTTATTTTTTTTTTTTAGATATCGACCACGCCACGTTGTTTGAACGAATGAAAAAATTCAACTGAATTCCATTGAATTGCCAGCGTTGAGTTTAAGGCATTGAAAACATTGAGGCATAAAGCAAATGACAGAGCCGCAAAAATTGCGATGGCGATGGCGCTGCGGCGCACGTGTTTGCGTGTTTCTTTTTAAGCATGTACCGTGCTCGGACGCTTTTGGTTGTTATGCGGTTGGTGCTTTTCAACTTTGCTACTTTTCTCCATTTCAGGTATGCTTTTGTATGTGAGTTTTTCTATTTTTTTTTTTTTTCAAAGGACAGTAGCAAAAAGGAAGGGGGTGATTTTGAAAGTGTTCAACCTTTGCTGGCGCCTTTTAGCTTTGATTTTACTAACTAGTATTTCGTGCGCTTGTATAAGCACCTTTATGCGGCACATTAAAAGTCATCAAAGCAAAAGTTATGCCAGTTAGTAGAAATTTACTATGCGTTTAGCTACTGTGTGGCAACCATAAAGGCGCCCATTCAGCAAACAATGTAACAGTCATAAACAATAAGCGCGAGCAGAAGCACATATACATACATACATAAATATGTATAAAGCACAATTATTAGACAAGGCAATGGAAACCATAACAAAATGTTCTGAATAAAAACCATTTAATTTGCGCTTTTTTTTTACTTTTAACAATTAGAGTGAAGTGCTTTAATAGCAAAGTTACTATACGATTGAGGCTTGTTTTGTGTTTGAAAACAATTTTATGAAACTTTGTGGTAGAAATTTCTCTGCGGGTTAGACAGTAAATATTACGATTTAGTATGCGATATATAGATATGTGTTGATATTTTGGCCAAAAGATCAATTTCAACGTCAAGCTTTATTAGCTCATTGATGAATTTTTACGACGATATACCTACTTTTAAAACAGATGTATGTATCTAAAGTCTTGAAAGTTATTTACTTAAAAGACTCCTAACTAGTGGTCGGAAACTATCTATGGCACTATCGTCACTATCGATGGTTTCTGAACATCGACTATCGATGGTTTTCGACTATCGTTTGAACTATCGATAGTTTATTGAAAATTTGAAATGTGACCACTAGGCACCAAACAAACGGTAACTATTCCATGCAGGGTTTGAATTGCTGACTAGCAAGTAGTCAAAGCAACATAAATACGACTATGCGTTCTAGTCGCATGGGCGTTTACAATGTGATTACCCAAAAACATTAAAATTACACTACAATATGGGTATCAAACGAAAGGGGATGGCCCCAGGTTTTATTTGGACTACGATATATTTCGTTAAATTTATCGATAACTGAGTCAGCTCATAATTGTGGAAAAGCGAATAAATATGGATACGGAATACAAATATAGAATACCGAACACCGCAAAATGGGTATCAAATGAAAGTGCTTGGCTAGGGCTATCATTTGATCTGATCATTTGAACTGATCTAAAAAATATCCATCATCCAGTAATTGTTATGGAAGATCGAAAAAATATAAATTGCTCATAACAATTATGGGATGATCTAAAAAATATCCATCATCCAGTAATTGTTATGGAAGATCGAAAACAATATTAATTGCTAGTAACAATTATGAGCTGATCTAAAAAATATCCATCATCCAGAAATTGTTATGGAACCTCGAAAAAAATATCAATTGCTCATAACAATTAGGATCTGATCGAAAAAATATCGATCTTTGAGTAATTGTTATTGATGATGGAAAAATTTTTCCATTGCTCAATAATTGTTATCAAGTGATTTTTATATTTATTTGTTATAATTGTTATGGCCTCTGGTTAATATATTAATTTTTTTGAACAATAATAAATGGCTAATAAATAAATAAAACAAAACAATGTACTGAAAAAAGTTTTATTTGATCATCTTCTATTACTTTCATGTATTGGTAAGAATAAGACCAGGACAAGGCTTATCCAAATAGAGGTTATATTACTTCCGTTTTTATGTGTGTGTTTTCTTTAAAAATGTCAATGTGAAAGAGAAGAGAAATGAATTTCAAGGTAAAATTTTTGCCAATTCGTTTTGTCTGACATTCACACTTTTTAGTATACATATACAATTCCAATCAGCTTATCTACTGCGATATCCTTCTTTAGATAATTCTTGGACCAGGACAGGTGGGCAAAGTTTGTTTACATTCGGGTGAAATTGGGTGAGCTCATTTAAAACAGATGTGTTTGTGGATGTGTTTGCTGCCGGACGGCAAAAGGCGGTTACAGTGTGAGCGTAGCCGTAGACTCTCCCAAATCACCCGAAACTATCGTCAACAATCGATATGCTATCGATAATTTGCAAAAAACTATCGTACACTACACCGAGAGAAAAGATGCTGGTACATCAACGGGATTACGGGTTAAAACAACAGATTCCACAGTCAAATCACATCCAAAAGATTTATCTGTTAAATTGACAGATGTCCTTTTGTTTTAAGTTTTATTGTTGAACTAACTGCTCTGAAGACAAAAAAACTCTGTGAATCTAAACAGTTTTGCTGTTAAATCAACAACTTTCCGCAGTTGAAATTTTTTCTCTTAAAAATAAATCCTTTGGTGTTTTATATGGCCGTATATTTCTAACAATAACTTTATAATGTATATTTTTAGATCTTTTTTAAATCTTTTGTTTGCATTTTTCTTTACATCCTCCCTCCGTTCGGTTTCCAAGTACAAATATGTAGCTTCATCTTCGCTTGTTTTCCATTGCGGCACCTTCTTCGCTTTCACTGCTTGCTATATTGTGTTCTCTATTATATATTCTCCTCCGATTTCAAACCATTACATCAACCTGAAATTAAATCCAACGGCATCATATGTATAGTGCGACATTCAACATTATATTGAATATTGAACTTTAGTTATGCTATTTATACTTACCATTGTTCGCAAAAGCATTCGTGAATTACAACTCACTCACGTTAGCAAAGCAACAAGTAACAACGGAGAAAGCTGGCAAAATAAACACTTTTTCTTTTGATAGTCAACAGTAATGATTTGTTGAATCAACAAATAAAATAAATGTTACAGCAACAGATATTAGAGGGTTAAGTTAACAGTGACTCAGTTATATCCATGATACAAGAAAGAAGGTAGTGTAAACGTCAAATTTTTGTCGCCATATTAACCACCTGACAATTATATGGATTATGACATTTCGTGCTGCCATACTCAGTGCTAAAAATCCTCCATTTATGTTATTTTTTATTTCCATGGTAACCATGGTATCGATTGCAACAAAACAATTTTTTTAATTTGAATATTGATATATATATATATAAATACGTATATTTACGTATTAAATTCTTCATAATATCAGATCACAAATAATTATATAAAAAATAAGATTTATTCTTAAAATAAGTTGCGGCAAGTTTGTGGAATATAGTACATACTACAATCCCACTACACCTCCTGTGAATTTCATTGAAAAATTTCAGTGGTTTAGAAATTATGAATATTGGCACGACTTATGTACTTGTAACCGAAAAAATAAGTGCGGTTGATGGCATGGTTATATGTAGAGCTCTCGATTTTTTTTGAACATTTTCGAGTAGCCCGAACAATTGTTGTTCAAATGCTCGAACAGTTGTTTGTTTGTTCATTACCCGTATGTTTGTACGGGCATTTGAACAACAAACGGGCTTCAAACAAAAACGATCAGATCTAATTGCTCGATACCCGGGTATCTAGGGTTCTAGTTATATGCAAAATTTATTAGTAAATAAAATATTTAATTTAGATGAAAAGTTAGTAAAAAGATTTTTTTTTTGCGAAGAATCTATTTCAGAATTAGGTAAATAATAAAATAAAGGAAAATAAAATTAGTAACGTAAGTAAAATCTAAGGAAAACTGCAACATAAAAATTTAAATTAAATTTACATTCTTGTATAACTGCTAAACAATTTTCTTAATAAATATATTTTTTAAATGTGGAAATATTCTTATATAAAACTGAAACCAAATATGTATTTATATATATCGTCGATCCGGAAGAAGAAAGACGCATGCCAGTAATTTTTCGACGAAAAAAGGCGCATTAAAAATATGTCGGGGAAGAAAGACGCTTTACAAAACATGTCGACGAAGATAGACACATTAAAGATATTTCGACGAACAGAGACGCATTATAAAATATTTCGACGAAGAAAGCCGCATTAGCATTATTAACTGCGAAGAAAGACGCATATGCATTAATATTGACAAAGAAAAATAAAAAATCGAATACATCTTTCTTTCCTAAAAAATATTTAAATGCTTCTTTCTTTATAGTAAAAAAAATAAAGCGTCTTTCTTCGTTATCAAAAAAAATAAAGAGTCTTTCTTTCGAAAAATATTTTTAATGCGTCTTTCTTTGAAAAAAAAAAAAAGTTTGCGTCTTTCTTCCTCAACAAAACACTTTGCGTCTTTTTTCTTCTATAGCGACGATATAAAGAAAATCAAGAACTCTTACCTTATTCATAAAAAATCGAACAGTTTTCAAATATTGAAATATAATGGACGTTTTGATAATATTTTTCGACTTTAATAACTGCGTAAATCTATTTTATTTTTTATGAATAACTTATTTATTTTTTTGGGAAACCTTTTTTTTTAATTTTTTAAAATGTTAAAATACACTCATTACATCGGCTGATTGTTGTCTTTTATTTGTTTTGTTGATTAGCATATGTGAAAAACATCATTTCATTTAAAATACCTAATATTTTGTTCAAATATACCCTCAGCCAAAAAATTTTGATTGGGCAACGCTATCCTAAATTTTTGACTTAAAATAAGACGTCAAAAATCCATATTATAATCAAAAATGACAATGTCAAAGTGAAATGGAACTACCTTGTTTGTTTGTATCATGGTTATATCAACAAAAATTTCTGTTATTAATTGATAGATCAGTTCTGTTGAACTAACAAATATGTTTTAATAGATATATTTGTTAAAGTAAGAGATTTTTTCGTTTATATAACTCTAAATGTGTCTACTTAAACGTATTTCTGTCAATTTAACGAATTTAGGGATTAACGGAAGAAAACTGTTGATACTACTGTGATTATTTTTCTGAGTGTATCGATGGTGCTGACTATCGATAGTTTCCGACCTCTACTCCTAACCATAATAGAAGAGCGTAAAATTATACCCCATCACCAGTTTGGCTTCATAAAAGGGCACGGAATAATTGAACAAGTACATAGACTTACCGCGAAAATCTACTCTGTCTTTGAGCAAAAATATACAGTACAGCTGTCTTTCTTGACATCTCTCAATCGCGTATGGCACAACGGACTTCCCTATAAAATGAAGAGGACTCTCCCTACAAATTACTTTGTATTTATACAAGCTTATCTGAAAAATTATTAGCTTCTCTTCAAACTAGAGGTAGAGCATGCTGAGTTTGACGAATGCTTAGCAGGCATTCCGCAAAGCAGTCCAATACACCCTATACTATACCTAATTTACACGTATGGCCTCCCAATAGCAGAAGTAGGCACTATCGGTAATTGTGCCGATGATACTTCTGTTCATACTGCAGAGCCCAACCCTAGCGTGGCTTCACTCAAGCTTCAAAGTAGTTTAAATAAAATTAACCACTGGCTTAAAGACGGCCGTATTTTCCAAATGAATCAAAATCTGTCCAAGTGACGTTTATTATTATTAGACACTTGCCGAATGATATTGATATACCGCAAAGTGACGTAACAAATTTCCTTGGTATGCATCTCGATAGGAAACTAATATGGAGGACTCAACCAAATGAGAAGCTCTTGTTATAAAACCAAGGAATCTTTATTGGCTCATGAATCGAAACTCCCAACTATGAATTGAGATCAAACTTATGCTTTACTCAACTACATCGCAGGGCCGCCGAGAGAAAATCCGCGCACGGGGTCAAAATAACTACGGGCCCCCATACTAAATAAACAAATTCTCAAAATCAAAATTCGATGAATATATTGTTACGAACTTTAATCTATACTAATTATATAAAATCAGGGATTGCAAATAAACGTCATTTTTTAAATTTTGACTAAAAAAATCATACTGAAGGAGTAACGCAGACTACCTCTAGGTGCATTAACTTTTATTTTTTCGATTTTTATAAAAAAATTGATTTTTAATCGTTATTTTCTGAGTTTTATTTTTCCCTCAGCAAATAAAAGTTATTTTTTGATTTTTATATTTCGCTCAGAAAATAAAAGTTATTTTTTGAGTTTTATTTTTCCCTCAGAAAATAAAAGTTATTTTTTGAGTTTTATTTTTCGATCAGAATATAAAAGTTATTTTTTGAGTTTTATTTTTCCTTCAGAAAATAAAAGTTATTTTTTGAGTTTTATTTTTCGATCAGAATATAAAAGTTATTTTTTGAGTTTTATTTTTTTGCTCAGATAATAAAAGTTTATTTATAAATTTTACGTATTTATGTGACGCGAGCACATATCTACTATTAAAAATGTAATTTTATGTATGTATGTATGTGAGTAGGTACATAAATATGTAGCATTTAGAAACTCTGTAGGACAGAACTAAAGTTGTTGTATGTGAAGCATATATATATATATGTACAAGAATTGCTCGTTTAAAGTTATTAGATTTAAGTAAATGCTTCACAAACAACAACTTTATTTCTGTCCTACAGAGTTTCTAAATGCTACATATTTATGTACCTAATCACATACATACATAAAATTACATTTTTAATAGTATATATGTGCTCGCGTCACATAAATACGTAAAATTTATAAATAAACTTTTATTATCTGAGCAAAAAAATAAAACTCAAAAAATAACTTTTATTATCTGAGCAAAAAAATAAAACTCAAAAAATAACTTTTATTTTCTGATCTAAAAATAAAACTCAAAAAATAACTTTTATTTTCTGAAGGAAAAATAAAACTCAAAAAATAACTTTTATTTTCTGATCGAAAAATAAAACTCAAAAAATAACTTTTATTTTCTGAGGGAAAAATAAAACTCAAAAAATAACTTTTATTTTCTGATCGAAAAATAAAACTCAGAAAAAAACTTTTATTTTCTGAGGGAAAAATAAAACTCAAAAAATAACTTTTATTTTCTGAGCGAAATATAAATCAAAAAATAACTTTTATTTGCTGAGGGAAAAATAAAACTCAGGAAAAAACTTTTATTTTCTGAGCAAAAAATAAAACTCAGAAAATAATCGTTAAAAATCAACTTTTTGGATATCACTTATAACCGTTACGGTCCCTGTATAAAATTGATTGTATGGAAAATGTATGTAGCGCGATAACTCAAAAAGTACTGGACCGATTTTAATAATTCTTTTTTTAAAATGTCACAAACGGTAAATTCTCGACAACCATGTACTTTTTTGCGCATTTCTGAGACTTTAATACCTTTTTCCCGGTTTTAAATTTCAAAAAACTCAAAAAGCGCAAGCATAGACAGATTCGTTTGGTCATTTGCCGTGTTCAGTGGAGGCGTCGCAGTCGTGCCAGGCAGCGCAGCGTAGGCGACTCATATGTTTGTTTTTGCACGGTTTGTTGTTTGTCTCGGTGGCAATCAAAAACCTGTTTATGCATCCATACTATGCTATAACTCAAGAACGCCTGCATCTACACGTGCCATATTGGTATCAAATGAAAGGTGTTGAACACGACTTGAACATAGAGTTATTTTCATTGTGATGCCTAGACATCCTCCCCAGTCTGGGTAAGAAATGGACCCAGATGACTCCGGAATGTTTTTGAACGATATTGGTATGAAATTATAGGTATTGAGCAGGGCTTTAACACAGACCTATTTTCTTTGTGATTTCCATGACGGGTCTCCTGATATGGGTCAAAAGGTGGATCTGGATGACGTCGGGATGTGTCTGAGCGATATTGGTATCGAATGAAAGGTCTTGATTTGGACTTCAATATAGAGCTATTTTAATAGTGATGCCTAGGCCGGATCTCCAGATAAGGGTCAACAGGTGGACCGGATGACCCTCGAATATTTCTGAGCGATATTGCTACCAAATGAAAGGTATTGATGAGGACTTCGACGTAGAATTATGTTATTTGTGATGCCTGGGCCGCGTCCCAAAATATGGGTCAAAATGTGACCCCGGATTAACCCGGAATGTTTCGGAGCAATATTGGTATGAAATGAAAGGTTTTGAACAAGGCTTTGACGTGGAGTTCTATTCATAATAATTCCTAGGCCGGGTCCCCAGATATCGGTCCAAATGCGGACCCGGATGTTTTTGAGCGATATTGGTATCAAATGAAAAGTGTTGGGAACGGCTTCAATATAGAGCTGTAGTGATGGCTATACAAGGTCATCAAGTGGACCCAGATAACCCCGGAATAACTTAACTTGGGTTGACTTGGTTTGACTTGACTTGACTTGACTTGACTTGACTTGAATTGACTTGAATTGACTTGAGTTTGGCTTGACTTGACTTGCGACTTGATTTGAGTTGAGTTGACTTGACTTGACTTGAATTGACTTAATTTGGCTTGACTTGACTTGAGACTTGATTTGAGTTGAGTTGACTTGACTTGAATTGACTTGAATTGACTTGAATTGACTTGACTTGACTTGACTTAACTTGACTTGAATTGACTTGAATTGACTTGAATTGACTTAAATTGACTTAATTTGGCTTGAGTTGACTTGAGACTTGATTTGAGTTGAGTTGACTTGACTTGAATTGACTTGAATTGACTTGACTTGACTTGACTTGACTTGACTTGACTTGACTTGACTTAACTTGACTTGAATTGACTTGACTTGACTTGACTTGACTTGACTTGACTTGACTTGAGACTTGATTTGAGTTGACTTGACTTGAATTGACTTAATTTGGCTTGACTTGACTTGAGACTTGATTTGAGTTGAGTTGACTTGACTTGAATTGACTTGAATTGACTTGAATTGACTTGAATTGACTTGACTTGATTTGAATTGACTTGAATTGAATTGACTTGACTTGAATTGACTTGAGTTAACTTGACTTGAATTGAATTGACTTGAGTTAACTTGACTTGATTTGAGTTGACTTGACTTGACTTTGGTTAACTATTATTCCTCATTGCGAAGCAACGGGTATTTGCTAGTTTATCTATACATTAATACAGATCAAGTAAATATGTTTACATAGAAATATACATATTAGGGTGGGTCAAATGTATTGTTCAAAAGGCACATCCAGTTTCCGAATCCATTGATCATACTGAGTAATATTGTCCATGGGACCATAGGTCTGAATGAATTTTTTTCAAATACATATTGCTTTATTTGTATGAAATAAATTTCTTTAAATTGGAATACAAATATTTGTTGGTAGGAATTTGGTATATCAAAAGACTGATTCTGCTGAACGCTTTAGTGAAACAGCAATCGAATTCAACTGTACGAAGCACCAAAGCAAATTTTAGCTTCGCTTGTTTTCGGCGTATCGCTGTTTACATACATACATACACGTACATATGTATATGGGCAATGGACGTGTTTTTGTAGCGTCCGGAACGGAGTTTAAGTGGCTAAAACAGAGGCATTAAACTAAATTTCTGTCGCTAACATACTTTAATCATTAGCTGTGGCCTAAATCTTTCCTTTTATCATAAATCGATACAATATTTCGCAATATTTCTGCCTCAAAAGTTCAAAAAATTGTGCGAACATACCATCCGAAACGCATAGGAAATACCCGTATCGCTTTATAAGAATTTGCAGCATACCGAATTTTTCTGTTGCAACAGAAAACGAATTCAAATTTATGCTGCAAAGCCGACGCCAAAACCAGCAATTCCTTAAGTGGGGTGCAGACACGTTAAGAGATTTATAAAATTTGTTGAAATTTAAAATGATTGCTATCTACGAAAGGTGATTAAAGGTGTTGTTTGTTTATTTTCTGTAAGCAAAAACTTGGATATCATTTTGAGATTCCCGGGCCCTCTAAAGCCCGTCCCGGAGCAATTGACCCCCTCAGCCCCCCCCCCCCTCTCGTCGGGCCTGCTACATCGTGACCTAAAGATACCTTCTATCACACAAAAAATCAAAAACTATGCTACATCATACAAAACGAGACTATTAACTCACAACAACTCACTCTTTCTAGCTCTGACTGCAAGACCAACTAATTTCGCACGCGTCAAAAGAACATCCATTATAGATCTTTATTGATCGACTACAATAAATGGATGCACTACTAAGAGCAATCCACCCATGCTCACCAATTTTATTTAACATCACAAAAAGTAACAAAATATAAACTTTTTTCTTCCTCCTGACAAAAAAATGCTCATTTCGACATAGCACGGTTTGCAGTATCACCAACGATAAGTTTTTACTCGTCCAATTTTCAAACATAATAGAGACTAATATGCCATTACACCACATTTCCGTCTAACAAAAGTAAAACAGAAGCAGATTTGGTTTATATATATACGTACATATGTGTGTATAGATTAACCCTTTAAATTGCCCAAACACAGATAACTCCAAGCCTCAACTGCAAATTCTTTCAAACATAACCATAATCAAATAACTTCATTACAGTCCCAATATTAACTTTGCCATAATGACTTCCGTTACTCAGGCTTTAGACACCAGCAAATGAAATGCCATAACCTTCCTCCAATCCGCCGCCCCGCCATGATCATAAGCGTCCGCTGTCTATCTTTCCGTCTGCTTGTGTCATTGTCGCATTCAACATGAATAATTAAAATATTTGCCGTATTTTCCATATTTGCCGTCGTTGCTTCATCATTGTTTAAGAACGAATAACACAAATTTTCTGTCATACATACTAGTTCAGGGGCGGAAAAGTGCAAACATACGCCAAGCATACACATATTTACATACACGGTTACATACAGCGCATATCCAACACGCACCACACACTCCATACACACACTCAAAAACCATCCTCTGTTCACGTACGTATATACATACAAATTCTTATGTCTATTAGTGCAAACAAAATATGTTCATGTTAAGCGTGAACTCATAAAATGCCACTAAATTTCAGCATTTTTGTTGCTGTGAAAAGATAAAGAAAATTAAAAAATATGCTCGCACTAAATAACACGAGATTTTTCGAAATTTTTCGAATACCTTTTTTATAAGCTTTTCATTTATGCCTTAGCAATTTTATGAATGAAATTAAGTGCTGCGTTGGAGTTTTTTTTTCCTTTGGTGATGACTCGCTGCGCTGGGTTTAAATAGCCAGAGCTTTTACTATAAGTTGTGTGTGTTTGTGTATGTAGCATTGCCAGGCAGAAAAAACACACTGCAAAGCACTCTGCACTGGCTATTGCCCTTTCAATCTGCTTTTATTCGATGGAAAATGCTGTAGTGTAGTTCGAAAGGCAAGACGCCGATTGATGTACGTAATATGTGATGAGAAAATATTTTTAAAGGCATCCATTTGATAAATGACCTTGGGTATGCGGAATAAATCACTGTGGCTCTGAAGCCCTTGGAGTAAAAGTTATTAAACAATTTTTCTGAGTCGGAAAAATCTAAGAAAAAAATCGTTCTAAAAAACCTCTAACACATTCAATATTTAGCGTAGAAAAGCTCCGGAAACTATTTTCTCTTTAAGTCTTATAGAGCTAACTTCGCTTAAAAATGACCTAGATTTTAATGCCGTCAAATCCTGTGTGTAGGAACAAGGATAAACAAAAAATTAGAAGAAACTTAAAAAGTTCTATATTCGAACCAAGAAATTGGCTTGAAAATATTTTCACTACAAAAGCTTTACTCAGCTCTAATCACAATTAAAATGTTATTATAATCACTTATAAGACGTATTAAATTGCCATTAAAATAAGCAATGTTTAATCTTTTCGGATTTTTTAATTTTAAAGATTAATTAACTTTTACAATAACTTGGCAATTAATAATCAATTAATGCATTTTTTAATTAACCGTTATTAATACACATTGAAGTAAAAATCAGAATCATGTAATCAAAATTAATCCCCAAAAGTTTTTTTTTATTATATGATTATTTTTAGTTTCTTAATTGATTTATCAATTAAATTGAACAAAATTTTACATATAATCATGATTAATAGCCATCAAAATAATAATCAGAAAAATTATCATATAATCAAAATTGATCAATTTTTTTTTTATTTTATGATTATTTTTGAACGCTAAATAAATTTTATCAATTAAATTAAAAAATCATAAAAAATAATCTCGATTAATAGCCACCAAAAAAACAATCAGAAATAATCATATAATAAAATTAATCAAATAACCTTTTATAATTGTATGATTACTTTTAGTTGCTTAATAAATTTAGCAATCAAATTTAAAAAATTTGAAAAATTATCGTGATTAATAGTCACAAGTGGCCGCTGTGGTGCAGTGGGTAGAGTGCTCGCCTGCTATGCCAGAGGTCTCGGGTTCAAACCACGGTCCGAGCAAAACACCAAAACAATTTTTCTAATTAGTAAAAATCCAATTATTGGGTTTTTTAAGAGCAGCGGTCACCTCTCGGCAGTGGGCGGCATACCCTCCGAGTGTTTTTCTGCCATGAAAAAGCTTCTCACAAAAAATGCATTCGCCGTTCGGAGCCGGCTTTAAACTGTAGGTCCACCCAATTAGTAGGAAAAACAAAAAGGAGCACACCTCGAATTGGGAGAGAAGCTCGGCCATAAAACTCGTCAGAGTTATAATAGCGCCATTGTATTATTATATTATTAATAGTCACAAAATAATGAGAATTAATCATATAATCAAAAGCAATCAAAATCTTTTTTTATTTTGTGATTATTTTCGGTTGCTTAATAAATTTTACCAATTAAATTAGAAAATCGTAAAAAATAATCGTGATTAATATTGGTGGCAATCAGAAATATATAATAAAAATAAATCAAATAATCTTTTGTAATTGTATAATTATCTTTAATTGTGATTGTTTTTAATTGCTTGATTATTTTCAATTATGCAACTATTCCCTTTTATATGATTATTTTTAATTATTTTTGATAAATAAACAGGGGATTTATTCACAAGCTGACAGAAAAAAATTTAAAAACAAAAACAAAAATTATTAGTCGATTAATTTATTAAGCTTTGAAGTAAAAAAAGCAGAAATAATTTAAAATAATCAAATAATTGTATTAATCGTGAAATTAACAAAAAATTGAAAAATGATTGAAATCGATTAATTCATTAATCAATGCAATTAGTCAAACAGAAATAATTGAAATTAATTAATTAATTGTATTATTCATGCAAATATAAAATTCGAAAAATAATTGAAAAAAATCAAAATAATCATGCAATTAAAATAATTATCTGATTAGTTAATGCACCTTTTTAGTTTAATTGACTTATAATCAATAAAAAGTGAAAGTAATCGTAGTTAATCATTAAAGAGTTGCAAAAACCAAACATGATTTAATTAAAAGTCATTAAAATTATTAATACTTAAATGACAGGTCTGCTTATAAATCACATTTTTAAAAATAATAAAAGTTTTTAAGTAAAATTTGTATATGCACTTTTACCAAATCAACTGATTTTATGTCCATTGACTTGAGTTTCTTTTTCAAGCATTTTCTAATCAATGCAAAATTAACATAAACCAATATTTGATTTCCTTATCGCAGCGACACAACATATTGAGGATAAAAAATTGTCATAAATTAAATAAGTTTCAAATAGTATTATCTGGTAGAGTCGCGCATAGTTACTCATTGCCACTCGCCCCCTCCCCCCCCCCCCTCTCTCACTCTCAATCACTCTCACTCTCTCTCTCTCTCTCTCTCTCTCTCTCTCTCTCTCTCTCTTTCTCTATCTCTGTGTAGCAGTGCAAAAAGCTTTGAAAATAGAGTGACATTTTCATTTTTGTTATTGTGGAACAAAAAACCGCACATTTCCAGTACCCACAAAATTTTCAACATTTTCCAAAATACATACATAAATAGTACATACACAGAAATAATGTCAGCTGCGACGATTTCCACGATTTCGTACAACGAATATCAAAGCAACAGAATATTTATATATGAATATACATACATATCGTCGTTTAGAGTGCAAAACCTTGTATAGACCAAGTATGTACATTGGGGCAACGCGTCCAAATTCTGGTATGAGCGGATGGGGTGGGATTCCAGGAATGTGTTTTTGGGGAAATCTCATTTTTGGCAAAAATTTCATTTACGTGGTTTGTACTTGGTCGATACGCAGTTATGCACTTTAAACGACGACATGAGCCGTTACTTTTGAAAGTGGCATAAGTCCTTTTGGTGTATCAATTATTTAAAAAAAAAACCAAAAAATTCTTTTTGCATGATAACATCTAAAATATTTAAAGAGTAAAGAATAAAACTCACACTTATTAACGGCTACCTTAGAATCAGCCCAAACGCAAAACCCTTTAATATCTCCATACACTAAAAATGGACTTATGCCAATTTCAAAAGTAACGGATCATATGTACATATGTACGGATGTTTTAGTGAAGGAGAGCGCAGCAAAAGCATAAGCAAAAGCAAAAGCGGAAGCGGGGTATGGGCGCTGGATGGGTGAATGAAGTAAGAATTTCACATAACGCTTTTCAATATTTATTCACTTACATACACTTTAATCTCGTTGCTGTAATTAAGTGAAATTTTAATATTGAAATAACAAAAGCTTGACAAAAATACGGAAAAGATAAGCGCAGCGATGAAGTGCAGTACAGTAATTAAAAGTACTCGTTACTATTATTGGGTTATACTTATACTTGTACATGACATATGTACATATATATCAGGTATTTATGTATGTATTCGTGTCAGTACATAATGCTGCTGTTAGAGTAGTTATAATATATGTATGTATATGGATGAAAATATGCAAGCAATAGATAAATTGAGTGCTTGGTTGCCGACAGTATCTAGTGTTTAATTAAAGGTTAGGTTTAGGTTTAGGTTGTACAGAGCGTATGAGTGATTTTTTTTGTTTTGTAACGGTACAACCATTTAGATGTTTTATGTTCTTAGTTGCTATTATGAAGAAGTGTTTTACCACCAGCTAAGCGCGCCGCTCTCTTTGACCATGCCGAAGTTATGAAAAGGAAAATTAAAATTTGCATGATCTGATGTTCATTAATTTGCATTGCTGATTCTGTGTGTTATGTTAACAAAGATTTCTTAGACATGCCCTACACGGAGAAAACTGTTGTGCAGTATTTATGCACAAGCTGTTCATAACTATAAAATGTTTAAGAACATTTTTGAATATGCAACTTTGCGCATAAATTGTGCCTAATAATCATAAATTCTGCACAATCTATTAAAATTGTGCATAAGCTATACACAAAAATGTGCACAGTTTGTGAACATTGTTCATAGCTTAATAATTTGAAAATCAAACACAATTGATCATAATATGTGAACATTGTGCATAATATGTGACTATAAACACTTTCTTTGTGTCAAGAGCGACAATACCAGAATTTCATATTGTTTAGAAATATATAATTGTGCAAATAAAGAAAACCAGAGGTAAGTATTGAGTTATTATCATATACCTATTTATCACTGCAGTTATGACATTGAACGATGTTTTTTTTTAATAACGAAATAGTGTACATACATTGAAGTGCGAAATATGGATAAATATCGACTGCTTCAAGGCCATAACAGAAGCTGACATTAAAGAAACTTTTAATGATGAAATTGGCGTTCAACGAGTGGCGACTTGCAAATGTGAGAAAACAAATTTTATATGAAATATAGTATAATATATCGAATTTTTTTAATCGCAGATATTGGCCCCAATTTCAACATGTTGTAGCAAACATTCAGACCAATCTTCAGCTAGTGGCTCAAACCGTCAGTCGGACTCGATTTCTTCATTTTTAAAGTCGAGTAGCTCTACATACAAATTTGTATAACACTTTTTTCCTCTCACAGATTGTTAATATTTCAGAATTTACATAATTTCTTGGATTCCGAAATTGGAATAAAAATTTGCGATAATTACAACGCAAGCAATTGTATTTTAATATGTATATATATAATATTAGTTAGTAAGCAATTCTACTTTGAAATAAAGACATTTGAAAATAAAATAAAATTTTGTTTCTTTAACATTAGCAGGTGTAAAAATTGTTTCCATTTGTTCACAATCTATGAAAATCTTGTTCATAACCTATGGCCAGTTGTTCATAAAATATGCTCATAGTGCTGGACTGAAGTTATGAGCGATTGTGCATAGATTATGAACAACTGTTCTTGGTCATTTTTCGTGAACAATTTGTGCATAAGTGGTGCCCATACCGCATAATTTCTGCACAAAATTCTCTCCGTGTAGTAGGGGAAAAGTTGTACCCAAAAATTCCCACATCTGAACGATCGGTTATTTGACAGCTGTCAAATATCGAACTTAAAGTAGTTATCTAAAAAACTGAGAGACTCATTTGAATTTACACAGACAAAATAGGCAGTCGGACATGGCCTAAAGCCCTCAGCTCATGATTCTGATTATATCGTTATGTATTTTCATGGCTCTAACTCTTCTTCTAAGGCACTTTCATCAATCCTTTTATGGCACAAAGTTATAATACCATTTCTTGTTCATGAAAGGTATAAAAAACAAGTGAATAAATACCTTGTTGCTTTCACACATCCACGTTGTGCTTACTGGATGACGTACACATTTTTCTTGCGATTCTCTCTAAACATTTCTTCACTTATTCTGATGTTTGAAATTGCTTGTTCTGTAGCTATGGAAGTTGTAATCAAACTTATTTTTCATCTCGTCGCCTATACGTGCCTACGGTATGTCACTTATTTTTTTGCTTTTTTCGTCTTACGTGAGCCGTAATGCTATGCATACATAACTACCAGAGTTGGGCAAAATTTATTCGAATAACGAATAATAGATGAATACATTTTTTTTAATCTTTATTTGAATAATAAATAATTTCGTTTATTCAGAAACCAAATTATTCGACAAATAGATAATTTTCAGTTGTAATGTAATATGTATGTAAAAACAAACATACAAAAAAAATTAACAAATTTTTTTTTTACTACATATTACTCAATAATTTTTTTTTTTTGTACCCTCAGTTTTTATTTATTATTTGAAATAAAAAACAAATTTCCTAATAATTTATTCGTAGGGAATTTATCTAAATAAAAATTTGAAAAATAAGTTTTATCTAAATAAAAATTTATTCGAATAATGCCCAAGTGTGATAACTACATACATATAGATATATTTTTGTATACATATGTGTATATATTAGAGCTCCAGATTTTTTTTGAACATTTTCGAGTAGCCCGAACAAATGTTGTTCAAATGCTCGAACAGTCGTTTGTTTGTTTATTACCGTATGTTTGTACGGGCATTTGAACAATTCGGGCATTTTGAGGTTGTTTTTTTCTTTTGTTTATTATTTTTTTTCTTCTTCATATGTAGTTGTTTTTATTTTTGTTTTTTCAATAAACATTTTTTTTGTTTGTAAGCTCGAATGCTCGAATGTTTGTACGGGCATTTGAACAACAAACGGTCTTCAAACAAAAACGATCAATTCGAACTGTTCGATACCCGGGTATCTAGAGCTCTAGTATATATGCACAAACTTGACTAATAGACTACAGCAGCTGTGCAATAAAATGGAGTATAATAAAATTACAATGCCAACTAAGTATTTAATATACATACATATACATATATACATTTGCACATAATTACATACCCTCCAAAAATATACGAGTTACTTGTAGCTTATTTCAAATGCTGATGATGCAAAAAAAAATTTCTTATAATAAGGGCTTGTTTGAAGTATAATTTCCTTATAAGGAGGCTTATATACTCTCAAAAAATGTACGTCTTATTTGTGGCTTATAAAATAATGCCTGAAATTTCAAAGGATCACCAGTTGTATGAAAAAAGCCTCATGATAAGGCTTATTTTCCTTTGTTGATGTCAACAGGCCACAAGAAAGCCTTCCTCCCTCACTCCCCCTCTGAGACTAAAACACATTTCTAATGCTTATTCGTCATGGGAAATAAGGCTTAGACAATTTCTTTTAACCAGAGCTTGTATGGAGTTTAATTTCCTTATAAGCAAGCTTATATAGGGAATTAGACAAATTTCCGGCTTCTTTAACTGCATAATTCATATTTTCTGATCTTACGCTTTTCACTTGTGTCTGTAGTAGTGACAATACGTGTATGCCCATGCTTGTTCATAAAACTCAATTTCCTCTCTTTTCTATTTTTGACATACCTTACAACCACCTTCTTTGATCAAATTGCTTAGACTAATTTTTGTAGGGTATATATGTACATTACTTTATACCAGCGAAGAGCTCGCATGAACGGCCATGACCGAGCAAATATTTTAATATGCATATGTACGATGTACATATGTATATGTATTTAGAGTATTAATCCAGCTCTAATATTTGTATAAACTAATAGATAAAATAGACAAACAAGTAAATATGTGCATTAGGGTGCTTTTAATTTGTATGAAAAATTTAAAAGTTCATAAAAAGACTGTATCGCCCCTCAATCTGTAGTAACATGGTCAAAGATATCACACATAAATTTTGGTCCCGATTGGTGGAGGTTAAGGCGTGGCGCATTGAGGTCAAAGTTTAGAAAACTCTATGAAGAGTCAAAAAATCAAAATATTTTTTTTAATTATCTAATACCCAAAATTAATACATCTATACCCAATGATAACAAATATAAATTTTGGTCCCGATTGATGACGGTTTACTGGTGTTTCAAGGGGGTCAAAGTTCAGATTACCATATGCGACACTAAAAATGTAAGTCTTCTATGGAAATGTGAACATTGACCCCCTTAAAACCCCACTAAACCGTCATCAATCGGAACCAAAATTTATATTTGTTATCCTTGGGTATAGAAGTATTAATTTTGGATATAATATAATTAAAAAAAATATTTTGATTTTTTTACCCTTCATAGAGTTTTCTGAACTTTGACCTCAATGCGCCACGCCTTAACCTCCACCAATCGGGACCAAAATTTATGTGTGATATCTTTGACCATGTTACTACAGATTGAGGGGCGATACAGTAAAATATCGGTAATTTGAATTTTAAACGAACTCTAATGTGCATACATACATATTTATGTACACACACAAAAAAGCAAAGCTAAAGCGAAAACTATTTTCTATAGATGTTTGTGCTAGCAAAAGTACGATAGCAAAAGTACGATAGCAAAATTCCATATGTATGTACATATATATAAATGAGCTAAAGTGAAAATCAGCCTTGGAGCTTATTTGAATTCCTTATATGCTCGTACATTGCCTATTCATACAAATTTGACTGTCCTTTTTTTCTTTGACTTGACTTCGTGCTAAGCAGATTTTTGGAAGCATACGAAATTTGGCTGTGTACTTGCGCCTTTAATCTGCACATATGTATGAATATGTACATATACATATGTATAAACTTATGTACATAAAATGTTTCCCTACCTCACCAATTGTTTTGTTTGCTTGTGGAAAATTCGAATGAATGAATAACGAATATATTTACATACATATACATATATGTATGTACAACAGAAATGTACGTGCAACAAAAAATTCGAGCTCTTCGAACTGATCTAGTGGCGACAACACTATTCAACAGTTCAAGAGCCAAAGTTTAACCAGCTAGGCAACCACTAACCGACCGCCGTAGTGACTGACTTTCTTACTAACTGACTATGCTTGGCACACCACATTTGAATACAGATACATATGTATTTGTGTGCGTAGGAGCATGTGTATATATGTTTATCCTTCTTCGCATTCGCCCATTCGCTCATTAAATCTCCTTACACTTCGATACGCAGTTCCTTTTTTGTTTCTTCTTTCATGCTTTGACACAGTTTATTCACGCTTACATACATATCGTGGTTTAAACTTCATAATCGCCTGAGTGAAACTTTAATAACCGACTATGCCAAAAGTGAGATTTGCCAAACTGTAACTCCTTTTTACTTTTAACTTTAGCTCTGTCTATCCATGCAATAAATTTGGTTTTTGGTAAGCTCTGGAAGCTCTACATTTCCTTCTAATGTCTTTTTCAGCACTGAAGTCGCAGAGTTGGGCGTCGGCAATTCAATTTTAATTTTTGGCACAAATGTCGGTTACGCCATTATGAAAGTTTCACTTATGCGGTTATGAAGTTTAAGCGACGATATGTATGTGTTTTTTGTGTTTTTCTCTTGTTCACTTGAGACTCTTTTCACACTTTTCACACACACATTTCTCTCGCATTGAGGAAATTCTACGTACTGCATTGCGTATACGTAACAATTGCGGTTGAAAGGTTTGGCCGTTGTAAAAGGAGTACTTTTTTGTTGCTTTGTAGGTGCGTTTGATTCAATCACAATCAAATCAACACACGCAGCATAATATACGCATGAGTGTTTATTCGTATGTATTTGCGTGTGAGTGTGTGTTTCTAGCTGTTTGAGCTCTCTGTTGCGCTCACAATTTTACTTATGCTCTAGTGTACATAAGCAAGTACACGTATATGCATACATATTTATGTATTCAGTATATGTACATACAATGTAATTTTATCTGTAAGCATTTTCCGCTTCTTCTTCTTCTTAAATACACTAATTGAAATCCGACAGTTTTGAGATTTGTTTTCATTTCTGTTAGATGTCGCTTGACTCCTGTTTCCTCAGCGCTGCCCCTTGCAGAATTTATATATACATATGCTGTTGTTGTAGTTTGTTCTTGTTGTTGGTTGTTTCAGGTTTTGTTGTAGTTTGTCAGTCAGTCAACAGCAAATGACATTTATTTGCAAAGTTGTACAGCTTTAATAGAATTTCACAAATGGCAAAGTGCACGAATAAAGATTGTGTAAGCGTATAATACTTATAAACAATTCAATGAGATTTAAAGATGAGCGAAGAAGGCGGTGAATACGTTGATATTAAATAAACTTTAAAATTTATATAACATTTCATTCAACATCCTCACTGCTACTGCAATAACAGAAATAAATTTATATAAGTTGGAAAATATTGAATCAATTTGAATTTGTTTGCAATTAAATGGAAGCAGAGACCTATTATTTAATGATTAGAAATTTTAATCATTACACTAGCCGCTTTTTTTATAAGCAAGTTCCAAAAAAATACTATCTAGCTTAGCAAATATTATGGAAATCACCAACTAAGCTAATTGAATTGGCTAAGCGAGATGAGTTGAAAGCGCTTAGCACTTTGTCGATCTGAACAGCTGTGTTGCAAATTCAAGGAATGAAGCTATTGTGAATAGCACTTGAAAATGCCTAATTAAATGTTCTTTTCGTTTCGTTGAATATTGTTTTTTGGTTGGCTATATGAAAATATATCGCACCCTAAATCATAAAGTGGCACAACTCAAAATTCAAAAATTTTCAGGAGAGCCAAAAAACTTTTTTTTTTCATTACAAGAAATCGTATGGCAAAGGGCCAGGTATAATGGTTATTTTTCGGTCGAAAGATATAGTTATTCAAAAGTTTTTTTTGGAAATCGCTAGAGATATGTTCCGTATACCCGTTTATGAAAAAAACTCGATTTCGAAAAATTTTGAGTTGTGCCACTTTTTGATTTAGGGTGTGATATATGTGTTTCGTTTTACGCATTACACAAAATTAATTTTTTTTTTCGTGCACAATATTTAATTTTGATAGCTGACACCAGGGTTGCAAATTACACAGTCCAACAAATTTACAAAAAATTTCCTCAACACGAACAAACGCTATTACTTATGAAAGAGGATGTCTCCCAGACCAACTTTGCCGAACAGAGTACTAGTCCAGAGGGTCTGAGTTTTTTTTTAGAGGGGGTTAAAATTTTATGGTTTTAGCTGGAGGTGCAATTACTTTATCGAAAATATCTTATAAAAAATGACCAAATGAAGTTTTTGAGCTCGGACTTCTTCCACAGAATTTAATAAGGAATTTCTTTGCGGTAGACTTTAACCCTCTAACGCCCATGCAAATGGCAGTTTTTAACCCTTGTTTGGAAACACATGTAGAAAATATCAATTAACAATGAAGATAGAGGGTTGAAATGTTCTATAAAATTATTCGCCATAAAATTTCACTAGGGGTCCCCTCAGACAAAATCTTTGTACAAATAACGCAAAAGACCACAGGATATAATAATCACAAATTACTCCTTGAAATATGCAACAAATTTTATATGTGTACACATTATATGCATTTTTTTGTTCTTCGGATCAACCCTCCGGCACCGGAATATGAAAATAAGGTGTCGTAGAGTAAGTTAATTAAAAAAAAATCAATTTTACAAAAACCTAGTGGGACTACTCCAAAAACCGCGCGATTTTCAGGAATTTTAAGGCAAGTTTAGATTTATGTATGAAAAAGTTGTGATTTTGCACAAGAAAAAAATTTGATGTCTAGCTATACGTAGAGACAACCGCTAAACTGAATAGCTATTCAGTTTTTAGTGCACTTCCCTGGGAAGGTAATATCACGACCTAAATAGAACATTTTGTGTTTTTCTTACGAACATTCCACTTCATGCCCTATATTCTTTCTGACAGCGGACATTTTTTTTATCTGAATCACACAGGATGCTGCTTAATTTAATGCGGTTTTCAAAAACTCATTCTGGTTAAAAATATATTAATACTTGGATGAGCTTATCAAGTTTAAGTGAAGTCCCTAAGAGGGTTGACATGGCTTAAAATTTAAAAAAAATGTTAACAATTTTTCTGCTGAAGGCGGTTTTATCATGGTGTACTACTCCACAAATGTAAAAAAGGGTAGAAAGGTCGAGACCGTGGATAGCGGAAAAAATGTGGACCCGGATGGCCGCAAGCAATATTAGCATCAAATTAAAGGCATTAACCAGGGTTTGAATATCACCCCCACTGGGGAGTATACTAAAAAACTGAGTACGCCATTCACTTTAGCGGTTAACTCTCCGTATAGCTAGACATCAAATTTTTTTCTTGTGCAACATCACAACTTTTTCATACTTAAATCTAAACTTGCCTTTAAATTCTTGAAAATCGCGCGGTTTTTGTAGTAGCCCCATTCAGTTTTTGCAAAATTGAATTTTTTTTAAATTAACTTACTCTACGACACCTTATTTTCATATTCCGGTGCAGGAGGGATGATCCAAAGAACAAAAAAATGCATATAATGTGTACACATATAAAATTTGTTGCATATTTCAAGGAGTAATTTGTGATTATTATATCCTGTGGTCTTTTGCGTTATTTGTACAAAGATTTTGTCTGAGGGGACCCCTAGTGAAATTTTATGGCGAATAATTTTCTAGAACATTTTAACCCTCTATCTGCATTGTTAATTGATATTTTCTACATGTGTTTCCAAACAAGGGTTAAAAACTGCCATTTGAATGGGCGTTAGAGGGTTAAAGTCTACCGCAAAGAAATTCCTTATTAAATTCTGTAGAAGAAATCCGAGCTCAAAAACTTCATTTGAGGTCATTTTTTATAAGATATTTTCGATAAAGTAATTTCACCTCCAGCTAAAACCATAAAACTTTAACCCCCTCTAAAAAAAATTCAGACCCTCTGGACTAGTACTCTGTTCGGAAAAGTTGGTCTCGGAGACATCCTCTTTCATAATTAATAGCGTTTGTTCGTGTTGAGAAATCACTGTTGGACAGTGTTATCAAGTACGTAGTTGTTTAGCAAATTGAAGCATTTTTTTCAAGGTCAATATTAACAACTGTACATTACTGGGCTGGGTGTTGGACCAAACTAAGTTTTTTATAAAGCTTTAGTTGTAAATAAAAAAGTAAGTTTACCGTTTTTCGAAGTAAGCCTCCAAAATCGAAATATGAGCCTCCGCGGATTGAAATTAGATCTTTTTAAAAAATTTATTATAATTAATGTAAGTAAAAAATACGACTATATTTTTTATAATTTTTTGTTGTTATTGTCACTGTTACTATTTTTGTTTGGTTTTTTTACTATGTTTTTTGTTTTGTTCTTGTTGTTTTTGTGGTTGTTGTTGTTGTTGTTTTGCATTTGTATGCATACATGTTTAAACATGTTGTTCCATTTTATTTTGCCTATATGTCGCGTTGTTGCAGAAAACAACAACAGCAACAACAACGAAGTCTATGCGATGTCTATGCGATTCACACGGAGACAACAGCGCACTAACACCAACAGGATGGTCACACTTCTTCTGAAATGACTAGTGGCGAAATTAAATATGTTTACACATCACATGGTGCAGTGAGTAGAGTCCGGACAAACACGAAACAATTTTTTCTAATTAATTAAAATCCAATTACTAGATTTTTAGAAATAGCGGTCACCTCTCGGCAGTAGGCGGCATACCCTCCGAGTGTATTTCTACCATGAAAAAGCTTCTCAAAAAAATGCATTCGCCGTTCGGAGCCGGCGTAAAACTGTAGGTCCACCCACTTAATAGCAAAAACAAAACGAGCACACCTCGAATTGGGAGAGAAGCTCGACAGAGTTATAATAGCGCCAGTGTATCTTTATATATATTACGCTAAGCGATTTTTTGCAAGCACCATAACTTTTACACCGTTATACCGTTTTTCGAAAATGTGGTGTCAGATGAAAGGGCTTGACCTGTAGATGTGCAGGAAGGTTTAATTTTTTTGAAAAGGGCTGCCAGATATTTGAAAATTTTATTTTTGTGGTTAGTTTGTTTGATTTTAAAATTTTTGGCACCATATGAAAGGGCTTGACCTGATATTGAGCAATTTAATAAAAAAATTTCAAAAAGGGTTGCCACCTGTTCAAAAATTCAGTTTTACGCTATAGTTTGTTTGATTTTTAAATTTGAGGTGTCATATGAAAGAACTTGGCATGGAAATGAGTAATTTATTAAAATTTTTACAAAAAGGGTGCCACCGTTAAATAATCCATTTTTACGCTACAGTTTATCTTATTTTTAAATTTGAAGTGTCATGCAAGGCCTAGCACTGAAGATGGGTAATAAAAGGAAAGGGAAGAGGAAAATGAAAGGGACGGATATGGCGAAGGACAGGAAGCGAAAGAGGAAATATGAAAAATAAAATGGATAAAGGGAAAATAAAGCGCAAATAAAGGGGAAAGGGGAAGAGAAAGAGAACTAGAAAGAAAAGGAGGAGCGCGCCAAATGGCCTTTGTAGGTCGCTTTAAGGTTACCATAGTCTAGAAAAATATTCGGCACAAAACTTCACTATGGGGCTCCTTGGTCAAAATCTATGTATAAAACATCTAGGTCCACAGAAAATAAAAATAACCAGTAGCTATGAAGGTATATCAAAAAATTTTCAAATGTGGCAATAAGTGGTCTTCCACCCTCAAATTGTCGCACAGTGTTACTGAAAGCCACAGCATCGCGTGGGCGGGTTTACTAGTACGCATTTATAAGCTTTGTGTATGAAAATTAAAAAAAATTAAAACTAAATTAAAAAAAATATATTTTTATAAAAAAACATTTAACAAAAATCTATTTCTTTTATAAAAAAAAAAAATCAACAGTACTGCAGAACGAATTTCCGTCATCATTTGGCAAGTTTGATTTGGTTAGCAATGTTTATTATCTTGTTTGTTTCGTTCATGCTAAAAATGGCACATAGCCGAAACCGGTTTATAACCAAATCAAACTTGAAAAGGGACGACGGAAATTCGTTCCACAATACGTCGCTATCCTAACCTGTCTTAAAAACAAATAACAAAAAATAAATAATTAAATAAATTAATAAATGTTTGATTAATTTTGATTGTATGATTATTAATCAATATATTGCTGATTATTTTTTGAATAGCTATTAATCATAATTATTTTTTTTTTCATAATTTTAATTAAGACAAATTAAATAATCACTAAAATTGCGAAAAGTCCCAAAAAAATTAATCATTATTTTTATACTCAGCTGTACTAGTACACAGAGTATTATAATTTTGATTTCCTAACGGTGGATTGTAACAGAACGAAATAATCGAGATAGATATAGACTTATATATATCAAAATGATCAGCGTGAAAAGAGAAATCGATTGAGCCATGTCCGTCCGTCCGTCCGTCTGTCCGTCCGTCCGTCTGTCCGTCTGTCCGTCTGTACGCACGATAACTCACGCAAAAATCGAAATATTTTGATGAAATTTGGAATGCAAGTTGGTATCAAGACGAGAACGGATGGTATTGAAAATGGGCGAAATCGGACCATGACCACGCCCACCTCCCCTATATAGTAAAAATCGGAAATTTGGTATCTCAGTCACTAATATAGCTGGAGCGATGAAATTTTACCCACGTGTTGAGCTCAGGCCCCTATGAAGAAATTTGATGAAATTTTGGAAAATGGGCGGTGCCACGCCCACTTATTAAGGGGCAAACATTGAAAGTTTTATGAGTCATAACTCAGAAACTATTGAATATATATAGATGAAATTTGGTACGCGTGATATATTTGCTTACGCAAATGTTTTGACGAAAAATTGCCAAAATCGGTTAACGACCACGCCCACTTTTATATATGGGTATTATAAAGTGACCTAATAAAAACATTTGAAGCGATATCTCTGTCAAATATAAAGATATATCAATGAAATTTTATGGCAAGATTCCAACTAAGGACATAAAACAAAAAACACAAAAATTTTGGAAAATGGGCGTGGCACCGCCTCCTTTTAGGAGCAGGAATATACGAGATTTTGGAGCCCATATCTCGACAAATAATTGATATATTATGACGAAACTTGGTGTATACACTTTTATTACTTGTAGCAATACATGTTGAAAATTTTAGCGAAATCGGTTGACGACCACGCCCACTTTTATATATGGGTATTATAAAGTGGCCTAATAAAAACATTTTAAGCGATATCTTTGTCAAATATAAAGATAATTCATTGAAATTTTGTGGCATGAGTTCTACAATAGACTGGAAACAAAAAATAGAAAAATTTTGGAAAATGGGCGTGGATACGCCCACTTCATGCAGCACTCGCTTTATATAAAGTACACCGTGTTTCCATCAAAGGCAAACAAATAATAAGCATACAGCTGAGTATCTAATGTTCGATTCCACTCGAACTTAGGCTTCCTTACTTGTTAATTATTAATTTTAATATGAATTTAACACAGCTAAATCAAAGTCGATTATAAAAGAATTGTATCAAATTGAATAGTTAAGAATCGCATCGCTATGTCAGGATGCAAGGGTCTCCAGGCAACAAACCTTTATACTGACCATCAGGCAACTGGGCGTTAAACAATTTTTGTAAAATTTATTTTTGCAAAAAATAATTTTTTTTCTAACAGTTTCAAAATCACTATGCAACACACTACCTATAACCCTTGATCCACAGCGCTGCCTCTTCGTGCTCCAAAACAAACACTCTGTACATCACTCTTCCTAAAACTTCTGTTCTTTGGAAACTTTCACGAAGCTTCCAGTGGTTTGTTAAGGCCAATGTCTTCCTTGTGTTAAGAACTACACGAATTATGGCGAAGAGATGAACTGACGTCCCAAATGGCAACCGTAAATTAGAAAATTGCATTTTCTTCATAGGTACTTGAACTCAACTAAATTGGAAAAAATCAATTACTTTTGGTCAATTCTAGCGGAATACTTTCATTAAAACTCTTTAATTATATCAACTATCTTTTCGCTGTCTATAAATACCTTAAAACTTGAAATATGCTTAACCATAACTATGACTGCAACAACTTGTGAAAGTTGCTTAATTTCTTCAGCAGCTCATAATGCACCTAAAAGAGTCGTGCACCACGTCGTATGAGCAACTTTTATTCTTATTTGCAACTTTTTCGCCCAAGTCGATTTTTTATACAACTCACTGTAATAAACGAACTCCTACCAATTTCTTATACTTAAACGTTGTTGTTGTTTTTGTACTTTTCTTCGCATAACTATGTAAGCTATCCGCTATAAATTATACATACTTGCTAGCTAACTTAGTTGCTGTTATAGGAACCATAGCAAAAAAAACAGAGTACAAAAAGAATGTAAAAACCTCTTTGTGAAAATGCTTCAAGCACTTAGAAATTAATTTTTATATTATCTTTAATAAATTCCATGCTTTTTATACTACTCACCATTTTGCCCTGCATTTTTTGTACACGAACAACAACAGCATATGGATTATACCACAACAGCGCAACCAAATGCACGTAGAGCGAAATGCAGAGATGCAGCAAAAAAAAAGAGAGAGAGATGGAGAAATAGATTATAACAAAATATAAAACTGTCAGTTACATGAAATTTAAAAGCAATAGCATTTTAACGCAAAACAACAACACGAAATACCAAAGCAGAAATACATAAATGCGCAAAATTGAACAAAAACAATGCCAACACAACGACGCGATGGCACTTGTACTTCTGTGCAACTCTCTCCACCGCCAACCTAGCGAATGTCATTAAATGTCTAGCTGTAGCACTTAACACTTTCCATTTCGCTATTTCGACTATTTTTTTGCCATTTTTTCCTATTTGTTTTTTTATTTTTACACTTTTTTCGTTCGTTTTGTCACTTACCATGAGCACGAGCAGCAGCAACACCAACAAAAACAGCACGGCTTCTGCGATTGTTGTTGTTGTTGTCGTTGTGCTGCTGCTGCTGACGCCGCTGTTCCTGTCGCCGCCGTCCCCGCAGCCGCACCCGCGCCTGTTCCCGTCCCCGTCGTCATCGTTGTCGTTTCAGGCAGTAAACTCGTTCCCGCATTCCCCGTTGAACCTCCGCGCGAACTCGTTGTTGTTTTTGTGTTTGTTGCACACATGCCGCTGCCACCACCACTCAACATACCGCCCGCATGCATTCCCGCTCCCGCATTTAGACCGCCACTATTGCTGCCCATGCCCATGCCAGGTCCACTGCGTCCACCACCAGTTCCGTGTACACCCCCGTGATTACTACTGCCAGCCATGTTCGTTGCACTGCCACCGCCATTGCCGCTATTTTGCGCTGCCGCTGCTGCTGCCGCCGCCGCTGCCACAACCGACGATGCAGAGGAGGAGGTCATGCCACGTAGATGGCATCCCGTTGGCAGTTCTGATACTGTGCAAGACATTCTACGGAGAGAAAATGGGAAAAATGCAAGAAATGTTTTTTGTTTTTTTGAAAAAGAAAAAAATTTTAAGATGCAAGTAGCTTGAGTCCGAATGAGTGTTATATACCCAGCTGTGCGTTTTTTCACAAGAACATACTATACCCTGCATGCTTCCACACTTCAGGTATAGCATTAAAAGGCCAAGCTCAACATGGTATATACATAACACATGGCGTATACGTAACACATTTCGTTGTCAGACACCTACATATCGCACCCTAAATCAGTGACACAACTCAAAATTTTTCGAAATCGGGTTTCTTTCATAAATGCTGCCAATAAATCTGTTCCATCAGAGTCTTTTTTAAATGAGAAATAACTATTATATGTGGCCTTTTCCCATATCATTGCCAATAAAAATTAGGTTTTTGGCTCTCCTGAAAATTTTTCAATTTTCAGTTGTGTCACTTTATGATTTAGGGTGCGATATATCGCTAGCCTAGAGTGCAAATTGTATAAGTCCTTTTTTAAAACTTTGTAGGAGAGACGAAAAACAAAAAATTGAAAAATTTTGTTACCAGTTAGTTGGAGTTTTTCGGCCGATTGGTGAAAGACAAAAACAAAGTTTTTTCTTTTCCTCCTACGCGTTTCGATGTTTCTCACATCTTCATCAGGGAGTCTGATTTATTAGTTTTTAAACATAAAACGAAAAAACAGAAAATCAATTATGTATTAAAAATTTTGTTTCACATACATACGTATGTACATACATACATATGTTCTTATGTAAAAAAACATTAACAAAAACAACATAATTCTGCAATAAATTTTTTTTAAACCATTATACTCACTTACATTTAACATATCTTAATAGTGTCTGAATAATACAATTTTTTTACAAAAAGTTTGCAAACGCACAACATTAAACTTTTAGACATTTTTTTATAATATAACAAAAAACGACATTTATACATTTAAACTATTGTCTTTGCCCGGCGGTTCTTCCATTAATTGTCAATGCTGTCACATAAGCGCAGTTTATATTGTCCACATCTTCTTTATAATTTATTGCTTTGTCTATTTTCTGTTGTATTCGTAAACTTTCCAGTGTCATTCTCTTCTTTTCTCTTCTTTCAATGTCCAAAATTCGCGTATTGTCAAAATCTGCTGTGTGGCCTTTCTCCGTCAGGTGCTCTGCTAGCGCTGTTGTTGTTTTCTTATTCCTTGCGTCTAATTTGTGTTCGTTTATTCTTACGCCTAGTGATCTCTTTGTCGTTCCAATATATATTTTATTGCATTGCTCTCCTTCTTTCCCATTGCAACTAATTTCATATACAACGTCGTTTTGTTGCTCTTTCTTTATTTTGTCTTTGGTTTGTGTGAATATGCGGTTTAGTGTTTTGTTTGGTTTGTATGCGAATTTGATGTTGTTGTTTTTGGTTATTTTTTCTAATTGTTTGCCGCCTGTTAGGTTTGGTATGTATGTTATTCCTGTATATATATTTTTCTCTTCTTCTTTTTTCTGTTTTGTGGTTTTTTGTATGCCGTTTATTTTTTCAATTGTTGTTTTTGTCCATGCATGGATCAGAGCATTAGGGTATCCATTTTTTTGCAGAATATTTTTAATTTTTACGATGTTAAATTTTTTGTATTCACTTCGAAATGAAAAAAAAATTCCGTTCATGTAAATATTTTGGACTTACACAAATTTCTTCGATTTTTGGACTTACACAATTTGCGTATCATTGAATAACAACGAGTAGAAATATGACAGGAGTCATAGACTTGTTTAGCGCGGTGCATATTTGATTTTTCTAGCGTTCTACATAAAAATACACTTTTTCATACAAATGGACTTACACATTTTGCACTCTCAGCTAGCGATTTGTACAAGTACATTAGACCGTATCGCAAAAAAAAAGTTCTCCGTACGTCTCCAGATATGATGTCTTTTTGGAATACCTCTCCGGAAAATTTTTTTTATTTTACGCCACTAGATGTCGCTAAAATACGTACATTTTTCCATAACTTCGGTATTTGTGTTCCGATCTCTTCCACCCAGTACTTAGTTTATACCACCTTAATTTACTTTTTTTTCCAACATCTTAAATGTCGTGAAAAATCTTTAACTTTTGTAAAGAAGTAAAATGTAACATTGCGAAGAGTATATGTTTTCCGGCTGATGTGGTCTCTTAGGTTCATTTTACAAAGATTTTTTCTGAGACGGTCCCTACTGAAATTTTATGGCGAATAATTTTCTAGAACATTTTACATCACTAGCAACCCCACGAAAAGGTTGTTTTGCCCCCTTCTTTATAAATTCAGGAAAAATTTATATTTTTAAGGTCACTAGTCGTTTTTTTCGTGCATATAAGGCGAGACGGTCTAATATACATAAATTGCTTTTCTATAGGTACTTACATTATATATTATTTGTTGTCTTCTTGTTTTTTCTACACGCCTCTACTAATAGTTGTTCCGTTTTCGTTAATGTACTCTCCACTTTTCCGCGCGTAACCAAAAACTTTGGCCACTCGCTCCACCTTTCGAGTTTATATGTGCGACAGCAAATGCCACTGCTCTTACTGTTTGTTGTTGTTGCTTTTTTGTTGTCGTCTGTCAGCGCGCTTCTACTTCGTTATACATACATATATATCCAAGTTAAAATGTTGCAAATGCACTTAATGCTTTATATCCTTCTTCTTGCTCTGCCGCTGCTGCCACCGCCAACTTGTCGTTTGGCACACCTGCAAACATCCACTTTGCTCGCGGATATTTATTTTACGAATTTAGTGTGTATTTTTTTTTTTTAGATGGCAGTTGACAGCACAACGTGTGTTGGTGGATTTAGGAGAGCACTAAGAGTAAATGGCAGAAATTTCTGAAATAAAAAAGTGTAGAAAAATATTTTTTGAGTGAATTTGGCGGAAAATGCAATTTCCGTAGAAATTTTATAGATTCAGTATTTTAGATGGTTTATGAGGTGACAAAAAGTAGATAGATAGCATCTATGTGGTAAATGTTAAAGTTCAACATATTATAAGTTTAAAGGTTGTGGAAAAGACCTTTTAGTTTTTGTATATGAAATCTTTATATATATTACGCTAAGCGATTTTTTGTACGCACCATAACTTTTACACTGTTATACCGATTTTCGAAAATGCGGTGTCATATGAAAGGGCTTTGCCTGTAGATGTGCAGGAAGGTTTAATCTTTTTGAAAAGGGTTGCCACCTGTTTAAAAATTTAATTGTCCTTTATAGTTTGCTTGATTTATAAATTTCAGGTACCATATTAAAGGGATTGAGCTGGAAATTAGTATTTTATTACAATTTTTACAACAAGGGTTGCCACCTGTTCAAAAATTCAGTTTTACGCTATAGTATGTGTGGTTTTTAAATTTGAGGTGTCATATGAAAGGGCTTGACCTGATAATGAGTAATTTAGTAAAATTTTGACAAAACGGTTGCCACCTGTTCAAAAATCCATTTTTACGCTATAATTTGTTTGGTTTTTAAATTTGAAGTGTCATGCAAGGCCTAGCACTGAATATGGGTAATAAAAGGAAAGGGAAGTGGAAAATGAAATGGACGGATATGGCGAAGGAAAGGAAGCGAAAGAGGAAATATTACGGAAAATAAAATGGATAAAGGGAAAAGAAAGCGCAAATAAAGGGGAAAGGGGAAGAGAAAGAGAACTAGAAAGAAAAAAAGGAGCGCGCCAATGGGCTTTTGGAGGTCGCTTTGAGGTTACCATAGTCTAGAAAAATATTCGGCACAAAACTTCACTATGGGGCTCCTCGGACAAAATCTTTGTATAAAAAATCTAGGTCCACAGAAAATAAACATAACCAGTAACTATGAAGGTATATCAAAAAATTTTCAAATGTGGCAGTAAGTGTCTTCCACCCTCAAACAATCGCACTGTGTAATTGAAAGCCACAGCATAGCGTGGTCGGGTTTACTAGTCTAATTATTTATTTTAGCAATGGCAACGTAGATCTTTGAATATCTTCATTGATAGTAGCCTTGGAAGCTCTTCTGCTTAAAAGACTCATACCGTTAATAGTAGAGAGCGTAAAATTATACCGAATCAGCAGTTTGGCTTCAGAAGAGGGCACGGTTTAATGGAACAAGTACATAGACTTACCAAGAAAATTTACTCCGCCCTTAAGCACAAAAAAAAATACTATACAGCTGCCTTTCTAGATATCTCCCAATCGCGTATGGCACGACGCACTCCGCTCTGAAATAAAAAATACTCTCCACACAAATTACTTTCTATTTATACAAGCTTATCTGAAAAGTTACTTCTTCGTCAAATCGGGGTTAGAGCAGTCTGAGCTTTATGAGTGCTTAGAATGCATCCCTCAAGGCAGTGTAATGGACCCAATACTGTACCTACTTTACACGTATAACCTCCCAATAGCAGAAGGAAGCACTATTGGCAGTGACTTCACTCAAGCTTCAAAGAAGTTTAAATAAAACTAGTAAACCCGGCCACGCGATGCTGTGGCTTTCAATTACACTGTGCGACAATTTGAGGGTGGAAAGACACTTACTGCCACATTTGAAAATTTTTTGATATACCTTCATAGTTACTGGTTATGTTTATTTTCTGTGGACCTAGATTTTTTATACAAAGATTTTGACCAAGGAGCCCCATAGTGAAGTTTTGTGCCGAATATTTTTCTAGACTATGGTAACCTTAAAGTGACCTACAAAAGGCCGTTTGGCGCGCTCCTCCTTTTCTTTCTAGTTCTCTTTCTCTTCCCCTTTCCCCTTTATTTGCGCTTTATTTTCCCTTTATCCATTTTATTTTTCATATTTCCTCTTTCGCTTCCTGTCCTTCGCCACATCCGTCCCTTTCATTTTCCTCTTCCCTTTCATTTTATTACCCATCTTCAGTGCTAGGCCTTGCATGACACTTCAAATTTAAAAATAAGATAAACTGTAGCGTAAAAATGGATTATTGAACGGTGGCACCCTTTTTGTAAAAATTTTAATAAATTACTCATTTCCATGCCAAGTCCTTTCATATGACACCTCAAATTTAAAAATCAAACAAACTATAGCGTAAAACTGAATTTTTGAACAGGTGGCAACCCTTTTTGAAAAATTTCTATTAAATTGCTCAATATCAGGTCACGCCCTTTCATATGGTGCCAAAAATTTTAAAATCAAACAAACCATACAGTAAAATTAAATTTTCAAACATCTGGCAACCCTTTTCATAAAAATTGAACCTTCCTGCACATCTACAGGTCAAGCCCTTTCATCTGACATCACATTTTCGAAAATCGCTATAACGGTGTAAAAGTTATGGTGCTTAAAAAAAATCGCTTAGCGTAATATATATAAAGATTACCCATTGGCTGAAAGTCTGCCGTAGTGACGCTTACTACTAGAAGTAACACTTGCCCATCCGTAAAACTCAATGGTTGGTAAATAATTTAAGGACAAATCTTTTTAAAGAAAAGTTCACATATTCGCTTAATCACTTGAGCTTACTTAAATTATTTCAAAGTGAGTGAGTGGCAGGCAGATAAAATCGTTAAACAAAGACTTTTCCTAGCAATAAAACATGTAAAACTGAAACAGCTGTAGAAGTTAGGCAAAGAGGCTCAAGTCATCGTCAACACATAAACACAAACCTTAAGCCAACTAGTGATGGGTGAGTACGAGATGCTTTAGGTGCTTGCATTGAGAGCGAGAGGAATAGTAGGCGAGTCCAAGATGTTTTAGTGATTGTATCGACTAAGGGCAATTCGCGACTGCATTCGAATATGAATGGCAATCATCAAGAGTATTGCACATGATTGAACAATCGAATAAATCATCACGCACTCGCCCATCAATAAGGCCAACAACTACATATACATAACTGCGATGAAAATGGCATTCAAAATATATTTGACGTAATGCCAAGACCGAAGCAACTGCCAGTGGTGTAGGCACGCTAAACCACCATACCCGGTAGCCTACAAGCATCATTATTTCTCTATACCAAAGCAATTTTGTTTGATAACCAACAGGATATTGAGTTTCCTATTTCAATTAAATGGACCATGTGCAAATGAAGGTAGCACATATGCATATAAGTATGTATGTTGGCTCTACCGCTACAACAGCATAACCCACTGCCTATCCAACCACTCCCCATCTAACCACTAACTGCACTTATTGCCATCATTTCGGTACATATAACCCGGTATGCGCTGCTTAATAGCCTTTCCAGCCAACAAAAACAACAACGATACTACAGCAGCAAAGCAAAATCAAATCACAAGTCCATGTCATCCATTGATTGACCCAACGGCGAACAATGTGAACACGCCAAACCACGCCAAGCCACAAAACAACCGTCAATCACTTCGCGAAAGCAAGGAAAATTTGAGAAAACAAGGAACCAACACGGGCATGGGATAATGAAAAATCGTTGCTGTTCCTGTTGTGAGTGTTGTGTGTGTGTGTGGTAGGTGTGTCCCTTCATTTGAATTTATATCCCTCAACTAAGCGAGAAAGTAATTGGTATGTGCTGTTGGTTGAACAAGCAGTTCAAGTAGAAAATTTGTATACGAACAAAAATGAAAAAGAGAAGCAAACCAAAAAATGGAACAATAGCAAAAACAACAAAGCCAAATAAAGCAAATAAAGCATATAAAGCAGGCGGTAAGCAATGGAAAGTTGCAGAAAATGTATGAAATGGCAAAAAATTTGAAATTGAACAAGAAACTGAAAACCAAAACCAAAAGCAAACAATTTGAAGCCGATGAAGACACAAAAAAAGAGTTAAGAAAAAGTACAAAAAGAAAAAGTAGAAAAGTAACAAGAAACCATTAGTTAGTGAGTAAGCAAAATAAAAAATATCGGTCAGAAACCATTAGCTGAATATAAAAATAAATAATAATAATAATAATACAATGGCGCTATTATAACTCTGACGAGTTTTATGGCCGAGCTTCTCTCCCAATTCTAGGCGTCCTCCTTTTTGTTGTTTCCTACTAATTGGGTGGACCTACAGTTTTATGCCGGCTCCGAACGGCGAATGCATTTTTTGTGAGAAGCTTTTTCATGACAGAAATACACTCGGAGGGTATGCCGCCCACTGCCGAGAGGTGACCGCTGCTCTTAAAAAACCCAATAATTGGATTTTTACTAATTAGAAAAATTTTTTTGGTGTTTGCTCGGACTGGGATTTGAACACGAGACCTCTGGCATAGCAGCTGAGCACTCTACCCACTGCACCACAGCGGCCACAAATACATACTGCCACGCAAAGCACACAGGACACAAGACAGCAGACAGAAACACATACACACACACTAAAGTAGGTGAACAAGGCATGATTTGAGAGTGTGAATACTTGGCAGAAAATACTAAAATTGCTAGAACCACTACATACATAAGTTCATCATTGGCAAATTTCTTTTTCTGTATTGCAAGCAAGTCACTTGGTGTTGCTGCGACATTATACTTAACCATCACATGGTTACTAAGCACTTCCTGTGCTGAACAAAAGAGGTTACTATCACAGTTGCTTGAGCGCAAGTCTATTGTGTTGAAATACATAACGTTGTTGTTGTTGCTACATATTTGCATATCTATGAGTTTTTATAACGCTGAGCGCGGCATGTAAATGAAAATTTGCAGGAAGAGCTTACTTACGCAGAAATAGAAGGAAAGAAATGGAGAAAGCAAATGGGTGCAAAGGTAATTTGTAATATTAAGATCATAGAAAATTGTGTTATTTAAAATCAGACGTGTTAAATTGCGATTAAAATTATTAATGACTAATTTTTTGGATTTTTTAATCTTAATTATCACTTTAATTGTCTTAAATTAACCTGGCAATTAATAATCACTTAAATTCAAAAATAATCATGAATAAACATATAGGTAATCAAAATTAATCGAAAAAAAATTGTTAATGGCATGATTGTTTTTTATTGCTTAAATTTTTTAATTGTTTGATTACTTTTAATTGTTTTATTTATTATAATTGCTTGATTATTTTTAATTGTTTGATTATTTCTTATTGTAGCATTGTTTTTAATTGTTTGATTATTTTTAATTATATGAATAATTGTTTTTAATTGTTTGATTGTTCCTAATTATTTGAATATTTTTAATCGCTTGACTATTTTTAATTTATTGTATGTTTTTCATCGTATGAATATTTTTAGTTATTACTTCAATTGTCTTAACTTAACCTGGCGATTAATAATCACTTAAATTAAAAAATTATAAAAAATAATCGTGATTAATAGCCATTAAAAAAATAATCAAAATAATCAAAATAATCATATAATCAAAATTAATTTAAGAAATTGTTAGTGGTATGATTGTTTTTAGTTGCTAAAAAAATTTGTATTGTTTGATTAATTTTAATTGTTTTATTGATTATAATTGTTTGATTATTTTTAATTGTTTGATTATTTTTAATTTTATACATAATTGTTTACTTGATTATAAATGATTGATTATTTTCTTTTGGTTAATTATTTTTAATTGTTTCATTTTTTTGTTGTATGATTGTTTTTAATTGCTTAAATCCTTTTAGTTATTTGATTATTTTTTATTGTGTGATTGCTTTTAAATGGTTAATTATTTTTAATTGTTTGAATATTTTTAATTATAGACATAATTGTTTTTAATTGTTTGATTGCTCTTAATTATTTGATTATTTTTAATTGTATGCATACTTGTTTGATTGATTATGATTGCTTGATTGGTTTTAATTGGTTAATTATTTTTAATAGTTTGATTATTTTTTATTATGCGATTGATTTTAATTGGTTTATTATTTTTAATTGTATACATAACTGTTTTTCATTGTTTGATTATTTTTAATCGCTTGATTATTTTTAATTGTTTGATTTTTTATCACATGATTGTTTTTAATTGATTAATTATTTTTATAATTGCTTGATTATTTTTAACTATATACATAATTGTTTTTCATTGTTTGATTGTTTTTAATCGCTTGATTATTTTGAATCATGCGATAATTTTTTTTTTATATGATTACTTTTAATTATTTTTGAAAATATATGAAACGTTAAAATGTATTTTTCGCAAGCTGAAATAAAACGTAATTTAAAAAAATAATAATAATTAATCGAATAATAAGTTAAACATGCATTTAAAAGATAAAAATAAGTGAAAATAATCAAATAATTATATTAATCATGCAATGAAAAAAATCGAAAAATAATTGCAAAAAATCTAAAAAATCATGTAATTGAATACATTAATCGATTAGTTAATAGACGTTTTTTAATTTAATTAACTATTAATCATTGAAAGTTGAAAGTAATCGTTGATCACTAAAGAGTTACAAAAACCAAATACTTATGCTTTAATTAATAATCAAAAAAATGTTAATCGTTAAATATGAATTCTGTTTAAAATCATCTATGCTAGTCTTCTTTTCTTCTTATTTTATTTAGTTTGGTATTATTTTTTAATTTAATTTTATCGTACAAACATTTTGATACTCACCATGTCGTATGAGTAACATTCAATACCACAAATATGGCAAGCCATACATACTTAGGTATTTACGTTCATACATAGCTACATTTATACTTATTCATCATAACTTTACTTGCATGTGCCGTAAAAATATAAAAAATAGCACCAAAGCACCTTAGTCATATAAGCACAATAATATCATTGTTCACTCAGGAAGTTCGAATGCCGCAAATTTCCTATCATAAAACGCCACAACATGACCATACATTTGCACGTGTGTATATACAAATATTTATATGTATGTAGGTACAGATATACTGCCAGCACACAATTGGAGCAAGTTCCACTCGATTCTTCAAAACATGGCAAATAGGTAGCATGTGGCATAAGAAATGTCCACAAAAATATTTGTCTATGCAGCAAGGCAGTGACTACAACCAACGAATGTATGGATATTCTTACCTATGAACAGGTATCACATTTGTACGTGACCGAAGACATAACCGAACATTACAGAAACCAGACCTCTCAAGACTTATTGATTAAAAATTGTAATGATTATTAATTAAAGCATGTCTTGTTTTTCTAACTCTTTAATGATTAATAGTTAATTAGATTAAAAAATTACATTGATTAATCGATTAGTTAATATAAATTACATGATTATTTTAATTTTTCTTCAATTATTTTCCCGCTTTTTTAATTTCGTGATTAACACAATTATTTGATTATTTTCAATTATTTCTGATTGCCCATTTGCATGATTAAACGATTTCAATTATTCCATGATTTTTTTAATTCCTTGATTAATACAATTATTTGATGATTTTTAGTTATTTCTGTTTGACTTATGGCATGATTAATTAATTAATCGATTTCAATCATTGTTCGATTATTTTAATTTCCCGATTATTTGATTATTTTCGATTATTTCAAATTTTGTAATTGCATGATTAATGTATTCATTATTTTTTCTGTTCATTATTTTTTCTGTTTTGTTTTCCAAATTTATGCCTTATTTCAGCTTATGAATAATATATTTTAACGCTTCAACAATTTATCAAAAATAATTAAAAATATGTAGTCATATAAAAAGAAATAATCGCATAATTGAAAAAAGTTCAAGCAATTAAAAGCAATCGAACAATTAAAAATAAATCAACAATGAAAAATAATCATACAATTAAAAAAAAGAAATATTCGACTAATTTTTATCATATGATTTTTTCTGATTATTTTTTAATGACTATTAATCATGATTATTTCTTAAAATTTTTTAATTTAATAGATTATTAATTGCCAGGCAATTAAAATAATCAATAAAATAAAAAAAAATCCAAACAAATTAAAAATTCCTACTTTTACTTTCGCTTTAATCCTAATCCAATTCAAGATACAAAAGTTTCTTCACTTCACTCTTTCTGCCTAAAAATGCCATCACCACTAAAATATTTTCTACACCAAATCATACTAAATCCACTGCATAAAATCATCTAACGGTCGGAAAAACTCATCATCACTAAATCACCTGTTTATGGTGTTATTGCGAGTTTCCAAAATTACAATCGATATCATATGTATATATCCTCACACACACCCCATTCTACACAAAAGCACTAAATAATGCATGCATGTAAATAAAATATTGCTTGTTAGATATACATACATACTTTAGTTGCATGGCAAATAGCTTTTGAATGCGAATTAGTATTACACACAAGCGAGAGGCGTTCAGCGCGTTCGAATTGATGTTGCGGCGTGGCAGTGGCTCCTGCAGTAAAATGCGATGTATGTATGAAAGTGTGAATCTAAGCCACAGCAAAACTTTCGCATTTGCATCCTACAACTTTCCCTGCATATGTATGTGCATTTGTTTACAAACACACATACACATGTAGTTTTGCAAAACAATATTCTATTGAAAATGGCAAGAAATGCAAATTGCAAATTACAAGGCTGACATATTTAAGCGTCAAAACACCGCTCCCTCCCCGTCTTCACGCAAACACACACATACTCGTACACGTGCACGCTCAAACGCCCATACAGCAATGAACAAAAGTCAGCATTGTAACAAAGTGAGCAATGCGATATTATTGTTGGCCATTTTCATTATACACACCGCAGCAGCAATAACAACAGGCGCACAAGCAGAAAGCATGTTCAAGGGGTTTTCAAAGCCCCGCACAATGGGTGATTGCGGCCAAAAATAAATTCAAAATTAAAGTATGAGTAAAACCATTTTTTTAAACAGAGATCGACAGATAAATCAAATTGTAATAAAAAAGCTTATATAAAAATTTTTGAGTATCTTTTCGTTTAGCCGTACAGGGTGCCCAAAGTTGAGCAAAAAATAGGTCCTTTTATTTCTCAATGAACACACCTCATACAAAACGCTCTTTCTCATTTAACTGTTAACCTACATACACGAATGATACATCGTTACATAGATAATGATTTTCTCTTTCAGAAAAAATAACTTAGTTGTAAATAGCGCTCACTGTTGAATTTATATGAATTTTCAAATATTCACAAAAAATGTCGATGATAAAAAAAATTTCCTCGACTTTGAATAAAAAAATAAAAAAAACAAAAAATATTACCTCCTCAATTTTTTTTTATGCTTTGAAATAATATATTCTTAATCAAACTGCATTTTCACTTTATAAATCCACTTGCTCCATTTGCTTTTATAATTTTTTTCCCATCTGCCTAAAACTGTGTTTTTGTAAATGCATTAATTATGTTACTTTTGACATTATGAAAAACGTGTATATTTAGGCGACTAATCGAATATTTCTCTATCGTCTTTCAGCAAATGGTCCATACTTTAAAATTATGAGGTAATTTTTTTTATCAGCATTAATTGTTATCTTTGGCAGCTTTTTTATTTTAGAATATAAAAAAAAAAATTGTTAAAATTGTAAAATTTTAAAATGAAATTAAAAAAAAACAAAAAATATTACCTCCTCAATTTTTTAATATTTGATGCTCCTGAATGTCTTTTAAAAACTGGCGAAAAAATTGTAAAAATTCGTTTGCTCCATTTTGTTTTATGAACATTTTTATGGAAGGTGTTTTTTGAGTTTTGGTACATTTTTCCCATACAAAATGCCCAGAAGTATGCTTCAAAAAGTTTAAATTTTTTTGTATGGGGAATATTTGTCAAAATGGTGAAACTTAAATATCGATATTTCCAATTCTAATTAAGATATTCGAAGAAACTAAACGCTGTTTTCAAGGGTAATGATTGTGCTTTCAACTGGTTAAATCGAATTTGAGTGGAAAGTAATTATATAAAAGATATTAAGCAGGGAATAGAGCCAAAAAACGTGTTTTTTTCCTATTTGGGCATGAATATCTCAGAAACTAGAAACAATTTGGAAAATCTGACTCCAGACTCAGGTTTATCACACTGAAATCCTTTAGAAAAGTGTAATTTCATTTCCGGTATAAAATTTTTTTGAAATGCGATTTTTTTGTATGAAAGTTTTATGATAAATGCTTATAACATACTTAAAAGTGCATATATTTTTAATTTAAAAACGGTGAAGTGCTTTACCCTTTTTCCAAACTGATTACCGCATTTGATTTATATTTCAAAAATGTATACACTAATCAAAATGGAGCATTTTAGCTATAATAGTTAGGAAAATGCTGAAATTTCAAAAATACCGTTATATGGGAGGTGGGCGTATTTGTGGGTGGATTTTGTTCAAATTTTCACAGTTTACTAACTTCAACCAAAAAAGCTTAAGTTCCGAGTTTCAAGATTCTAGCTTAATTATTACTATTTTTGGCCGCGTTTGTATGGAGGTGCCCCCACTGTGCCCCGAAGTAAAAGAAATAGCTCATAAAAAGACAGATTTGGTTCTACATCTATCGCAACGCCATACTTTCAACTGTCTTCTTTCAACACGGCGATGTCCTTCTAAGTAAGTAAGTGACAATTCTCCACTCTGCAGAGCTGTAGAACTCGTTTTGAACTGTCTGTAAGTTGGGGAGTTCTGTCGTAGTTTAAAATAGTATTTGGGATATATGTATGTAGTTTAAACCTTAAAACATTTTTCTTTTACATACATACATATATAAGGTTTAATAAAATTTCTAATTGTTGGGGTAAGTGGAAAAAAATTCAACAACTATTTACAGCGAAGGTTGAGTGTATAGCTATTTCACGAAAAACCATTTTCGATCATCAGCACTCTTTTCGGAAGTGGAAGAGGATTCACCGGGGATTGAACCCGAGTCCATTCCATCTTCAGCCGCAATGACCCAATGCTTAACACACTCGGCCATTGAGACTCTGTGCAAGCTGTTGGATTTTCACCACTTTTGCCTTTTTCATTTTCAACATTTAACGTTAGTGTGTATATGCTTTTGCATATATTCTACCCAAACGTGCTGAATTTTTTGTTGGCAGTTCGCAATGAACATTTGTTGTTGGTATGTATTTTTTATATACCAACAACGTTAACAATTTTACTTGAAAGAGTTTTTAGTGCTTAGCACGAAATTTTTATTTTAATTCAATTTTTAATTGTTGGGGTAAGTGGAAAAAAATTCAACAACTATTTACAGCGAAGGTTGAGTGTATAGCTATTTCACGAAAAACCATTTTCGATCATCAGCACTCTTTTCGGAAGTGGAAGAGGATTCACCGGGGATTGAACCCGAGTCCATTCCATCTTCAGCCGCAATGACCCAATGCTTAACACACTCGGCCATTGAGACTCTGTGCAAGCTGTTGGATTTTCACCACTTTTGCCTTTTTCATTTTCAACATTTAACGTTAGTGTGTATATGCTTTTGCATATATTCTACCCAAACGTGCTGAATTTTTTGTTGGCAGTTCGCAATGAACATTTGTTGTTGGTATGTATTTTTTATATACCAACAACGTTAACAATTTTACTTGAAAGAGTTTTTAGTGCTTAGCACGAAATTTTTATTTTAATTCAATTTTTAATTGTTGGGGTAAGTGGAAAAAAATTCAACAACTATTTACAGCGAAGGTTGAGTGTATAGCTATTTCACGAAAAACCATTTTCGATCATCAGCACTCTTTTCGGAAGTGGAAGAGGATTCACCGGGGATTGAACCCGAGTCCATTCCATCTTCAGCCGCAATGACCCAATGCTTAACACACTCGGCCATTGAGACTCTGTGCAAGCTGTTGGATTTTCACCACTTTTGCCTTTTTCATTTTCAACATTTAACGTTAGTGTGTATATGCTTTTGCATATATTCTACCCAAACGTGCTGAATTTTTTGTTGGCAGTTCGCAATGAACATTTGTTGTTGGTATGTATTTTTTATATACCAACAACGTTAACAATTTTACTTGAAAGAGTTTTTAGTGCTTAGCACGAAATTTTTATTTTAATTCAATTTTTAATTGTTGGGGTAAGTGGAAAAAAATTCAACAACTATTTACAGCGAAGGTTGAGTGTATAGCTATTTCACGAAAAACCATTTTCGATCATCAGCACTCTTTTCGGAAGTGGAAGAGGATTCACCGGGGATTGAACCCGAGTCCATTCCATCTTCAGCCGCAATGACCCAATGCTTAACACACTCGGCCATTGAGACTCTGTGCAAGCTGTTGGATTTTCACCACTTTTGCCTTTTTCATTTTCAACATTTAACGTTAGTGTGTATATGCTTTTGCATATATTCTACCCAAACGTGCTGAATTTTTTGTTGGCAGTTCGCAATGAACATTTGTTGTTGGTATGTATTTTTTATATACCAACAACGTTAACAATTTTACTTGAAAGAGTTTTTAGTGCTTAGCACGAAATTTTTATTTTAATTCAATTTTTAATTGTTGGGGTAAGTGGAAAAAAATTCAACAACTATTTACAGCGAAGGTTGAGTGTATAGCTATTTCACGAAAAACCATTTTCGATCATCAGCACTCTTTTCGGAAGTGGAAGAGGATTCACCGGGGATTGAACCCGAGTCCATTCCATCTTCAGCCGCAATGACCCAATGCTTAACACACTCGGCCATTGAGACTCTGTGCAAGCTGTTGGATTTTCACCACTTTTGCCTTTTTCATTTTCAACATTTAACGTTAGTGTGTATATGCTTTTGCATATATTCTACCCAAACGTGCTGAATTTTTTGTTGGCAGTTCGCAATGAACATTTGTTGTTGGTATGTATTTTTTATATACCAACAACGTTAACAATTTTACTTGAAAGAGTTTTTAGTGCTTAGCACGAAATTTTTATTTTAATTCAATTTTTAATTGTTGGGGTAAGTGGAAAAAAATTCAACAACTATTTACAGCGAAGGTTGAGTGTATAGCTATTTCACGAAAAACCATTTTCGATCATCAGCACTCTTTTCGGAAGTGGAAGAGGATTCACCGGGGATTGAACCCGAGTCCATTCCATCTTCAGCCGCAATGACCCAATGCTTAACACACTCGGCCATTGAGACTCTGTGCAAGCTGTTGGATTTTCACCACTTTTGCCTTTTTCATTTTCAACATTTAACGTTAGTGTGTATATGCTTTTGCATATATTCTACCCAAACGTGCTGAATTTTTTGTTGGCATTGGGTCATTGCGGCTGAAGATGGAATGGACTCGGGTTCAATCCCCGGTGAATCCTCTTCCACTTCCGAAAAGAGTGCTGATGATCGAAAATGGTTTTTCGTGAAATAGCTATACACTCAACCTTCGCTGTAAATAGTTGTTGAATTTTTTTCCACTTACCCCAACAATTAAAAATTGAATTAAAATAAAAATTTCGTGCTAAGCACTAAAAACTCTTTCAAGTAAAATTGTTAACGTTGTTGGTATATAAAAAATACATACCAACAACAAATGTTCATTGCGAACTGCCAACAAAAAATTCAGCACGTTTGGGTAGAATATATGCAAAAGCATATACACACTAACGTTAAATGTTGAAAATGAAAAAGGCAAAAGTGGTGAAAATCCAACAGCTTGCACAGAGTCTCAATGGCCGAGTGTGTTAAGCATTGGGTCATTGCGGCTGAAGATGGAATGGACTCGGGTTCAATCCCCGGTGAATCCTCTTCCACTTCCGAAAAGAGTGCTGATGATCGAAAATGGTTTTTCGTGAAATAGCTATACACTCAACCTTCGCTGTAAATAGTTGTTGAATTTTTTTCCACTTACCCCAACAATTAAAAATTGAATTAAAATAAAAATTTCGTGCTAAGCACTAAAAACTCTTTCAAGTAAAATTGTTAACGTTGTTGGTATATAAAAAATACATACCAACAACAAATGTTCATTGCGAACTGCCAACAAAAAATTCAGCACGTTTGGGTAGAATATATGCAAAAGCATATACACACTAACGTTAAATGTTGAAAATGAAAAAGGCAAAAGTGGTGAAAATCCAACAGCTTGCACAGAGTCTCAATGGCCGAGTGTGTTAAGCATTGGGTCATTGCGGCTGAAGATGGAATGGACTCGGGTTCAATCCCCGGTGAATCCTCTTCCACTTCCGAAAAGAGTGCTGATGATCGAAAATGGTTTTTCGTGAAATAGCTATACACTCAACCTTCGCTGTAAATAGTTGTTGAATTTTTTTCCACTTACCCCAACAATTAAAAATTGAATTAAAATAAAAATTTCGTGCTAAGCACTAAAAACTCTTTCAAGTAAAATTGTTAACGTTGTTGGTATATAAAAAATACATACCAACAACAAATGTTCATTGCGAACTGCCAACAAAAAATTCAGCACGTTTGGGTAGAATATATGCAAAAGCATATACACACTAACGTTAAATGTTGAAAATGAAAAAGGCAAAAGTGGTGAAAATCCAACAGCTTGCACAGAGTCTCAATGGCCGAGTGTGTTAAGCATTGGGTCATTGCGGCTGAAGATGGAATGGACTCGGGTTCAATCCCCGGTGAATCCTCTTCCACTTCCGAAAAGAGTGCTGATGATCGAAAATGGTTTTTCGTGAAATAGCTATACACTCAACCTTCGCTGTAAATAGTTGTTGAATTTTTTTTCCACTTACCCCAACAATTAAAAATTGAATTAAAATAAAAATTTCGTGCTAAGCACTAAAAACTCTTTCAAGTAAAATTGTTAACGTTGTTGGTATATAAAAAATACATACCAACAACAAATGTTCATTGCGAACTGCCAACAAAAAATTCAGCACGTTTGGGTAGAATATATGCAAAAGCATATACACACTAACGTTAAATGTTGAAAATGAAAAAGGCAAAAGTGGTGAAAATCCAACAGCTTGCACAGAGTCTCAATGGCCGAGTGTGTTAAGCATTGGGTCATTGCGGCTGAAGATGGAATGGACTCGGGTTCAATCCCCGGTGAATCCTCTTCCACTTCCGAAAAGAGTGCTGATGATCGAAAATGGTTTTTCGTGAAATAGCTATACACTCAACCTTCGCTGTAAATAGTTGTTGAATTTTTTTCCACTTACCCCAACAATTAAAAATTGAATTAAAATAAAAATTTCGTGCTAAGCACTAAAAACTCTTTCAAGTAAAATTGTTAACGTTGTTGGTATATAAAAAATACATACCAACAACAAATGTTCATTGCGAACTGCCAACAAAAAATTCAGCACGTTTGGGTAGAATATATGCAAAAGCATATACACACTAACGTTAAATGTTGAAAATGAAAAAGGCAAAAGTGGTGAAAATCCAACAGCTTGCACAGAGTCTCAATGGCCGAGTGTGTTAAGCATTGGGTCATTGCGGCTGAAGATGGAATGGACTCGGGTTCAATCCCCGGTGAATCCTCTTCCACTTCCGAAAAGAGTGCTGATGATCGAAAATGGTTTTTCGTGAAATAGCTATACACTCAACCTTCGCTGTAAATAGTTGTTGAATTTTTTTCCACTTACCCCAACAATTAAAAATTGAATTAAAATAAAAATTTCGTGCTAAGCACTAAAAACTCTTTCAAGTAAAATTGTTAACGTTGTTGGTATATAAAAAATACATACCAACAACAAATGTTCATTGCGAACTGCCAACAAAAAATTCAGCACGTTTGGGTAGAATATATGCAAAAGCATATACACACTAACGTTAAATGTTGAAAATGAAAAAGGCAAAAGTGGTGAAAATCCAACAGCTTGCACAGAGTCTCAATGGCCGAGTGTGTTAAGCATTGGGTCATTGCGGCTGAAGATGGAATGGACTCGGGTTCAATCCCCGGTGAATCCTCTTCCACTTCCGAAAAGAGTGCTGATGATCGAAAATGGTTTTTCGTGAAATAGCTATACACTCAACCTTCGCTGTAAATAGTTGTTGAATTTTTTTCCACTTACCCCAACAATTAAAAATTGAATTAAAACAAAAATTTCGTGCTAAGCACTAAAAACTCTTTTAATAAAATTTCTCTTTTTGGGAAATTTTGCAAATTAATACAATTGTGTAAAATTTACCATTTCGTGTTAGTAGAATTTAAGATAAACGATTTTGTAAAATTTGAAAAAATTTCCTTCTCGCGAAATTTTAATTTAAGATGATTTTTTTTTTTCAAGTTTGCTACTGTGACTCATTTAAACGACTAGGTAAACAATTTTAGTTGATTTTAGAAAAAATTCCCTTTTTGGGAAATTTTCTAAATTAGTACAATTGCGTAAAATTTCCCATTTTGAATTAGTATAATTTAAGAGAAACGATTTTATCAAATTTGAAAAAACTTCCTTTTTGGAAAATTTTAATTTGAAGTAATTTTTTTTTTTAATTTTGCCACTGAGACTCATTTAGTCGTTTAGGCAAATAATTTTAGTTGACTTTAGAAAAAATTCTCCTTTGGGGAAATTTTTCAAATTAGTACAATTTTGTAAAATTTACCATTTTGAGTTAGTGGAATGTAAGAGGAACGATTTTATCTAATTGGAAAAAATCTCCTTCTTGGGAAATTTTAATTTGAGTTTTTTATTCAATTTTGCCACTGTGACTCATTTAGACGTTTAGGCAAATAATTTTGGTTGATTTTAGAAAAAATCCCCTTTTGGGAAATTTTGTAAATTAATACAATTGTGTAAAATTTACCATTTTGAGTTAGTGGAATTTAAGAGAAACGATTTTGTCTAATTTGAAAAATAATTTCCTTTTTTGGGAAATTTTAAATTGAGGTAATATTTTCACTTTCGCCTCTGTGAATCAGTTAGACGTTTAGGCAAAACACTTTTAAAAAAATTTCCCTCCCGCTTTATGTATATCCCTTTAGAACCAATTCTTAGCCAGTTATGCACTCTCTTATGTGGGATTAACGCTTTACGTGACTGTCAGGCAACTTTTGTTTGAAATTGCGAGAAGTGTTAATCGAAAAGTCCATAAAATCTCATTCTGAGTCAATGATGTGCTGCAGCAGAAATAGTATCTAGTTGGCAACACCTATTCACCACAACACTTGTTATCCACCACAGTGCTTTGATGTGCTACATAGAATGTATAATGGCAACAAAGTACGTATTGCCCTCGCACTTGGACCCCACTTGGATGGGTGTTTTCTATTCTTTTACCTGCAGCAACAAATCTGCATACTGTTTTATACAAATAGACTTGGTCTATGACTAAACGCTTTAATCTTTCGATTTTGGTGCTCCTCCTAAAACCAAATCCGCAGTACGTGCCTGATTGATATACGTACTATCGTATACATATGTATATGTACATATAAACTTACGCACAGAACAATGGGTAACAGGTGCAACTAAAAAGTAATTAAGGCAGGAAATCACCAAACACAAAGGATTCCTTTTTAAATAGGCATATTCGTGTGTGTATGGGACTGTGTGTGTATGTGGGAAGCAAAGTGTGGAAAAACAAGATTTTGTACTTTAATAACGACTAATGCTGTTGTTGTTGTTGTTGTTGTTAGTGAGGATTTTACAGTGTCAAAGTGGTAAACTACAAATTTATTATGGTTACTATTTACATTCGTATTTACAAATGGATTGTGTTTGTCAACATGTGTTGCGTATTATTTTCCATGCAAAGTGGGTCTTATGAATTATGCAAATACGTACATGGTGCATACCTATATGGCAGAGGATAAGTGACATACATAAATGTCATGTAATAACCATGTAATAAATGTAGGTATTTCTATGGAATTAATTGCAACGCATATAAACGAATTTGCAATAATCTTCGACTTTTATAATAGAAAATTAAAGTAATGAACACGTAATAAAAAATTTTTATGGGTCAAGATGAGGAACCAAATGACCCCGGAATGTTTTGAATTATATTGGTATCAAATTTAAAATATTCATCGGGTTTTTAATAAAGAAGTGTCTTTATGGTAATTTCGAACTCCTCTCTCCACATATGGCCCACAATCCGGACCGGCATGTTTTTCAGCAAAATTGGTAGGTATCAAATGGAAGAGAAATTTCGATGTTATCTTATTATTTTGACTTGACTTGACTTGAATTGATTTGAATTGATTTGAATTTACTTGAATTGACTTCAATTGACTTGAATTGAGTTGACTTGACTTGACTTGACTTGACTTGGCTTGACTTGACTTGACTTGACTTGACTTGACTTGACTTGACTTGACTTGACTTGACTTGACTTGACTTGACTTGACTTGACTTGACTTAGTAAAACTATCATTCGTCATTTTGTAAAAAAGGACGCTTCCCGGAATTTTTTTGTGGCTACGAACGATTAATTTTTAATAGTCATAACTCAAAAAATCGAACTTACGTGAAAAGTACCTTAACTCAAAAATATCTGCAATAGTGCAATAACTAAAAAAAATATATTTATTTATTTCAAAAGTGTCATAACTCTAAAAAATTAATTATTATTAGTTATAGGCCATTTCTTCAAATTAATTTGATGCTTATTAGAAATTTTTGAGATAATATCAAGAAAATTCCTGCCATTTCATGATGGACATACATATATATCTCTAAATTAATCAATGTATATATGTGCCTTCTATAGACTCCCGATGTAGGTACCTAACCAATTTTTATTAAATTTTTACAGTGGATTCTGGTGGTCCCTTCACCGCAAATGTAGCAAATACATATCTACATATGTATATAAAAATGAGTCGTGATTTGCTAATAAGCGAAAGTAAGTTTGTCACGGCAAAGCGGACGGGTATACTTTAGTTTCAAATAAATTGTGGAATGCCATTTTGATTTTGTACCTACTCGACTATTTGTCGCATAGCCGCTAATGTATTAATGGCTGCTTATAGTTATAAATAACTAGCGATAGTAAAACAGATATTGAAAATTAAAGCTAGTAGTATCTTCATTATTCCATGCCTATTTTTAGCAGCCTAATTGCGTTCATTGACTTCTCGTAGAGATTAGATATTGAAATTCTATTGCCCAGAGTTTCATTTAAAATACATACATACATATATTGTTCTTGAGTAATATTGTTTGCGTTAGCGTTAAGGGCTTTTTTGTAAGTATAGTCTGTAAGAATGTACATAATTTGACACAAATAGTTTTACACGCGTTTGTACATATGTATGTATGTATGTAACTATGACGTTATCTATGCATGTAAAATCGTGTATGAAACCATAACAAAACAATGAGTAGCCTAAATAATTTCATATATATGTATGAGCAGTTTATCTACGCCAGTGTACATTAGGGTGATCCTTAAAAATAAAATTAACATTTTTTTCCAGTGTCAAGCCCTAAATGGGTTAAAGTACAGTTAAATATTGCACATATAAATTTTGGTCCCGATCGCTGGTGGATAAAAGGTGACGCACAGGCGTCAAAGTTCAGATTAACATATGAAGACTCAAAAAATTTTTTTTATTATTTTTTCATATCTAATACCAAAAATCGAAACTGCTGTACCCAAAGATACCATATATAAAATTTGGTCGCGATCGGAGACGGTTAAGGGGTGTCGCCGATGGGTTAAAATTCATATTACCATATGGGACTCCTGTGCGATATCCCTTAACCATCTCCAATCGGGACAAAAATTTATATGTGTTATCGTCGACTATATTAGCATTGACCTAGGGGGTGAGTTTGAGGAAATATTCCATACAATTTGTCTCCATACATTTGTGAACCACCCTAATATACAGCTATCTTATATTATAAATGTGAAATGGAAATTGTGTTTAAACTCAATTGGCGAGAAAACCGCTGAACGGATCCTTACGAAACTTTGCACACCTAGGTATTTTCACCCGGTAATTGCTATAGGCATATTTTTAATCTGATTAAAAGTCAGGGATGGGCACCTCCCATACAAAATTTTCCTTTTTTTCGTAATATCTCTTGAAATATTTGTACTAGAATAATGAAAATTTTTGTGAAGGAATAATACAAAAATATATACTCAACGGATAAACAATTTAGGTCTTGGTAAAGCAGGGATGGGCACCTCCCATACAAACTGAAACTTTCACAGCAAATATCTCTGGATATATTTGTAGTAGGGTACTGAAAACTGGTGTGAGGGCATGTGAGATAACTATGTATTAAACGGGTAAAACTGCTAGGTCTTGGTAAAGCAGGGATGGGCACCTCCCATACAAACTGAAACTTTCACAGCGAATATCTCTGGAAATATTTGTAGTAGGGTACTGAAAATTGGTGTGAGGGCATGTGAGATAACTATGTATTAAACGGGTAAAAACGCTAGGTCTTGGTAAAGCAGGGATGGGCACCTCCCATACAAACTGAAACTTTCACAGCGAATATCTCTTGAAATATTAATAGTAGGGTACTGAAAATTGGTGTTGGGCATATGAGATAATTACGTACTCAACGGACAAAAAAAATAAGAAAACTATCTTTGACGTCAAGAATGATATTTTTCTATGTAACTTTTTTGGACTAACTCAATATGCTAATATTTTTAAAAGCACGTGGTGTGAAACCCGCGGGTAACCTCTAGTAAATTTATATATATATACATAGATATGTATATTGTTCATTTTTAAATATCTCGTAGAGTGTAGTAGTTGTTTATAATCAATAGATTATGTTTATAATCAACGAGGCTAAATATGTAGACGCATCCCAACAAACACTGAGGTTAGTTATCGATTTGGGAATGACTCGAGAACTAGCCTCGTTCTCAAATCTCTAACGTTAGAGGACGACTCGAAAATCTATCGAGAATCATAGCGTTCTCAAACAAAAGGGTAACTAATTCTCAAATCGAGAAAATTATAGTTCTCGAATCGAATTCTAATGTAGTTCTCTAATGAGATTCTAATCAGAATTTGCAAATACTTCCAATTGAAATGAAAAACAAAGCTTTGTCTCCTTTTACATGATTTTTTCATTGTTTAGATTTTATTAACGCAATATGTGCCTAAATTGTATATGATTATATATATTGACATGTATATGTTTACCACATTTATAAGAACTGAAATTTAAACAAAATTCAGTCTTATTATTTAAATTAAAGGTAATTTCAATATATGTATGTATATTCAATTAGGTGATTCACAAAGTGTCATACAGTCATATGTCATATTAAAATATTGTACGGAAATAGTTATAAAGGACTTTTCCGAAGCCCTGTAAAGAAGTGAACAAAAACAGCTGATCAAATACGACGACCCAAAAACATATCGTGCAGAGTTGTATTTATTTAGTACACATATAGCATAGAATGCAACAACAAAATATTATGACTTATGACGATATGACGCAATACGACAGGTTGTAAATCCCCTAAATATATCACAGAAATATATTGAGAATTGATAAAAGGCGTGAGATTTGACTCCTTCTCTAATCACTCGGTAATCGAATTCTAGTGTAGTTTTCAACCCTAGTTATCGATTTGAGAATATATAGAGAATTACACTAGTTATCTAAGGTAATCTCGACAAAATTTCTAACGTTAGAGACTGTGTTTGCTGGGATTCAAAAGAAATTGCTGCCACTGCCAGTGCCACGATTTTCAATTATCGATTGTCTATTCGTTATTATTATTGTTTTTTTTGTTTGTTTGCTCGCTTACGTAGAAATGAATTATAAATAAATGTTTAATAATAACAAAAACGCCAAATAATAACAATAGCGCACAACCACCTTCACCTTCATCCTCTGCAGCAGCGCCATCAGCAACAGCGGCATTCAACTTCAGTCAACCCCACAACTGCCACCTCCTGTCGAATTCAGAACAAATACGCGCAACATTCCGCAAAATTGCAGCATTTTTACGTTGGCTTAACTATTTGGCAGCAGCTGCCATTCCCAGTGCCAAACCGACTTTCAATTTGTTCATTCGACTGCACACGCCGCCGTTCAATATTTCTGCTAAAAGCAGCAGCGGCTAATGAAGATTCGTAGTTTTATAATAAAACAAAAAAGCCGTGGCTAATTGTGCCCGTAACAATTCCATTGTGTGTGGCTGCTGTAGCATGATGAGTAAATTGGTTGTGACGCACATACAAAGTTCTATCTGACTATAGAAAATCACAATAACAGCAATTTCTTCAATTCAAACGACTTTTGTTCATATTTCATTATTGACTTCATTCATTGCATGTATTTGGCGCGCGTGTGTGTGTGTGTACTTGAAAAATGAAAATGAAAAATGGCGCTGAAATATATTTCGCATTGCGCCAAACAATTTGCATTTTTGACATGACAAATCACTTATTTTACTTACAATTCCCCTTACTTTCTTTCTAAGTACATTCAGAGCTTCGCTTCGGTGCTCAGCATTGCTGCGCTGCGTTCGGCATTCGAGGAAGCACAATTATCTGAATACTTCAAGCTGATTGGAAACTGATTGTGTGTAAAAGGCATTTCAAAGGCTGTCAATTCTAAAACTCAATCAATTATCTATTGGCTTCTCAATTATCTTTTGTATTCTATTCTCAAATGACCAAATCATTAGATTTCATAGCTTTCACGGCACCAGCCGCATGTTCATTAGCCAATCAGCATTGGTGGTCTTACAATAAAAGTTTGAAATTAATTTCTTTTACCGAGACCTGTTTTTTATTTACGTAATATTTAAAAAAAAGTTAATGATTACCATTTAATGCATTTAATAATAATTAAATTAATAATGCAAATTAATTAATCGATTATTTAATTAATTAATTTTAATAGGATGATTATTTTGATTTTTTCAATTATTTTTCGTTTTTTTTAATTGCATGATTAATTAAATAATCGATTAATTATTTTTATTTTTTACTTTATTTTTGTTTAAAAAATGTTACTCATACGCCATAACGTACGGTTGTTTTGTACGGAAAAAATATAAAACAAGTAAAAGCGCGGCTGTCTTCGGCCGTACCGAAGACTTCATACCTTTCATGAGTGGGGAAATGAAAAGTTACCTATGTATGTACATAGCCTGATTAAGTTTAATTTATAATTTTAATTCTGTGGGTTATTTATGGAAAGATTTATTAGAAAAAATGGTGTCTTGGCTATTTAAATGGAGGAGCTACACACCAAAATGTCCATATCTGAACAATCGGTTGTATGGGAGCTATATGTTATAGTGGTCCGATCTTGACAATTTTCGGTAATCCCGTTTGGGCCCATATGGATACAAATACTTCAAAATTTCACACCGTTAGCTGTTGAAATGGAGGAGTTATACACCAAAATGTCCATATCTGAACAATCGGTTGTAGGAGAGCTATATGTTATAGTGGTCCGATCTTGACAATTTTCGGTTACCCCGTTTGGGCCCATATGGGTACAAATACTTTAAATTTTCACGCCGTTGGCTGTTAAAATAGAGGAGTTATACACCAAAATGTCCATATCTGAACAATCGGTTGTATGGGAGCTATATGTTATAGTGGTCCGATCTTGACAATTTTCGGTAATCCCGTTTGGGCCCATATGGGTACAAATACTGCAAAATTTCAGGCCGTTAGCTGTTAAAATGGAGGAGTTATACACCAAAATGTGTATATCTGAATAATCGGATGTTGTGGAACTATATGTTATAGTGGTTCGATCTTGACAATTTTCGGTAACCTTGTTTGGGCCAAAATGGGTACATTTACTTCAAAGTTTCACGTCCTTAGCTGTTTAAATTGGGAAGTTATGCACAAATTACATCCAAAAATTTCATGTATATCTGAATAATCGGTTGTTTTCTATATGTGATAGTGGTCCGATTCGGCCGGTTCCGACAAATGATCAGCTGCATATAACAACATACCTGTATTCCGAATTTCATTCAGATATCTCAAAAACTGAGGGACTAGTTTGCGTTCACACAGACGGACGGACGGACAGACAGACAGACGGACAGACGGACATGGCTTAATCGACCCAGCTCGTGATTCTGACCATATCGGTATATATTTTGGTGGGTCCCCCACGCTTCCTTCTGGTACTTTCGACAAAAAAATTTTGGCACTAAGTTATAATACCATTTCATTCTCATGAAAGGTATAAAAAGACTAACTAAAAAATAATCATAATTGAAGATATTCAAGAGCAATAAGAACAATCAAACAATTGAAAAAAGTTATACGATTAAAAATAATCAAACAATTAAAAATAATCAAAAAATTAAAAATAATCAAACAAGTAAAGATAATCAAACAATTAAAAATAATCAAACAATTAAAAATAAACAGAAAATTAAAATAATCAAACAATTAAAAATAATCAAAAAATTAAATTAATCCAAACAAGTAAAGATAATCAAACAATTAAAAATAATCAAACAATTAAAAATAATCAAAAAATTAAAAATAATCAAACAATTAAAAATTATCAAACAATTAAAAGTAATAAAACAATTAAAAATAATACAACAATTAAAAATAATCAAACAATTAAAAATAGTCAAAAAATTAAAAATAATCAAACAGGTAAAGATAATCAAACAATTAAAAATAATCAAACAATTAAAAATAATCAAAAAATTAAAAATAATCAAACAATTAAAAGTTATCAAATAATTAAAAATAATAAAACAATTAAAAATAATCAAACAATTAAAAATAATCAAAAAATTAAAAATAATCCAAACAAGTAAAGATAATCAAACAATAAAAAATAATCAAACAATTAAAAATAATCAAAAAATTATAAATAATCAAACAATTAAAAATTATCAAACAATTAAAAATAATAAAACAATTAAAAATAATACAACAATTAAAAATAATCAAACAATTAAAAATAATCAAAAAATTAAAAATAATCAAACAAGTAAAGATAATCAAACAATTAAAAATAATTAAGTAGTAAAAAATAATCAAAAAATTAAAAATAATCAAACAAGTAAAGATAATCAAACAATTAAAAATAATTAAGTAGTAAAAAATAATCAAGCAATTAAAAAAATTGATTGATTAATTTTGATGTTTGACTCATTTTTATTATAGGATTATTTTCTGATTTTTTTCTTGCTATTAATCGTGATTATTTCTTATAATTTTTAATTTAAATCATTACTAATTGCCAGATTAATGTAGGACAATTAAAATAATCATTACAATTAATAAAACCAAAAAAAAAAATAATAATCATTGCTAATTCCATAGTAATTAAATTAAGATTTTGAAACCAGCTAACTCACCTGTTAGAAACATGTCTTTAATCACAATGCTTCCAGGACTTCGAGCAGCTATACTTTCTTATTTTGAATACATGCATAGATATTCAGGGTGTTGTCAAGTAGATGGCTACTAAAACTAAAAAAGCTAAAAGCTGTTGATCATCCAATGCAACCATGTAAAAAAAACTCTTTTATCATTCACTGTAAAGCCGCTATGCCTTTGCCTCCCACAACATGTGTCCTTTTATATTCGCATATTAAACAAAATGCGTAAATTGCGTGGTCGCAATTTCTATTCACCATTAACTAATTGCCATTCTACACACATTTGACTTCATTTCACAAAAACACAATACTTAATAAATTAGCATAACGACAGTTTATTTTGCCGAATCTGATATTTTGTAAATTTTCCAACATTTATTACATTTTTCAAAATGCGTCTTGCCACCCCCCAGTACGGGTGCACGCTCAGCGTATTCATTCATTTTACATCTTATCATATTGTTGATTTGGCTGGGGTTTTTTGTGTGACAAAATTTGATTGGCAAATGCTTTAAACGTGAAAGAATCCGCTGATTATGCGACTTAATCAAAGCCGCTTAGCTAAAGCTCATCATATACTAACTATATTTATATACCACAATTTATAATTTCTTTTGCTTCACTAATCATAGTGCCGTTCCCAGAAAACCGCTTGCATTGGCATACGATTACATACGTATGTACATACACATATTTGTATGTATGTATTGCTATTGCAAATACTTATGCACTAAGATAATCACATAAAGAGGCCTGGATTAAGAGCGCAACCATACATTTCCACTTAAATGCAGGAGAGATCATGAAAAATACCAATACCACTTAGTATAACGGTAAAAGGCCCCCCAGTAGAATGAAGGAAAACGAGCTTAGCACAGCGCAAAGCCACTTTGGCTGGTGGCATCAACCGCAATTGTGTTTGCACTTAAATGTGTGTTGATAGCATTTAACGTTAAAAGCCATTACAAACAAACATCCATATAAAAAGGAGGTAGAAAAAAAAATAGAGCAAAGCAAGGGCTGAGATATGGCGAATCGCATAAATATACCAGGGATTACAAATAATCGTTATTTTTTAAATTTTGACTAAAAAATCATACTGAAGGAGAAATGCTAAACGCAAAAGAAGTACACAGATGTAATCACCGTAACGCAGACTACCTCTAGGTGCATTAACTTTTATTTTTTCGATTTTTATAAAAAAATTGATTTTTAATCGTTATCTTCTGAGTTTTATTTTTCCCTCAGCAAATAAAAATTATTTTTTGATTTTTATATTTCGCTCAGAAAATAAAAGTTATTTTTTGAGTTTTATTTTTCCCTCAGAAAATAAAAGTTTTTTTTTTGAGTTTTATTTTTCGATCAGAAAATAAAAGTTATTTTTTGAGTTTTATTTTTTTGCTCAGATAATAAAAGTTATTTTTTGAATTTTATTTTTTTGCTCAGATAATAAAAGTTTATTTATAAATTTTACGTATTTATGTGACGCGAGCACATATATACTATTAAAAATGTAATTTTATGTATGTATGTGATTAGGTACATAAATATGTACCATTTAGAAACTCTGTAGGACAGAAATAAAGTTGTTGTTTGTGAAGCATTTACTTAAATCTAATAACTTTAAACGAGCAATTATTGTACATATATATATATATGCTTCACATACAACAACTTTAGTTCTGTCCTACAGAGTTTCTAAATGCTACATATTTATGTACCTACTCACATACATACATAAAATTACATTTTTAATAGTAGATATGTGCTCGCGTCACATAAATACGTAAAATTTATAAATAAACTTTTATTATCTGAGAGCAAAAAAATAAAACTCAAAAAATAACTTTTATTTTCTGAGGGAAAAATAAAACTCAAAAAATAACTTTTATTTTCTGAGGGAAAAATAAAACTCAAAAAATAACTTTTATATTCTGATCGAAAAATAAAACTCAGAAAAAAACTTTTATTTTCTGAGGGAAAAATAAAACTCAAAAAATAACTTTTATATTCTGATCGAAAAATAAAACTCAGAAAATAATCGTTAAAAATCAACTTTTTGGATATCACTTATAACCGTTACGGTCCCTGAAATATACACATACATACATGCAGATGTACACACACTGCAGAAATCATGCTACTTACAGGCTTGTGCAGAACTTGTTCAAAAAGAGCTAGGGTTGGTTGCTGTTCTAAACCAAATCAATGTTTTCAACCGTCTTTTTTAATACGGCGATGCCACTCTGTAGAACTTTGGAATGCGTTCTAAGCTACTTATTATATGGGCAGTCCTGAGTTAGCTCAAAAATCAATAGTTCGGAGCTAGTTGAAAAGAAGGCACTTCAGTACTTGTTGAAAAATAATGAGCTCAGAGCTGGTTCCGACGGTGAGAGATAAGAGCTAAATTCCCGAATAAGTACTACCGCACCAAAAATTTGTTTCTTTGGCGTGGTAGGGGCTCGTCCAGATCACAAAACTAAAAAATTCTTACATAATATGGGTGAGTAATGACACGATTTTTTGGGAGTTGACACATAAGCACTGACTCACTAAAAAGAGTCGACTCACTGAGTTGGCACGATTGTGCTACAACACGTTTGTGTTACAGCACGATTGTGCTACAGCACATATTACTTTCGTGCTATTGTCAACCAAAAAGTGTTACTGTGTGCTATCAGAGACTGTGTCAGTGAAAGAGTCGCTCGATAAATTGATATTTGTACGAGAATGGCATATAAATCAATAATAGAATTGAAGTGATAGGTGTGCGTGGGCAAATATATGGAAAATTAATTAGTTAATTAATTAATGTCGTTTTTGTTGTTGATTATTGATTTAGACCAAGGGTCTCCACTGCCTAAGCGCTTCCGCGCTTTTTGTTTTTGTGCCGCGCTTAAGCATAGGCAAGCGCGCCGAAAATCACCGCGACCGCGCATTCTATCGTCTCGCCTACAAACGAAGTTTAATACTACACCCGTTAGGAACAGCAGCGCAAAATTACTATTAATTCATGTAAAATTACATATAAAGGAATAATTTTGGAATATTTTTTGTATCAAACAATTTTTTCACTATCAGACCTGGAAGACAAATTATGGTGTTAGTTTCTTTTATTATATTGAACACTTTTAAAAGTATTTAATGAAACCTGAATTTTCAAAGTAATCAATTCCGACGGGGTTTGTGTACACGCCATTTTTGGCTTCCATTTTTCTTTTTTATTTTCTGCAGAAGCGGGCTACAGCGAGTCGCCGCCCACACACTGAGACAAATCGTTGTGAATTAAGATTTGATACGGAATTCAATAGTGTGATATGTATGTACTTATGTAGATTTTTTTTTTAACACATTTTTATTAGCTTCACCTGTATGCAAGGAAATAAAAAATCGATATTTGAAATGGTTAGCATAATTGAAGGCTTTATAAAAAAAATAGAAGTTTTTATTGCTGATTTAAATATTACAAAACTTTGTCACTTTCCTTTCTTAAAGTCAGTACTAAGTGAATTTGATATTTTAACTTTTGATTTCTCCCTGTTTATAACGTATTTCGCTGATTTAAAAAATAATTTTTCTAACAGATTCCAAGACTTTGAAGTTATCAAAAAAATGCTACCAATTTTTTTTATACCAATGACATGCAATATAAATGAGCAGAAGCCAGAATTACAAATGGAGCTATGCGACTTACAATGCGACCCTGAACTAAAATTCTTGGATTTAAAGGGCATTGATTTTTGGAAAGTTATAAGCAACGACAAATATCCAATACTGCGTCAAGAAATTTTAAAATTTTATTCAATGTTTGGTAGTACTTATATTTGTGAAAGCGCCTTTTCGTATCTTAAGCAAATAAAAACAAATCACAGAAATAGATTAACAAATAAGCATTTAGAAGCGCTTCTTAAATTATCTACCACAAAAATCGAGATAGATATCGACAAATTAATTGAGAACTCTTCAAAATAGGTATCTCATTTTTCTCCGTTTCCTTTATCTCCTTTTTTATTGTTCTTCATATTCACATTCTCCTAATTTTCTTCCGACAACAGTCTATTTTTGTTTTTTATGTTGCACTATTACCAGTCCCTGAATTATGTGAAATTTATTCTTTTTTTTTCTCAAGACCAAAAAAAAATTAAAAAAAAAACTTAAAAAAAAATTAAAAAAAAAAATTAAAAAATTTAAAAAAAAAAGTTAAAAATTATATAAAACATTTGAAAAAATACCCAGAAATAAATTTATTCTCTTTAAAAATAAAAAAAATATCAATTTATAAATTTTCGAAATTTTTCGGGTGTACTTTTAAAAATGGAGGAAGTGGGCGGCCGCAATTTTTTTGCTCTTACTGTCGGCCATGATTTTTATTTCAATGTACCGTTGCTCGCGCGTCCATAAGGGCTTTGTGGAGATCTCTGATTTAGACCTATGTAGCTCTGAGATATAGGGTATTTAGGGGTTTTTGAGATGTTCATGAAGTACACATATTGGGCTATCTGATGGATAAATAAAATATACATATGTGTGCCAATATAAATTTAGTTGATAAGATCAATTACAAATATCAAATGAATGTATCTTTTTATATATGCACGATATACGATAATGGGTTAAAGTCCTAAAGTTGGGAAAAATCATCTAGCTTCTGAATATCATAACTAAATTTACCAAAATTAAGGGGAACAACCGAAAAAAAAACCCAAAATATGTGTCCATACAACAACGGGTTAGTGTCCGAAAGTTAGTACAATTCATGCAGAATACACCTATATACACCAAATTTGCCTAAATCACCTGGAACAAATGAAAAAATGCATAAATAGGTGACCACCCCAATACCAAAAACCACCAAAATACACCAAGTGCCATATAAAGTAAGCATGCACAAGATGACACTTAAATAAGAGGCGAAATCGAACGTGCCATCGGAGTCGAGTGTGCTAATGAGTTAACATGCTATAAACGTGCCAGCGGAGTCAAGTGTGCTACTGAGTTAACGTGCTATAAACGTGCCAATGGAGTCAAGTGTGCTGCTGAGTTATAATTTTATCGTGAGGTGAGCTTGAGCGTGCAGCTCACTGATGGGAGTTGACACGGAGTCATGACTCAGTGCTGAGTTACCCAAGCCTATTACAGGATGATGTGTGCAAAAAATTTACATCACTTTTGTATATAACACATTTTCCGCGTTGTCGGTTTTGGCCGCGTTTCAGAAAAATAATCCACAGCCGTTTTTGAAACCTAACAATAACTCTACCGCACTGCATCCCATTCGTACTAGTTATGAGCTAGTTGTGAACTCTCTTGTTCTAGACTGTTGTTTTTCGGAGCAGTGCCTTATATTAGCTGCAGCGTACATTATAATGTGTGCGTGTGTGTGCATATCTAACGGTACCGGCCTGTCAGTTAGGGCCTTTTCACATTACTCGGTACGACATCGGATCGACATTTTTTGCTCGGTATTTTCAGCTTAACGAAACGATTCCGCGTTGCTGTGTTTTTCACACTTGTGGAAATACTTTCGGTGCGTAATCGGCAGAAAATAGGAAAACAAACATCGAAATTTGCAAAACAAAATTTTTAACTTCAACAAATCACTCAATAATAACAATAATGTCTTCTAGCGAAGACGAAGACATTATAACTTGCTACATTTATAGCCGAAACGAGTTTTTTACTGACTTTGTTCTTCTTCTTTTATTACGCCGCAAAAATGTCTGCAGCAATTCCTCAAATTTTACTGACCGGTCTTACCGCGTTGCGGTATACCGAAATTAATCCGCTCCGATTTCATGTATGCAACACTAATGTGAAAGTGCCAATTGAAATACATGTGGTCGGTAAGGTTTCGGTATACTTTCGGTAAAAACCAAAAATGTCGATCCGACCCCGCACCGAGTAATGTTAAAGCGCTCTAAAAGCCCGTCTCCACATAACTTGATTCACCAGAGAAACATGTAGCAAAACATCTCGCTCAATAACCCGTCTCCACGTGGCTGATCGTGATTCAGTTTAACATTTCTCTTTCTTGCTCTTCTTAAATGTTTATATGTTTGCTTATATTTTGCGTTTTTGTTTTGGTCTGTGTGAGATTTCGATAGATTTTCGATACAAAATTAGAGAAGACATCGATATCATCGAGGTTGGCAAGATGATTCAGAATGAAACAGTGTTTCAATCTTCACTCGCTCTCAGAAATTTGTATGGAAATTGGCGAGTTTCGGCACTGGTTTCTGTGTCGAAACAAGATTGAGAGAGAAAATGCAGAAAAAAAGAGCGAAACACGTTATGTGGAGACATGGTATTAGATTGCCAATCAACTGGCCAAGAGATCCACAGAACTCTCCAACATATATTGGCATTGAGTGGTTGCACTCAGGCGGACATGTTTATATACATGCATATCGTCGTACCATACGAAAACTAACATCAGATTTTTTGTGGCTGACGAAAAGTAAAAAGTTCAAGTTTTGGCCGACGAAAAGTAATAAAATCGAGTTTTGGCTGACGAAAAGTAATAAAATCCACTTTTGGCTGACGAAAACTATCAATTTCATTTAAACAACAACAATTTTAATGTAAAAACAGTATATAATTACTGATACTTTTCGTCAGCCAAAAGTCGATTTTATTACTTTTCGTCGGCCAAAAGTCAAATGTTCTACTTTTCGTACAGAATTTTTTTATTGATAGCTTTCGCCAGAAATTTTAATTATGTTAGTTTTCGTATGGTACGACGATATGTACATATACTTATACACATACGTCTATAGATTAGGGTGAATGATTTTTGTGTTTTTTTTTACGAAAAACTGTTGAATCTAAAATTGATGTATTGCGAAAATATCCCTATACAAGTATAAGCTTGATATTTCTCTTTAAAACACTCGCTTTTCCTTTCAAATGTTCGAAACACACTGGAAAACATTTAAAAAGTGATAAATTTTCATGAAAAAAAATCACTTTTTCACAACCCATAAAATTGCGCATACCCTATTAAAACATGCATATATACAAATATATAAAATGCATCTGTGGTTTTGTTTATATAATAAATTACCCTGCAAAAATTGTTGGACTACATGGTACATTTGTGCCACAGTCATCTAGCTACGAACTTGTCACATGTAGCCAGTCATTGGACCAGTTCATATATATGTATGTATGTAGATTCTTGTTTGAAGATCGGTTTTAACGATCGTAACTGCTGCACGATGTTTATTAACAGTGATGCCAAGAAGCATTAATCTAAATATTGAAAAACAAAAAAACAAAATTTGGAAAATCCGAGGTTCGATCTCGGCGGACGCCAAAGAATAAAAATGTTAAAATGAAGTCTGAGGAAGAGATGTGGTGGTCTCCGAAATGGCTCGATAACTTCTACCAAAAAATATTAATTTTACACACCAATTTTTCCTTAAAAAAAAAATGAAAAAAATTGGTCTTGAGAGCTCAAGGATGAAGTAGTTATGGAAATATTTTGCATTTTTAACTCCTTAGAGTAGTTTAAAAAGTAACCTCTTGTAGGTGGTTTGCAAAGTAGCTACGGCAAGTTAGTTTTTAAACTAGTGTGATGCGACCGAGCGATGGACCATGTGGTCCTGTGCTAGGACATTGCAATGTTAATTGGACCAATATTTTTATATGAAATGTGGCAGGTTTTGGGCTAGTTGATTGCCACAAGCGGCTGGTTTCTACATCCATATATGGACTAGTTCCGTTTTCTGCAGGGTACGTACGTACATATACATACACTTCGGCTCAAACAGCTCTTAAGAACTATCCATATATACATACATACTCGTATTGATGATAAAAATTTAATGGCTGCATATTGAAGTGAAGGTTCTTGGCAGATATTGGATTCATTTGGGTTATAATATAACGGTAGCAGAGGCAAAAGTATGTAGGTACATCCTTTGTGGTTAACGGAATGAGAAATAAAATAAAATAAATTAAATTAAGCATCTGATCGCTGGTTTAATTGGAAAGGAAAACTGCGGTGCATTGACATTTTGCGTTCGTCTTCGGCGTCAACAATTTAATTAATGGATTGATATGCTTTTAACGGTATCTCGAATCGCAAGTGAGTACAAGTTGAATGAATGTGTTCGTTCAAAGCTGCTGTTCAAAGCAGAAGTTCAAAGTTGGAGGTGCAACGAAGTAAAACGGCATTTTCCTCGAATAACGAACATAAAAATTTTTAAGTTCTTTATGTATGCCGTTCGGAGCCGGCATAAAACTGTAGGTCCACCCAACCCAATTAGTAGGAAAAACAAAAAGGAGCACACCTTGAATTGGGAGAGAAGCTCGGCCATAAAACTCGTCAGAGTTATAATAGCGCCATTGTATTATATTATTATTATTATGTATGCTCTTAGGCGTTGGAAAAGCCATGATATTTTGATTGGTTTTAAAGGCAAACATATATGTACATATTTGGGGGTAATTAATATTCACTGGAGAGTTTAATAATAACAGCTTAAATGTGTGCTAAGCCTAATATTTATTAAGACTGTTAAGATGTCAATGTAAAAATATCAACTAATTTTTAGTATCAGGCGTGTATATTTCCATTAAAATTAGTAATTATTAGTTTTTTTGAGATTTTTAATTTTAGTGATTATTTTACAATAACCTGGGAATTAATACTCAATTCAAATAAAAATTGATAAAAATAATCATGATTAATAGTGATTAAAAAATAAATCAAATATAATCATAAAATCAAAATTAATCGATTTTTTTTAATTGTATGATTATAATAAATGGTTTAATTATTTTTAATTGTTCGATTGTTTTAGTTGCATGATTATTTGTAATTGTATGATTGTCTTTAATTTTTCGATTGTTTTCAATTGCTTGATTATTTTCAATTAAGCGATTACTTCGTTTTATATGATTATATTTAAATATTTTTGAAAATAGATGAAGCTTAGCAATGTATTATCCGCAAGCTGAAATAATACACAATCTTGAAAAACGATATAAAATAATTAAATTAAAAAAATGCATTAATTAATCTATTCATTATTTTTAATTGCATGATTATTTTGATTTTTTTACTTATTGCGATCTTTTTAATTGGATGATTAATACAATTATTTGATTATATTCAATTGTATGCAATTTTTTTAATTGTATGATTAATTAACTAATCGTTTCATTATTTTTCAGAAAATTAAAATTATTTAGTTGATTAGTTAACTAATAATGCAATTAAAAATTATTAGAAATAATTTAAAATAATCAATTAATTGGTTAATCATGCAATTAAAACAATCGAAAAATTATTGAAAAAATCCAAGCAATCATGCAATTAAGATTAGTTAATCGATTAATTAATGTACTTTTTAATTTAATTAATTATTAATCATTAAAAAAAAATTTAAGTTATCGTATTAATCATTCGAAAAATACTTTAATTAATCATCACCAAAATGTTTAATCTTTAAATAATAGGTTTGATTAAGACTACCAAGATTCCAATTTATAAATCAACTCTTAGATTAGTATTTAGTACTTTATTTCAGTATAAATATGCGGTATTTGTTCTGTACTTTTAATAAGAAAAAAACATAAAGCGGAAGGCAGTGATTAACTCGCTTCATTAACTTCCAGAAAAAAAACAAGAAGAAAAGACAAATACAAAAGCAATCACACAACCTATATCCAGCATAAAAAATAAAGCAATCAGAAGCTAAAATCAATTTCAGCAGAAACCAACGAGAAAACACGCAAATAATTTCAGGGTATTTGATTGCCATAATTTTCGTTTGAATCCATTAACCCACCGACCAGCAATCAATAACTAACGGACAACCAACCAACTCACCAACCAACTCATCAAACCAGCCCACAACCAACTCACCAACCAACCCATCAAACCAAAACGAATCAATGCAGGATTGGCGGAAGGAAACTGAAAATTACAATTGACTTGTGCATTAATTGAGACAAAATGCATAAATGAATGACATCGAAACGGTTATTAAATTAATAAATGCTAATGCCAATTGACAAACTGATTGATTTGACTTATTGGCAGTACGTCACTACTGCGACATCTCTTTCACCGCCAACCGGCTGGTTGCTTTTAAGTACTCACCTCAATATGAAATTTGCATGCCACTCACGCCTGCACGTTAAAATATGGTCTGCAGCTGCACGCAATTGCAAACCTTTTTCGGTTTAGCGCTAAACGAATGTGAAGCCACTAACTGACTGACCAGCAAACACCCGATCAACCGACTGACAAACCACAGTGCGTCACTGCTGACGATGAATTGCATTGAAGAATGATGATGAGTATGAATGCGTTGCGATGCGTCGGTGTTTGTTATGTTAACCGTTGATGGTTGTTGTTGGATGTGCTGATTTTCACGTTGATTTATTTTAATATTTTTATGGTCAACATGTGCATATTGCTTGCTGTTTTTGGCATTGTTGTTGTGTTTTGCTTTTGTTTTTTGTTGTTGTTTATTTTTTTGGTTGTTTTTTATTGCCTTGTTTTATTTCGAATATTCAAGTTGCGCGCCATTGAAGAAGACATTACACTGATGACATAAATATGGAATTTCTTTATTAATAAATTTTGTTGGTGCTTTTTCTTTTTAAATATTTTTATTATTATTCTTCTTTTTCTTTCACACACGTACACACTTTTGTTTTATGCACTTGACGTTTGGAAAAGAATTTGGATTTTAGTTTTGCTGCAATTTTAAATTTTAATGCGTTTTTGAATTATTTTGCCATTGCATTCTTTCTTTTTGCTTTTCTTTGTAGTGATTGTTGCCAACTGAATTATTGCGATTTTGTATCACTTTGTACAGTTTATTGAAAACATGCATATAATTTAATTGTGTAATACTTGCATATGTAAATTTTGTGTGTGTTCCATTTCAAGTCACTTACAAAAATATTTCTTCATTACAGGCCTATTTTAATGATTAAAATTTATTTGATTATTAATTTAAGCATGTTTTGATTTGGTAGCACTTTAATGATTAAATAAGACTAAGTACTTTCACCATTTTTATGATAAATGATTATTAAAATTAAGAATTTGCATTAGTAAGTCGAAATATAATTAATCGATTGATCAATTAATCGTGCAATTAAAAATCTTAAAAAATTGAAAATAATCAAATCTTTGAAGTAATCATGCAATTAAATAAATCGAAAAAAATTATTTAAAAAATATATATATTTTTATATTTTTATATATATTTTATTTTATTTTATTTTATTTCAATTACATGATTATTTTTTTTAATAATTCATCGATTTATTTAATTGCACGATTAATAAAATTATTTGATTATTTTCAATTAATTCTAATTTTTTTAATTATTTTTCGTTTTTCAAATTTAGGTCATATTTCAGCTTGTGAATAATACATTCTAACGCTTCACTTATTTTCAAAAATAATTAAAAATATTCATATAAAAAAGAAAAAAAAGCATAATTGAAAATAATTGAGCAATTAACACAATCAAATAAATGAAAAGAATTATACAATTAAAACTAATCATGCCATTAAAAAAAACAAATAATTAAATAAATAGTGATAATATGATTATTTTAATGGCTATTACTCATGATTACTCATGATTAATCATTAAAATTTTTATTATTTTTTTTATTTAATTGACCATAAATTGCTATTTTAATCTAATACAATTAAAATAACCATTCAAATTATAAAATTCAAAAAATTTGTCATTACTAACTTTAACTCTCTTTAAAATTTGAAAAAAAAAGTTCCTTAAAACTATTTAGTTTAAATTAAGTATGCAAGTATGTATGCCATTTTCTATGGACATCTTTTTAAAACTTGAAACTTGATTCTCTTAATGTCCAACACTACTGCCAAGATCCCATGCAGCGATTGGAGTTTCAAAACATAAAGCAACCTCATCTGAGACTTAATGATATTGGTAAATCAAAAAATTTTATGATGGTTCTTCAAAGCCATTAATATATTAAAGTATAAATAGCCGCTTTCGATTCACAATTTCTCCGCTGGCTATAAATTTCCTTCTGTCAAATTTATATGTGAATGCTAGCGAGCAGAGGGAAATTTTTATCGACCAGTTAGCGAGTATGGCTACTACTCATTATGGGTTCAAACATTTTTGTTCGATCCGACCTCGCTTTTGTGATGGCGAATCGAAAACGACAAATACTTGGTATAGCCCTAACTGTTTGTTATCCCTTTCATAAGGGTCAATGACCCCAAAAGAAAGTGTAAGCGGTACTCGGTTTGGAAAACAAGAGAAATGGGAAAAATATCAGAAAATGTTTATTTATATATTGTCATAATACTGTTTTTATTTAAACTACAAAGTCAACAACCTTCGACAAGATCACTTCATAATCCAAAGCGGAAGGTATTTGAAAAAAAATCTCAAACCAGAAAATGTCGCTCATACGCACCGTGCGCCCAATGCCCAATAACAAAAAAAAATCTTTGCCCTGTTTATTAGCTTTTGCTATTTCAAAGATGAATAGCGAGCATGAAAAAAACTACAGTTGACTTCAATACGAACTATTAATAGGAATTGATTAGGTACTTCCTTTAAGGAAACAGAAAATTCTGCAGCAGCAAAAACAGAAAATAGCTAAAAAAGCCATTCATGAAATGCAAAGAGAGTTGGAAAAAAATCATAGTAAACGTATGTATTTATAATTGGGTGTGTTTGCGGTCAAGTTGCGTGGGTGTGTGTGTGTGTGTGCAGTTAACCGAGCGTATGAAAAAAACACCTATGTGCAAATATACAAATTTATACACACCCGCACAAATTGATGATGACTTTCATGGATAGAGAAAAAAACGAAATTGGCAAAAGGAAAAAAAAGAGTTTGAAGATTCTTAAAAGCATAAAAAGTGAAGAAAACCAAAGGAAAAATAAAGAAAAGCCATTGAAAAAAATTTAAGTGAATTAGTGTGTAAATATGTTGAATATGTGTGTGTGTGTGTGTGTGTTTGTGAACAGAAATGCAAAATTAAATGAGTTGGACAATCCGCAGGTGGGTGGAGGCATATGCACGTATGTACATATGTATGCGCGCAGCAGGAAATAAAAAAAATGCTAAAGGGCTGCATTACGGCTTTTATGGTAGTCATGAATGGGCTGCTATAAAGTGATGTGTGTGCGTATATTTACCTATAAGTATGTGTGTTTGTATACGCTTTTTTTCGTAGACACCATTCGGCACAAAATGAGGGAATGCAGCTAATAAACTTAGAAGCAGCAGCTACTGGCGCTAAAGCAGAGCAAAAACCAACAACAACAAGAATAACAACAGCAACAAAATGTACTTGGAAGTCGAATGTATGTATCAGCTGAGCATTTTAAACTGAAAATATTTAAATGCTATATATAGAAAAAGATGAAGAGGCATATAAAATCGGGATATTTAAAATCTTATTTTACTTACTGGTACTTTTGTCTACGAGTTTTCCTTTATTTTTTGTACACTTTAAATTTGTGAAATGTGTATTTTTTGCTCAACTTTGTACCTACCTATTATGACTTTAAGGGAAGGAAGTAAATTTTGATTACATTAAAAGTACACAAAGAGCACACAGAGAGTATTAGTAGAACATGCATATACACGTGTATAAACACGAGTGTTCGGTTTAGCGAGTGAAAGCTTTTGAATAGCTGATGAATAGCGACGGGGAGTATAAGTGAGTGAGCAAAACTGGCAGCTGTTTTTGTTGTTTTTTTTTTCGTATGCCTGTTTGTGGGCCAAAATATTTGAGGTTAACAAAATTTCTAACGACAGCGCGCTGCAGCAGCTGAGGGCGCATAGCTACGCTGCAGAGCAAAGCTGAAGCAAAGCAGCAGGCAGACTGACTGGGAAGTGAAACTGAGAAGAGGAAAAGCAGAACAAAAAGAGATAAGAGCAAGTACAAAACAGCTACATACATACATATTAGTTCGCCAATACATTTTCAATCATGTGTTTTTTGCATTTCTTGTTTTTTTTTTTGCAAATTCGGGGTTTGCTTACTAAAACATAGATAATTTAATTACACAGGCATCTAAAAGAAGATGTCTTTCTCTTACGAATGGCGTTAAGTTTGCTCAAATATCTTTTTTTTTTTGCTAAGATAGAGCAATTTAAAATTTATATGAATTAACGTAGGTATGATGCAGTAGAACACATACCTCTTACGATAAATCTGCAAATTTTAATTGCTCCATCTTAGCGAAAAAAAAGATATTTGAGCAAACTCAACGCCATTCGTAAGAGAAAGACTTCTTCTTTAAGATGCTATGTGTGCTTTTTAAAAAAAAAAATAATTTGTCATTTATATATAACCTCAAAAATAGGCAAAAACGGGGGTTTTTGCACATTTAGGTTAGGATATCTCAAAATCCTGACGTGATAGAGCAATTCTGCGTCCAGATTTGAATTCAGCGCATCGAAAACCTTTAGGAAAGTATGGTCTGGTTTGTGGTCAAAAAAATTGGTCTCATTTTGTCGGCCTGCGTTATTAAAAAAAAAAAATTTTTTTTTGCAATTTGGAAGGTCTACTTTTATTGCTGCCATTGCTGCTCTAAAGTTATATGCATCCATCATACTTTGAGATACATATGTACGGGGTACCTATGAAAATAAGAGTTAAAACAGCTTCTTTATTCCAAATAAATCTCATTTTTATACTCAGCTGTACTAGTACACAGAGTATTATAATTTTGATTTCATAACGGTGGATTGTAACATAATGAAATAATCGAGATAGATATGGACTTATATATATCAAAATGATCAGGGTGAAAAGAGAAAACGATTGAGCCATGTCCGTCCGTCCGTCCGTCCGTCCGTCCGTCCGTCCGTCCGTCCGTCCGTCCGTCCGTCCGTCCGTCCGTCCGTCCGTACGCACGATAACTCGCGTAAAAATTGAGATATTTTGATGAAATTTGAAATGCAAGTTGGTATCGAGACTGGGACGGTTGGTATTGAAAATGGGCGAAATCGGACCATGACCACGCCCACTTTTCCTATATAGAAAAAATCGGAAATTTGGTATCTCAGCCACTAATATAGCTAGAGTGCTAAAATTTTACCCACGTATTGAGCTCAGGCTCTTATGAAGAAATTTGATGAAGTTTTGGAAAATGGGCGGTGCCACGCCCACTTATTAAGGGTCAAACATTGAAAGTTTTATATGTCATAACTCAGAAACCGTTGAAGATATACCGATGAAATTTGGTACGCGTAATTTGCTTACTTAGACAAATGTTTTGACGAAAAATTATAAAAATCGGTTGACGGCCACGCCCACTTTTATATATGGGAACTATAAAGGGGCCTAATAAAAACATTTTAAGCGATATCTCTGTCAAATATAAAGATCTATCACTGAAATTTTGTGGCACGAGTCCAACTACGGATGTAAAACAAAAAATACAAAAATTTTGGAAAATGGGCGGTGCCACGCCCACTTATTAAGGGGCAAATATTGACAGTTTTATAAGCCATAACTCAGAAACCGTTAAAGATATGTCGATGAAATTTGGTACGCGTGATATATTTACTTAGCCAAATGTGTGGACGAAAAATTACCAAAATCGGTTGACGACCACGCCCACTTTTATATATGGGTATTATAAAGTGACCTAATAAAATCATTTTTAGCGATATCTCTGTGAAATATAAAGATAATTCATTGAAATTTTGTGACATGAGTTCTACAATAGACTGGAAACAAAAAATAAAAAAATTTTATAAAATGGGCGTGGCACCGCCTCTTTTTATACAAAGAAATCTACGAGCCTATTACTCGACAAATAACTGAGATATTATGACGAAACTTAGTTTATGCACTTTTATAACATGTGTTAATAGACACGCAAAAATTTATTGAAATCGGTTTATGACCACGCCTACTTTTTAACAAAGATATTTCTGAACACCCTTTTGGAATTTGTAACGTGAAGTCTTTGTAACTAAAAGTCATAGAAGGATGCAATTTTGCACTAACAATAATATTTATATGCTTATTTGGACGATTGATACAAATTTTGAAAATGGGCTTGGCTGCGCCCTGTTTATGCAGCACTCGTGTCATATAAAATACACCCTATATCGAACAAACGCAAACAAACAATGAAAGCATACAGCTGAGTATCTAATGTTCGATTCCACTCGAACTTAGGCTTCCTTACTTGTCATTATAAATTTTGCATTGATAGGTATCATTTGTATGTTTGTATTTAGGTATATCGTCCCACCAAGTTTTTTGCAACTTCTTTAACACTATACGCTACGCGCCGTGTGGTGTTCAAATAAGAATGGTACACAGAATTTTCCATATAAGCCACGTCATTAATTTTTTAGCGAATAATGCTTATAAAAGAGCAATAATTAGTTGTACATTTAAACTTTTTTTTTCGGGCATAGAAGAGTATCTAAATTAATATTTTCAATATGCGATTGGCTTGCGTTTTCTGTGGTGACATTTTTCTTCGTCAAAGTTGTGTCAGTTGCGATTTTGCAATTTTAGAGATATTTTTGGAATGATAAAATCTTTAAGCTCTTCAAAAAATTTACATCTTTGCTTTGGTTCTTCTTCTCTAGTTTTATATATTTGTAGATGTATGTATACCTTTTTAACATTTTTCTGTTTATTTCTTCGCTTAATTCTTTTACTCTTACACTTGCAGAATTTTTTGCACTTAAATGAGCTGATTTTTGTTGCCAACTTTGTTATCATTCATATTTTTTTATTAGACCTACATTCCAGCTGTATGATTTTGGTTGCTGCGCGCGCACGCGAAAAACACACACATAAATATCGTAGCTGACTTTGCAAAACCTCCCAAAATGAATACATACTTGCAAAATCGCCCATTTCAAAACTCAAACTTTACAGAAAAGCAAAAAAGATGTGCTTGCTTTGCCATAGAACTGGCTGGATAGTTGGTAGGTATTTCATTAACCGTTATTTTACTAAAATAATGTTTTCACGATTTCTATACAATTATGTTGTCATCGATGTCTGCAGTTATGCATCTCCAAATCTCATTTTTGCCACAAATGTCAAATAGGCGATTTTGCAATTGTTCGATGTGCGTTTTTGCAAAGGCATCGCCGATGTGTATGTACATATGTACGCTTACAGATAATTTTATATGTGGTACATATTATGTACATACATACATATGTACGTTTTAATAAGAAAATTGATATGTATGTAGATATGCGCGTTACATAGGAAAAACCAAGGCAGTGACCACACACAACGTTCCAACGCCAACGCTGACCGCCTGCGATGTCGACAGCGTCTTTCATTTCCGACTGCGCCCAACTTACGGTACAATGGGTACAGATTTTCCGCGTAAGGGCAAAATTGGCTATTTAGATGTATGTATGTGTAAGTAGGTGAGCGCTATTTTATCTCAACGCCTCAATGATTTGCCTCAATTTAACTTCGCGCTTCGTCGCTCCAATCAGCGCCGTTTTCAGGGCGCATACACGCACACACACATGCACAGCTGGGAGCAAGCTCACTTTTCTTTATTTTCTCAGCACTATATACACTTTCTATGTTTTATTTTATATACATACATATGTAGGTATATGTATATATTTTTTTGCCTTCTCGTTTTTCGAACTTTCGCACAAAAAAATGTGGCATACACTTTGCACTTTTCGGGAAAAAGCTGGATTTTTTTTGTTGCAAATTTCTTATCAATTTTTTTAATAAGTATTATTTTTCCACTCTTTAATTTCTTTAATAAAATACACGTAGAACGAGCAACATATACCTACACACTTAGATGTATGTACATATCGTCGTACCATACGAAAACTAACATCAGATTTTTTGTGGCTGACGAAAGTAAAAAGTTCAAGTTTTGGCCGACGAAAAGTAATAAAATCGAGTTTTGGCTGACGAAAAGTAATAAAATCCACTTTTGGCTGACGAAAACTATCAATTTCGTTTAAACAACAACAATTTTAATGTAAAAACAGTATATAATTACTGATACTTTTCGTCAGCCAAAACTCGATTTTATTACTTTTCGTCAGCCAAAACTCGATTTTATTACTTTTCGTCGGCCAAAAGCCAAATGTTCTACTTTTCGTACAGAATTTTTTTATTGATAGCTTTCGCCAGAAATTTTAAATATGTTAGTTTTCGTATGGTACGACGATATGTAAGTACTCATGCTTACCCAGCTTGTAAATTTCGTGGTCATATTTTTCGACTGATATATTTTTAAAAACTGATTTTCCACCTTTTTTAGCTTTAAATACTTTTGTTATTTTAAGTATATGTATTTTTTAATCTATGTAATAGCTTAGACAACACCACTTTTTATCTGTATGTATTTACATTCAGCTACATGAATATACATTTGTATGTTTTATGTATGTATTTTTAATTTAATATCTTTTTGGTTGCTACTGCCAGCGGGCTATTGAATGACCATCATCACCTGAACCCGACCGTCGTTTGTCTATGGTAGAGCGAATACAACTGATTTCATATCGCACGCACAGCAAGGAGCATAGCCAGTTAGTCAGCTGCTGAGGCGCCACATATTCGTGGCATTTGTATTTGCTGAGCGTTTTATCAAACTTCCAGTGCCAGATGGCCGAAAACGAAGGTATGTAAATGGAAAACAATGGCAAACACCAGCACACTTACGATATTAAAAAAATTCAGTGCGCTTTCGTATTACATCGCATTATCAGCGAAAACAAAAAAAAATTGTAAAAAAGCTTTCTCTTCACTATCACGCTTTTACATACAGGGTGATACAATAGCTCTTACCTCTATTGTACTGAGTTTCTGTAACTGAACTCTATCAATGTTTTTGACTAAGTTACGTCATAATGACGTCAATCGATAGATTTTCATCTGCTTTTTAGGTGGTGACAAAGTGTGGAACGTATAATTTTCCGGATTTTGTTAAAGAAACTCACTTCTGATTTGGTGGCATTGCGCTTTTTTTGTAATGCAAATTTTTAAGGCAGCGCTTCATTATTTCAATTGCAGTTAAAAGAAAAATTAAGTAGTGTTAGCGATAGAGCAAAAAACTAACCTTCCAAGAAGAGATATTTACGAAATAAGTTTTAGCTTTCTCATAAAAGATTTTTCAATCGTCCTACAAAGCAATAGGATGACGGGGCGTATGAGTAACTATTACCAGGTATGTATGTATGTATGTAATAAAAATGGAGAAAGGGAAAAAATGTGTATGAAAAATGGAAATTACCTGATTTTACTAGGCTGTTCTGGCAACTGTCTTTGCAAAGACAATTATCTTTCGAAAGGAACAAAAAATTACCCAGTTAATATGGTTCAAAGTATATACATAAGTTCAACTTCATCTGATATGTATATACATATATGGTCAATTTTCTGGCTGCTAACGTTACATTCGCATGGAGTTTTTATTTAGTTTATACGAAATAATAACAAAAATGTTAGAAACGTCCAAGGTTCTGCTACTTATGCTATCAGGTAAACCTATACCTTCATTTTAGGAGTAAAATTTGTCTGATGGCTACCATAACGCACTGCTAACGTTACATCATTTGGAAGTGAGATCAAGATACAGATCATGTTTGGTTTAATTTCTGCCAACTTGCTGAGACAATCATCCCAATTTTACTTCATGTTATATGGCAAGGATGTCACAAGGTCATGTCATACCGCTTTACCAAAATCTTTAGGATTTTTTAACATAATTTAACATAAAATAAGGCACTGCCTACGTTACACGTGCGAAATCTGAGTATCTCTACATATAATAAAATTGTAACCGTTGATCTCTGTACATTACAGATATACAGAAAATAAAAAAAGGAGCCAGAGGAATCCAAATGAACTGTTTTTAAAATTCCTGTCGGTCTGACTGTCTGTCTCTCCTTATGTTTGGAATGATGGAATTGAATGAAACTAGTCAGAGTTATAATAGCGCCATTGTATTATTATTATTACAGAAGTCTAAATTAAGATTTAAGATATTCCTTATTTCTATAGCTCAACCAGTTTTGGAGTTATCGACCAATATGTGGACCAAGGGTGCTCCAAAATGTGTTAGTACAATATAGGCATCAAATAAAAGGTGCTGATGAGTGCTGCAATAAGTAATTCTATTAAATTCAATATCTCGATTGGTTTCGGAGATATCTCCCTATCCCTATCCCTATCCCTCCAAGTTTTGATATCCTACGGAAAACACTTCCAGAGATATTCAGCATGAAAGATTAATTTTGTATGGGTTGTGTGTCCAATAGCTCTCAGTTTTTCATCCAGAAAATGATTATTGAAAGTTTAATTCATTTCTATGCAGTCGTTTTTGTGTGACGCGGGCGTTATGGTAAAAAACACATTTTTGGTCAGATTTTTTCCCACATTTTGGTCAATAACTCGGGAACTGGTTGAGATATCCAAATGAATGTTGTCCTGAATATTAAGTTAGGCGTTAAGTGATAGAATGGTGAAAGTTTCATGCAATTCTATTCAGTAGTTTTTGCGTGATGCACGCACAATCATACAGGCGGACAGACAGACAGACAGATAGACTTCTAAAAATTGTAGATTTGGGTTCCGCTGGTCCAATAATGACCTCTCCTATCAGTTTTTCTTGAATATCTTCAATGTACAGACATCGACCTGTTACAATTTTATTATATGTATTATATAGATAAAAAATCACTGCTAACGTTACATATTATTTAAGCTAAAAATGTCATCAAATCTTTGGAAGTTTAACTTTTTTAATTTGAACGTGAGATATACGTATAGTATTAAGAAAATATATAAACAAATTAAATTAAAACGTATTTTAACATGTCTTAAAAAACTTTTTTGGTTTTGCACTGCTAACGTTACATAAGATTTTTGCGGCACATTTACTTTTCACATAACTCCTAGTTGGAACATAACTTTTTTAAAAACTTTACGTGTTATGATATTATAACTAATTTTCTAATAGATAAAACTTGAACGGCTAAATTTAGTCGCAACAAACATGTTATATTTAACTTTTTGTTTACTGAACTACTTCCGACCATATTTTTTTTTTAATCACAACGTTTTATAAAAAGAGCGAAAAGTTTAATTTAAAACGACTAAAATTGAATGCCACTGTTTTCAACAGCTACTATAATGTCATGAACCCCGCAAGACCCCAGTGCTTGCAATATTTGACAAAAAAAACTACTTGGTTTACTTTCCCAGAAAATCGGCAATATGTACATATATAATATGCATATCATAAGAAGGGGTAATCAATCGCCTTCACAACAATATAAATTTTTATGAAATGTTCAAAACCTGAGCAAAATACTTTTTTCCAAAATATCCCATAATTTGGAGCTAATCAGCATTTTCTGAAAACGCCATCTTAAATCTACATAGAACTAAAATTAGGTTGACCTATTCCTCTGTTTCGCTGTGATATTTCAAAGTTTTAATATTTGCCTGTAGTGTTCTATTTTACTTCCTAGCGCGTTTTTATTAAAAGAAAATCATGTTCCAACAGGATAAGCACTTTTTTGCCACCCTGTACTTTTATATCTACATACTAAATATAAGCCAAAAAACATTATCTATCTCATACGCTCTTCGTATTTGTTTGCATGTTATTGTTTTCGAAATATTTGGCAAAAAGCTAAATTGCCACCAGCGCGCATGGTACCATATCAGCAGGTGAATACATGGGAAACAAAAAGCTTTCGTCATAAATCACTTGCGCCCTTGCAGTGGCAGCTGGCATGTTCACCCACATACCTAGCACAAACATACACACATGTGGGTAGGCATAATTACACTTACTCAATCTCATGAGTTTCAGCCCAGAGCACTGAGCAAATACAATCCACACACACGAATGGGTTTGTCTCCGCAACATCCCCAACTTAGCCGAGAGTGTGCTATTAAGCGCATGCTCGAGAGCTTTTGCGCTCACTGAATATTGCTATAGTGTATTTGTTCCGTTTTTTGTTTTGTGCTTTGTTCTTTTTGGCCAAAATCAGCGAACCAAACCTAGGCCAAATGCCGTTGGGCTTTTATGATGTGTTGCGCGCAGGAAGCATGTGCCCACATACCACCGCACACACAAGATGCTTGTTGGGTGCGCAACCACTTGTGCATTGTGAATGAAATAGCTAAGCAGAACACTTTTCGCACATCAGCAGATACAAATACGTGAATACATACATATATGTGAGCTTCCACCCATGTCGGATGTTTTTGAAGCTATTCAGCAATATTTGCTAACATCCCATATGGTCTAGTGGTTAGGATATCTCACTTTCATCCAAAAATATTTGCAAAGTACCCTGTAGGAGTTTTTTTGGTTTTACTTTTATTATTTAAAATTTAAAAATAAAAGAAAATTTGGAAACTTTAATGATTCAAATAGTACGTAGTACACTATTTTTTTTTTTAGATCCTTTACTGCATATATACTTACATATGTACATACACCATATCTATATAATAAATGTTCATTAACAATAGCAATAGCAAATAAATGGAATATAAAACTAAGTATAAAGTCTAACTGTGGCATCGGCACCCGAGGAGAACACCCATGGCTGCACTGGATGCCAAGCAACATCTAGCACGCCAAATTCTTCACGTGCTTCGTGAGTTTGCAATTTCTTAACCGGCACAATCAAAGGATTTTGCAGTAAGTCACTATAATTGAAAATACGATTAGTTGAGAGATTTAAATGTACAGTTAAATAAATAATTTAAACACGTAGGTAAATATTACGCACTTATAGACCATGCCATGCGATACAATCACCGTTAGATCGTCACTTGCAGACGCAAAAAGTGGATAGCGCAAATGAAAAGCCACATTGCGTACGGCATTCTTATGTAAACGTAAGGTCTGATACGGTTTTGTCGACAAATCCAAATCGAACCAAAGCATTTTTTTATCATAAGTGGATACAAGTAAATTATCGCCTTTTGGATGTATTGACATGCCAGAAATCCATTTGGAATTTGTTAATAGCTTTTTGATCATCTCTTGTTTAACCAAATCGTAAATACGCACATTGTGTTGCGTCTGTAAAAAGAGATAAGAGAAGGAAGTTATTGGAAAAATAGTTTATATTCCACTTGCTTACTTACCGCCACAAACAAACATGGCTTAATTGGATGAAATAGCACACACTGTATAAGGCCTTTACTTTTAGAGAATGGTATTTGTGAACGCCGCTTGGAGAGCTGATGAATCAGCGCCGAACGATTGGCACCTTCGGGCATCACCGTAGCCACATAATCACCGCGACCATGCCATGTCACTTGCTGGATGGGCTTGAAATGTGTGATCACCAAGCGTACGCCCTTTTCTTGTTCCGCCTTTTCAGCGACAGACCATTGTACGGCCGTCTTTATGCGTTCACTTTCCAAAGTATCGATTTTTGGTGCTTCAGCTAATAAATCATCTGTCTTCTTTACCAACATTTTATCGCCAACCTTCGGGTTGATCAAAAGTAAACGATTGCCAGAGGCGACTGCAATAATTGATAATTTGGCATTTGGACACCAGGCGACACAACGAACGACATCATCAGTTTCGATGGTACGTATACAGCGACCCGTGACAATTTCCCAAACTGTGCAAGTATTGGAAAAAATTCAAAAATTAATTTTTAATGAACCAAATTTGCATATACTTACTCTTCACTGTCTTATCATCCGAACCCGAAACCATATATTCGCCCTTCGGCTCCACACTAATCGTACGCACCAAATCTGTGTGACCACGATACACCAAACTCTCCACAGTAGGGAATGGCTGCAAGTCTTTAGCTGACGGCAACTTAGGTATCAAATACTCTGCATCGATATTTAGTTTCGTGCGTCTGGCACGTGGACACAAATACAAGTCAAGGCAACGTATGAAACGTTCGCGTATGTAACGCGGATAGGCGGGCACCTCCCGCAACGATTTATACTTCTGCGGCATGAAGTGCAATTTTCGCTTATGCGGTTCATCCTTCAATTTCAACCATTCTTTCTCCTCCCTTTCATCGAATAGATATTCTGGTGGCGGATTGTAGGACTCGGCATGTCCGGGTAAATCACGTTTCGGTGCCGACACGTGATCATGTATGCGACGCATATGTTCACGGCTGGTATCGCTTTCCCAAAGCATATAGAATTTGGGTCCACGTGCCGCCTTCCTTTCCTTTTCCAACTCCTCTGTAGTTTTCATCCAACCCATTTTGAGGGCATGTACCATGCGCGACACCTTTTTACGTTCGGATGCTGAGGGTAAGAAGGAACGTTTGTGATCCGGTACATTTTTGATGGGCATACGTTCCACTTCGTTTGTAAACCATTCAATCCATGGTTCGTATTCGTCATGTTGTGCATTGGGTACGCGTGAAGACTTAATGCGTTTTATGAGTTCTATATCAGCATCGGTTAGTACAACTTCTTGTCCCGTTTGTGGATCTTTAACAGTACGCCAAAAATCGGGATCTTCAATTTTGCGTAAGAAATCATCGATCTGATCACCTTTGGGTGGTTTTATGATTTTCTTGGCATCCCAATCGTAACCAATGTGTTTGTATTCATCGTACCAACGCATTGGTATGTTGCCGACCGTATTACGAATGTCCTCCTCATCCGACGTATCCGAGTCTTCGTATTCTACTTTTTTGGCATTTGGATCAGTGGATTCATTATTGTCTTTTAGTTCGTTTTGCAGATTTTTAAGCGCTTCACCTGTCTTGGCTTTTGGTTTTGTTGAAACTTCTTGTTTTCCAACTTCTAACGTGTGCGCAGCTTTTTTTCCTTTGTTTTTCTTTTGCTTCTTTTGAATGCTTTTCACATTATTCTTTACCGCGCTGCTTTCTGGCTGCACAGCTTTTTCAATCCTTTTGCCTGCATTTTCAGCGAGTCCATTGGATTGCTTTCCGTTGGATACCATTTTCGTTTGAACGTTTTTTATTTTCTTTTTGTCGGCAGGTTTTGTAGCTTTAGAAATTTGCTTTTTGTCACCATCATCATGGTCGTTCTCAACAGCAATACTCTCCCCATCGTCATCGTCTTCACCCTCCCCATCTTCATCCTCTTCACTCTCTGCATCTTCATCATCTAAGTCTGCATCTTCATCTGATATATCTTCTATATCAGATTCATTTATATCATCTTCCTCTTCAGATCCCTCCTTCAAACCTTCCTCATCAATCGCACTGTCTTCAGACTCCATTCCAGCATCCCATTTGGATGCATAATTTCCATCTTCATCACTCTCAAACTCCAACTCTTCACTATCATCCGATTGATAATTTTTATTGATATTTTCATCATCCGTACTATCACCATCTTCATTGGAAATTTTTTTCAAAAAATTCTGTGGAAAGGAAACAAAAATTAACAGCATTATAATTCTGATGTGCAATCTACCAGTCAGCAGTGCTCACCTCTTCCAACTCATCATCTTCATCTATATTGTCCGATTCGGGCTCTACTTCTTTAACTTTTTTCTTTTCTACAAACTCTGTGGCTTTTCGTTTAACTTGTTTCTTAGCCATTTTAACTTAAATTTTATATTTTACAAATAGAAATATAGAATTATTTCAAGCTACTCCGGTACACGGCACGTGTAGCTTCTTTGACAGCTGTGGGAAAAACTAGGCATGGGTAACACTGCGCTGCGCGGCGCAATTGCGCTGACACCAACCCTGGTGTTATTGCGCTAACTCCGATTTGGGAAATGCGCCAACTCAATATAGCGCCAACTCAATATAGCGCCAACTCAATGTAGCGCCAACTCAGTATAGCGCCAACTCAATGTAGCGCCAACTCAATGATGCGCTACTGCAATATAACACTGACTCAATTTCGTGCGCTAACATCAGCTCCAATATAGCGCTAGTGTAAATGGCGCAACCACAACGCCAATAACAGCATCATAGTATATGTATACGTATGACAACGTCACAATTATGTGTGCTTGATAGTGACTCTAATTTCTAGAATATTTTCACATATATACGGAATATTTTTCCAAATGATTATGAAAATTAAAATTAATTGTGCCTTCGTATATGTAAGCAGAATTGCGCCAAAAGAAATTAAACGGGGATGGTAAACAGTAACAAGCGAAAAAATGTTATTTATCGATTATTCGATGACAATTGCGCTAAAGGTGTTATTGCGCCAGTGCCGTGAGTTGGCGCCACAGTTGGCGCTGGCGTTATTGTATCAGCGCCAAAAAAATTGCGCCATTACCCATGGCTAGGAAAAACTTGCATGTTTTGGCAATTTTGTAAACAGACTCAGGGTTGCAATGATATTAACCCTCATGGTCAAGGCTTATCCAAGTTTTATTCAATACAGGTTAAGTCAGCGATGCCGCTGTCACTCCAATTGGAAGATTTCACTCCGATTTTGACCTCCTCACTCCGCCACTCCCTCTTGGACTAAATCACTCCCACTTTTTCATGTATGAAATAATTCAGAAATTTTGAATCAACTTTCAATTTTGTATGTATAAAATTACAATCTGGCAGCGTTATTGTTTACGTCTTATAATTCTGCCGCAGTGGCAACTTTTCACAGATCTTTGTTTTGTGCGCGCTTCCATGGAAAATTTCAAATCAATTGCTCTAAAATGAATAGCTGAGTTAAAATTTATAAAAACACATTAGCTGGTTTTTACATTTTTTTGTTTTCATCAGAAAAGTTTGTCCTGGACCAAATGCAAAAAAAGGTTCATTGACAGGTAAGTTATATTTCTAAAGGATACTTTTCCATATCTCATAACCTCATATTCTCTTTCCAGCTATTTTATCAAAGAAGAAAATTCCCCTGCTGCTACAACACAGAAATTGGCCTATGATGTAGCTGTTGCAAATGACCATACTTATGTATACGATTTGGATCCTGTGGCTGCTGCCGTCTGTACGAGTGACTTCGATGCTGCTATTTCTGCTATAGTTTCCGATGATTGTAGTGCTGCTGCTATGAATGATTTGCACACCACAGACGGTGACTTCGATGCTGCTATAGTTTCGGGTGATTGTAGTGCTGCTGCTATGAATTATTTTCACACCATATGTATGGTAAATAATTGTAGTGCCGCTGTTTTCTGCGATTTTCACACCAAAGACAGTGAAAATAAAGCCGTTCAAACAAAAATTCATCGATAAATGGAAGATGAAATTTAGTTGGTTAGAAAACAAAGATGAGAAAAGCTTCTGTAAAATTTGTGTAAAATTGTTGGGAAATAATATTTCTGATTTGGAAAGGTATGGCAATTCTGATGGTCATAAAAGGGCAGAATTGTCTTTACAAAAACACAAAATACATAATTTATTTAAAAAAAAAACTTATCCTACTTATATATACATACTTGTACTTTTATATCTAAGACATTTATTTTATGCATAACATGCACTAATTTATGTATACAAAAGTTTATAAACAAATGTGCTATGAATAAAAACACAATTTTAATTTAATTAAATTCATTCCTAATAAATACATATGTCCTTTAATTTTTGCGTTTGCTTTCCCATATTTACATTTCTTGTTGATTTCCTTATTTTTGACATCCCTCCGCAATTTCACTCCGCTCTTTCGTCCGTCACTCCGAAACACTCCGCTATATGTCAATTTTCACTCCGCTCATAAATTTTGGAACGGCATCGCTGGGTTAAGTTACTTGCGTTTGCTTTATCTTGTTTCTTCTTTAAAAATTTCAATGTGAAAGAGGAGAGAAATGAATTTCAATGTAAAATTTTTCCCAGTTCGTTTTGTCTGACATTCACACTTTTTAGTATACATACACAATTTCAATCAGCTTATCTACTACGATATCCTTCTTTAGATAATTCTTGGGCTTATCCAAATAGAGGATATATTACTTCCGTTTTTATGTGTGTGTTTTCTTTAAAAATGTCAATGTGAAAGAGAATAGAAATGAATTTTAAGGTAAAATTTTTCCAAATCGTTTTGTCTGACATTCGCACTTTTTAGTATACATACACAATTCCAATCAGCTTATCTACTGATCTACTGCCATATCCTTCTTTAGATAATTCTTGCTCATGGTGAAACTTTTTATGCTAAAGCCTCAACTACATAATTATGCGTTTAACGCTTATGCGCGTACCAAAGCAGGCCAGCGTTACCACATCACCAACACACTTACACTCGCAGCGGGTTAGGGGGCTTAGAATATACCCGTGGTAAGGAATGTCTGTCGTAAGAGGCGACTAAAATCTACTGGCCTAGAAGGTTGATCTTGGGGGCTACAACAACAACAACAGCCCTCTCACATTTCATTAATTTTACCAACACAATAAACCGAAATTGAAATGTGCGAAGAACCAAAGTTATATATATGTCCTACACAATATATTGCATCTTTTTTGTTCAATAGCGTCAATATGGGAAGAATAGAGAAGAGAGAGCATGTGCTTGTGCTAGAAGGTGATAGGTAATCACACGTACACAAAATTTTCTGGTACGTTTTTTCATTCAGTATTAAGAATGTTATTGCAAATGTAACTAGCAAATTTGGTACGCGTTGTCGTAACGTTACTAGATACGTTACTGTAACATGGCTGACTGGGATAACTGCTATTAAATTTAAAATTAAGGGCCTTTTCCCATTACTCGGTACGACTTCGGATCGACATTTTTTGCTCGGTATTTCCAGCTTACCGAAACGATTCCGTGTTGCTGTGTTTTTCACACTTGTGGGAATACTTTCGGTGCGTTATCGGCAGAAAATACGAAAAAAAACATCGAAATTTGCAAAACAATATTTTTAACTTCAACAAATCACTCAATAATAATAATAATGTCTTCTAGCGAAGACGAAGACATTATAACTTGCTACATTTATTTACCAAAACTAGTTTTTTACTGACTTTGTTCTTTTTCTTTTATTACGCCGCAAAAATGTATGCAGTAATTCCTCAAATTTTACTGACCGCGTTGCCGTATACCGAAATCAATCCGCTCCGATTTCATGTATGCAACACTAATGTGAAAGTGCCAATTGAAATACATGTGGTCGGCAAGGTTTCGGTATACTTTCGGTAAAAACCAAAAATGTCGATCCGATTCCGCACCGAGTAATGTGAAAGCGCTCTAAGGGCCTTTTCACATTACTCGGTACGACTTCGGATCGTCTTTTTTTTTTTTCTTGCAGTGGTTTTCACACTTGTGAGAATACTTTCGATGCGTCCTCTTCAGAAGATAAGAAAATAAACTTCGAAATTTACAATATAAAATTTTAAAATTCAACAAATCACTTAATAAAAACAACTAGTAAACCCGGCCACGCGATGCTGTGGCTTTCAATTACACTGTGCGACAATTTGAGGGTGGAAGACCACTTATTGCCACATTTGAAAATATTTTTAATATACCTTCATAGCTACTGGTTATTTTTATTTTCTGTGGACCTAGATTTTTTATACATAGATTTTGACCAAGGAGCCCCATAGTGAAGTTTTGTGCCGGATATTTTTCTAGACTATGGTAACCTTAAAGCGACCTACAAAAGGCCATTTGGCGCGCTCCTCCTTATCTTTCTAGTTCTCTTTCTCTTCCCCTTTCCCCTTTATTTGCGCTTTATTTTCCCTTTATCCATTTTATTTTTCATATTTCCTCTTTCGCTTCCTGTCCTTCGCCATATCCGTCCCTTTCATTTTCTTCTTCCCTTTCCTTTTATTACCCATCTTCAGTGCTAGGCCTTGCATGACACTTCAAATTTAAAAATGAGATAAACTGTAGCGTAAAAATGGATTTTTGAACAGGTGGCACCCTTTTTGTAAACATTTTAATAAATTACTCATTTCCTTGCCAAGCCCTTTCGCATGACACATCAAATTTAAAAATCAAACAAACTATAACGTAAAACTTAATTTTTGAACAGGTGGCAACCCTTTTTGAAAGATTTTTATTAAATTGCTCAATATCAGTTCAAGCCCCTTCATATGGTACCAAAAATTTTAAAATCAAACAAACTATACAGTAAAATTAAATTTTCAAACATCTGGCAAACCTTTTCAAAAAAATTAAACCTTCCTGCACATCTACAGGTCAAGCTCTTTCATCTGACACCACATTTTCGAAAATCGGTATAACGGTGTAAAAGTTATGGTGCTTACAAAAATCGTTTAGCGTAATATATATAAAGATAAGATAAACTGTAGGGTAAAAATGGATTTTTGAACAGGTGGTACCCTATTTGTAAAAATTTTAATAAATTACTCATTTCCATGCCAAGTCCTTTCATACGACACCTCAAATTTAAAAATCAAACAAACTATAGCGTAAAACTGAATTTTTGAACAGGTGGCAACCCTTTTTGAAAAATTTTTATTAAATAGCTCCATATCAGGTCAAGCCCCTTCATATGGTACCAAAAATTTTAAAATCAAACAAACTATACAGTAAAATTAAATTTTCAGACATCTGGCAACCCTTTTCAAAAAAAATTAAACCTTCCTGCACATCTACAGGTCAAGCTCTTTCATCTGACACCACATTTTCTAAAATCGGTATAACGGTGTAAAAGTTATGGTGTTTACAAAAAATCGCTTAGCGTAATATATATAAAGATGTGTTCTATAGAAGACGAAGACATTATAGCTTGCTACATTTATAGCCGAAATTAGTTTTTACTGACTTTCTTCTTCTTGTTTTATTACTCCGCAAAAATGTATGTAGTAATTCCTCAAATTTTACTGACCGGTCTTACCACGTTGCGGTATATCGAAATTAATCCGCTCCAATTTCATGTATGCAAATCTAATGTGAAAGTGCCAACTGAAATACATGTGCGCGGTATGCTTTCCGATACAGCACCGAATAATGTGAAAGCACTCTTAATATTAACATCTACATAACATTTCTTACAAATTTCAATGAAAAATTCTTAGCGGTTGGAAATAAATATGGCACGCTCATTATACCGATGCTGATCCGATTTTGGAATTGAGCGATCCCCAGCGCAGCAGGGAAAACGATGTGGAGAAAACACGTAAATATATTTTCGTACAAAACGGAAAAATCTTTCGCTCCAAGGCCCTGCTTATATATATATAGTTGGCAACGCTAGGTATGGCATTTGGCAACGCTGAGTTTGACATCTCCTATGTCATTTTTTCGTATGGTAAACAATTCTCCAATTCGTGTGTATTTTTCAATGAAAATTCTAATTTTAATTATTTTATTAATGGAAAAAAGTTAATTTCAGTGCAAAGTTGTATTTATTTAATAAAGAGGCAAATAACATAGTACTAAATGGCAGACGTGCGCGACATTCTCGATATGGAAAGGGCGAATACGCCCGAAGTGACTCGAGAATCATTTTTGGTGCAAAAGAAAAGAAATTTCGAAAAGTAAGTGAAATTAATTAAGATTCTAATCGAAATTAAATAAATGTATATCAATTGCAGAGCCAAGGGCGTGTCCAAGCGACCCGAAGGTATGCATCGTGAAGTTTTCGCTTTGCTCTACAATGACAACAAAGATGCACCGCCGCTACTGCCCACAGATACTGGTTAGTTAATTAGCTTTCTATTAATTTGATGATCTTTATGCATTTAAATTTTCTAAATTCCACTAGCTCTTGGCATTGGTTCTGGTTATAAGCAAGCAAAAGCACGTTTGGGTATGAAAAAAGTGCGTAAATGGGAATGGGCACCATTTAATAATCCAGCGCGTACGGATGGCGCTGTATTCCATCATTGGCGTCGCACAACGGATGATCAAAAAGAATATCCATTTGCTAAATTTAATAAGCAATTACAAATACCCAGCTATACAATGACCGAGTATAATACGCATTTGCGTACGAACATGCAAAAATGGAATAAGGCGCAAACGGATCATTTGTTTGATTTGGCTAAGCGGTAAATTTTTTGAAAAGCTTATATTGTGGAACGATGTTTCGTTAAAACTTGTCAAGTTAGGTTGGAAGATTAAACCTACCTTGACAAGGGATGACGGAAAATCGTTCCATAATACGTCATATTCCTACCCTGTCGGGAAAAACAAGCAACCAAAAAGTAGCTAAAAATTGCGTTTATATATTTATTGAAACCTTCTTTTCCAGTTTTGACTTACGATTCATTGTTATGGCCGATCGTTGGGATCGTGCACAACACGGCACTAAATCTGTGGAAGATCTCAAAGAACGTTATTATGAAGTTGTCGGTTTACTCGCCAAAGCCAAGGGTCAGTCAAGTGACAAAAAGCCTTACGCTTTTGATGCTGAGCATGAACGCAAACGTAAGGATCAACTTAAAAAACTATTTGAGCGTACAACACAACAAGTCGAAGAAGAGCAAATGCTCCTTAATGAGCTGAAAAAGATCGAGGCGCGTAAAAAGGAGCGTGAGCGTAAAACACAAGATCTACAAAAGCTCATATCGCAAGCGGATCAAGTATGAATTTTTTTACATGAACTTTAAAAACTTTGTACTTAATTTTCTGCTTGTTTTTTCATGCTGCAGCAAAGTGATGCTAATGTTAGCGTACAAAGCGCAAGAAAATACGAAAAGAAACTTGTTAAGAAGAAGCTACATCATACACCGCGTCCCTCCAAAGTTGATTCGGTAGTGAATGCCATTGAGATTGGTGGCAGCGGCATAAAGTTTTCGGATCTACGTGGATCGGGTGTTTCGTTGCGTTCGCAAAAAATGAAATTGCCAGCAAATATTGGACAGCGAAAGGTGAAGGCTTTGGAGCAAGCAATACAAGAGTTCAAAGTTGGTAAGTAGAAAAAAATTAGGCAATTCTGGGTCTTCTTTTTAATTTGCTTTAATGAAATTATCTTTTCTCAGATCCTACACCACCACCGACTGAAGACATTAGTAATACATTCAATGAATTGCGCTCAGATATGGTGTTGTTATGTGAGCTGCGCACAGCTTTATCCACATGCGTTTATGAATTGGAGAGTTTGAAGCATCAGTATGAAGCAGCGTGTCCGGGAAAGGTAAGACTTTGAAAGTTGTTTAGGCGTAAGTTGAGCAAATAGAAAAAAAAAAAAATACAAATTATCTCTTACAGACTTTAAATATACCACCATCGCTAATACCAGCCGAACCCATTAAACAGGAGATAATCGAGCCCGGCACATCAAGTAATTTGTGTAATTAGTTGGATTTGAATGATTAATCCATGTATAATGAGTTTAGCTTGTAGGCATGATAATCGAAAAATTACAAATATTTTACTTTGTAAGCAAAAATATGTGACTTCTTTCTTTCTTCTTGTAAATGGTGCATTCACATGGCGCGCAATTGCTTAAATATTGTTCACATGCTTATTGAAGCACATAAACTTTGTATGTATGTATGTATGTGCATCGCCAAAAGTGCTAAGTGTTCATTAATGCGTAAATTGTGGCGCTTAGAATGAGAGAAAGTTGCTGCCGGGAACGCGTTTAGCTGATTTTTACCATTTTTGCCGAATGAGCGCTTGCTTTTATGGCAACCAGTAGTAGGTGGCCGACTAAGTCGTGTGTTTTGACTGACAATCTCTTTCCCAACCACCAAATGTATGTATAGTGAGCCAAATTTTTTGTTTGTACATACATACATATCTATATGTTTGTATGTACCATAAACTACTTTTGTAGCTGGAGTTATATACTCTTGTTCTTATTACACGCATTTGTATATACTAATATGTACCTTTGTATGGCTGCGCTATTCAATCACTGTCGTCGCTAACATTACAAATAAGGAACGACACGCTGCAAGGCGGCCAAATGTTTTATACAAATACGGAGCGATGACGGTGAAGAGCGTTTGAAGAAGAAGATGCGGCAGAATTTTTATTTATAGTGTTTGGAGCATGTATAAGAACATAAGTTTACATATGAGGCGCTCAGCGCCAAAACGGCCTAAGCCCAAAAAAATGGTTCTGAGAAAAACAAAGTTAAAAGAAAATACGTTTTTAAAATATTTTTACTTATTTTTTATTAATCGTAAATAAAGATTAGTTGTAATATTTGTTTAAGGTTAATCATTAGGTGTTAATTAAATTACATAAAGACTATTTTAAACGGTTAATATGCAATAATTAAAGTGGGTTAGGCCATTTTGGAATCCAAATAAAAAAATATATTGATAGGGACTGAGGGTTAGGCCATTTTGGCTCCATTAATTAAAACATACAAAATTTCTTTACATAAATAATAAAAATAATTTTTAGTGTTTTAAACAATAAAAATTAATAATAATTTTTATTCGTGTTCTTTCTGAATATCTTCGTCTTCGTCTCTCGAACTTATTTTTAAATTATTAAAAAAATCATGCTTTATGGGAGGTATGACCTCTTTGAGTTCCTGTAAATCCTTAAACTTTGCAGCTTCAATGAATCTTCCTCCAGGATAAAGCGGTTCCAATTCCAGTCTACGAACTTGCAGGAGTTCCTCTTTGAAATATCAACTTCTTGAAATAAACATCTATGTCATTTGAATATTTGTATTGAATTATAAATGACTTCACAATCGAAACCACTGAATCTTAACACTCGAGCACTCGCGCTATGAGCATTTTGCCCAAGCAAAAAATTATTTCGCCAAATTTCTATGTTATATGGATTTGTGGCACTTGGTGTGTTGAGTAGCTTCGGAAGCGGTTGTGCTTCACACTTTGACGAGTATATCTTTCCGTTAGTGCACCATCACAGCTTCAGATGGAAGATTGTTTTTTGAGAGCGGCATTGTGCTCATTGCGCGAGAAACGATGTTTAATCTTTTTTGTTGGAAACCTAGGGTTTAACGCTGATATTTATTATTTTTACAATATTTTCATTTGTATTTGCAAGTACTGTTGAAATGGAACACAGGCGTCATTGTGGCAGGACCTCTTCAAAACTTTCTTCTTGGTTGGAAGAAGTGTTTTAGATGAAGGCTTAGACAATGACGAAAATTAATTATTTCAACAGATGGCGAAACAGAATAAAAGTGATCACAACACTACCTCTGAACAATCCGCCAATAGTTTGGAGAAGGGGGACAACATAAGTGAATATACTAAAAAGCCTGGCTTTGCGAACTATGCCTCAGGAGTAAAAATAGGCGTTGAAAAAAGAGGATGAACTTTATGTGAAAAATTACTCTGCACGGAACATGTAACATATACGTGCTCATTTTGCTTCGAAGGCAACATTAATGTGAATCATAACGCGGACTGATTTTATAATTTTATGTAGTTATTTTTTTTTACAATAAATATTTTTGTTAATGTACTATATGTGAAATGTGAAATAACAAATTTATGCTTTATGCGCTTGATTTAATAAAATTTTAAAAGGTGATTTCCGTAAATAAATATGCTATTTCAAAAACAATTAGTTAGTAATATTTCTACGACAAAAAAGGAAATTATTAACAATGTAATGCATTAAAAAATTAAATTACAAGAGCGAGTGAGCAAAATGCTCATACGCGAGAATCCGTGTTGCTCTACGAGGCGCGAGTACTCGAGTGTTAATAGGGGCGTCAGAATGAATACTTTTCCGTCAATCCAGCAATCCGTTTAACTGACAGCAGAGTGGAATTACATGTATTTGAATGACGATCGACACATTCAGTACTTCAACTTTGCCGTAACAAATATATGAAATTGAAGTGTCAGTTAAACGGAGCTGGATTGCCGGAAAAGTATTCATTCTGATGGGCCCATAAGCCATTCAACTTTTGAAGTCTTGTCTGCGGAGATTTTTATGTTTGTCACTAGTTTCTCGATTAAGGATATGCTTTTAATAGCATCTGCCGTCATCTTTACCCAGTGAAATGGTTCAACATGGCTTGGTTTATTTTTCGAATATACTCTTGATTAAAACGTAACATGCGTTTTTGGCCTAACCAACACATATTTTTTATTTCTAGGATTCGATTTGGCCTAAGCGGCTTAGGCCATTATGGTATCCACATTTGTTTGAAATTTGCATAGAGGAAAAACAGTTTTCAGCAGGTAGTATAACTTAGTGTTATACTATGCAATAGGGAGTTTTTTTAGTATTTATTCGAAAGGTTCCGGTTAGATCAGCATAGTCAGTTTGATTTTTTTTTGAAATGAGGGTTAGGCCGTTTTGGCGCTGGACGCTTCATATGTACATTAGGGTGGTTCCTGAAGAAAATCAAATTTGCGATTTTTTTTCGGTCTCACTCCCGATATCGGTAACAGCACAGCCAAAAATATTACATACAAATGTTTGTCCCGATCGGAGACGGCTAAGCGGTGTCGCACAGGGTTCAAAAAAAGACCAACAATTTCATAATTTTTGTTTTTTATATCTAATGCCCAAAATCTTTAGTCCTGTACACGAGTATACCAAATATAAATTTGGGTCCCGATCGTAGACGATAGAGGTGTATCGCAAGGGTGTCCCATATGGTAATATAAACTTTGACCCCTGTGCGACTCCCCTTAACCGTCTCCGATCGGAACCAAAATTTATATTTGGTATCTTCGACTGTATTAGCATTGACCTAGAGGGTGAGGTTCACGAAATATGATATGGTCAATTCCACTTAAAACGGCCCTATCCAGCAAAATTAGAAATCACTTATTTTTAATTAAATTTAATTTGTTAATATGAACAAGAGGATGCTTTTTATGGGTGAATAAAAAAAAATGGATTCACGTAAATTTTTATAAGTTTCGCAACACTTTGAACTTTGTCTATACTGAATATTCAGTTCACATTCTCTTCAAGGTGTCTCTTTATTTAACATTTTTATACTCTTCCATTCTCAATATTAATAAAAACCGTTACCTCTGAAGAGACTAGGTCATTGTTTTACATTTCTGTGAAGTTTCGATATTATACGTTTTATAGTAACAATTTTATGGCGTGTTTAATATACTAAAATTTTCGGTCACACCCGTCACAGAAAAAATTGAAAAGTTTAATTATATTGGTACTTTACATTTTAACCACCTGACACTCTCCAATAATAACAAAGTAGTCGCGATAAATACTTAGTGACATTTTCTTAAAATTTATCGCAGTAATTTAGTATTCAGTTGTAAAAAATATTTGGTCACACCCGTCACACCAACGCGAAGTATACATATATTTTTTAATAGATTCGAAAAACAGAAAGCGCGAACAGAGGAAGAAGCTTAAAGAAAACAAAGAAAAATATGAATTGCATCTAGCTAAAGAGAAAGTAATAGATAAAAGAAGGAGGGATGCTAAAAAAATGTTAACAGATAAAACTGCGCATCTCAGTTTAAAAATCGATACAATATTTTTAACATTTGCCATGCTCCTGAGGATTTTGGATTAGAAATGACTTGGAATTTTTTCGCTACAGGCCATGGTAAAGGCGCTGTAGATGGAATAGCTGCAGCTGTAAAAAGAACCTTAAGTACGGGCATTAAGGCTAGAGAATATTTTGACTGTTTCCAATATCTAGTTGAAACAAAGAAACTTAATAAGATCGACGTTTTTTACGCATCAAAAGACGATGTTGTGCGCGACAGTAATTTCTTGAACGCAAGGTGGGAAAACGTAAAATTAATAAAGAATATTCAAAAAATGCACAACTTTAAAAGAGCAGATGCGGCCTCTGTGTATGCTTGCGATTCATATTTATCTGAATTTAAACAAATTTTCCTAAAACATACACCTTTGGAATAATGTGAGTTTTATGATAGCGAGAAAACAATGTTATGTTACTTTTTTTCATATTACGAGTTATAAATGAAGTCAATAAAAACTTTTAGTTCATCAAAAATTTTGAATTTTGGTACTGGGTCACACCCGTCACATAGAGAGGTCACACCCGTCCAATTTTTTAAACAGGGTTTTCGCAAGAAAAACGTTAATTTCAAAATAGTAAGTATGCTATACAATCAAAAAGACTTTGAACAACGTGCTGGACTAAATTTTTTATATGCGTTCTGTGAAAAGTTTTACAAAATTTATATGCAAAGTGGGATTTTTTGAAAGCTCAAATATATAAGGTCACACCCGTCCCAGCTTTCTAATGGCCACTCTGGTCGGAAATGGTGTCCTTCAAGTATATACCTGCTATCCACCGTTTTTAACTTTCTCATTGCTGGGAATAACGGCCTTTTTTTTGAAATGCAAGCTTTCCATTTCAAAATTATAGCGAAAATTATGAGTATCATGGTCACACCCGTCACAATGGAATTGACCATATGCAATTTGTCTTCATACATTTTTTCGGACTATCCTAATGTACATATGTATGTAAATAAGATTACTATATACCCAGTTGCGCACATTTTTACAACTAAGAGGCAGTGTCTTGGCATTTTTTTTTTGTAGATTAGGAAATACTTATTAACACCCAGCCAACATTTTTTATCGTGGAAGTGACGAAAAAGTAACTTTGAGACGATTAATTCAATCGCGGAAGATATCGTTTTCTCAACTTTTTCCTATCTTCGTTCGGGAAAAACTGTTCCCCGTCAACGTCACGTCCATGATGAGCCATAAACGACACTTCTGGAAGTATCTTCCAAGCGTCGTTAAATCCCATACGTCATCAGCAGGCTATGCTCAATGCACAACTCTTTAAACGGCGTAATGCGATCCCGGTTTTAATCACTTCCTGAATTCCTTTGTGCATACAATACCTCGTGCCGGAATCGATAGGTATTAGATTCCGAATCAATTGGATCGGCCTTATTCACCATCACCAGGTGTATAGTAATCTTGACTGCTAGGTCCACGCTCAGGACTGGTATCCATAGCATAATTATTAAATTTATAACGAAAATCGCAGGCAATTAAATTTATAAATTTTTCATTTTCATATTTATTTAAAAAACTTAATTTGATTTTATTTTTCTTGCCAATACAGAAAATATCTTCTCTATTCACACCTAGAAGTAAGTTGTGCGATACCAATGACATTTGTTTTTGTAAAATAGAAACTATCTTTCGAATAACGCCTAGAAGTGCCTCAGACGTAACTTATTTTAGTTAGACGAGAAAACGATCTTCCAAATGCTAGCAGGGCACTTACATGCATACCTCTTCATGTGTCCCTTAAAACCAACCCATCTACCACCAATGTCCCTTTGGACAAACCTCATAGAAGCTGCAACATTTCTAGGTCTACCGCTAGATGAGATTGATGATAGCTTCTGTTTAATGTGCGTTGCCTGAGCGGGGCTTAGAGTACTGCTAATATAAAAACAATAAAAACTAAACTATCTATTTTTTGCTTCAGTTATTTAGTTTTTAATTGTATCTCTTACTTGCGCGCTTTCATTCAAATCGTATTACATACTGAAAAATGAATGTACCAAAAACTAATTTTATACATACATACATACATATGTATTCATTCAATACGAGCTCTTCTGTGTTACTTTTGTCACCATTTAAGCTTTTGCTTATCACATTACATTACCTTTTGTACATTTACTTTTTGTTTGGTCAACAAAACTAATGCTTTGAGGATGGTCATAATCTTTCAACAAGTTACCTTGTAGCGCCCCTACTTAACACATATACAACAGTGGCGGTCCTAGCATAAATTCGCTGGGTAAGCCTATGTGTGAAGCATAGCCGTTAGTAATTTGGGTATGTTCAGAAACGCAGCATGAACCGCAACAGCGGCAGTATTTATTTTTTTGATGATTGTGATGAGCGACGATTCATGCAAAATTTACGTTTATGAACGCTCTGCTTGTACTACAAAATCAGGTTGAGTTTCTGAACAAAGCCTTTATGTGATTTTCTTTGCTGTATTATCTGAAAGTCTGATTGCGGTTCTGTCATTGACTTTGATTATTTTAATTACAGAGAAGTTAATTTGAAGCAGAGAAATTATTATTATAATCATTTGCGAAGAATTCAACTGAATTGATTGCTGACGACAAACTTATGCGGAAATCTCTGAATCTCACCTGAAAGCGCAGTGGTATTTTTAGTTTCCAAGTTAGCAAGTGGATTTGCTTATTATAGCACTATAAGAGAATATCTAAAAAATTGGTGTTTTTGAAAAAGTGTTTTGCTACTTTTTTTCAATCTAACTCTAAAAATAAGCAGTTGACTTCTCTTTAGATAAAGCAAGAAAACAGGCTATTTTATTCTGTTTTGAAAGCCATACAAAAGCCCATATGTTGAACTGTTAAAGCATGCTCACTAAACTAGGTTGTGCTGTGATTGGCTGTACAAACAAAATATTGTTGGTGGGCTAACGCGCCATGAGAGCTTAAGTAGTAAACACATTGTACAACTTAAATAATAAACACATTTCAAGTGTAAAATAACCAGATTTAAAGAAATTCGTAAAATTAAATGGAACGAAATTATTTTGACAAGCCGGGTTTTTCGGCTTGTATGAAGAGTCCGCCACTGATTACACACATTCACATAAATAGCCAGTTGCGTGATTGCTGGCTGTTTTGTTAAGAAATTGTGGCTTTCATATTTACCGTTTTCTTTTTATTATTGCACTATTACAAAATGTGTGTTTGTACATACATACATACATGTTTTTTGTGGTTATCAAAAGCGTTTATGTTTGTTTGTATGTATGCGTGCATTGTTAACAAAGCATTTACGCTGTGTGACTTTTTTGGTAGCAATGTGTTGACCGGCTTTTTGCTTTGACGCTCACATGCGCTTGTCATTTCATAGCGCTTCAGTTCTTTTCAACTGCATACATACCCTCTAGGGAAAATCTCTAGTTCCGAACTAGGTCGCTTCTAGTGAATTTTTCACTACTACTAGTGCAAGCTAAATCTCTTTTGCATGTTATCAACTCGCGAATTTAACACGGCGAAGTCCTAGCCGGTGTCAATTGTCACTCTCTGCACTACATTTTCGATAGTTCCGAACTAGTACTGAATTCTACAGTTTTCACTAGTTCGTTTATTGGCACAATTTCTATAGTTCTGAACTAGCTACAAGTACCTACAAATTCTACAGTTTTACATCTGTCCCTTAAGTGCAGCCCTTGACACACTTCACGCAAGTGGCGCGATGGCCGACTGGCTACCGCGTGTGACAATCAATCTGTCGAGCGCGGGTTCGAATCCTGTCGGTGTCAAGGTGGATGATAATTTTTTTTTCTCAATTCACTCCTTCTGAACTGGTGAGAGTCTACCTACAATGGAGCTAGTTCCCTTTTGACGCCTTTTCGCTAGTTCGGAACTAGAAATTTTGCTCACTAGTTATTGAGTTTCCTGCAGGGTATGTACATATAGATATACATACATATATAACTACAGTTGAGAGTGCCAATAATGCCTAAGATGTATATAAGCGAATACAGATTTATCTACGACTAGAGGCAGAAGTTTAGGCGATATCTTTTATGTATAGAGTAGCAAGTATTCCTGCGTTGGTGTTGGAAAGATGAGTTGTATAGTGACTTGGCAGCCCTTGGTGTTTCTACTTGTACGAAACTGCATTTTCCCTACTCACCACGGCATGTTATAGATATGTACATCTTAACTGTCTGTCGGTAATTTAAGATCAACTCGTGCTATATTTTTTTCTTTAAGACGTTTGCTGCCTTGGCATAATTGGTGGTTTGTTGGTTGGTTGGTTAAAGCCGCAGCAATTGCCGCACAAAAATATGGACAGCTTTTGTGGATAAAAAGTCATACATACCTACATAAGTATGTATATTAGGCCGTCTCGCGTTATAGGGACGCATAAATAAAGTTCGCCGTACGCCCCCGCATATGATGTCTTTTTGGATAACATTTCCGGAAGAATTTTTTATTTTTTTTTTGGACGCCGCTAGATGTCGCTAAAATTTATTTTTCTCATATCTTCGGTATTTATAGTCCGATTTCTAAGTTTAATGAACCAATGTCTTTGGCTTGAAAGGCGCTTTATACTATGGAATATTATTAACCCTATATGCGTCATTGGAGTCACTACCGCCCTAATGCAATTTTGTATGCCTGGATGTTAAACGTAGTCTAAAATCATTAACCTTTTGCAAAAGAAGTATTTCGATCGCTTCAGTAGAACCCGAAATAAAACACGTTCAACATTCCGTGGAATATATGCTTTTCGCTTCCTTTGGTCCTTTAGGTTCATTTTACAAAGATTTCTTCTGAGGAGACCCCTACTGAAATTTTATGGCGAATTATTTTCTAATAATAATATAATAATACAATGGTGCTATTATAAATCTGACGAGTTTTACGGCCGAGCTTCTCTCTCAATTCGAGGTGTGCTCCTTTTTGTTTTTCCTACAAATTGGGTGGACCTACAGTTTTATGCCGGCTCCGAACGGCGAATGCATTTTTTGTGAGAAGCTTTTTCATGGCAGAAATACACTCGGAGGGTATGCCGCCCACTGCCGAGAGGTGACCGCTGCTCTTAAAAAACCCAATAATTGGATTTTTACTAATTAGAAAATTTTTTTGGTGTTTGCTAGGACTGGGCTTTGAACCCGAGACCTCTGGCATATCAGGCGAGCACTCTACCCATTGCACCACAGCAGCCGCATTATTTTCTAGAACATTTTAAACCTCTAGCACCGCCAATAAGGGTTATTTTGACCCCCTTTTTTAGAAAATCAGGAAAAATAGTATTTTTAAGGTCGCTACAGGGTTAAAATGTTCTAGAAAATTATTTGGCATAAAATTTTACTAGGGGTCTCCTCAGAAAATTTTTCTGTAAAATAACGTAAAAGATTCCTCGGAATGTTGAACGTGTTTTATTTCGGCTTCTGCTCAAGCGATCGAAATACTTATTTTGCAAAAGATGAATGATTTTTGACTACGTTTAACATGCATAAATAAAAAAGGTACAATAGGGTGGTATAAACTAAGTACTGGGTGGTAGTGAGACCAATGGCGCACATAGGGTTAATAATATTCCATAGTATAAGCCGTCCTTTCAAGCCAAAGACATTTGTGTATTAAGCTTAGAGATCGGACTATAAATACCGAAGATATGGGAAAAATAAATTTTAGCGACATATAACGGCGTCCAAAAAAAAAATAAAAAATTTTTCCGGAAATGTTATCCAAAAAGACATCATATGCGGGGACGTACGGCGAACTTTATTTTTTGCGATACGGTCTAATGTATATATAATTTTAAAGTGAGCACAGCTCAATCCTACACTGAGAGAAAAAAAATATATGGAGGGGTCAAAGAAATTGCTTACCTATTTTGAACACTACTTTCTTTGTTTTGAGTAAATTTTCCTTAAAACATGTTAAAAGGTTTATAAAATATTGTTGTTACATGCGTTACCATGGTTTCATATACTTGTTTTGAAAAAATTCATACATTAAAATAATGAAAAATTCTTTAAGCGCCATTCCATTCCCAACTTTCCTTGTTTTGAAGACTTGATTTATTTAATTTTGAGAAATTAAATTCCCATACAAATCCCCATGGCAACGAATTTGTTTGAAAGTTTTTTTATGTTTTTTCCACAGTTTTGAGAAAATTTACACAAAACAAAGAAAATTTTGTATTGGGACGCGTGTTCAAAATAAGGAAAATTATGTCTTTGATCGAGAGAAATTTTTTTTTTTGAGTGTATAATGTTCGAAAATCAGGTGCTAAAGAAGTGACAATTGGAACTTAAGCCGCGGCTGTTACTTAGGTATCTACTCTTCTTCATTCGAAATTTTAGGAAAGAGGAGGATTTTACGAGTTGTTTTATCCAATGCAGGGACCGTCTCTTATGACAAACTAACATCTTTTGAAGTTCTGTTGGGTATTCTATCGTATCAAACTGCATTGAAGAAGTTCTTCCTCTGCAGGTCTCGTTCGTTAATATGTTTAGATGTTAAGCTTAATATTTTTAGCCAATGTCTTGTTAAATATTCACGAAAACTTCTTTTTGGGTAGCTACAATGGTTTATGTTATCATATTGACCACAAATTACTTTTAATACAATAAATTACGTATAATATCATTTCACGATAATATTAATAAAAAAAAAACTTAGTTGGAGTTATCCGAAATCATTAAAATCGTCTAAAATCGTGTCGATGAATTAGAAGAACTGTCTGCTGACAGCAACATTACCCTTAGTTAGCTATAAATTATCAACACAGAGAAAGACGTGCAAATTTAAATTTATAAACAGATCAAGTTGCGAAAAAAAGTGTTTATTCTATTTTTAAGCTTAAATTATGCAAGCAAAATAAACTGAACATTAGCATTTTCGAAAAGCAACGAGGTAAAAAAAAAAAGTTGACAACGTTTGTCTAATTTTGTGCGATGAATAATCCCAGCAGTATTTGAGGTAAGGAGGTGTATATTCAGTAGAATATTCAGTATGAAAAATACACTGAAACTGAGTTCAAAAATCATGCCTGAAAAAATAACTGAACACGCAGTGAAGACATCAGGTGTATTGAAATATATGCTATGGAAGTTCTCCCTGCGTAGTCAGCCCTTTTTTCATATGAAAACTCTCCCTTCTCGTTCGGCAGTTTTTAGGTAGTTGATTTTCGACGCCACCTCTATATAAAAACGAAAGCGAAAGTTCAGATTTTGGAACTACATCTCTACTGAATATTCAGTAGGAAATATGTGCTGTTTTCCAGCTGATAAATACTGCTGGGATGTAAAGGTTTATACATACGAAAATAAATAAATACATACATACACATATGTACATATAAGAAATACAACAGTTGTTTTAGCTCACTCATTAGCTCCTATTTGATGCATAAATTTGTATTATTTGTTCAGTTAATTATTTAACTTTAACAAAAAAAAAATAAGAAACAAATACAAAACCAACTGCCTACACAAAAGTCTGTTGATTTTAGTTGAGCAAGAGCCCCCGACTTTTGGCTTACCGCAATAGCATTCTCATCATACGTGTTGCATTATGCATGCACACGCGTTCAAACATGTCCAGAGTTGCTATGTAGATGCGTGATGGCGCGTACCCACCCTGCAGCAAATCGCGGTAGTTACAGGCTAGTGCACCTTCCGACCAGTGTTGCCACACGTAGGGTTTTATCCCTACTTGTAGGTCTTTTTGGTTAAAAAATGTGCCTGTAGGGTAAAAGGTCCGCTTTTCCATGTAGGGTTTTTTTTACATGGAAATGTAGGGTTTTTTTACACGGAAAACATTCAAGGCGCAAAATGTGCCCTGTGTTGACTAACAAAATGTTTCCCAACATGCGCCCTGTGTTGACCAACAACATTTTTGCCAACTCTGTAGATCATTGGCATTACATATCGATAAATGTGGTACACCTTATGTATGTATAAATACATCTCTATTATACATTGTGTTGACAGCTTTTTAAGTAAGTACCCTGCTAGCATTTGGAAGAGCTGTTTATCGTCTATCTCAATTAAGTAACGTCTGGGGCACTTATAGGCGTCATTCGACAGATAGTCTCTATTTGTCCAAAAATAAATGCCATTGTTGTCGCGTATCTTACTTCTTGGTGTGAATGGGGAAGATATTTGTGTATTGACAACCAAAACAAAGTCAAAACTATTTTTTTTTTAACAAATTTGAAATTTATAAATTAAACGAAAATCAAATAAATACTAAAGAAAACCATGTTCTTCAAAATTTCATTTGGTATTTTTCCTTGCTAAAACTTTTGGTAAGTTCTCTTAAAATGTTCTAGGTCTTCATAGAACTAAAATGTTTTGGGTTCCTTCTTTTTAGATTCTCTTCGAAAGGAAAATGTATTAGCTATTCCTGAAAAAAAAAAACGTTTGCGCTAACCTAAACTGATATGTACATAATTTTGTGGATGTATGTATGTATGTATCTGTGGTAATAAAAAATAAAGAATTGAGCAAATATATATATGTATGTACATATTTGCACTTTTATTTAGCTTTTATATAAAGTGAGAAAATAGTAGGAGAATTTATTATTGACGCTTTTGTGTCTCCCAGATGACACCAAGAAGTTACTTCCGGAAGTGTCTTATTAGTTTATTTGTACGTAACGTTTTTGTCTCTTCCAAACGACACTTGGAAGATACTTCCTGAAGTGTCGTTTATGACTCTTTATGGACGTAACGTTGACGGGGAACACTTTTTCCCGAACGATGATAGGAAAAAGTTGAGAAAGCGATATCTTCCGCGATTGAATTAAACTTCTTGAAGTTACTTTTTAGTCACTTCCGCGATAATAAATGTTAGCTGGGTAATAATTTTGTCTTTATTTTCAAGAATTAACTTTTTTTTACTTTTTTTTATAAATGAGCATGTGCTCTTACGATTTATTTCTCTTTTTATATACATTTTTGTGTAACATTGAATTAAAATTTAGATGAAGATATCTATACACATACGTATATGTATAAAAATCTCGTTAAAGTTTTGTAAAGCTAATAAAAGTATCTGAAAAAATACCTATTTTTGATTATTTATGTATATGCATTGTCCTATTAAAAAATTTCAATAAACTATATGCGGGTTTCAATATTTCCGCAAGGAAAAAATGTAGGGATTTTTGTAGGTACTTTTTTTAACGCGTAGGGTAATCTTGGGAGTTTTACTTCATTTGTAGGGATTTTGGAGGACAAAAATGTGGCATCACTGCTTCCGACGGTAGCTTGACGGTAGTAACAGGGGATTCGGTACGATGACAGTAGGAATTTTAGTGCTGGTTAGAGTCCCACACTGACGGGGGTAAAGGCTTTCGATGCTTCCTACTCGTTAAAAAAAAAAAACAAACAGACTAAAGCAGAACTAGTTCAAAAAGATACAGAGTTGCTTCTTGTTCTATACCAACGGAATACTTTCAACTGCCTGCCTTTTTTAACACTGCGATGCACTACGAAGTGATAATTATTTCCCTCTGCAGAACTTTGAAACGCGTTCTAAACTAGTTCCTTTACGGATAGTCCTAGACTAGTTCAAAAATCAATAGAAGATAGTGCAAAAGGAAGCAGTTCAGGGCTAGTTCAAAAATGGTCGGCATTTGGCCGCACTTTACAAAGATAATTCTCAGCCGACAGAGCTCATAACATACTGAAAATAAATAAATGCCGTATTATATTAAAAAATACCAAGTTTTTGAAACTTAACCATACAAAAGGTGGAATTATCAACATGCACCTACAAATGCCAAGTAAAATTATGTCAGCTTAAGACCATGGATTTTAATCTATATACTTGATTAATAGAGTTTTTTGCCAAGTACGTCCTTTTAACCAAGTTTGGTACTACCCAGAAAAAGACAGTAAAAAGGGGCATTGTTATAAAGTGCGACCTTTAGTGTTGCTGAAATTTAAAGTAATAGCTGTAAACATACTTTTTCATGAAGTCACGATAATAAACTGTCCCGCTCTGCATTCCTTTACGACCAGTTCCGAGCTCGTTGTGAACTCTCTAAAGTCCAAACTGTCGTTTTTCGAGACTGTCCCTTATATTAGCTGCAGGGCATATAAAATTTTTGCTTATATACATTTAAATATGAATGTTTGTTTGTTTGTATTCTGCCGGTTGATTGCTTTGACTGTGTCGGTTTTTATGAATGAATTCACTCAACTGCGCCGCGCTTGCGTAGGTTTGTAAAACGTCAGCCAAGCAGCAAAAACAACAACAACAATAAGCATTGAAGTTGTAGCGGGTAATGAGCCATAGCAGCATTACCTTTGCGGAATGATCGTGGTGTAATCAGCCAAAAGTTGTTGTGTTGTTTATATTATATATTTGTATGTGTAACTGCATATATACATATACATATATAGTAGGGTGGGGCGATTTGTATGGAGGGTAATTAATCGATACCGCGCTATCGAAATTCGGATTCCTCTCATCATTCTGAGTAGAAAACTCCATCACGACATTTGTCTAAAATTAATTTTGATGTTCCGGAATTTGGCTTTTTTTAGAAACGAGACGAATTTTTGAAAATAAAAATTGGGCAAAAATCGACAAAAAAATATCCAGGCCAATATGCATATCGAATTGAAGCAGAATTTTATGCTGAATCCAGATATGAAATCGAAACTAAAATCGGATGATCCGTTTTCGAGATATAGCGTGATTTCCGGTTATGGAGGCTGAATGCCCAAAATCGCATATTTTCGCGATTATCTCTTGTTGTGTACAATACATCTTAATTTTTGTTGCAAACTTTTTAAAGATAAGTCAATACAATATATGAACAGTATTTTAAAATATTAAGTTATCTTCCGGTATGGGAAAACTAGAATGTACTCTTTTTTCCTTTGCCCAAAAGCGCGGTATGGGTTCTCTATGTTATAGTTATCCGATACCGATGAATTTCGCCGACAGCGCTTTGTGTACAATAAATGCTCTAAATACAAAATTTCAGAATTTTAGCTGCAAAAATTGAGGAGTTATAACCCAAAGCGTAGACGTTTTCGATGCAATTCGATGTGCATATTGGCCTGGATATTTTTTTGTCGATTTTTGCCCAATTTTTATTTTCAAAAATTCGTCTGGGTTCATAAAAACCAAATTCCGGAACATCAAAATTAATTTTAGACAAATGTCGTGGCGGAGTTTTCTACTCAGAAAAATGAGAGGAATCCAAATTTCGATCGCGCAATATAGGTTAGTAAATCGCCCCACCCTAATATATAGGTAACAATTGCCAGCACTCCATGCAGCACTGTACAGTGGGATAAAAATAATTTTTATAGTCTTTATTTTAGTATCATAAATTTGTAAGTACCATAGTGGGATATGATAATAATCATACTCTGTAATTCGGAAAGTATTTCTATCGAAACCCGCTAAGGGTAGAAAAAAAGAGAGACCTCCACTTGTATATATGTGTTGCTTTTCTTGTATGCATGTCCCTGCAGTAAATTTGTTTCACTACTGAATGATCATTGATGATTCCTTGTTGAATATTCATCACTGTCGTCATAACTGAGTACAATTTTAATTTTTTTGTTTTTTTTTTCTGAGGAAAGCAAACCATTTATATGACAAATTCATCAGTCTTTATATGAAAGTATTCACTGATGCCTCCTCGTCATAGGTGAATTGTATCAGTGATTCATTAAGGATTCATTGCGGATTTTTACTGCAGGGTGTGTTGCTTGGCCAATTGAAAATGGATGTTTGACAATTGAGACAGCAAAACGGGCAACAACAAAATGTATTGCAGGGTTGCTTTTCCGCACTGGATCAACCTTGAAGTTTTGTATCATTTAATGATGGACGAGTCTGGGATGTTAAGACATCGAGAGAAAAGCCATTGTTATAAAATCACAATCGAGTCAGAAGTTGACTCGCTCCTCGACTACCAGTTGTTTTTATGATTGTTCCGAGTCTGAGGTTTTTTCGATTATTGATGGACGGTTCCGAGATGCTTTAACGATTGCTTTGAAGGCGAGAAAAATCCTTGGCGAGTCTGAGATGTGTTAACGATTGCTCCGATTGACGGCTTTTCGCGACTGAACTTGAATACGAATGAGAATCATAGCGACAATTGAATAAAACATCTCGGACTCGACCGTCACTAGTATCGTTTATGAAAGTCGATCAAATCTGACCAGTATCAGCTTGCATGCAACCGAGTTTTCAAATGCAGACATTTAGGTGTATCATTTTTCCACTTGAAACAGTCATGAACATGAATAATTTGCGATTTGTAGAAGAAAATGAAAATAAAAAAAATTTAAATGTTCAAAATCATTTAAACTAATTTAACTTCATAGTTATAACTTATAAGATTCTTCTTATTAGCTATTTCTGCTTGAAAATTACCCACTGTGCTGCGTTGTGCCAGTCAATTAGTCAGCCAGCCAGCCAGTAATGGCCTGGTTATGCTTACAATGCTGCTGGTCGAGCACCGTGAAATTGCTGTGTGAAACATGCAGCCATCAGTCGAGGTTTCGGGGGTAATAATGTGTTATGTTGTGTATGTGCGCTCCAATCATCAATGTAAGCATAACCACCAGTGTTGCCACTTTAGCTATTTTGTAGCTAGATTTAGCTATAACTTTTGGCGTTTAGCTACAGATATTTGCGTTTAGCTATTAGCTATTTTTGTTAGCTTTTTTTTAATAGCTTAGCTATTTTTAGCTATTTTTCTTAATTTCTTTATTTTTCACATCAGTTTATCATTTTAAGCTAATGAGTCATCTGCGAGTTTATGAAAACTTGAAAGTGTATGCTTATCCTTATGATTATCAAACTATACAAAAGTTGATAGTCTGGCATGCCTTCCCTATTTTATCGATTATTGGTGCATTCACATGCAATGTTGATGCAATCAAGGCAGATCTAGGAAGGTAGGCTCGGTGGCGAATTCAGAAATTTCCCATGTATTTTGTTATTGTAATTGGTAGAGTGTAATGTCAAAATGATAATTTGCCTTAGTTAAAATCTGAATTCGCTTGAGACTCGCCCATTCCTATTGGTCATGATGTGAATTCGCTTTGATTTTGACATTAAACTCTACTTGCAGTGCGCAAAAGCAACTCTGCCATACATTTTGTTGTTGCCCATTTTGCTATTTGAATTCGCAAATGACCATTGGCATACGCGATATTTGAACCGTCCTTTTCACGGTGTATTCGTAAAATTTTTCAGAACTTTATTATCAAGTTAATTGAGCAACTCCGCCAACGCTTACCGCAGAATATTCAATCTTTAAAAAATATTGAATTTTTTTCTGTAAATAAGCCAAAAATATTTGACACTTTCAAGGATGAAAAGGATCACTTTAACACGGAGGAAATCACTATTTTAGAAATGCAATGGAAAAACTACACGCATACCAATGGAAGGGAACTACCTCTACAATAAAGTTTTGGGTAGACGTAAGAAAGCTTAGAAATGCTCTTAACGAAAATCCGTTTGAAGAACTACAATCTTTTGTGTTTAATTTTCTAATCCTACCGCTTAGTAATACAGAAATAGAACGTAGATTTTCTGTTATGAACGTAATAAAAACAAAGCAAAGAAATAGAATGCAATTATTTATGTTAAACTCTCTATTGACTGTTAGGTATGGTCTAAAAAGGCTTGAAAAATGTTGTAATAACTTTAAAATTCCTAACGATATTATTAAAGCAATGACTTCAATTAATAATAATTCAACCTGTGAATTAAATGAAATATGAGATTTCTGAGCCCATAACTCGACAAATAATCGATATATTATGACGAAACTTGGTCTATACACTTTCACTACTTGTAGTAATACATGTTCAAAATTTTAGCGAAATCGGTTGACGACCACGCCCACTTTTATATATGGGTATCATAAAGTGGCCTAATAAAAACATTTTAAGCGATATCTTTGTCAAATATAAAGATAATTCATTGAAATTTTGTGGCATGAGTTCTACAATAGATCGGAACCAAAAAATAGAAAAATTTCGGAAAATGGGCGTGGCACCGCCTCTTTTCAGACAAAGGAATCAACGAGATTTCGGAGCCCATAACTCGACAAATAATTGAGATATTATGACGAAACTTGGTTTATACACTTTTATAACTTGTGTTAATAGACACGCAAAAATTTATTGAAATCGGTTTATGACCACGCCTACTTTTTAACAAAGATATTTCTGGAACACCCTTTGGGAATTTGTAACAAGACTTCTTTGTAACTCATAAAGGGATGAAATTTTGCACAAAGAATAATATTCATATGCTTAGTTGGATGACTGATAAAAATGTTGAAAATGGGCGTGGCTACGCCCACTTTATGCGGCACTCGCTTTATATAAAATAGACCCTATATCGAACAAACGCAAACAAACAATGAAAGCATACAGCTGAGTATCTAATGTTCGATTCCACTCGAACTTAGGCTTCCTTACTTGTTTTTATTTAATTTAGCTATAAGCTTCAAAATATTCTGGCAACACTGATAACCACCTCTCACCAATCACGAATTGTTTCCGATTTTGATTGGCAATTAACATTGGTACCATAACCACGCTATAAGTCAGTCAGCCAAACCGACAATGTTTTGTATGTAGGCGAAACAACAAACACAACCTACCCAAAAGTAAATACTTACACACAACTCAAGCCCACATGCTCTGACGCTTTGCCTACTTGTTGTGTGGTGGCTCAGTTGAGTTTTGGTTTGCGCGCCGATGAGTCAACGAGAACGGAAGGCGAAAAAAGCGGTTAGCAATTGATTTTTAGTCTAGTGAGCTGCTAAATGCATGCAAGTGGTTTTGCTGTTTGCCTTTCTTTTTTTAAATGCATTTCACAATGTGATAACAAAGTAAATAAATAAATTAAAATTTTGCCAATTTCTCAAATTAGCAAGTTCGTAGGTTAAGTCTTTTATGGCTGAGATTTAAAAGAAAAATACATATGACACATATTTGTATGTAGTAACAAAATATTTTAATGCATAAAATTAAAAAAATTTATTGCAAATATTAACGTTTTAATATTAATAAAAATAATTTTATATAAAACAGTGTTAACTTGAGCATTACAGAGTTTTCATACGTTGTTATTCAACGACAATTCAACAAAGTACTTAATAAGAAGTTGACCCCAACGAAACGAAAAAAAAAACGGTGAAAAAAGTACGACAAAAAACCAAAAAATAACGAAAAAGTAAAATAGCCCAACAATTAGTTATTTCCCTTCCACAAACAAGCGACAAAGCAATCTCCTGCTTAATCTTCTTACGATAACCAACAAACCGAAAAGGATCACATTTACAAGGCAGCAAAGTAAAAGCGGCGACAATTGTGAGGAAAAAAAACGTATAAAATAAAAAAAAAATTAAATATTTATTCAATTGCTTTGTAGACTCACTCGTGCATCCGTTTCCGGCTCTTTGTTCTGCTGTTTTGCTGTTGTTGTTTTTATGTGCTCGTGTGTGCATGCTTTGGCATTTTGATGAATGAATCAACAACCGTGCAAAAGACGAAAAGAAATTAAACAGTGCAAGACCAAAGATAAAAGAATTACATACTTACCTATGCACATACTTTCATACATATACTACATGCACATAAACACGTAAACTAATAATAACGAAAAAGGGGAATGCAGCAGTCGGTTTTTGGTTTTTGTTTTCAGTGAGCGGCATAATCTTCATTCATAGTATGTACATTCGTCTATGCATTCATTCATAAATGCTGCTTAAAGCAGGTAGAAGGTAAAGCGGTTACATTTAAAAAAACACATATACGTACCTTCCGTATTGTGTCTAAATGTGAGAAGGACAAATTCACCGAAGAGATATAATATATATATATATATAAAGAAATTCTTGTGCAAATAAGGAAGTGTGTTTTTGTGTGTGGTGTTTTGTATCTTGGTTAGTCAAACTGAGTTGGATAGATAAGATAAGGAATACAGAATTTTACTGTGTGTGGCAAATCGGCTGAAGTGAATAGTGGGCACGCACATATACATATATCCCAGCGGAAGTCGGTTTTTCATTATTGAAGTTGTGCTTGAATAGTTTTCATTTCTCATAGATTTTTACTAAATATTTATCTTTCATTCACATAATCAAGCGTTTTATTTACGCATAGATAAGCAAAATTAGGAAAGAATAACGATAAAAAAAGTGAATGATATCTTATCGAAAAAAAAAAACATAAGTAAAAAGTAAACAAAAACCAGCTAAGTCAATAATACTTATTTAACTTACATACATACATACATACATACATCGTGTTCGGAAGCAAGTCTCGGTCATGGCAGCAGCCGATATACGAACAAGTGCTTATTTAAGGTAAGTTTATGCCGATCTATAGTTTTTATTTGCTTAAAAGCAAACTTTTTTTTGGTCTTAAGGGCTCAATAATGAAGTAGTTATGAAAATAAAAATTGACCAAAAAAAAAACAAAAGCAAACTTTTTATTTAATGATTAAAAATTTGTATGATTGTTAATTAAAGCGTGATTTATTTATGTAACTCTTTAATGTTTAAATATGAATAACTACTTTCAATTTTTAACGATAAATAGTTAATTAAGATAAAAGCGTAAATTAATTAATTGATTAATTCATTTTAATTGAATGATTAATTAAATTTTTGTTCAATTATTTTTGAATTAGTTAATTAAAAGCGCACATAAATTAATTGAATAATTAATTTTAATTGCATGTAGGTTTTTTTCAATTCTTTTTGATTTTTTAAATGCCTTAGATATTATAAATTTATTCTGATTTTCTTAATTTCATGATTAATTTGTTAAGCAATTATGTAATTATTTTTCGTTTTTGGTTTTCTATTTCAAATTTATTTATTTAAAACTTATTAAAAATAATCATACAAAAAATTATTAATTTTTTTATAAGAAAAATAATGATTATTTCTTTAAAGCTATTAATCCTGATTATTTTTTTTATTTTTTCAATTCAGTTAATTTTTGGTACTCATAATTAATCGCATAATTGAAAATAATCAGGCAATGAAAAATAGTCAACAACTAAAAAAAATGAAACAATTACAAATTTCAAATAATTAAATATAATTAAGCATTTAAAAATAATCATACAAAAAATTGTTAACTTTGATTATAAGATTATTTCTGATTATTTGTTTAAGGCTATTAATCCTGATTATTTTTTTTTATTTTTTCAAATTCGTTAATTTTTGGTACTCAGAAATAATCGCATAATTGAAAATAATCAAGCAATTAAAAATAACAAAGCAAAAATAATTAATCAAATAAAAATAATCATACAATTATAAAAGATTATATGATTAATTTTGATTATAGGGTTATTTCTGATTATTTGTTTAAGCCTTTTAATCCTGAACTTTTATTTTTATGTTTTCAATTTAGTTAATTTTTGGTACTCAGAAATAATCGCATAATTGAAAATAATCAAGCAATTAAAAATAATCAAGGAATTAAAAATAACAAAGCGAAAATAATTAAGCAAATAAAAGTAATCATACAATTATAAAAGATTATATGATTCATTTTTATTATATGGCTATTTCTGATTATTATTTTAATGACTATTAATCATGATAATTTTTTATATTCTTTTAAATTTAATTCATTATTAATTCCCAGGTTAATGCAAGTCATTAAAATTAAAAAATCCCAACAATCTTAATCATTACTAATTTTAATGGGAATTTAACACGACCGCTTAAAAGTCTGTGTTTAACTTCTACATAGATTAAACAATTTCTGTGATCAGTAAAATATTTCTATTTTGTGCCTTTCACATGTTTACTAACTTTGAACCAGAGAAAATGGTTACTTTTACTTTTATACTCGCAAAAAAAAAAAACCGATTTTGGTAGGATCGACAAAAAGTGCAACAAAAACTGAGTCAGTACAATACTCCACAGACACTTCGTTTAATACACTTTATTAATTTCTAACTATCTTTAAGCATTAATGAAGTAAAAATACAATATGGTTGTTTATAAAAACATCTACATATTATAGACATCATTTGGAATCTGCTCGAAGCGGCATACCTCCACACACACAAAATACGTATTCTGAAAATTGCTCTTTATCCAAACAAAAGTCAATTTTGCTGCTCAGCATAATACATATTTCCAAAACACACTACTTAATTAATTAATGAACTGACTTTCTAATAAATTTTATAGTTGTTTACACAACAAACGCAAAAAAAAATCTACAAACAATACGCTTAAAATGCATACAAAATTGAAAAGAATTAAAAATTTGTAATTTTATAGCCACCGCACGCCGAAATAGAATAGAATGTCTTGTGCATTGAGGAAAATGTTATTCCAGCGCTCAGTGAAATTGTGCGTCAACAAAGCTGACGTTAATGAGTGTCATAAGCTTTATGTGTGTACATACATTTACATGTGCATACATATAAAAATGCTTGATTTTCATTCATTCATTCATTGGTCTTCTTTTCTTCAATTTTTATTTTTCCTTCTTGTTTTGGGGTCTTACGAAATTCGTTGCTTTTACGAGCTACTGAAAAACTTTATTATTATGCGTTTTTTTTATTATTATTATTTGTTCAATGACAATAAAAAAAAACAACCACAACAATGCATGAGTACAGCAGCCATAGACCGCCATCCATCGCTCTCAACTAACTATATGTACATATCTACACTATGTATATATCTTCATACATACCTTTTTGGCTGCTTGCTTGTTGGCATAGCGCAACCAAGTTTGTGTCTTAAGTCTTTTGTCAAAGTCATTTGGTATTCGGTGTGTGGGCGTTTTAGGTGGGTAGTACTGGTGCTGAACTCGTTAAGTGTTGGCTGCTGTTAGGTATAACTTTTCGAATGAATGGAGTCGCCTAAATGAGCACATACATATGTACATACACACATACACATACATATGTATGTATTTACTTATGTAGATATGCAGGTATTTATGTACATATCCCAATAAACACAACGGATTCGCCTCGAATTCGCGTCGGATTCGCTTTCTCTGATTATATTATCGCGGCAATAGTTCGCGGCGATAGATCGGCGAATCCGAATTCGTAGACATGTCACCTATCACTAGCGATTTGAGAATTTGTTCATTCTCGGATCGCTGGCGATTCGAATTTTTTCTCAATAGCGATTCGAGAATTTTTAATTCCTCTGATCATTGGCGATTCGATATTTTTTATAAATGGCGTTTCGAAAAATTAAAAGTTCAGAGTTTGGTTTACTGGCAATGGGTTAAATCCGAGTTCAGGTATACATGTAAAATTTCAGAACTATAATGATTTTTTAGTGCAAAACAACTTAAAAAAATAGAAAAAATGATATCGCGAAAATTGATTTTCTCGAACTTGCCACGAACTCGAGGCGAGTCCGAAAAATTACGTTCGCGAAAATATGCTTTCTCGAACTCGCCTCGAATTCGCCGCGATATCATCCTCGCGTCTGTGTTTATTGGGATGTAGTACATACATATGCGTCTATATGTCAACAGCAAATACACTAATTTTTGTTTAATCATTTCTTATTTTCGGTTTGTGCTGCTGTGGCTGTGACTGCTGCTGTTGCTGGTGATGGTGATGATGATGATAGTGGCGACTGTGGCGTTTGTGTTGTTTATTGTTGTTGTTGTTGTTTTTTTTTTTTAAATTTGGAAATTGGGTATATGTTATTTATGTTATACTTACATACATATTATTTATGTACTTACATATTTGTATACGCTCACAAAAATGCGCTTACCAAATTAAAAAACACTTGCGCTCATTGCCTGTAAAGAAAAATTTTAAAATTTTTACGCTACATTAAGCTAAATATGTTTTTTGTCATTAGCTTCTGGTTTAAGAGTTTTTGTGGTCCAATGATCTCAAACCATTAAGCTTTCACTGTCTCAGAAAATGACAAATGGAACAAGAAGCACCATTAATTATAAAAACCAATATCAATATGTTGATACTTCGCCGTTACTATATTGACTTCAATATTTCTTCGTTTCTTTTGCATAGAATTGCGCGTACATACTTAGCTACCTACTGCAAAATTGTTTTTATTTCACCGTAACTGTAGTGCGAAAATGTGTGTACATACGTAATAATAAAATAACATTCCGCAGTGACCTTTCGCCTTCCGCATCTGCACTAACTACTATGTACGTGTACTCTAATTGTTGCATACATGCATATTTATGTTTATATCCACCAAACAATTTACGTCTTATTTGAAGCTTTTTTTTGATGATCATAGGGCTTAGTTATAAAATAATGCCTTCAATTTCAAAGGAACGTCATTTGTATAAACAAATTCTTATAATAAGGATTATTTTGCTGTGTTTGTATCATCAGGTCATAGGAAACTCTATCTATTTCTCTCTGATAGGTAACCTTATTGTTAAGGCTTATTCGCCATGGCTTATTCCTTATAATAAGGTATATTATATGGTGCATAATTAGCTTATAATAAGGCTTATAAAAAGGCCTTATTTTAAGCTGCTTATTTAATATTAAAATATTTATATTTATTCCCGCGCGGGCAAAAGCGTAGTCCCATAGTTTTACGCTTGTTATTTGTATGTGTAGTAGTAACAATCAGTGTGTGTACCTACACAATTTTTTACGCTTGCAGCACATTGTGCTCACTTTGGCCATGTATGCTCATTAAACAAAAATTTCTCCTTTTCGTTACCTTGCGTTACCTTATAACCGCCTTATTTGATCAAATTGCTTAGACCAGATTTTGAAGGGTATGTATAGGTACTGTGTTTTGCACAAACTTCTTGCATATATATATTAGACATCTGCACAATACCATTTGCCTCTGCTATATTTTCGAATACTCTATGCATTGTACAATTAGTCACAGCACAATTTCAATGCAGATACGAATATAACCCATACTTTTCATTTGGAATACAAATACTATTTCTAATTGTTGGGGTAAGTGGAAAAACAACAGCTTGCACAGAGTCTCAATGGCCGAGTGTGTTTATGCGTTGGGTCATTGCGGCTGAAGATGGAATGGACTCGGGTTCAATCCCCGGTGCATCCACTTCCGAAAAGAGTGCTGATGATCGAAAATGGTTTTTCGTGAAATAGCTATACACTCAACCTTCGCTGTAAATAGTTGTTGAATTTTTTTTCCACTTACCCCAACAATTAAAAATTGAATAAAAATAAAAATTTCGTACTAAGCACTAAAAACTCTTTCAAATACTATTTCTATTTGCTCTGTTGGAGCGATTAGTGTACACTATTTGCCACGATAGAATGTTATGAAGTATTCACAAAACCTTGTTGCTTCTTTGGTTTGTTTGTTTATTTAATGTGCATATGGCATTAAGGTGGACCAAAAAATAAAAGCCCAACAAACATATGTTCCATTTTTTAATGATAAGAAATGTTTTTCTTGTTCATTAAGGACTTTGAAAAAAATTATGTATCATCACTGATATAAAAGGAGAAAGAAATTTGGAGGCATTTGCACGACCTCTAAATTTTAATATGTATATTAAGGCAAAATTTTAGGTATAGATTTCCGTATTATATTCGCATGAAAATCGGGTTGTTCCGCGAATTTCTGGAGAACTTTATTTCCTTCATAAAACCACCTTAATATGCCAAATAAGTTTCCTAACTAATGCCGAAAAAATCAAAAGAATCGAAGTATTGGTTACCGAGTTATTTTAAAATATATAGAACAGTTGGAAATATGTAGATCGTAAAAAGCTCTGGTTCGAAATTTATTTTAGACATATGGTTTCTTGGGCAAAAAAGCTTGAAATTACCCAAATTTTTATAATTGCGACGTGTCCCTGTTAATTATGCATATGCACATACACACACTCACACTAGCAGCGTAATTTTGCTGAACACAACGTCTGGATGTGTATTTATGAAAATATGTATGTACATACATATATTTCAATTATATTCGAAGTATTCGCAAGTAGTGTACACTATTTGCAGAACCTTTTTAAGGTCCTGTAATTGCCGCTACGAATAAGTAATTGTATTGGTTCTGTTTATGGTTGTGCTCTACTTGCGTTTATTCTAAAACGACAGAAACAAGTAGGTACTGTAATTGGACGGCCGCGAATATTTTGTTGGCCGTTTCGAATCCATTCGTGCAGCCTTCTAATATATATGTATATATGTATGTATGGATGCATTCTGAAATGAATTCTGCACTTCTTTCTTCTTTGTTCATTATTTCTTGTTCTTTGTGCACGTCTTGTAAATACGTGGTAGTCTTTATATTGCAGTGAATTTACATTTTCAGTTCTTGCATTTGTTGTTCTTATTACTATTGCAGTTGTGGTTGTTCTTATTGTTGTTGTATGTCATATGTGGATGTATTTGTAATGGATGAAAGTGGGCAAAATGGCAAACTGAGTCAGAGTTTTTAAGTTTATTCAACCTACGCTTGAGAGCGATAGACTGACAATTTCTTATTTTATTTTATTTTATTTTATTTTATTTTATTTTATTTTATTTTATTTTATTTTATTTTATTTACAATGAATCTTGACTAAAGTCAACTATATAATAAAAACTCAACAGTTTGAATGTAAGTGCTAAAAGCAAGCTAGTAGAAAAACTGTACTCCAATATACCAGTTGCATAGACGTAAGAGGTGTTTTCATATACATATATGAAACTACATAAATGATAACTAAAACTAAATCTTCATCATTCAATATGTAAATATTAATACAAACAACGCCTAAAACATAATAATTTTTATGTAAATTCGTCCTAATCCTCTATTCCTTAACTGTTACACTTTACTATTTCTTAAAAATATTTTTTAGTTTGATTTAACATGATTTAATTTATTGGGGTAAGTGGAAAAAAATTCAACAACTTCCTTCCTCAACTTTTCCACTTACCCCAACAATTAAAAATTGAATTAAAAATAAAAATTTCGTGCTAAGCACTAAAAACTCTTTCAAGTATGATTTAATTTAATTTCATTTTATTAGATTAGCATAACAAACGTATCTTTTCTACCACTGGTAAAAGTCTTTCAGTCATTTGCCTTTGCTGCGTCTCATTTGAATTTAAACAATGCAAGTTATCAAATACTCGCGCCAATTGTACGCCTACTTGTTGGCGCTTGCACACGGTTTGTTTGTATGCGTTTTTGTGAATGAAAGCGGAAAGAAAAGCGCTTATTTATCAAAATTCATATAGCGTGAAAAAAACTATCTAGGCATGTACATGCTCACTTTCCAAAGCTGGCAATCAAATTTCGTACTAGATAATTAATTTTACACAAAATAAAACTTGATTTCATTTAAAATAGAAAAAAAAAACTATAAAAAAAATCGTTAACTATGGCGCTTGAGTGAGACTACACCTTGTATTTGAATAGTTTTCATAGCGGCATGCCATAACAACTGCGCGCCAACTGACATACATACATACATACATATGTACATTAGGATGTCTCGCCTTATAGGGACGCAAAAATAAAGTTCGCCGTACGCCCCGAATATGATGTCTTTTTGGAAAACATTTCCGGAAAATTTTTTAATTTTTTTTTTGACGCCGCTAGATGTCGCTAAAATTTATTTTTCTCATATCTTCGGTATTTATAGTCCGACCTCTAAGTTTAATACACCAATGTCTTTGGCTTGAAAGGACGCCTTTTACTATGGAATATTATTAACCCTATGTGCGTCATTGGGGTCACTATCACCCAGTACTTAGTTTATACCACCCTAATGCAATTTTTTATGCCAGCATGTTAAAGGTAGTCTACAATCATTAATCTTTTGCAAAAGAAGTATTTTTATCGCTTCAATAGAACCCGAAATAATACACGTGCAACATTCCGAGGAATATATGTTTTTCGCTTCCTTTGGTCTTTACGTTCATTTTACAAAGATTTCTTCTGAGGAGACCTCTACTGAAATTTTATGGCGAATAAGTTTCTGGAACATTTGAACCCTCTAGACCGGCCAATAAAGGGTTATTTTGGCCCCTTTTTAGAAAATCAGGAAAAATAGTATTTTTAAGGTCGCTAGAGGGTTAAAATGTTCTAGAAAATTATTTGCCATAAAATTTTATTGGGGGTCTCCTCAGAAAATTTTTATGTAAAATTAACCTAAAAGACCAAAGGAACCGAAAAACCTATATTCCTCGGAATGTTGAACGTGTTTTATTTCGGGTTCTGCTCAAGCGATCAAAATACTTCTTTTGCAAAAGATTAATGATTTTTGACTGCGTTTAACATGCAGACATAAATAATTGCATTAGGGTGGTATAAACTAAGTACTGGGTGGTAGTGACCCCAATGTCGCACATAGGGTTAATAATATTCTATAGTATAAGGCGTCCTCTCAAGCCAAAGACATTGGTGTATTAAACTTAGAGATCGGACTATAAATACCGAAGATATGAGAAAAATAAAATTTAGCGACATCTAGCGGCATCAAAAAAAAATAAAAAAATTTTCCGGAAATGTTTTCCAAAAAGACATCATATGTGGGTGCGTACGGCGAACTTTATTTTTTGCGATACGGTCTAATGTACATACCTACATGACGCCTACAATGCACGAACAACAAACGTCGCGCAACAAAAGCGAGCCAAATGACAAAATCACAGGCAAAGCAGTGACGACGACGATGGTGGCGGCTGCGGCGCTAACAACAGCAAAATTGGTAACGCTTTCGAAATGCGCCAATTAACAACAAAATAACACCAACGCACAGCGTCAACGTTAATGGCGATGCCGCCGCCACCGTGATTATCGTCGCAGTCGTAGCTTTTTTTCTCTACGCGTTGTGTGGGTTTTTCAGCTAAGGTTTTGAATTTCAAAAGATTGAAATTTAAATTTAATATTTTAACCGCATTATTTGAACAATTAAATAGCAACTAACTGTGCCTCTTTTTGTAAATTGATATTATATTGTGTGTCGCTTTTTGGCGTAGAAATTAAGACATTAATGAATACAGCATTTTGTAGCGCTTTCACGCTGAGACGAATTTGCTGCAGTCTGTTTGAAAAAAAGTGTAGCAAATTGATTATAATGAAGAGAAGGGTTGTCACCTGCACAAAGAAAAAATGAAGTTCGGTTACTGTTACATTATTTTGAAGAGCTTTAATTCAAGCTGAGCTTAAACTATTATTATCTTTCTTTTAATTGAATAGCTTTTTTAAGTGGCGGGTTCCAAGCCCAATACACACTGCGGGAGTGTTAATTTTTTGTCACGCATTTATATGGCGAGGCGCTTGCTCCAAGATAGACTCCCGCTCGCAGCCGCACCTTCTAGTGCACACATGCTGCAGTTATTCCCCTCAACAAGCCCTTAAACCAAATGTGTCGTTGTGGTCTTGTCGAGTTGTCGCCTTCTTACTTTTGTTCACCAACAAATGGCTGTTCGGTAGCTATCCAGAGGACACTGCGTCGTAGTTGTGAGATGCTTGCTCCGCATGCAAAATAACTGCTCCGCTAAGAACTTCGTCTATTTTGGAACCAGCATTAACACCAAAAATACTGTCAGCATGGAAATTCCACGAAGAATCATACTAGCCACTAAGTGCCACCTTGGACTAAGTAAGAAATTGAAAAATAAAGTCCTATTTCGACGCACAAAAATCACGCTCCAGTTTCCGTGTACGGTGCAGAAGCATGGACGATGTCAAAATCAGCTGATATAGTGACTCGAAGTGAATGTGTTACGTTTTTTGGTGAGTATGTTACGTTTTTGGTATTTTATAAAACGCAAAGTGACGAAAACGGTCACTTTAACTGTCAAAAGAGTCACTTCCTTTTGTTCGAGTGAGCATTCGATATAGTTTAATTTGCAACGGCTAAAATTAGCCAATTTAAAAAAAAAAAAAAACGGGGTATCAGTCGACGCGTTTCAATCTTGCGAACCCGAATATGATGCTGAACTAATTTTTTCTTTGATTTAAATATAACATTTATTAATAAAAACGTTTTAACTTTTGTCTTGCTTCCCGCACACACAAGAACACACAAATGCATCTTATTTCTTAACATTGCATAACACGTACATATATTTATATTAACTGCATTACACACACATTTTTTTTAATACATATCTTGCATATAAATAATATATTTCATTCAAAAAAACAAACTAAACAAAACACGTATGTATGTATTTACACACAATGTCAACAAATACTTTTTTTATTTTTGTTGACTTCCCATTAAACACTGAAAAATAATTTCTAAAACGTTGAGAAAATTTTGTTTCTAAATTTGAGAATCAACATATATATAATTCGAAAATAAACATATTTTCAAGTGTTCATGAAACATTGTTTATCAATTTTAGAATAACTTACAACACATTTGAAAAAAAATTTGTTTCGCATTTTGTACCATTTCACGAATTTCATCATGTCAAGGTTTCAAGGAACGAAGAAATTTTGTATGTTTGCAAATTTCAATCAGCGTTCGTTGTTTTACGTGAGCAGTGTCTTAACGGTTGAAATTATGATGGTTGAAAATGATTGTGTGTAATAATGATTCCGTATTTCTTACTCTTATTTTATTTGTATAAGTTTCCGGCAAGTTTTTATTTCTGTTATGACATCTGTGATGCTTTTTGTGAAGTTACACAAACTTTATTAAAAACATAGTTTGTTTCTCATATGTATGTATGTATGCATTTTAAAAAAGATATTAATAAACTCATGCGACTGTACAAAAGGCACAGGCGAAATTCACCCGCACGGGTAAATGAAAAATATCACATCAGAGTACAAATATGTAATACATATGTACATACTAGAGCTCTCGATTTTTTTTGAACATTTTCGTGTAGCCCGAACAATTGTTGTTCAAATGCTCGAACAGTTGTTTGTTTGTTTATTACCCGTATGTTTGTACGGGCATTTGAACAATTCGGGTATTTTTAATTTTTTTTCTTTTGTTTATTATTTTTTTTTTATATGTAGTTTTTTTATTTTTGTTTTTCCGATACACATTTTTTTTGTTTGTAAGCTCGAATGCTCGAATTTTTGTACGGGCATTTGAACAACAAACGGGCTTCAAACAAAAACGATCAGATCGATACCCGGGTATCTAGGGCTCTAATACATACATCTATTTATTCCATTCCATTTCTGCGCTCATAACACAAACTCTCTCACTATCCCTCAATTTTTCTGTACTCTAGAGCACAAATATGTAATACATACATACATCTATTGATTGCATTCCCTTTCGTACCAACTTTGAAATTGGAGAAAATGAAATCTATCAAATTGAGAATCAGCCATACTAAAAATGTGCCTCAAATGAACCTCGAATTGAAAATGAAAAAAAATGTGTATTGGGTTGCAAGCTGCCAATTTTCCAGGGTTAACCAATCAATAAAACAGTTCGATTAAAAAAAAACACACCAAAAATTACTAAGGAAATGAAGAAAACCAGAAAAGTGGTAAATAGGCTACGTAAAGCGTTTGACAATCGTCGTGACTACGCAACGGAGCGAACGAAAAAACGTAAAAGCTTATAAAATACCATGATCCAATAATTCTATATGGTCGTAGCGGCTAAAACAGAATAGGCGATTACCGTTGAACGGCCGTAGATAAAAATGTCAAAAACAGAAAAAACGCCAGCAAACATACAAGCGAACACACAAGCTATTTCCACGAATAACACGTGCAAGAGGGCAAAATCAAAACAAAACACGATAATTTGACAGCTAACTATTCCAAAAACAAAATAGCCGTCCTCTGCTGCGTCCACCATTTTATTATTTCATCATGTAAAATACCAACTGTTAGGTGAAGGTGAAAGTGAGTGAACGTAAGTGACTGCGACGCAACGAGTCACGGCGTTTTATAAAATAAGGGCGTAAATATATATATACATATATTTTCAGTACCCTGTGTTAAAGACTAAAAATGTCAAAATAAAAATTTTATCTTACAAGTAGTATATTAGTTTGAAATTAAAATAGAAATAAAAATCAAGAGCTCCAAAAAGCAGTTGCTTTAGCTGATGGCGCACGCCTCCGTCAAAAACAATAACAAAAACAAAACATGAAAATTCATGCATAGAGCAAATGACAAGCGACACAAGTGTGTTTGCAATATGTTTTTTTTTGTGGATGTATATGTGTTGGCAGCAAATCTTGGTATTCGCAGCGGAAATCTGTGGGCGTATCTCGTAAAAGACTATTTATTTAACTTTTTTATTTCGTCATTATTTTTGAATATTTAATTTCTTCTGCTTTGATTTAACGACAATTTGATGTGTGTTTCTGCTATCTAAAATGTGTTAGGGCAAACCTTTTTTTATAGTTGGTTTTTAGGAGCAGTTGGAAACTTTTTTTGTGGAAAATTTCTTTATGTTAATACAATAGTTTCTATTTGTTTTTCATTCATAGTTGGTAAGCTTAGCAGTCTAATACACACACATAAATTTTATTTAGAACATTTTCACTTTTTGTTTTCTTTCTGTGCTCAATGTGCCTTGTGCTTTCTTTGTAAATCATTGTGGTCTTTATTTCATAGGTATTATTAGGAAGTATGAACATAAATTAAGCTTATAGAAGTAGAGTTTTTGTATATTTTATAGAAGATTTTTTTAATTGATGGCTTAGTTTGCTGTGTGCATATTGTTGTATGCTTAGAATGAAAACAATTTACTTAAATTGAGTTCTATGTATGTATGTATGTATATGTGTTTTGGCGTGCTAGATCATAGAATTATACTCGTAGCCTATGGCAGTATATTTAAAAATTGCTACGTGCAGTGGTACTTTTTTTAAACAAAAAATAAATCACTTTTGGTAAGTACGCATTGGTTTTCGTAAATCATTAGTAATTTCTAAAAATACAACAAAACAAAAAAATTAATGCCACTACATTGTTTAGACACATATGTATGCAATTCATGCAATTACAATTGACGGCGATGTTGGTTCATTGCTTGTCCAACATTTGACTAAATAAAATAGTACAATCCTATTTGTTTTTTCAAAATCTACTTCATTTACCCACCAAAAATCTAAGCCTTATTTAAGAATTAAACAGGCGATTTAAAGGCGTACGAAATAAGGCCTGAAAATTATAATTTATATAGCGTAAGGCTTAAAATAAGAAAGATTTTCCTGTGTTGATGTTTTCAGGCTATAAGGAATACTCTCTCTCTGTCTGAGAACACACCTTATTCTAAAGGCTTATCCACCATGCGAAATAAGGCCTAGATAAGTATTAGAGAGTTAGGAGCAGACGGAGTGAGTGCATAACAGAAGCAGCACTGCCAGCTTACTCCTTTTCTAGACCGGATTTATCAACAATAAGAAAAACTTTTTTGCAGGGTATGTACCTAAATACTAAACACAACTAGATTTCAGCATTCGCTTTGCATTTGTGCATCTTTAACACAAACATTTGGTGCTCGCATTTTGTAAAAACTATTTCGGCTGTCACTTGTATCAGTTGCGCTCTGATTTGTATTATATCCAGCTTAGAGTGCAAACTGTGTAAGTCCATTTTTATGAAAAAGTGTTTTTAAGTGTAGAAAGCTAGAAAAATCAAATACGCACCACGCTAAACAAGTCTGTGATACTTGTCATATTTCTACTCGTTGTTATTCAGTGTTACGCAAATTGTGTAAGTCCAAAAAGCGAAGAAAATTGTGTCCAAAATATTTACATGAACAGAATTTTTTTTTTTTTTTCATTTTGAAATTTTTTTATTTCTGATTTTTTGTCTCTCCTACAAAGTTTGAAAAAAGGACTTACACAATTTGCACTCTAAGCTAGCGATATTTTTTTTTACTCAAAAAATAGAGAAATTTTTTTAAATTCAAAAAAGTAGTATTTTCATTCATGCATTAGCAAATCATTGTTGTTTTGTGGTATTAAATTGCATATGAAACGGAAATGTACTTTTCGAGCGGAAGTTCTTAAATACAACGTACAAATATTTGCCTACATAGTTGCATAGTTATGTACATATGTATGTAGTGTTGATAGATATGCGGGTGGATGATGTTGTACATTGTTAGAGCAAGCATAAACAGATAAATTAGTTACATGTTATTAAAAACATGTTAAAAAGTCGAAACGCCGAACCGCCTTTTATCATGTCCCCCATGTTACATGCTCTGATTATCATTTGTACTATCACTTCCGTGGTTTATGTATACAAAGATTTTCGACAAAAAAGCAGAGTTTATGCTGTAAAAAGTCCAAAATTGGTTGTGTGTGAGCTATGTATGTACATGTGTCTCATATTGCTTCAATTGTGTCAAATAGACGGACAGACACAACAGGGCTTAAGCAAGTCAGCTCAGCATTCTGATCATAATGGTTTATTACATTTTGGTTGCTTGCTTTTCCGACAGGGTAGGAATATGATGTATTGTGGAACGATCTTCCGTCAGCACTTGTCTTGATTGGTTTGTAGATAAACCGGTTTCGGCTAATATGCGTCATCTTCTGTGTCTTTTTTCGTTCGAAGAGGATGGCCACGGTATGTTGTCGATAGGGAACGTGAAGGAAGTAGAGAGAGAGAGTAGAATAGGGATATTAAGAGATAAAAGCAGCCTTGGGCACCACTACACTCAAGCCATTACTAAACAAGTAAGGAAGCCTAAGTTCGAGTGGAATCGAACATTAGATACTCAGCTGTATGCTTTCATTGTTTGTTTGCGTTTGATGGAAACACGGTGTAGGTACTTTATATAAAGCGAGTGCTGCATAAAGTGGGCGTAGCCACGCCCATTTTCAAAATTTTTATCAGTCATCCAACTAAGCATATAAATATTATTCTTTGTGCAAAATTTCATTCCTTTTTGACTTCTAGTTACAAAGATGTCACGTTAAAAATTCCCAAAGGGTGTTCCAGAAATATCTTTGTTAAAAAGTAGACGTCATAAACCGATTTCAATAAATTTTTGCGTGTCTATTAACACATGTTATAAAAGTGTATAAACCAAGTTTCGTCATAATATCTCAATTATTTGTCGAGTTATAGGCTAAGAAATCTCGTATATTCCTTTTCTAAAAAGAGGCGGTGCCACGCCCATTTTCCAAAATTTTTCTATTTTTTGTTTCCGGTCTATTGTGGAACTCATGCCACAAAATTTCAATGATATATCTTTATATTTGACAGAGATATCGCTTAAAATGTTTTTATTAGGTCACTTTATAATACCCATATATAAAAGTGGGCGTGGTCGTCAACCGATTTTAGTAATCTTTCGTCCAAATATTTGACTAAGTAAGTATATCACGCGTACCAAATTTCATCGATATATCTTTAACGGTTTCTGAGTTATGGCTTATAAAACTTTCAATGTTTGCCCCTTAATAAGTGGGCGTGGCACCGCCCATTTTCCAAAATTTTTGTACTTTTTGTTTTATGTCCGTAGTTGGACTCCTGCCACAAAATTTCAGTGATAGATCTTTATATTTGACAGAGATATCGCTTAGAATGTTTTTATTAGGCCCCTTTATAGTTCCCATATATAAAAGTGGGCGTGGCCGTCAACCGATTTTGATAATTTTTCGCCAAAACATTTGTCTAAGTAAGCAAATTACGCATACCAAATTTCATCGATATTTCTTCAACGGTTTCTGAGTTATGACATATAAAACTTTCAATGTTTGCCCCTTAATAAGTGGGCATGGCACCGCCCATTTTCCAAAACTTCATCAAATTTCTTCATAAGGGCCTGAGCTCAATACGTGGGTAAAATTTTATCACTCTAGCTATATTAGTGGCTGAGATTCCAAATTTCCGATTTTTTCTATATAGGAAAAGTGGGCGTGGTCATGGTCCTATTTCGCCCATTTTCAATACCAACCGTCCCAGTCTCGATACCAACTTGCATTTCAAATTTCATCAAAATATCTAAATTTTTACGCGAGTTATCCTGCGTACGGACGGACGGACGGACGGACGGACGGACGGACATGGCTCAATCGATTTCTCTTTTCACCCTGATCATTTTGATATATATAAGTCCATATCTATCTCGATTATTTCATTATGTTACAATCCACCGTTATGAAATCAAAATTATAATACTCTGTGTACTAGTACAGCTGAGTATAAAAATGAGTGTGTGTTGGTGCGCCTACTGTAGGATAAAGTGAAAAATTACTAAAAATAATCAGTCTGCATGCAGATGTTGAGCAAGCAGGGTCATGCGCGCACGCTTCGCGAAATTATGAAACAACGTACGTATACACATACATATGTATTTGTGTACCCACGTTATATGCAAACTTCTCGTAGTTTTGCTTGTTATTTGGCATCTGAAAATAGAATAAAAGAATTTCAAGCGACCACTTGCTTTCACGCCAGTCGAAGGCAAACTGATTATTTTTCCTAATAGCATTGACAGACGGCAGCGATAATCCGGATTACCGCAACACTTAATTCGATTAAAATTTTACCCTGACAGACGGCAAGTATTGCGGATTAACAAAACAGCTGAAGGAAGGTAGGCGCAGCGGCGAATTCAAAAACTTCTTGTTTTATTTCCAAAGGTAGGGTAATGTCAAAATCAAAACGAAATCACATCATGGTCAACCAAGGCGAAATATCATTTTGACATTACACTACCAATTACACTAACAAATTACATTCAAAATTTCTGAATTCACTTATGCGCCTACCTTCCTAGATCTGCCTTGGGTTCTTCTTTTTCTTCCCTTTCATTAACAATAGATATTTTGCACCAGGCATGTCATTACAAAATGCTCTAATCCGCTAAAATTTTGAGGACTAACTCAAGAGATATTCCGGATTATAACTGCCGTCTGTCAATGCTATAACCGACGATCGTCAAGTCCCATCGCAAGCGCTCGTTTTACGCTCTTTATTTGTCTGTAGTAGTGACAATCGGTGTGTATATGTACACGGGCGCTTACTCTCATTTAGCAGGTGCTAAGATTTTGCCCAAGGCTGGATAAAAGGAACGGGATATGGAGAGCGGTAAGGAGAATGATAGCCAGTGGCATAGTGTGATTTTTCGCAATGAAGCGGGTACATGGTTTTGCTAGTAATATTTAGAAAAGAAAAAAGATGAAAAAATATTTTAGCTTTAAACGGCAGTTCCCAAGGCGCTAAAATAACCATCGTGGGAATAAAATAAAAATTATAAGCAGTCATTTTTTTCTTCGAAGTTTACACACACACAAGTCTTCAACATAAAATTTTCGCTACTATAATCTTCACCAAACTCAAATAAAACAAAAAAGAAATAAAAAAAATAAATAAAGAATAAAAGAATCAGCAAACGCATACCAATGATTAAAAAGTTTCCGCACAAAACATGTGCTTAAGTAATTCTCACAACAACAACAGTTACAATTTCAAAAATGCGCATTGATTTTTAGAGATTTTCACCTTTTTGGGCAAAACAACAATCACAACCAATAATACACAGCACATTTATTTGCTTTTATTTTTTATTTTTATTATTATTTTTTTTATTCTTTTCTATTTATTTTTTATTCGTTGCTGACCAAAAGTGGCGCTTGCTTTAAAGCAGTTTTTTGCTGTTGGTTTTCTATTGCAATACGCGAGTATGCACAACTGCGAATCACTCACTCGCATAGTCGTCCAAATATGGTCAGTTCATCGGCAGTTGAACAATTTTTAATTTTCTTCATTTGCACTGCTAGAAAATTAAGAATTGTGAAATATAATATATGTAAAAAAATAATAAAAAATATACTTTGATTTATGCGCATGCATTTGCGAGTAGTAAAGTTCGCTGTTTTTAAATTTTATATTTATTTTATTTTTTTGGCCACCCAAAAGAATAAAATTAATTGCGTGATTTAGTGTTTTTCATGTTATAAATGCCGTCGCTTTTGCCTTCGCCAATGGTAATTAAGGTGTATCAATTTTATTTTTCACAGTTGGCATTTGCTGCATGGCAAGTACTCGTAGCATGTGTACATGCCTAGTGCTCGTTCTCTGGCTTGCAACTGCAATCGTATTTACTTGTGTTTCAAAACTCTATTACAGTTGCAGCTGTCAATGCTCCTGAAGTTGCAATAAAATCTGCTATTTATTTTCTTGCAATGTTTTATATTTTATTTTTTCTTTGTCAGTGCTGCGAATTTGTGTGCATGTGTAGACACTGTGTAAATGTGTTGTTAATTTTATGCCATAAACTAGCTGTACCCGACCAAGCTTTGCTTTGGCCCACTTTCAATTATAGGTACTTGAAACGAAAAACGGCACACTTTAAAATATTTTGGAAGTATATAGAAACCAAAATTATCTTGGGCTGCAGAGCTCAGCACAATTCAGATAAGTTTAAAAAAAGTGAAGGAAAAAATTGATATTTTCAAAAGTTTGCCCTCTTCATGTTCTTATCCCATTTTTCTTCGCATTAGTCTCCACTGCCTTTCCCTCTACTTTACTATTTCTCTTTCCCTTTTCATTTATCTTTCCTTTCATTTCCGTTTCCTTTTTCCTTTCCCATCACATTTCCGCTTCCCTTTCTCTACCGCTCTTTCTTACCTCTCCTTTTCTGTCTTTCTCCTTTTTATTCCCCCCCTCTTATTCCTTCACTAATTACCTGTCTTACTGTCTCTCTCCCATCCTCTTCATTCCATTTTTATTATATTCTCCCTCTCCTTTTCCGTTCCTTTGCCTTCGCCTTTCCCAATCTCATTACTCTTCCCCTTTTCCTAGGGAACTGGGTTTAGCATAACATACCCTGCATTCCAATTCTCAGTTGATACCATCATTGCTTAAAAACACTCCGTGGCGTCCGAATCGTCAGTTTTACCCATAATTGGGTATCGGGACTAAGAATCACTATGACAATATCTCTATATAGCAGACCCGGTCAACACCTTTCATTTTATATCAGTATTGCTCAGAATCATCCCGGGCTCATCCGGGTCCACTTATTGACCCACATCTGGGAACTTGACCTAGGAACCATAATGGGTACGGTATCTGGAGACTTGACCAAGAAATCGTAATGGGTACGGCTCTACATGAGAGTCCGCCTTTCTTTTGGTACCAATATCCCTATGATATATCCCGGTGTTATCCGTGTCCACATATTGACCCATATCTTGGGATCCCACCTAGGAATCGTCATGCGCCGTGATTAAATAACAATATCGCTGAGAATTTATACGGGGCCATCCGGATCCACATTTTGACCCACATCTGGGGACCTGACCTAGGAATCATAATGAGTTTATCTCTATGTAAAAGCCCTGCCTTTAAGTTGATACCAATATCGTTCAGAAAATTTCCGGGGCAATCCCGGTCCACGTTTTGACCCACATTTAGGGACCAGACCTAGGAATCATAATCAGTTCATCTCTGTGTAAATGCCCTGCTCAGCACTTTTCATTTGGTACCAATATCCCTGAGAAATATCCCGGTGTTACCCTTCATTTGATACCAATATCACTGAGAAGTTTTCCGGGGTCATCCAGGTCCACGTTTTGACCCATATTTGGGGACCCGTCCTAGGCATCACAAATAAAATAGTTCTATGTTGAAGTCCTCATCAAGACCTTTCATTTGATACCAATATCGCTCAAAAACATCCGAGTGTCATCCGGGTCCACGTTGTGACCTATATCTGCAGACCCGGGCTAGGCATCACAATTATAATAGTTCTGTGCTGAAGTCCTCATCAAGACTTCATTTGGTAACAATATCGCTCAGAAACATTCGTGGGTCACCCGGTCCACGTTTTGACCCATATCTGGAGACCCGATCTAGGAATCACAATGAGTACTATTCTATGAAAATTCTCTGCTCAACATCTTTCATTTGATACCAATATCGCTCAGAAACATTCGAGGGTCATCCGGGTCCACGTTTTGACCCATATCTGGAGACCCGATCTAGGAATACAATGAGTACTATTCTATGTAAATTCTCTGCTCAATACCTTTCATTTGATACCAATATCGCTCAGAAACATTCGAGGGTCATCCGGGTCCACGTTTTGACCCATATCTGGAGACCCGATCTAGGAATACAATGAGTACTATTCTATGTAAATTCTCTGCTCAACACCTTTCATTTGATACCAATATCGCTCAGAAACATTCGAGGGTCATCTGGGTCCACGTTTTGACCCATATCTGGAGACCCGACCTAGGAATCACAATGGGTACCATTCTATGTAAATTATCTGCTCAATACCTTTCGTTTGATACCAATATCGTCCAAAAATATGCAGGGGAAAGCTAGGTCCACGTTTTGACCTTTTGACCTATATCTCGGGAACCGACTTCCGGATTTGAAAAAAATATGTATATAAACCATCTAGGGCAAGGTTCTAAGCTGGTGTGTAAATTTGGTCAACATCCCTCCACGCGTTTGGGCGAAAGCCGGCGACAAAGAAATGGGCTTGATTTTTATATATATATAGATTAGTATAAAAATAGGGGTACAGACTGCGTGTAAATGCATGTTAATTCATGTGAATGTGCTAAATGCTTGTTTTATTGACTTAAAATCAATGCGAAAGAGACCAATGATTTTATGTGAGAGTTTTATTGATATTGATTTGTTTTAAATAGATGTGAAATGTGTACTATGATTTGCTTACTCTGGTATATATATATGTATATATATTTTGCTATTTCTTAAGCCTATGATCCACTAAAAGGTATACATTAAGGTGGAGCGAAAACATATGGAGATTTTTTTTTGTTCTTTTTTTGAACGTACCAGCAATGAAAAGTTGCCCTTATACGAGTTAATGAACCCTACAAAATTTTATGGCGATAGGACGACGTTTTGAACTGCCCCCAGCCCCGCAAAGTTGAAAGCAATAAGCATGATCTGGTACAAATATGAAATTTTGAAAATTATAAAATCAAAAAATGAGGTATGAGGATTGATAAAGATGGCTAAGCTGAGTATTACAGTGAATTTTTATTTTTTGGAAACAACAACAACAAAAGTTATTAAAGGTCAAAGTTTATATTATGCATTTTTTAAATTACAATTACTTTAAAACTACTGAACCGATTTCGAATATTTTTATACCATTCGATAGGTAGTTTGATTCCCTTTAACCTGATATACATTTGATATATGAAAAGTAAGGGGGGTAAAAGGGGGATTGACACCCGCAGGGGGGTGTTATGGAACACACATAAAATTTATATTAGGTTAAAGGGAATCAAAATACCTATCGAATGGTATAAAAATATTCGAAATCGGTTCAGTAGTTTTAAAGTAATTGCAATTTAAAAAATGCATAATATAAACTTTGACCTTTAATAACTTTTGTTCTTGTTGTTTCCAAAAAAGACAAAATTCACTTAACATCTCTGGTACTCACTGCCCCACTTCCACATCCGGAAATATCTACAGAGACACTGCTTAATTGGGAAATATGTAGATGCTACAGAAGCTGCAAGAATAATGAGAAAGAGGAGACGACCGAACACTTCATTTACCACTGTTCTGCTCTTAACGGCAACAGGCGGCGCTTTGTTGAGACTCCTTTCCTTAATAGCCTTTGTAAGGTCAAGAACGTCGATGTGAAAGATCTGGCGAACTCCATTAGCTTTTCAAATTGGTTCAAATACGAGGAGTTATCTCTTAACAATGTCTTAAAAGTGCCGCTATAACGGCAGCCACTTCAACTTAACCCAACGTAATATTATAAATTATTTGAGTAAATAGTTATCAAAATTACGCTTAATGAAATACCAGCTATGCCACCATCTCTGTGTCAAAGCAAGCGCATCTTTTCGCTCTGCTGTAAATTTTGGATTTTGTTAAATATCACTCATGAAAAGTTTTATGTAGTATTATGTTATAGAAGGTATAAAGACCTTCAGCTCAGCTCAGTTCACCTAATACATATATTACTTTTACTATATTATATTTTCCAGACAATGAAATTTATATTGTAGTAAAAGCTGATTTCTTTCATTACAAGTTTTCGTTTTTGCACGCTGCATTGGGTTTGTTTTCTTTTTCAGCAATAGACCATAGAAATAGCATGAAAAATCGCAGATCAAGTGGAAAATTAAAAATCTTATAAGCAAAAGCTCAATGCAGTGACTTAACTGACAGCTGCTGCCTAATAGTGTTTTTTTTTGCTGTAGTTGTTTTCGTATTACTGAATTTTCACCTAAAGCGTATATTTTTTACATTTTGCGCTCTAAAAAACAAAAACAAAATTCACAAAAGCCAAAAAATAAATCGCGCAAACAAACTGAATGAGTAAAGAAAAGAAAATGCACAAAAAGCAAGCAAGAAGGTTGAGTCATCAGTTGAAAATGAAAGCAACAACAAAGTGTGCAAAAAAAAAAGATTTTAATCTATATATATGAATCCAAGCACAACTTATACGCCACTTTTTATGCTTTCATTCATCAAATACACAATAATGTTCGGCGTCTGCCCAAAGCAATAAAAAAAATTAAATTTAAATCAAAATAAAGATTTTGCCGTTTTGTACACAAACACAGCGATAGAAGAACGTGCGTGTCCAACAATGAGCAGGCGCAGATTGCAGCCTAAGGTAGCGGCATACAACTGCCATTCATTCATATCATTCATCCATATGCTTTCTTTAGCTCTTTTTCTATACTTTTTTGTTAATTTTTTTTTTGCATTTAAATCCATTTGCTATGCTTCTGCTTTTTAGTAAACCTTTTGCATTATTTTTTTTTTTTATAATTTAGCTTTGACTGGGAAATAATTGAATTTTAACTTTTCGTGTTGTTTGGTTTCATTGTGGGATTTATAGTGCGAGTGAACCATTCCATGGAACTTCTGAAGAATTATGCATAGCATTTTGGTTAAATGTCGGTTGATGAAGGTGCAGGATATGTAGTTTACGTGAAAGGGCATTAAAATTGTGTATTCATGCTTTGTATTGTATATAGATTTTTATTTGAGTTGATTTATTTCAAACTAATCTACTTTTCATGTTGTTTGGTGTGTTTGCAGAAGGATGGAAATACAAGAAAAAAGAAAGACTATTTTATGCTACATATTTTATAATCAAAAAATGTTTTAAAGTGTAAAAGTAAATATTTATGGAAAAACTGCTTTAATAAAGTATTGCAGCAAGTAGTGGTCGGAAACTATCGATGGCACTATCGTCACTATCGATGGTTTCTGAACATCGTTTGAACTATCGATAGTTTATTGAAAATTTGAAATGTGACCACTAGGTACCAAACAAACGGTAACTATTCCATGCAGGGTTTGAATTGCTGACTAGCAAGTAGTCAAAGCAACTTAAATACGACTATGCATTCTAGTCGCATGGTCGTTTAAAATGTGATTACCCAAAAACATTAAAATTACACTACAATATGGGTATCAAACGAAAGGGGATGACCCCAGTTTTCATTTGGACTTCGATATATTTCGATAAATTTATCGATAACTGAGTTATCGGCCAAAATGTGATTGCCCAAAAACATTAAAATTACACTACAATATGGGTATCAAACGAAAGGGGATGACCCCAGGTTTCATTTGGAGTACCGAACACCGCAAAATGGGTATCAAATGAAAGCGCTTGGCTAGGGCTATCATTTGGTCGAGTCTTAATTAATTATGAACTGATCTAAAAAATATCCATCATCCAGAAATTTTTATGGAACATCGAAAAAAATATCAATTGCTCATAACAATTATGATCTGATCGAAAAAATATCGATCTTTGAGTAATTGTTATTGATGATGGAAAAATTTTTCCATTGCTCAATAATTGTTATCAAGTGATTTTTATATTTATTTGTTATAATTGTTATGGTCTCTGGTTAATATATTAATTTTTTTGAACAAGAATAAATGGCTAATAAATAAATAAAACAAAACAATGTACTGAAAAACGTTTTATTGGATCATCTTTTATTACTTTCATGTATTGGTAAGAATAAGACCAGTAGCCCGTTTCTGTAACCTTGCGTTATAATAACGAACGAAATGTTATCGCAAGGCTCGTATCGCTTGCGATATGAAAAGTGTTTCTGTAACTCATTAATTCACCTTGCGATATGGTAATGGTGAGTTGTCATATCGCTGGAATAATCGAAAAATGTGTCATTCCCAACCAAAAATTGTAAACAAAGTGCGCGTTCGTTGCCAAATATTAATATTTAACGCTACACAATTTTAGGCTGAAACATAGATTAAGTTTCCCGATATCAATGGGAATAGAAATTTCGTTGAAGTAAAGTTTCTTGAAAAAGACCGTCCAAATGATGGTTTGTTGAACCGAGGAAGAAGGGTTCGAAAACGAATCATTACCGCTTCATTTCATTTATTTTTATTCGATATCAAAAGTCAAATAAAATAATAATAAAAAAAAATAAATAAATAAAATAATAATAAAAAAACTAAATATCCAGTAAGATTAGCTCTGTTCAATAACAAAAAATTTTTAAGAATTTTTCGTAAAAAATGACAGATCTCCATTTAAAAATGACACTTTTTAAGAAAAATTCGTAACAATTTTTTATTATTGAACACAGGTATTATGTATGTGATTTAAAAATAATAAAAAACGAAAACGATAAGGTAAATAGAAAAGGTAAAACAGTGCCATTCTTTCGTCTTGTCATGCACACGTATTTATAAATACATTCTTTTTTTCACTTAGCTATTACCTTTTTCCATTGTTCCGCGGTTTTGCAAGCTCTGCGAGTTAGGCACTATTCGGCCCACTAAATATTCCCATTGCGACTATTTATTGGATTTCATAACTTCCATGAGCTTCACTTTTTGCAACTTGGAAATTTTCCCACTTATAGTTTTATTATACATGTTTATGCAACTTATGCTGTATAGCTTTCGTTCGTGCATTTGCATGCGGCTGTGAAAAACTGCGGTAATTCTCAGCCGTCTTATGCATTGTTCGAGCTATATAGCATGAAGGAGCAAATCGTACTCGGGATTTTTCACAACGAAAAAGAGGTTGGCACTCTCGCCCAACCTTGGAGCCGCAATCACGCTCCTCCCCACCTGAATACATACAAGGGTTGTAAATATGGTATGTATGTGCATATATACATCCAATATATGCACATATGTACATACACACGTACATATGTACACACTCGCATAAAAGATGCTACACCTCCCCGTAGCCACCCCCACACTACCCAACAAAAGATGCTACATCTCCCCGTAGCCAAACCCAATCCAATTCCCTCCAAAAAAGCAACTCGCCTTCCCCTCTCCCATCAAAGCTTAAACATGGTCCTTCGAGATGCTCCAAAACGATTTAATGCTCGTCCTACTCAATTGGCGACTTTTTAAATACGTTTTTAATGGCGATATCGAGAAAATGTATCGCCAAATACTCGTACACGAGGAAGACCAGGACTTCCAAAGAATTGTTTTCCGAAAATCTCCGGAACTCCCCGTGGCAGATTACAAACTAAAAACGGTGACATTTGGTGTAAACTGCGCCCCCTATCTCGCCATCAGAACACTCCACCAACTCGCAGAAGACTCGCAACACTCCCACCCTCTCGCTCACGATATCTTGCTACACCAAACATACGTAGATGATATTCTCTCGGGCGAACACACAATACAGTCCACTCTCGACTCGCTTCACCAAGTTATCGAAGCACTAAAATCAGCCGGTTTTCCACTGAAAAAGATAACGGCTAATCATCCCGATCTCCTCAAAAATATCCCAAAATCTGACTTACTCGATGCAGATTTTCTGAAATTTCACGATTCCAGCTCCACAAAAACTCTGGGCATAAAATGGAATGCAATAAGTGACACATTCACTTACTCATACGATCCTCTACCCGTCGCTAACTCAAGTACAAAGCGGCAAATACTCTCGGCAATTGCGAAATTGTTTGACCCGGCAGGGTGGCTATCGCCCATAATGATAGTAGCCAAAATTCTGCTACAGCAACTCTGGCTAGAAGGAACAGATTGGGATGAACATGTAAAACCCAACTCTTTTCACAAATGGAACACATTTCGCGAAAATCTCCCCGCGATAAGCGAAATAAAAATCCCCCGATGGATCGATTTCTCTCCCGATAAACAGTATCAAATGCACGGCTTCTCAGATGCATCAGAAAAAGCATTTTGCGCTTGCGTATATCTCAGAGTGCAAAATAGCGAACACTCATTCTCAACGCATTTACTCGCTGCAAAAAGCAAAGTGGCTCCTTTAAACACTGTGAGCCTTCCCCGTCTCGAACTTTGCGGAGCAGTACTTCTCTCAAAACTCGTGAAACAAATGCGCTCTCACTTAAAGCTGACTTCCCAAGAGTTAATACTCTGGTCAGACTCCTCAATTGTACTCGCATGGCTCGAAAAGCCACCCCACACATGGAAGACGTATGTGGCAAACAGAACGTCTCAAATCCTCGATAATGTGAGCAATGCCACTTGGCGTCATGTATCCAGTGGTGATAACCCAGCTGATCTTGGTACACGTGGGTGTAAACCCCAAGAATTATCTCACAGCTCTCTATGGTGGAATGGCCCAGATTGGCTTTCTAAAGCATCCACATGCTGGCCAAAAACCGCACCAAACAACTCCACTCCACCAGAACAAAAACGCATCGAGTCATTTCACTCGATAGAAACTCCCGATATGCTCGAACGCTTCTCATCTTTCGGGAAAGCTCTACGCGTTTTTGCATACATATATCGCTTTATACACAAAGCGAAAAAACTCAAAATTGCTCAAAGTCTCACTCTCTCTCAAAGCGAAATCACATATGCAAAATCCCGCATAATTATTCATACACAAGCGAAATATTACTCAGATGTGATTGCAGATTTACAAGCTGATAACCCAATTAACAAAAAGAGTTCGCTCTTATCTCTAAATCCGATGTTGGATAAATCAGGTGTAATGCGTGTTAATGGCAGACTCGCCCACTCACCTCTTAGCGAAAATGAACGCCACCCCATAATAATTCCAGATAATTCGAGATTTTGCTCATTATTGCTGGATTTTACTCACTCCACCTTGTTGCATGCAGAAAAGCAATTAATGATTCGCATGATACAACAAGAATATTATATCCCTCGCCTCAAGCAAAAGGTCAAAAAATGCATATTTCACTGCAAGACCTGTACCATTTACAAACAGCAGACCAGATCTCAGATAATGGCTGCACTCCCCCCTGAAAGGTGCACATATTCTCTACCATTTCACACCACAGGTATAGATTTCGCCGGACCCTTCCAAGTAAAAACGTCGACGCTTCGAAAAGCATCATATGCAAAGGCGTACGTTTGCGTGTTCGTGTGTTTCTCCACAAAAGCAGTCCATCTCGAAGTCTGCTCAGATTTGACGACAGCTGCATTCAAAGCAGCATTCTCTCGCTTTGTTAGTCGCCGTGGACTTCCCCATAAAGTTATGTCCGACAATGGCAAAACATTCGTCGGTGCAAGCCGAGAATTGCAAAGAGAATTTGCCAAATTTCTGCAAGAAACTGCAGCCGACATAGCTAATAAATACTCCATTCACGGCATGTCCTGGCAATTCATCCCACCATATGCCCCTCATATGGGAGGATTATGGGAAGCAGCAGTCAAAAGCTTCAAAACCCATTTCCTCAAAGTTGCCGGAAATCACAAATTTACATTCGAGGAGTTCACCACACTACTCACTCGAATAGAAGCGGTTCTAAACTCAAGGCCGCTCTCTCGCATGTCTCAAGATCCTAATGATCTGCTCGTCCTAACTCCAGGACACTTCCTGCGTGGGGCCCCATTACTCTCACTTCCAGAACAGAATTCCGAAAATCTCTCGCTCATAAACAAATGGCAAAAATTGCAGGTATTACACCATCAATTCAGCACTCGATGGAAAAATGAATACCTCAGAGAACTCCATAAGCGAACTAAATGGAAAACCCAACAAGCAAACGTTGCAGAAGGCGATTTAGTAGTCATAAAAGATGACACACTCCCTCCAAATGAATGGCGACTTGGACGCGTAATAAAACTTCACCCTGGGTCCGACAAACAAGTCCGAGTAGTCGATGTACGCACCCAAAACGGAGTATACACACGCCCCATCGCAAAACTCTGCTCTCTTCCTCCTGCACAATAATAGATCTACACAGAGTACCTAGCCACTTCTCCCGTATCTCATATGCAGCTAATACGATGAGTTTTTTCTCTTGATTTCTCTTTACAGACGGTATCCGCGATATAACACCTGCCGGTTGTGTTGCCAGGAGCACTCACTCCGCGAATGCCGCGCCTTTCTGGCAATGACGCCTGAGGAACGGTATAACTCAGTGCGAGCCCATGGTTACTGTCTCAATTGTCTGGCAACTTCTCATGGGACCGCAGCTTGTGATTCTCCCGGTCGCTGCCGCCGATGCGGTCTGGCACACCACACTCTCACTCATCGGCAAAAACGGCATGAGCGGATCGAAATTCATCAAGATCGGCAAGCACGAAGGGAAGCCCCCCAAAATCGACGAGCGGTACACCACCAAAGGCCCACGAGCACCAATCGCCGCGTGATCTTAAAACGCACTACACAGAATCGACAGAGCAGTGGCAATCAGCAACGGATGAGGAGTTTATTCGCCAAGGCAGTAGACACACTGGAAGAGCTAAAGGAGTATTTAATCCCCTCATCCGCGCAGGCCGGCCGCCATGTTGAAGACATGGACGAAAATCTGATCGAGTTTGATTAAGTTCACTGTTTGACTTACCTTTTTTAAAATCACTTATATCCATTTTCGCTGGAATCCCCCCTTATATATATTTACCCGTGTTTTAATACTTACCCTCTCCTCAAAACCATTACTCCCTATACTTACTTATTTTTTGATGAAAACTCTTACCTTTTCCCCAGAATTGCCCATACTCACCTTATACTTACCGTCGCTCAATGTTCACTTGTTCACTTACCTCTCGCATCTATCCCACCTACATACAGAAATACATACCTATAAACCTCCCGCTATCCCTATATATATTGAAGTAACATGTACATACAAAAAGGCGGCTGAAAATTTGCTACTTGTTGTTAAGATAGTTGTCATAGAGTTCTCTTACGGTGCCGGTCAGCTTCGGTGTGATGCAAAAAACCTAAATCTAAATCAAATTAAAGAAAACCTGTGAAATTGAAAAATAATCAGAATAAACCAAATTGAGTAAAAGTGCGAAAGAAAAAAAGGTGCGTTTTATTTTGATTATTTTTCAATTTCACAGGTTTTCTTTAATTTGATTTAGATTTAGGTTTTTTGCATCACACCGAAGCTGACCGGCACCGTAAGAGAACTCTATGACAACTATCTTAACAACAAGTAGCAAATTTTCAGCCGCCTTTTTGTATGTACATGTTACTTCAATATATATAGGGATAGCGGGAGGTTTATAGCGTCGTTGAAGATGCATTTTTGCGTAAGAGGTATTAAATTACATACCTCTTACGCAAAAATGCATCTTCAACGACGATAGGTATGTATTTCTGTATGTAGGTGGGATAGATGCGAGAGGTAAGTGAACAAGTGAACATTGAGCGACGGTAAGTATAAGGTGAGTATGGGCAATTCTGGGGAAAAGGTAAGAGTTTTCATCAAAAAATAAGTAAGTATAGGGAGTAATGGTTTTGAGGAGAGGGTAAGTATTAAAACACGGGTAAATATATATAAGGGGGGATTCCAGCGAAAATGGATATAAGTGATTTTAAAAAAGGTAAGTCAAACAGTGAACTTAATCAAACTCGATCAGATTTTCGTCCATGTCTTCAACAATACAAAACACAAACTAATGTAATAAATAAAAATGCAAGAAATTTAATACAAACCACACTCATTATTTTGAAATGTATCTGTTTTCACTATCCTCAAAGCTGGTGATATGAATATCGCAAGAAATAACGAAAACCAAAATTCACCACACTTACAGAAACGCTACCTTGCGATAAATATGAAACAGGGTTGTATTTTGCGTTATAATTCATATCGCAAGGTTACAGAAACGGGCTACAGGACAGGTGGGCAAAGTTTGTTTACATTCGGGTGAAATCGGGTGAGCTCATTTAAAACAGATGTGTTTGTGGATGTGTTTGCTGCCGGACGGCAAAAGACGGTTACAGTGTGAGCGTAGCCGTAGACTCTCCCAAATCACCCAAAACTATCGTACACTATCGATGGTGCTGACTATCGATAGTTTCAGACCTCTAGTAGCAAGTCGTCACAAAAGACTCAGGACACGAACTTGCATACGTAAAATAAACCAGCAAAGCAAATGTATCTACTTTAAAATAAGTATATGTATGTTTTTAGGTACGTATGTACAAATACTTGGCTGATAGCCTTCAATTACCTTGAGTTGATTTGAGCGGAAACATAAATAAAAATTTTGTCTGTAATATATAATTTATTTAAAAAAACATGCATAGATATGCATCAACCTAGTCATATACTTATCTACATATGTACATACATATATACAAACATACATACATATAACATGTATTTACATGTTCTACACATTATACATATATATTTTTAGCCATCACATATATTTAACCACTTCCTCATATCGCACAATGCAGCACAACACACACAAAAAATTTTATTGCACACGAAATAAATAAATTTTGTATTGGCATTCTTGTCAGCGCAGCTCAGCTCAATCTAGAGGGTGCATCAACCCATTGACTGTCGCCTAACCAACTGTTGAACGTTTGTCACGCTGCTTGCATATCAGTTTGTGTTACATCAAAGGCTTGAGGCTTTGGCTCATCAAGTCAGGCGTTGTCAGCAGCGCTCATTCTTGCTTTATTTGTTACCACTGTGGTTGCCTGCAGCCAACAACCACCTGTTACAGTTGCGCGCCACTTATTTTTATACATTCATTGCCACTTTTATTGTTGGTTTTGCTGTTTTTTTTTATTTTTGTTTTAACATTTTTGTTTTTTTTTTTTGAAACGTTTGAGTGCGTCGCATTTCCGGTCGTTGGCGATACGCTTTGTTGCTGAGCAACAATAGTATAAATGTATGTACTTGTGGCATTGTCGTTTGCTGTTATTTTACACATTTTACATTTGTATATATGTATGTATGCACATAATTTGTTTTTAAATACAAATGCTGCATATATTTTAAATATTACAAGTATGAGTAGTATGCATGTATGCATATGTATATTAGATTTGTGGCTTACATTTGTAAGTAGTTATTGTTTAAAAGTGGTGTTCATATCATTACCTCTTTGCCACAACGTTGTTGGTGTTATGTTATATTGTAGGATATATACATATATATATAAGTACACCGTGCAACAGTTCCATTGTCATTAAGTGGAGTTAAAACAGTTTCAATACTCTTCATATTAAGAATAAAAGCCAAAGACAGGTTGTTCTAGAATCTAGATGAGCCCAGCAACACGGGCAAACGAAAGACTCAAGAAGAAAACTTTTTTTTGTGTTTTTTTTTTATATTTTCTTAAAATTCCAAATTGCAAGTACTTCAGAATAAGTGCTACTATTATGAATGTGGGCGAGCTTTTATGTACATACATATATGCCCTTCAAAAATGTATGCCTTATTTAAGGCTTATTTTAGATAATAATATCTGAAATTTCTAAGGAAAGCAAACCAAGTCTTATTATAAAAACGAACGAAACCGGTTTGTCTTAACATCAAAATTAACAAGGAATAACCGGAAATCGTTCCAATATACATACATCTGATTGTAAGGCTTATTTTCATGTGTTGATGTCATCAGACCATAAACGGAAATCTTATTTCAAAGACTTGTTCACCATGGCAAATACGGCTTAGGTGATTTCTTATAATAAAGGCGTATGCAGAGTTCAAATACATTATAATAAGGCTTATATAAGGGTTTATATAAAGTTGATTTGTATGTAGTAGTGACAATCTTTGCATGTATGTACATGCACAATTTTTTACACTCACAGCACATAGTGCTCTCTTTGCTCATGCCTACTCATAAAACTTAATTTCCTAGCTTTCTAAATGTTTGAGCGATACTTTATACACGACACCTTATTTGGAAAAATTCCTTAGAATAATTTTTGGGTAGATTATACTTATACTTACAGCAGCTTACAACCTTCGAACAAATCTAGTCTATAGTTTCATTTCTTGTCTTGTTTTTGCTTGCTTGAATTGAGAACGAGCGTGGGTGTTATAGCGACGCCTTTGTTAAGTTTTATTACAAACCACCAAGAACATACATACATATATACATATGTGGGACTGCAATTGAAGCAAATAAGCAAAAAAAAACAGAATTTCTGCACCAAAATGATCATCACAAAAGCCGAAAATAAAGCAAAAGAAGAAGTTAAAAACTCAAATGACTTCAAACGAACGAAAACTTAAAGCACGTCTGTTAAACCGAAAGGCAATTTTTTTATTTAAGCATATATTATTTCTCTTTTTTTTTTTTTGGCGATGTATAAATGTGCATTTGTGTGTTGGCTGTGAAGGTGTGCTCATTGACTGAGTGACTTTTAATGTACCACTCTTTGTGGCAATACAACAGCGACAGTTTCGACAATGCTATGGCGCTGCATGCCACTCACAAAAAAAAAACCATAACAAACAGATAAAAAAGAAAAGAATTAAAGCTAAAAAACAAAAAAAAAAAAAACAAAAAAAAAAACAAGAAAGAAAAAACACCGCAACAGATCTAAGGTAGTTCACTCGCTCATCAACCAAACCGAACGAACCCACAGATGGCATCATTGTGATATGCATGATAATGATGCGGCCGTCGTTGCCGTCGATGCCACACGATTTTTGCGTTGGCAAATCACATGCTCGAGGCCCTAATTTGCGCACATTGGCTGCAACAATAACAACAAATAATATAATGATAATGGCCCGACTCTGTGTGGCAATGCCGTTAGCCCAAACTTCGATTAACCGGTTATTTTAGCTGATTTTCGGCTTGTTTGGACTTAGTTGCTTTAATGTATTTTTTCGGTAAAAAAAATTAAATTAAAAAGAAAAAATCGCATACTTACACATAAAATTTGTCAAATCACCAAAATAGTTGTAGCAAATGTTGTCATTTATGTAAGCACTTCATGGCAGCTTTTTGCTGCATAAAGCCATTTTAGCTGATTGATATGTTGTTGAAGTAATCCAGGCTATAGTCAAACTGGCAGATTTTTGAATTAGTTTTAGAGTGCACTGGTTGTGTAATTTCATAAAATTTAGTTTGAACGATTTTAAACAACTTACTCTGATATACAAAAATACACATTTCGAACACTTACACATTGTTAGCCAGAGCCGATTACTTACTTTCCTTCATACTTCTTGTGCATATTTTTTGTTTACGAAAAAAGGATTACTACAGTTGCTTCAGCTAACTGCATCTACAAAATACCCTACATATGTATGGGTCTTTGCCCTGGCAACTTAAAAATACAATAAAGTAAGTACATTAGACCGTATCCCAAAAAAAAGTTCGCCCTACGCCCCCCTACTTGGAAAAGATTTTCGGAAAATTTTATTTCCTTTACTGAACGCCCAAATATATTTTTCTTCATATGTATATTCGGAATTTATTTCTATAGCCTTTAGTACAACCCGAAATAAAACACCTTTAACATTCCGAGGAATATAAGTTTTTTGTTTTCTGTGACCATTTAGGTTCTTTTTACAAAGAGTTTTTTTGGTAGGAAACCCCTAGTGCAATTCTATGGTGAATAATTTTCTGTAACATTTAAAGCCTCTAGAGTTACTATTTTGTTCAGACTATCTACAAAAGATGTAAAAATAACCTTTTCTTCGAGGTGTTAAGCTGGGGTTATAGATACTTAGCGTAGCATGGAACAAGTTGAGAAACGGGCCGCTTTATGCGCGCTCCGTAAAAATCTAAATGAATCAGACTTCTATGTTACGCTCAGTGTGCATAATCAAATGTACTCAAACCCCATTGAACAGAAATTTTGAGTGAGTTTGTTCATGCTACGTTAAGTACCTATAACTCCAGCTTTAGAGTGTTAAAATGTCAAAATGTTCTAAAAAATTATTCGCCATAAAATTACACCAGAGAGTCATGAGAGTCCTTGTAAAAAGAAACTAAATGGCCACAGAAAGCAAAATCATATGAATATAGTAGGAATGTATATAATTTTTTTTCTCGTATTAAGACTAAGTTTAGCTTATTTGATAACATTTTCAAAACTTCAAATTTGAATTACAAAAAAGTACAACTCAGTGTTATAAAAAAGTACAATAAAAGTACAACTCTGTGTTATAAAAGTATTCGTATATTGCAGTTAGTTTGCTAGATTATAATCTGCATGCTTTATGCACTTACAATTGCTATAAATTACATATTGCATGTAGGTACTATTTTTTCCTAAATATGCCCACACGTATGCGCCTAAGCAATTTTACTCATTGAAATATTCACCAAAAAAAAAAAAAACATGTCTTTATTGTAATAACGCCTTCAAGTTCCTGTGACAATTTACCAAACAATAAAAAAAATTGCATTTGGCATCTCAGCAAAGTCAGCCATAAGCCACGGAGCAAATGCATGGAGCTGCAAATGTAACAATGTAAGTACATGCAAAGATACAATACATACATACATTCATGCGTATGCATGTTCCTGCACCCACTTAAATAATTTGAAATTTAAAGTTGCATCTCTGATTGCAAACAGGAAATATCTGCAAGTGACAGAGTGTGCGACCTAAGTAACTACATACATTCGAAGCATGAATGTGTATCTAAATAAAAAACGTAGGTCGTAGGTAATGCGATCGAAATAAATGGCGATTGTATGCTTGCATGTACTTCTCCTTCGAGTGCGATGCATGAGTAATTATTTAATTGTACAATGTACGAGTATATGCAAACAAGAATAGTTGCTGAGGGACTAAGTAAAGTTCTAGTGTTATCAACTGTAGAACTTTACCGAAAACTTTTTCTTATGCCGAGGTCAAGCTTTCTCCGAAAAATATTTGGCAGACTTTCATTAGAACTATTCTTCGCGAAAAATGATCTTAAAATCTTTCACAAGCTTAATTAATTCGAATGCTGATGAATTTGTGGTGTGGGTTTCAACGAAAAAGTATCATAGAAACTCTAGAAGGTTTAGCTTTCATTGATTGCTGAAAATTCTGTAGACATAGTTATAAGCTTCAATATTTATAAGGAATTATTATATCGCACCCTAAATCATAAAGGGGCACAACTCAAAATTCAAAAATTTTCAGGAGAGCCAAAAAACTTTTTTTCATTACAAGCAATCGTATGGCAAAGGGCCAGGTATAATGGTTATTTTTCGGTCGAAAGAGACAGTTATTCAAAAGTTTTTTTCGCAATCTCCAGAGATATGTTCCGTATACCCGTTTATGAAAAAAACTCGATTTCGAAAAATTTTGAGTTGTGCCCCTTTATGATTTAGGGTGCGATATGTAGATATATTATTGTGTAACGAATTTCCGTCATCTCTTCTCAGGTTTGATTTAGTTGTAAACCGGTTTCGGCTATGTGGCATCCTCAGTATCTTGTTTCGTTCTGCAGAACGGTTTATAACCAAACCAAAGGTGAACGGCGATGGCGGAAATTCTTTGCACAACATATCGCAATCCTACCCTGTCGGAAAAACAAACAATAAAAAATAAATTATTATAGCCTTTGAGGAGGTATCGAGAGGTTAGTCAAATCAGGCGGTTTCTTCTTCTTCTTCTTCCTCCTCGGCTTTTCGTCTTCTTCATCCTCTTCTTCTTCTTCCTTTTCTTGCTATTCTTCTTTTTCTTCCTCTTCTCTTTCTTATTTTTTCTCGCTAGAGTGCACTGGAGTCGCCATATCTTCAAAATCCGTATATATGTATGATCCGATTCTGTTCGTTTTTGGCACGTAAATTTTTTATTTAATTAAGAACTCGGTTACAAAAAAAATTAACCCGCTAAGTGGCGCTGCAGACGAGATATTCCGAAAATCCGTATTTATGCCCCATAATGGTAAAGATAAGGGAAATATAAAGATAAAGGCAGAGGGAAAGACACATTATAACATAAAACATGTTTCATCACTGCAAAGCGGGACGGGTCATTTTAATCTTTGGAGGAGCCATACTTCCTTCTAATATCCTTTTGAGCTCTGAAGTCAGGAATTCAAGGTTGGCGATTTATTCTTTGGCACAAGTATCGGCTAGGTGATTATGATAGTTTCACTTAGGCGTTTATGAAGTTTCAATGACAATATGTATATTAAGGTGGAGTGAAAACATATGGAGATTTTTTTTGTTCTTTTTTTGAACGTACCAGCAATGAAAAGTTGCCTTTATACCGTCGTACCATACGAAAAACTAGCATATTTAAAATTTCTGGCGAAAGCTATCAATAAAACAATTCTGTACGAAAAGTAACAAGTTCGACTTTTGGCCGACGAAAAATAACAAAATCGACATTTGGCTGACGAAAAGTATCAGTAATTATATACTGTTTTTACATTAAAATTGTTGTTGTTTAAACGAAATTGATGGTCTACGTCAGCCAAAAGTCGAACTTGCTATTTTCCGTTAGTCACAAAAAAACGTATGTTAGTTTTCGTATGGTACGTCGATAGGAGTTAATGAACCCCACAAAATTGTATGGCGATAGGATAACGTTTTGAACTGTCCCCAGCCCCGCAAAGTTGAAAGCAATAAGCACGATCTGGTACAAATATGAAATTTTGAAAATAAAGTAATACCCCCCTGCGGAGGTCAACCCCCCTTACCTTTCATAAAGAATATATCAAATTAAAGGGAATCAAAATACCCATCGAATGGTATAAAAATATTCGAAATCGGTTCAGTAGTTTTTAAGTAATTGCAATTTAAAAAATTCCTAATATAAACTTTGACCTTTAATAACTTTTGTTTTTGTTATTTTCAAAAAAAAATTCACTTTAATACTCAGCTTAGCCATGTTTATCAATCCTCATACTTCGTTTTTTGATTTTATAATTTTAGAAATTTCACATTTGTACCAGATTGTGCTATTTTTTTCAACTTTGTGGGGCTGGGGGCACCTCTAAACATGCGAGTAGGTCAATAAAATTTTACAGGCTTATTTCTGGGTTAGAAAGGTGCCATTTTGGCTTTGAAACAAATTAAATTTCCAAAAAAAATGTTCACTCCACCTTAATGTATATGCTTCCAGTGCACTGAATAACTACTTTATTTTTATGTGGGTTCCTCCGTGTCACTAGAATTTCGTTTGAGTCCCACCGTCGAAACGTATATGTATGTAGTTGTGTTTTTAAACGGTTTTATTTAGCTCACCCCGTTTGTTTTATTATTTATTCTTTATTCTTGGGTCAAATTTAGTAATTCAAATTTCACCCTCTTCCTGTCAACCGATTAATCTGAAATTTTGCACGCATGTATAACCCCGATGACAATGCAATATTATGAAAAAAAAATTCCGATAGGTGGCGCGTGGGTCGCTATATTTACAAAAATCGCATTTATGGTCCTATTTGGCTGAAATTCGGAACATGTATTACTACCTTGAAAAGAAATATTTTCTTAAAAAAAAAATTCCGCTAGGTGGCGCGTGGGTCGCTATATTTACAAAAATCGCATTTATGGTCCGATTTGGCTGAAATTCGGAAAATGTATTACTACCTTGAAAAGAAATATTTTCTTTAAAAAAAATTCCGCTAGGTGGCGCGTGGGTCGCTATATTTACAAAAATCGCATTTATGGTCCGATTTGGCTGAAATTCGGAACATGTATTACTACCTTGAAAAGAAATATTTTCTTAAAAAAAAAATTCCGCTAGGTGGCGCGTGGGTCGCTATATTTACAAAAATCGCATTTATGGTCCGATTTGGCTGAAATTCGGAACATATATTACTAACTTGAAAGGAAATATTTTCCTAAAAAAAACTTCCGATAGGTGGCGCGTGGGTCGCTATAGAGGCGTTGGACTGCAATGAACCTTGCAATAATGAAGCACTAAATGAATTAAACAGAATGCGAAATAAAAACTAAAAACTAGAAAATAAAAATAGGTAAAAAAACTTTTTAAGTTAAACGGTTTTATGTTATACATACATTGCAATGTTTAAGATAAATGTACTAAAAACCAAAAAATAATAAAATAGATACAGTCGTGGGAATTATAAACATTTGCATAGACTAGACTAAAATAAAACCGGGGGCACGTCAATTGTCTACAAATTATCGACTTAATGTGCGATAGAAGAATCATTTTATTCGTCGTTAGGCAGTTGGCCCGCAGACGGTGAGGAAAATACTTACTATTTTCTTGCTCATGGAAATTCCAATAGTTATACACTCCATGTTAATAAAAGAGATGTTGCAACTAGTTTATCGTTGGACATTCACACGAGGAATCGTTTCACTGCTCGTAGTTTGTCTTTAATCGACAAAACATATGATAAAAGTACTACTCGCTCACCACTATGAAACCCTAAAACTCGCTTATAATCGAGCTTGCTAGCTTTTTTCCACATTCTAGCCCTACTTATCACACGTCCATCGTTGTCGGTTGAACAACTGCCTAATTATAGTGTAACATTACAAAAAAAACATTTTAATCAACGATTGTAGACAATTGACGTGCCCCACGGTTTTATTTTAGTCTAGTCTATGCAAATGTTTATAATTCCCACGACTGTATCTATTTTATTATTTTTTGGTTTTTAGTACATTTATCTTAAACATTGCAATGTATGTATAACATAAAACCGTTTAACTTAAAAAGTTTTTTTACCTATTTTTATTATTTATTAACCGCGAACCCTACACAATTTACTTTTTTACTGCACAGTTGAAGATTGAGTGCTGACATGTCTTTCGCCTGTGCGAGGATGTTTGATGAATACACACAAAATCATGCATAAACAACCACATAAACTACCTACATGCATACATATGTATCTATGTCCAAATGAAGGACGCCCATCTAAATTTCTTTTTGATTTCATTCCTCTTTATTTGCCAATTTTGTGGCTTTGCAAAAATGAAAATTGGCCGCAGACGGTAGAGACAACTAAGCCGTAGGCAGTCAGCTGGTCGGTTGTTTGTATGTACAATAGCAGCATGCCAGCACCGGCAGGAAGGTAGGCAGACAGACAACAGAAAGTTAGCATGCGCGCATGCGCAAATAAAAATATTGTTTATATGGAATACATATGTGTGTGTATGTGTTTGTGTGAGTGCATGAATGATTTTGCAGTTTTGCTTTTGATTTAAAATGCGATCGTTTTCTTGTGCTTGTTTCATTTTTTCTCTTGATTTCTCTATCTTTCAGTTCTTCTTGGTTATGTTGAATACGCCCACAGGTGACATTTATGGTTACGAATACTTGTCTGCCTATTTAGCTTGGCTTTATTTATTTTATTTAGTACACTATTGTAGCAATGAATATGGTAGTGTGGGAGTTTGCTCTGATCATAAAACATCATGCCTACGGTGGGTTGGGTGAGAAAGGAGTTTTGTGTTAAGTCGGTAGGTTTGACGATAGGATAGGATACCGATAATGATGCTAAAGAAATACATACATATATAGATATCTTAAAGTCGCCAAAATGTTGGCAAGCTCTTCAACTTAATTTCGTCAAGGATTTAATTTTTACCTTTTGCACTTCACACAACAACTTTTTGTTTTTATCTGTTTAATTTACTAGAGAAAAATCTAAAACATATGTTTGATGTAAAACCCAACAAAATAATTACACGATTAACACTTTCAGTTTTTTCAGACAGCGCACATAGGTAGATATTCATGTTTTATGCGGCCAAAATTGAATTTTGTGAAGTTGTTACAATTACAGAAAAAAACATACCCACATATTGGAAATAGACTGGGGAACAATAATCCATCGCTTTCTTCCCGACCCCATACTCTGCACTAGCTCCCAGATGGTCGAAACTTAGCATATCTAAAGTTAATATTTTAATTTTTTTTACATATTTTTAAGTGCTAGTTTCAACGTGAATATTTATTATTTAAAGCATTTCATTTAAATAACCGTTATGGATCCTAAATCTCCAAGTAATTATTAACACTTTTCAATAATATCCTTGATTTCCAATAATTCTAAGTTTTCAGTTTTAAGCTTTTAAAGTTGGGATATTTTAAAAAAAATTTCAGTCTTTTTTGTGTTCAAAATTGATTTTGTTATATTGCTCTGTCAGACTCAGTCAAATTAACCCTCGGACATGATATCTAGTACAATTAGTATTTTTCCGCCAAAAAATTACGTCGCACAAAGCCGCACTTCACTACTAGATACAGGGTTTTTCATATGTACCTACAATATCATTCTTTTTTGTGTTTTATATTTAATTTTAATGTTTATATTTCTAACGCATATCTTGGTTAATGTAGGTGATGCTCGAAAGTAGCCGCGATATATATGACCGATTATTGTTAACTTTTTAGGCAGTATTTTTTAGTATTTCCAATTTTTCAAAGTCAAGGAAATACTTATCATAAAAAGGGGCTAAGAATTCTAAAGCTACATTTTTTTAGAAGATGTTTGAGTATGCAATTTTGCAGCTCATTCAATTTTAATATAATAATATGCAATATTCAACTTTTTGAAAATTTTCATTGGCTTTTCGGAAATTTTAATTGGAACGGTCTCACGTACATATAAGGCAAACTTATAAAATCGACGGAATTTTTCACAGCATTGAGAATTTAATTTTTTACACTAAAATTGGTTGGCTACATAACAGTACACTTAGAAATCTCCTAAAAATCTTTTAGAAATTTCTACGATTTTTCGGATTTTTTCCATAAGCTTAGAAATCCTGCTTAAAACGATTTTTATTGAAAAATTGTCTATATTTTTAAACGAAAATAAGAAAGTAATATTTTCGACAGAACGCTTTGAAATAAATTTAAAAACTCTGGCGTATGATTTTTTTTGGAGTCACTGTATATATTTTTCAATAAAATAGACTTTTAACACAAATTTTTAAAATTTTGCATTAAACAAGCAATTTGGAATAGATGTAGACAATAAAATATTTTTGGCCGCATAAAACTTGAAAATCTACCTATGTGTAGCGGTTTTTGTTTTATATGTACATACATTCATTTCCGTATTATATTCCAAATCGGGTTGTTCCGCGAATTTCGGGAGAACTTTATTTCCTTCATAAAACCACCTTAATATGCCAAATAAGTTTCCTAACTACTGCCGAAAAAATCAAAAGGATCGAAGTATTGGTTACCGAGTTATTTTAAAATATATAGAACAGTTGGAAATATGTAGATCGTAAAAAGCTCTGGTTCGAAATTTATTTTAGACATATGGTTTCTTGGGCAAAAAAGCTTGAAATTACCCAAATTTTTATAATTGCGATGTGTCCCTGTTAATTATGCATATGCACATACACACACTCACACTAGCAGCGTAATTTTGCTGAACACAACGTCTGGATGTGTATTTATGAAAATATGCATGTACATACATATATTTCGATTATATTCGAAGTATTCGCAAGTAGTGTACACTATTTGCAGAACCTTTTTAAGGTCATGTAATTGCCGCTACGAATAAGTAATTGTATTGGTTCTGTTTATGGTTGTGCTCTACTTGCGCTTATTCTAAAACGACAGAAACAATTAGGTACTGTAATTGGACGGTCGCGAATATTTTGTTGGCCGTTTCGAATCCATTCGTGCAGCCTTCTAATAGATAAGTCAGTGCATCAGCTGTCGGTTGCTTTGGCTCCATTATAGCCCAATTAGTTCCCCTCAACTCAAGTTCAGCACAACAATTTTCGTTTGTCCTAACGATCGATAATCGGTAGTGATTTCAAATAACAGCAATCACAAAAATCATTCATGTATTCTATTCATTGGTGGTCTGTTATCATCCGTTTGCCCTTTCGTCTCTCTTCTGTTACTATTCAATGCTTAAAAGATTATATTTAATACCATAAGAAACAAAAATTGGCAGAAGAAGAAACGAAAAACAGAATGGACCATTAAGTAATGCTTGCGACTTATTCTCAGGCGCTTAAATAGTGGCGGCGGAAGTTCAAAAGCGCGCAGCAACTGACATACATACATACACATTGATATATTAAAGTCCTTATTTCCAATGCCCAAAGTTTAGTTGAATTTTTCACATGCAGCGCTTCATATATTATCTAACTCGGTTTGCTCCAATTCCTTCATTCTTGCCATACATTTTTCAGAGTTCTTTGTACTTTTTTTTTTTTAATTAGTGCACTAAAGCTTAACAAAGTTCTCTACAAAAATCCCTGAGAGGACCGAATGGGAGTACTTCATTTGACCCTTAACTCACACTCCAACAATTTTCACAGACGACTCTAAACTAAATTGCCAGGTAGGCAGTGGAATCTTCTCGCATGACTTCCAACTTAACGCTAGCCTAGGGCTGTTAGATAACTACATTGTTTTTCAGGCGGAGCTATGTAATTGCTAGTTGAGGAGCAGACCGCCTTCTAGGAAAATTGCAATTGGGCAAAGCCGTGGCGATTTTTTCCGATAGCCAAGCGACCATAAAATACTCTGCAATGCAGCAACTCCGAATCGCGTGTCACGCTTTAATGCAGAGAAGCTCTAAAGCGACTTGCCGAAAGGTGCAGCCTAAATATCGTATGGGTCCCAGGGCACAACGGCATCTCAGGTGACTGGGCCGCAGACGGAGCTGGTAAGGGAAGGAACCCATCTTGAGGCTACGATGGCCACCATATTTATAAAACAAGCAAATGTCAGATTTACTGGAGAATCCACTTGCTTGATTTCCAGGCAAATCTGACCAATACTGCACCGGGAAAGGTGACCCGTCTCAGTCGGCCCTTCATTGGCCCTCCCGTTGGTATAATAACGGGCCTAATGGATATCCACGAAACTCGCATGACCTCCTTGCGAATGACGCAGCTGCAGGGATGAGGAGGAGAAAAGCATAGAATACTACCTATGCTCTTGTCCCGCGCTCTTCACACTTCTTTGGATGTCTGGAGGAGCTTGAAAATGCAAAGGTATTTGGCATCTTACACCATATGAAACGCACCAGGTGCTTTCGTTTTTAGTCATCTAATTTTTCTTTACATGCGAAATATCAAAAGCGTAGAATCGTAACGGGCCGTAAGGCCTATGTGTGCCTACGCATTGGACGAACGGAGGCAGCCACTATTACCTAACCTAATAAGACCGACATAATTGCAATTTTATTCTGTTTTTTTTTTATGAAAATAAGGCGATATATACATTTACTCTAGAAAGTTCTATTATTTGTGTTTATTCATAAACATGCCCTAAATATGAATGGGCATGTGTTTGTACTACAAAATAGAAAAAACTATTTTCTTAGTAATTTTTAATGCATTTTTGTTTAATTTTTTCAAATCCATTTCTTAGTAAGTAGCATTGCCAAGATTTCACAAGTTGTATCTACATACATACATACATATGTGTGTAATATCTACTAAAGCATTTTGTTGCAACTAAAAAAGAAAAGCAAAGAAATAAAATAAAATAAAATAAAATAAAATAAAGTAAACTAAAATAAAATAAAATAAAATAAAATAAAAGAAAATAAAAGAAAATAAAATAAAAAATAAAATAAAATAAAATAAAAGAAAATAAAATAAAAAAATAAAATGAAATAAAATAAAATAAAATAAAACAAAACAAAATAAAATGAAATAAAAAGAAAAGGCAAAAATTAAAATAAAAAGAAAAAATTACAAAAAAGTAATCTTGTATACCCAAACTCCACCTCCTCTCCACCAACGACCCACTATTGGCTATGCCTATTTAATATTAAATATATTAGTAAGTTTAGATTTCGCACTACTACTCAATGCTAGACTCGGTCTCACTGTTTGTATTTTGCATGCCAAACGCAAATCGGGTAAATTTCGCAAATCGTGACAATATTTACGCCAACCGGGCCAATTCTTGAAGCCGGCATTGTTGAAAATTTTCAACGCACACTCGAGATCATCGCCAATGTTATCGTCAAGAAAATCTGTGTATAAAATGGAAATAGAAAGAGTCAAATTTGTAAACTTTTTGTTGTACATATGGCCGATTTTCTGGGAAAGTAAACCAAGTAGTTTTTTTTTTTTTTTTGTCAAATATTGCAAGCACTGGGGTCTTGCGGGGTTCATGACATATTATAGTAGCTGTTGAAAACAGTGGCATTCAATTTTAGTCGTTTTAAATTAAACTTTTCGCTCTTTTTATAAAACGTTGTGATTAAAAAAAAATATGGTCGGAAGTAGTTCAGTAAACAAAAAGTTAAATATAACATGTTTGTTGCGACTAAATTTAGCCGTTCAAGTTTTATCTATTAGAAAATTAGTTATAATATCATAACACGTAAAGTTTTTAAAAAAGTTATGTTCCAACTAGCAGTTATGTGAAAAGTAAATGTGCCGCAAAATCTTATGTAACGTTAGCAGTGATTTTTTATCTATATAATACATATAATAAAATTGTAACAGGTCGATGTCTGTACATTGAAGATATTCAAGAAAAACTGATAGGAGAGGTTCTTCTTATTGGACCAGCGGAACCCAAATCTAAAATTTTTAGAAGTCTATCTGTCTGTCTGTCTGTCTGTCTGTCCGTCTGTATGATTGTGCGCGCATCACGCAAAAACTACTGAATATAATTGCATGAAACTATTCTATCACTTAACGCGTAACTTAAAATTCAGGACAACTTTCATTTGGATATCTCATCCAGTTCCCGAGTTATTTACCACAATGTGGGAAAAATGTGACCAAAATGTGTTTTTTTACAATAACGCCCGCGTCACACAAAAACGACTGCATAGAAATGAATGAAATTTTCAATAATCATTTTCTGGATGAAAAAATGAGAGCTATTGGAAAAGGGGCGTGGCACAACCCATACAAACTTAATCTTTCATGCTGAATATCTCTGGAAGTGTTTTCCGTAGGATATCAAAACTTGGAGAGATAGGGAGAGGGATAGGGAGATATCTCCGAAACCAATCGAGATATTGAATTTAATAGAATTACTTATTGCGGCACTCATAAGCACCTTTTATTTGATACCCATATTGTACTAACAAATTTTGGATCACCCTTGGTCCACATATTGGTCGACAACTCCAAAACTAGTTGAGCTATAGAAATAAGGGATATCTTAAATCTTAAAGTAGACATCTATAATAATAATAATAATAATAATAATAATAATAATAATAATAATAATAATAATAATAATAGTAATAATAATAATAATACAATGGCGCTATTATAACTCTGACTAGTTTCATTCAATTCCATCATTCCAATTTTTAGTGACCCGCGCACAAACATAAGGACAGACAGACAGTCAGACCGACAGAAATTTTAAAAACAGTTAATTTGCATTCCTCTGGCTCCTTTTTTATTTTCTGTATGTCTGCAATGTACAGAGATCAACGGTTACAATTATATTATATGTAGAGATACTCAGTTTTCGCACGTGTAACGTTAGCAGTGCTTTGTGTAACGTAGGCAGTGCCTTATTTTATGTTAAATTACGTTAAAAAATCCTAAAGATTTTGGTAAAGCGGTATGCCATGACCTTGTGGCATCCTTGCTATATAACATGAAGTAAAATTGGGATGATTGTCTCAGCAAGTTCGCAGAAATTAAACCAAACATGATCTGTATCTTGATCTCACTTCCAAATGATGTAACGTTAGCAGTGCGTTTCACGCGCTTATAACTTTTACGGTATGGTAGCCATCAGACTAATTTTACTCTTAAAATGAAGGTATAGGTCTACCTGATAGCATAAGTAACAGAACCTTGGACGTTTCTAACATTTTTGTTATTATTTCGTATAAACTAAATAAAAACTCCATGCGAATGTAACGTTAGCAGTCAGAAAATTTACCATATGTAGTTATATATAAGTAAATGTTTTTACCTTCACATTTCATATTACATTGACCACCTTTGCGACCAGGGCGACACCAATCTTTATTATTTATTTGAAATAGTCCATAACTCATGCTACCATCCATATTTTGTGTCACAGCTTTCGTATTTCCTTTGCTTTCATGCTCAATCATACAAACCCCTGCAATACAGTTAAAGGTGAAAAATTGTGTATTTAGAAATGTGATTAACTAAAGTTTATTGCTTGTTATTTTTAAGTAGTAGATTTAGTAGTAGGTTTAGCAGTAGGTTTAGTAGTAGGTTTAGTAGTAGATTTAGTAGTAGGTTTAGTAGTGGATTTAGTAGTAGATGTGGTAGCAGATTTTGAAGTAACTTACAACTAGGGAGGAATGTTTTATTGATCCTATATTTTTCCAAGAGCTCGCGCGCTAATTGACAGCGCATATATTCTTTAGCATCCACCACCCGCACATCAAATTGAATGCAGCTCAAGAGCAGTGGTATTAAAATTATATTGTAACTGACCATGAATGAACTGCAAGAAAGTTAGATATAAAGCAAAGAAAAATATAATTAAGAGATATAAATTGAGAATATAAATATAATTAGTTTAGTTTTTTTTTATATATAAGTAATATTAATTTAAAGACAAGTGCCTTAGCTTAACTGTGGAAACGATTTTAATGAAAATTTAAGAACACTTTCAATGGCAGCTTAAACTTTCGTTAACTGAATTTAACAACAGCTGGCGTTGTTTGCGAATTTCACGACATTGCTTGAAACAATGACTTGACTCTCTGAGAGTCAATAAAAATAAAGCATGTGTTTAAATAAAATTTTATTTATTTTTTTTTTTCTAAATAATGAATCGAGCTTTTTGTCAAAATTAAGCACTAGAGCAGCTTGTTGCTTGTTATGCTCGTTACTTTTGATCACGATTGCTTGCCTGCAAAAAGGTCACTAAGTAATACGCCGCAATACGGAATACGCTGGCAGCAAAAGGGCATACGCTTGCAGCGCTGCTTGCTGTTATACGCTCATTCGCTCTGCTCCAAACAATTTAATACTTAATTTTCTGCAAGGCAAATTCATTATGGTAGTGGCACGGCGAATTCGGCAATATTCGCCTTGATTCGCTTTAAATTTTTGTCCATCAAAATGTCAAACTCAAAGTAAAATTTTTCCTTGTTTTACATTCTCCTGTATTCTTCTGTACACGGTGAATTAAAAACGAGAAAGAGAAGAAGTCAGCTGTTCACGTACCATTACCATAAGAATGCATTTGCCTTGATTTTCTGTTATGCGCTCATATCTCAAATAGAGAGAGAGAGAGAAAGAAGTAGATAAGTTTAATGAGCAAACATGGGCAGAGAGAACACAATGCATGGCAAGCGTTAACAATTTCGTACGTTCACACCAAGGCAAATTCATTCTTATGGTAATGGTACGTGAACAGCTGACTTCTTCTTCTTCTCGTTTTTAATTCACCGTGTACAGAAGAATACAGGAGAATGTCAAACAAGGAAAAATTTTACTTTGAGTTTGACATTTTGATGGACAAAAACTTAAAGCGAATCGAGGCGAAAACGAGGCGAATATTGCCGAATTCGCCGTGCCATTACCATAATGAATTTGCCTTGGTTCACACATTGCCGATTGCCGTTTCGGTGTATTTTCAACTGATATGCAAGCAAGTGGTTGATTAAATAGCGCACGCTTCCCAATAAGCATTTTTCATTATTATCAATTTGAGATGCATTTGAGAATAAACCCTTTTCTCAAACATTTATTTAATCTCAAATTTCCCTTAATAGCGTTCTCAAACTAAAAGGCACATTTTTAATATGGGATATTGGGCTGATTCTCATATTGTGAAATTCCATTTTCTCAAACCCCATTCAAAGATATATTTTTTCTCAAATGCTTCTCAAATTGATAAACAATATTTTCTCATACGATTGAGAATTTGATTGCGCTTACAAAAAGTAACAATTTTTGACAAAAAAAATTGTTAAAACCGCACTTACCGGTTAAAACTTTTTTTGAGCCCATGTATCATTATTTACAAACAGCTTCTACGACTTTTTACCAAACATACACAAAAGCCGTAAATTAATTATGTACATACAATAAACCGGCTTTAAAATTGATAGCTTGAAATAAAGCAAAAACTAATTTAACTAATCAAAAGTCCACCCACACATTTATTTATAACATATACACAGCGCGAATTTATTTGTTAGCAACACACTTAATTTAAAATACACATTCATCTATCTAAATAGATTTGTACTTATACTTTTGTAGGTTTGCATGTACTCGTATGATACGAGTCGTATCTATAAGTAAATATTTATATTTAAGCTGCGCGCAAAATGCCTTCAAGCTAAAAGTTTTTACCAAATTTCGTGGGCGACGAGTAACTAATTACAAAAACTAATATACAGAAAGACACAAAAACATTGTCTAAACATAAATTTTTTTTAAAGGTACATAGAAAAAAATGCAAAAAAAAAAGTTACAAGAAAAAATTCAAGGTTAGACAGACGACAAAGCAACAGGCAAAAACAAGAAAAGCAAAATAAAAATAAAAATAAAAACAAAAAAGCAAAATAAAAATAAAAATTAGAGATAATAAATTATGCGAATGAATTAACAAATCACTTCAATTCGCAAAACCTATGTATGTAACTACATATTGTCGCTTAAACTGCATAACCGCCTAAGTGAAACTTTCCCAACCACCTAGCCGACACATGTGCCAAAAATTTAATTTTAATGACTGACGCTCAGCCACGTACACGCATATGTACATATATCGATCCATACCGTAACTTCGGTCTTGGAAAGCTCTGTATTTTCTTCTATTTAAGGTCGTTTTGAGTTTTGAAATCGTAGAGCTGGGCGTTAGGAACTCAAGTGTCATTTTTGCTCAGATTTCTGATTTTACAACTTTGCTTGCCTTAATTCATGTGCATCTTTCTCAGATCTGACAACGTATATAGTAATTGGCACTATCACTTTACTGTATATCGGTTAGGTGGCTGTGAAAGTTTCACTTAACCGGTTATGTATGTAAGTATGGATTCACATATTCGCAGTGATCGCTTATAATGGAATAGTCAATAGTTATGTAAATACCCTGCAAAAAAATGTGCGATTAATACCGAAAGATATTTGTCCCGGATTGATCTCTTTCGAGAACAATCGGTCCACAATTAGTCCCCGATTGTTTCCGTACGGGTATAAATGTAGACTAATTGTAGACCAATTGTTCCCTAACGGGTATAAATGTAGATTAATCGCCTTCATCCCGAACGGGTATAAATGTAGATTAATCGGTGACAGGTAACAAGGTCAATGGAAATAAGGTCAATTGACATTATTGCGTTTTTGGAAAAAAATGGAAAAATTTGGCATAAAAAATCGCGCGATTTTTAATTCCAAATTTTCATTTTCCTAAACTACTTTTTATGAGAAAAGAAATGCGCCGCAGGCGAAAATTTGGAATAAAAAATCGCGCGATTTTTAATTCCAAATTTTCATTTTCCTACTTTTTTGCCATGCCGCAGGATAAGGCAAGTAGACATAGTTTTTATATACATTTTTATTTAAATTTTAGTATAACTAGATATTTAACATACTTTACATTATTATATAATTTATTGAAATATTTTTGCTGTGTTGGCAACTCTTTTTCGACGACCACACTTCACTAAATTCACTTATCAACTAATTTGTAGTAACTTAAGAGCGAGTAAAATTGTATTTTCATTCATTAACAAACGGTATTCATAACGGGTTTGCAGAATAACTCAGCAAATATTTTCATGAATGAACAAATTTTAAGCATAGTTGACATTATTTCCATTTGGATTGGGAAATAAGATCAATTATTTTATTTCCAAATTTTCGTTGACCTTATTGCGTTTTCCAAAAACGCAATAATGTCAATTGACCTTATTTCCCAACCGGGTGGGAAATAAGGTCAATTGCCATAATTTCCGTTGACCTTGTTACCTGTCACCAGATTAATCGCTTTCATTCCGAACGGGTACAAATCTAGATTCCTTAAATGTAGAAATTTTAGAAAAATGTGCAATGTATTTAAAAAATTGTAGAACAACCGGTAAAACGAACTGAACACCCTTTCTTTTAATAACAATGATGAATAATAATTTTAACAAAATGTTTCCTAAAAATCCTATGAAAAAATCCTTTCAATTACGCTCATATAATGCATACTCAAAACTTACAATTTTTTTAATTTATTTATTCACCGTGTACAGAAGAATACAGGAGAATGTCAAACAAGGAAAAATTTTACTTTGAGTTTGACATTTTGATGGACAAAAACTTAAAGCGAATCGAGGCGAAAACGAGGCGAATATTGCCGAATTCGCCGTGCCATTACCATAATGAATTTGCCTTGGTTCACACATTGCCGATTGCCGTTTCGGTGTATTTTCAACTGATATGCAAGCAAGTGGTTGATTAAATAGCGCACGCTTCCCAATAAGCATTTTTCATTATTATCAATTTGAGATGCATTTGAGAATAAACCCTTTTCTCAAACATTTATTTAATCTCAAATTTCCCTTAATAGCGTTCTCAAACTAAAAGGCACATTTTTAATATGGGATATTGGGCTGATTCTCATATTGTGAAATTCCATTTTCTCAAACCCCATTCAAAGATATATTTTTTCTCAAATGCTTCTCAAATTGATAAACAATATTTTCTCATACGATTGAGAATTTGATTGCGCTTACAAAAAGTAACAATTTTTGACAAAAAAAATTGTTAAAACCGCACTTACCGGTTAAAACTTTTTTTGAGCCCATGTATCATTATTTACAAACAGCTTCTACGACTTTTTACCAAACATACACAAAAGCCGTAAATTAATTATGTACATACAATAAACCGGCTTTAAAATTGATAGCTTGAAATAAAGCAAAAACTAATTTAACTAATCAAAAGTCCACCCACACATTTATTTATAACATATACACAGCGCGAATTTATTTGTTAGCAACACACTTAATTTAAAATACACATTCATCTATCTAAATAGATTTGTACTTATACTTTTGTAGGTTTGCATGTACTCGTATGATACGAGTCGTATCTATAAGTAAATATTTATATTTAAGCTGCGCGCAAAATGCCTTCAAGCTAAAAGTTTTTACCAAATTTCGTGGGCGACGAGTAACTAATTACAAAAACTAATATACAGAAAGACACAAAAACATTGTCTAAACATAAATTTTTTTTAAAGGTACATAGAAAAAAATGCAAAAAAAAAAGTTACAAGAAAAAATTCAAGGTTAGACAGACGACAAAGCAACAGGCAAAAACAAGAAAAGCAAAATAAAAATAAAAATAAAAACAAAAAAGCAAAATAAAAATAAAAATTAGAGATAATAAATTATGCGAATGAATTAACAAATCACTTCAATTCGCAAAACCTATGTATGTAACTACATATTGTCGCTTAAACTGCATAACCGCCTAAGTGAAACTTTCCCAACCACCTAGCCGACACATGTGCCAAAAATTTAATTTTAATGACTGACGCTCAGCCACGTACACGCATATGTACATATATCGATCCATACCGTAACTTCGGTCTTGGAAAGCTCTGTATTTTCTTCTATTTAAGGTCGTTTTGAGTTTTGAAATCGTAGAGCTGGGCGTTAGGAACTCAAGTGTCATTTTTGCTCAGATTTCTGATTTTACAACTTTGCTTGCCTTAATTCATGTGCATCTTTCTCAGATCTGACAACGTATATAGTAATTGGCACTATCACTTTACTGTATATCGGTTAGGTGGCTGTGAAAGTTTCACTTAACCGGTTATGTATGTAAGTATGGATTCACATATTCGCAGTGATCGCTTATAATGGAATAGTCAATAGTTATGTAAATACCCTGCAAAAAAATGTGCGATTAATACCGAAAGATATTTGTCCCGGATTGATCTCTTTCGAGAACAATCGGTCCACAATTAGTCCCCGATTGTTTCCGTACGGGTATAAATGTAGACTAATTGTAGACCAATTGTTCCCTAACGGGTATAAATGTAGATTAATCGCCTTCATCCCGAACGGGTATAAATGTAGATTAATCGGTGACAGGTAACAAGGTCAATGGAAATAAGGTCAATTGACATTATTGCGTTTTTGGAAAAAAATGGAAAAATTTGGCATAAAAAATCGCGCGATTTTTAATTCCAAATTTTCATTTTCCTAAACTACTTTTTATGAGAAAAGAAATGCGCCGCAGGCGAAAATTTGGAATAAAAAATCGCGCGATTTTTAATTCCAAATTTTCATTTTCCTACTTTTTTGCCATGCCGCAGGATAAGGCAAGTAGACATAGTTTTTATATACATTTTTATTTAAATTTTAGTATAACTAGATATTTAACATACTTTACATTATTATATAATTTATTGAAATATTTTTGCTGTGTTGGCAACTCTTTTTCGACGACCACACTTCACTAAATTCACTTATCAACTAATTTGTAGTAACTTAAGAGCGAGTAAAATTGTATTTTCATTCATTAACAAACGGTATTCATAACGGGTTTGCAGAATAACTCAGCAAATATTTTCATGAATGAACAAATTTTAAGCATAGTTGACATTATTTCCATTTGGATTGGGAAATAAGATCAATTATTTTATTTCCAAATTTTCGTTGACCTTATTGCGTTTTCCAAAAACGCAATAATGTCAATTGACCTTATTTCCCAACCGGGTGGGAAATAAGGTCAATTGCCATAATTTCCGTTGACCTTGTTACCTGTCACCAGATTAATCGCTTTCATTCCGAACGGGTACAAATCTAGATTCCTTAAATGTAGAAATTTTAGAAAAATGTGCAATGTATTTAAAAAATTGTAGAACAACCGGTAAAACGAACTGAACACCCTTTCTTTTAATAACAATGATGAATAATAATTTTAACAAAATGTTTCCTAAAAATCCTATGAAAAAATCCTTTCAATTACGCTCATATAATGCATACTCAAAACTTACAATTTTTTTAATTTATTTATTGAGATTTTTTTTCAAAAGTAAAACTTTGTATAATCTTTATTTATATATGCATGAACATTTAAAATTTTTTAAAGATTGTTATTAAAAATTGCCTTGGCGAACAACTTGGAAAAATCTACATTTGTACCCGTTGGGGATGAAAGCGATTAATCTACATTTGTACCCGTTCGGGATGTAAACGATTGATCTACATTTGTACCCGTTCGGTATGAAAGCGATTGATCTACATTTGCACCCGTTCGGTATGAAAGCGATTGATCTACATTTGTACCCGTTCGGTATGTTAGTGATTAATCTACATTGGTACCCGTTCGGGTATACAAGTTGAACAATTAGTCTCTTCATAGGACATGTTCGAACAAATGCGATCAATTCACTCCATATAAAAAGATATAAATTGTATTAGTCGCATGCTCCCTTGCGATTGATCCCGGACACGTCCCGGTTAAAAGCATTTTTTGCAGGGTAAGTCTAGAAATATACACGCGTACACATACGAACATATGTACATATGTATATGTATGCTCGTATATGTAAAATCTTATCATTCTTATCAGCGCATTTGTGCCAGGTGAAAGTGCTACCCAAACAAACACACACACACATACACAAACATTCTCTCGCCAATCTCACGTGCACGCATACAGACATGTACAAGTACAGTATTGTGAAAAATTATGCACTAAAATAATTTCGCTTTTTTAAACAACTCATAAATTGATATAAGAATACAGCTGGTAGTAAACCACTTGATCAACACACAAGTCCCGGTTCGAAAGCTAAGTCAAGCATAGCGGAACTTTCCAACAAGTTTGAATCGCCGTCCAGAGCCGGCACAATACTGTTGGTCCACACGCCTCGAATTGGGAGAGAAGCTCGGCCTAAAAATTGGTTAGAGTTATATTCGCGCCAGTATATTATATCCATTTGTTCAATATCAAAGTTTACTTTAGTTGACCACATTAATATATGCAAAAATTGACACAACTCAAAATTACAAAAATTTCAGGTGATTGATCCAATAAACTTTTTTCCTTACAACCATAATATGGAAAAGGCCATGTATAATGAGCATTTTTCTGTCAAATTAGCCATTGATCGAAAAGTTCTTTTCACAGTTGCTAGATATATGTTTTGTGTACCAGTTTATGGAAAAAAATCGATTTCAGAACATTTTGAATTGTGTCACTTTATGATTTATGGTGCGATATGTACATAGATCAAAATAGTGGTTGATACACTCCCGACTTTTATGAAGTATGCATTAAATTGTTAACATTCCAAGGAAAATATAGAAATGTACATATGTATTTATAATCGCCCCTATCATGTAAAAAATGTCCCTCGAAAAATATAAAGCAAAACAATAACAATTTTCACACTTTGTTTTTGTTTTGCTTTGCAATTTTTGGGAACATTTTGTTCACATGAAGTTCATGATTGGGCTGAATATTTCATAATCTTTCCACAGCACTGTAGCTATATGTACATATGTATGTATGTACGTACGTATGTATGTAGGTACAAAAGGGGTTCATTAATATTCTTATTAAGCTTATTTTTGAATCAGAAATCACGAATTAAAGTTAACATGCAAAATTGTGGTGAGGGAAAAAAACAAATAGAAAGGATCGTTTTAGTAATAAAATACAATAAAGTTACATAAATTTAAAAATAGGATTTAACTACTCTGTAAACATTGTGCACTTGCAAATGAATCTTTCAGCATTAGGGGATTTTTTACTGCTTGGGTTTTTTTGAATCTTCCCTGTATTAATCTTTATCGCACTCACTTTTAATTAATTTAACTTTAGGCGCGTATAGAAAAAACAAACCAGTATCTACAATATATTATCTATAAAACGTAAGCAATATTTATTCAGTGTTTCGATGCGGCTGCGGCTAACACAAGCGTTGTGCGCTTAATGATCCCAGAGCGTTAACTAAAATGGAAATGAAAACATTTTGGTTTTATACATATTTTTATTGTTTAAAATTCTTTATTGTTTATTATTATTTTTTTTTAAGTCTGCTCTGTTGGCGATTTGAGCGCGGTGAGTTCCAGAAGACGGCTTACTACATAATTCCTGCTGGCATTATATACAGATGTGATGCGCTACAAGAAAATAGCTGCATGGAAATATTTAGAACTGCCTCGTTCACTTTTCTTCTCGCTAATATAAACAAACACTTGTTGACGTGCTAAATGTAGCAAACCATAATGGTTACTAATGCTCAATAAAATATAATTAGCATTTTATTTCTGTTTGTCTTTTAGCTTTTGTTGTATAAAATTTAAATTCATTTATACATGCATAGGTACATACAATCATGCTATAAAATTGTGTACAAAGTACTCAATATGTAAAAAGCCACTTTTGTTAGGTACTCTCTCTCAGGCTCCCCCACACGCTCTATTACTTAAGCAGCAGATCGCGAGCTGAACTAATGGTTATGTATGTAGGTATGTGGGTGACAGTTGTGCTTTGAATGGCGTTTTTAAAACAAAAACAGTAATGGGGGAATTAAAAAGTAAGAAAAAAAAAAAGAAAACAAGTAAGGAAGCCTAAGTTCGAGTGGAATCGAACATTAGATACTCAGCTGTATGCTTTCATTCTTTGTTTGCGTTTGATGGAAACACGGTGCACTTAATATAAAGCGAGTGCTGCATAAAGTGGGCGTAGTCACGCCCATTTTCTAAATTTTTATCAGTCATCCAACTAAGCATATCAATATTATACTTTGTGCAAAATTTCATTCCTTTATGACTTCTAGTTACAAAGATGTCACGTTACAAACTCCCAAAGGGTGTTCCAGAAATATCTTTCTTAAAAAGTAGGCGTGGTCATGAACCGATTTCAATAAATTTTTGCGTGGCTATTAACACAAGTTATAAAAGTGTATAAACCAAGTTTCGTCATAATATCTCAATTATTTGTCGAGTTATAGGCTAAGAAATCTCGTATATCCCTTTGTGTAAAAAGAGGCGGTGCCACGCCCATTTTCCAAAATTTTTCTATTTGTTGTTTCCGGTCTATTGTGGAAGTCATGCCACAAAATTTCAATGAATTATCTTTATATTTGACAAAGATATCGCTTAAAATGTTTTCATTAGGCCCCTTTATAGTTCTCATATATAAAAGTGGGCGTGGTCGTCAACCGATTTCGCTAAAATTTTGAGCATGTATTACCACAAGTAATGAAAGTGTACGCACCAAGTTTCGTCATTATATATAAATTATTTGTCGAGTTATGGGCTCAGAAATCTCGTATATTCCTGTTTATAAAAAGAGGCGGTGCCACGCCCATTTTCCAAAATTTTTGAGTTTTTCGTTTTATGTCTGCAGTGGAACTCCTGCTATAAAATTTCAATGATATATCTTTATATTTGACAGAGATATCGCTTAAAATGTTTTTATTAGGTCACTTTATAAGACCCATATATAAAAGTGGGCGTGGCCCTCAACCGATTTCGGAAATTTTTCGTCCAAATATTTGACTAAGTAAGTATATCACGCGTACCAAATTTCATCGATATATCTTCGACGGTTTCTGATTTATGACTCATAAAACTTTTAATGTTTGCCCCTTAATAAGTGGGCGTGGCACCGCCCATTTTCCAAAATTTTTGTGTTTTTCCTTTTATGTCCGCAGTCGGACTCACGCGACAAAATTTCAATGATAGATCTTTATATTTGACAGAGATATCGCTTAAAATGTTTTTATTAGATCACTTTGTAATATACATATATAAAAGTGGGCGTGGCCGTCAACCGATTTTAACTATTTTCCGTTCAAACGTATGCCTAAGTAAGTAAATCACGCGTACCAAATTTTGTCGATATATCTTCAATGGTTTCTGAGTTATGACATATAAAACTTTCAAGGTTTGACCCTTAATAAGTGGGCGTGGCACCGCCCATTTTCCAAAATTTCATCAAATTTCTTCCTAGGGGCCTGAGCTCAACACGTGGGTAAAATTTCATCACTCCATCAATATTAGTGACTGAGATACCAAATTTCCGATTATTTCTATATAGGAAAAGTGGGCGTGGTCATGGTCCGATTTCGCCCATTTTCAATACCAACTGTCCCAGTCTCGATACCAACTTGCATTTCAAATTTCATCAAAATATCTCAATTTTTGCGCGAGTTAGAGTGTTTACAGGCGGACGGACAGGCGGAGGGACAGACGGACGGACGGACGGACGGACGGACGGACGGACATGGCTAAATCGATTTCTCTTTTCACCCTGATCATTTTGATATATATAAGTCTATATCTATCTCGATTATTTCACTCTGTTACAATCCACCGTTAGGAAATCAAAACTATAATACTCTGTGTACTAGTACAGCTGAGTATAAAAACAGAATAACAAAAATTAATAAGAGAGATATGCACAGCTGCAATAAAAATATAACGGTTTTTAATTACGTATTTGGGAGTTGCGTCTAAAAATAACCAATCAGAGCAAAATTTAATTCACTCAATTAAGGTAGATTGTTCTGCCAATCACTAAATGTTTTTCAACAAAAGAAGAACAAGAAGACATAAAAACTAATTGCCATTTATCATTTCACAACGTTTCTCTTATCATTTTACAAATAAACACCACAACAAATTGTGTATAAACAAAATACAAGTTAATGTGGAAATTGTACGAAACGTGCATGACACGATTGCTCACAACAACAAAGTTTTCAATTGAACACATTTTTGATTTTTTTTCATTATACTCACTTTACATTCAATCAGTTTCGATTTGGAATGCATATATGCGAGCTTATGTAATTACTAGATCGAAAATGGGAAGTAAGATGTAGCAGAAATAGTAGTTGGCAACACCAATTTGTTATCCATTCACAGTGCATGGAAATAAATTTATAGAAGTAAAAAAGTTAAGTTAGGGTTTTAGCTCTTATAAACACTAATAAAGCATTGAAATCTATAATTAATTATCTTAATTTTCAAGCTTTTCTCTCTATTTCAAGCAACAAACTTTGCAATCGCTTGAAAAAAAATTGAATGTAATATTAGTTTTTTTATTAAAACCAATTCGTACTAAATACACTTTTTATAAAACTTAAAAATAATTTAAAAACTAATTTCTTAAGACTAACAAATATTCATAATGAATTAGAATGATATATATTTACTTAACTAATAATTTCCATATACATACCTACATTCATTTGAAATTAAAAAAAAAATGAAAACTGCTATATATTGGAAGCATTTACTTAGATACATATGTAGATATAAATAAAGTTAATTGTGTGTAAAAAAAAGTCAATAATTCTCATTACAATTATGAAATGTAGTGATGTATGTATGCATGTATGTATGTATGTATGTGTATTCTGACTGCGCTATAAGTAATTCCTTTGGAACCTTAACCATCAGTCAATATTTAGCGGTAACAGCAGCTTTGAATGCAGCGTACGTATGTACAAATTTTGTATGTTTAACACCGCGAGATGTCCGGTAATGTACGACCACGACATTTATTCACCCAACCGGGCCAAGCTTGAAAGCCATGCCGATTGAATATTTGCATGGCACAACGCGAATCATCTGATATTTCGTCATTTAAAAAATCTGTAAAAGATGGTGCAAAGAAAGGAGAAAAATCTTAATGAAATATTATTGAAAACTTTTATAATGTCTACTACATTTACAAGTATCTTCCCTGCCAGCCGCGGTGAAAAGCTGGGCTTTCAAAAAGAAGAGATAGCCGCACTGCTCTATTGGAAAGTGGTTAGGAATGACTGGCAGGTTTGTGTAGCTTTTAAATTTAGCACTAGATAATAATTATTATAGTACTTAATAATTTTTTACCTTCACATTTGATATTACAAATGCCACCTTTTCGTCCTTTCCGACACCAATTTTTGTTGTTTATCTGGAAAAGGGTTTGAAATTATTATTATTTAAAAAAAATTAAAGGCTTCCTAATTAAATAATATTTTACTAATTAAAATCAAAATCAATTAGGGGATTCACAACCTGTCGTATTGCGTCATATCGTCATAAGTCATAATATTTTGTTGTTGCATTCTATGCTATATGTGTACTAAATAAATACAACTCTGCACGATATGTTTTAGGGTCGTCGTATTTGATCAGCGGTTTTTGTTTACTTCTTTACAGGGCTTCGGAAAAGTCCTTTATAACTATTTCCGTACAATATTTTAATATGACATATGACTTTATGACACTTGGTGAATCACCTAAATATTTGTGCAATAATGTCGTTTTCCGATCAGTTTAAGCCAAATTTTATTTACTAACCTGAAATAGGCCATAGCTCACACTGTGATTAGGTAATTGCATAACTTTTGAAGTACTTCGGCCGCTTTCGTGTTCAACGAGACAAACCCCTGCAAATGAAGCAAATAAAAAATACATACATTTTTAGGGAATTCGGTAAAAATCAATAAATTTATTTTTCTAATGCACAAATTGACGATAAGATTTTGAAATTTATAAGTTATTTTTATATATGTAACTCCAATCATCTCTACTATTAATCTTATAAGGCCAACTTTAACCAAATTTCAATTAGTTTTGCAAGCGAGTGAAGAAAAAAAGAATCGAAATATTCACAATTTACAAAGAAAAGTATGTATATTAATCACTTTGTATTTAACTTACAAATACGCAAAATATTTAAATAAATTTTTATTACTCACAATTAGAAAGATAACTCCTTGGAAAATCATGCGCCAACAACTCTTTGGCTAATTGACATCTTGTCAGCATTTTTGCTTCACTCTGTGTCCACAGAAAACAACTCAAAACCATAGATAAGCTGAAAATAGCTATATTCGTTTTCAGTCGCATTTTTGTTGCAAATTTTTGCGTTTGTTTTTGTATTTGTTATTAATAAATTCTTGTTTGAACGCTGATAAGCGAATTGCGTTTTTCCAAATACCGGTGAAATTTCGCAGAATTGATTATGAGCTTGAAATCAGCAAATAAATCAATTTTTAATCATGTGAGCACAACGTTTTTTTTTTTATGAAATCAACCTTAAATTTTTTAATGTTTTTATACGAATTATCTAAGATTTTGCTAATTAAATAATTGCCTTCACTTTCATTTTTTTTTTTAAATATCTATGTACTAAGTATATTGCTCTCACTACTCCTTATCGCTTTAAGGATATGCGTTAAAATAGCGATCACTTTGCTTTGCATCTAAACCGCGCTGAAGGATTGCCACACAATACACTTTCCACAGCTGCTGTTTAACTCTAAAGCTTTGCGTTTCACTGTTATCGTTGAACTAATGCATTTTACATGGATCAAAGGTTTTTAAAGCCTCGGAAGCCCGACTGAGCCGTATTCGGTTTGTAACCTCGATTTCTTGTACAATTTCAAATTTTCCATAATCGTTTGACATATGTACATACAAACAAATGTAGCGGCGTAATGTGCTCCAGCATTGCTTGTATGCCATATCGTATGCAATTTCTTATTTAAAAATTTATTTTTTCCCTTATTTTGTGTTCCGAATAAAGTTAGCATGTTCTTCGAATCATTAGCTTACATTTTTTCTTCTTTGTAGAATACTAAGTTGCTAGTTTTATGCGCCGTCGCCGCCACTGACGACAGACAATCAAATCATCAACAACGAATCTGAAGGCGACAAAAATAAACGAAATTGGATTTGTATAAAAGTGATGGGGCGCAGGGGATATGGGCGGGTGTTTAAGATGTGTATGCAGTAATAAATTGAATTAAATGTGATTCACTCTCATTTTCGTTTTAACACTAGTATGATGTAGGTGATGTGCTTTGTAGGTACATCCTAATAACATTGGAAAAGATTGCATATAGCAAATGATACTTTTTTCAAGTCAAGTGAGACTTTTTCAACTCCAGTGAAACTTTTTCCAACTCAAGTGAAACTTTTTTCAAGTCAAGTGAAATTTTTTTCAACTCCAGTGAAATTTTCTTCAACTCAAGTGAAACTTTTTTCAAGTCAAGTGAAACTTTTTCCAACTCAAGTGAAACTTTTTTCAAGTTAAGTGAAACTTTTTTCAACTCCAGTGAAATTTTTTCCAACTAAAGTGAAACTTTTTTCAAGTCAAGTGAAACGTTATCCAATTGAAATGGAACCTTTTTCAATTTAAACTAAACTTTTTTCAATTTCTTTATGTGAATTTTATATGAGCTATTGACCAGTTTATAATTAAGAAAAATTGAAAAATTTTTTTCTTAACTTTTTTCGATCAGCTTGATTAATTATATGGTTTACAAGTAGGCTGGTCTGATCTATTTTCTTATTTGGTGCAAATAAGAAAATAGATCTGACCAGCCTACTTGTAAACCATATAATGAAAATTTTTTTTTTTTGGTAGAAGTTATGGAAGCATTTCATTTCCTTTTTCAATTTAAAATAAATTTTTTTCAATTTCATTTCCATTGGAAAAGGTTTAATTTCAATTGAAGAAGATTTCAATTTACTTGAAAAAGGTTTCATTTCAGTTGAAAAAGGTTTCACTTGACTTGAAAAATTTTCACTTCACTTGAAAAAGGTTTCATTGGCTTGAAAATGTTGTATCTAATAATTTTTTTCAAGCCCTTGGGAAGTGCGTTTGTTAAAAACAAACAAGAACTTAAAAGCTTAAAATATTAAAACCTCAATAGCTTTAAAATAACCTCTTATTTAGCTAGCTTCTCCTCAATTACCATACAATCATTTACAGAAGCATCATCTTTGTTGTGCTTAATTTTCGGCGCTGAGAAATGTTATTTACTAACGCAAAATAAAAATCTTCGTCTGTAAGTAAGTAATTCAAATTAATCAATTAACCAATGCTGAAATTGGAATTTGAAACAGAATATTTAAATCGTCGTAACGTATGAAAACTAGCACTTCCAAATTTCATATAAAGAATTTCTTCCGATTCCCAATGTGAACATTCTAATAATATTCAAATGTGGTTCACACAAGAGTTAATCAAGTTAATTGGCAAATTAGATTGCATCTTGTGAATTCATCAGACGATTTTTTTCTTATGAATTTCGCAACTACATATGTAAGTGAATTTGTTTATATGTGTCGAAATGTCAACGTTTTCTCTACTGACCTAGAAATAGAAGACGCTGAAAATTTTCCTGAGCGCTATTTTTTGTAGTAGATAAAATACATAAATATATTAATTGTTTATCATTGAAATAATATAAATAAGAAATTGCAAATAAAATAGAATAAATAAAATAATTAAAACTGTATATAGGGCAAGGGAGTACAAAGTGTTTAATTTATAAAAAAGTGGTTTGGGGAAGCCTTAAGAAATTATATCTACGTGACGATGTCTTCGAACTATCAAATGGAGTAGGTATTACACCTTTTCCAGTTTAAGTTCAGAAAGTTACAATTGAAGTTCAGAAAATTACAATTGAAGTTCAGAATTTCCAATTGAAGTTCAGAAAGTTACAATTGAATTTCAGAAAATTACAATTGAAGTTCAGAATTTCCAATTGAAGTTCAGAAAGTTACAATTGAATTTCAGAAAATTACAATTGAAGTTCAGAAAGTTACAATTGAAGTTCAGAAAATTACAATTGAAGTTGGTTTGCTAAGATCCTTCCTTCCTTAATTGGCACGCAACCGTCTACATAGAAGATTCTGGCCGCGACCAATAAAGCACGCCAGTTGTTTCCGCTTCGTGCAGCATGGCGCCAATTGGCAATAGCATCGCTGTCTACCTGATCTCCCCAACGCAGTGGAGGTCTTCCTTTCCTTCTGCATTGAACGGGTTTCGATAGAAATACTTTCTTGGCCGCAGCGCCTTCGTCCATTCTCACGACATGACCTGCCCAACGTAGCTGTTGGATTTTTATTCGCTGAACAATTTCGATGTCTGCGTACAGCTCGTACAGCTCATCGTTAAATTTCCATCGATACTCGCCAACGCGCAAATGTCCATAAATCTTCCGAATAGCTTTCCTCTCGAATACTCCAAGTGCCATCTCATCTGATTTTGACATTGTCCATGCTTCTGCGCCCTACATGAGGACTGCAAGCGTGAATAAATGCTTTGGTTGCGAATAGAGAAGCCAATTAAATACTTGTCCCTTGTCGTAGTCCCGCCATATTCGCAATGTGGGTTAATTAACTTTGCTTGTGACCCAAAAACAATTCTTTAACCCACGCATACTTTTCATCTCATTTCAGCACAAAAACACTTCACTTGCTCACATCAATCATGCTATTAATCACCAGTTCGATGGCCAATGATTTACATGCGAATATTTTACGAAGTGATGCCACAACGTGGAATGCTGCAACAAAAGTAGCAACAACAACAACTACAACAACAACGCCAACAACAACAACGCCAAGAACAACAAAGACACCAGCTACAAATCGTTCAACAGACGTTACGTTATTAGCAAGGAGCTCAGCCTACATTACAACACCACCATTACCTGCACCACCTGCCCCAAGACTGCCGCCAAAAAACGACAACTCAAATGACATGTCCAACTCAATTACAATGTTGGCTGCCGGTACAACGATTTCAAAAGTCACACCGCCACCACCACCACACGCCACAAGATCTATGATACCACACCCGCCACCAGCTGTAAAATCAACGGGAAAATTGTTCAATAAAAATTTGCCAAAGCGTCGTAAAGCTGGCGAAATATCGGCAATACCGATTTATGATCCCAGCGTCGAATGGAAGTGTCCGAATGTGACGAGTTCGCGTAGTTTGGAATGCGGCTGTGATTTGCCACATACGCTGCGTTGTACTGGCGATTTACATGGGCTGACGGTAGGCTATTTCATGGCTTACCTTTTATGCTGATTAAATGCTTAATTATTTTTCATTAACTTTAAAATTTTAGGTTCTCGCCAGCAATTTGAGGGAGTCACCTTATAAAATCTCACTACTGGATTGCTCGCTGCGTAATGTGACGTATTTGAGTGATGCGAAAATTTTCGAAGGCATCTCTTTGTATGGTTTGGTAATTTCATCGGGCGAAATTAAACGTGTGCACAAATCAGCGTTTTTGGGCATAAAAGGACCATTGCAAGCTTTGGGTAAGTGGAAAAGAACATACAAATATATGTAACTAATGCGACAAGTGGGTCTGAAGGATAATAGATGAGAGGCACCACAAATGGCAGAAGTGCTTTATTTTATTAAAGAACTTGCGTCTATAAGGACTGACGTAGATATGTACATATCGAAAACAGTTCATTCCATATCTTTATAAAATCCACTTGTTCCACTTGTTTGCATATTTTGAAAGTTTAGAGGGTCCTTCATAATCTGACGAAGGGATATGGGTTCAATTCAAGCTTGTTCTAACCCAAAATTAGATGAAAAAAACGTATGTAGCTTCAGAACTGTGAAAAGTTTTTGTCTCGCGTGTAAAATTTCCAAAAATGAAGTGAGCTGGGTTTGATAGCAAATGCTTCATATATTCTATTCTTCGCCCTACATGCATGTAACTCTCATTTGAATATTTTCTCTTTACTCTCTTTCAGGTCTTCCTGCAAATGCGCTCCTAAGCGTACCATGGAACTCGATAAATTCACTTGCCGCTCTCGAACGCTTAGATTTATCGAATAATAAAATAAAAGCCTTGGGCACATCTGATTTTGGTGGCCTATCTAATTTGATCTATCTGGAGTTGAGTAATAATCAAATATCGAGCATAGCACAGCGAACATTTATGAATTTACGCCGTTTGGAAGTGTTGAAATTGGGTGGTAATCGTTTGGGAGACTATGCAACAAGTTTAAAAGCGCTCACCGTTTGCTACAGTTTAAGGTATGTAATGTCCCACACTTTAAATATCACTATCCAGTTTTTAACATTAAATATTTTCTTCTTTAAACCACCACAGGCAATTAGACTTGTCCGCCAATAATCTTAATGGCCCGCTCACCGCCGCCACCTTGCCCGGTTTGAGAAATCTCGAAACGCTCGATTTGAATCGCAATCTCATCAAAAGCATACAAAATAAGGCGCTACAGAATTTCTCCGGTTTGACCAGTCTCTCGCTGCGTCACAATCAAATCGATGTACTGCAAGATCACGCCTTCTACGGTTTGGGTACGCTGGAAAATCTCGATTTGAGTTTCAATGGTATCGTTGCCATTTCCAGCGCATCTCTGCAACACCTAACACGTCTCATCACCTTAGATCTCACGCATAATTTTTTGCGTGCACTCACCTCCGATTTGATTACGCCTTTGCCGTCGCTGCAAGTGTTACGCTTAGCGGGCAATGACATTTCAATTGTGGCCAAGAATGCCTTGGATGGCGCACGTGAATTGAATAGTCTCGCGATGCAGGATAATCCGCTATCTTGTGACTGCACCATACGTTCGTTTGCCGAATGGTTGCAGGTGGCTAAGCTGCAATCGAGCGATTTGATAAGCGCAACGTGTGTAACGCCGCCACGTCTAGAGGGCGCGCCACTCATTCAGGTGCCGCTGGAGTCACTTAATTGTGAAATGGATAATGTGGAGAAGGATAATGCTAATATTATTGAGCAATTGGAGGCGATAACAAGACAAAATCATACGACGCATATTAAAGATTTGTCGGAGGAGGTAAGTGGTTGGCTGGGGATTTGTAGGAATGGGATTTTAACAACTTATCTCTCTCTCTCTTTTCATTCATAGATTGTGCTGCATGAGCTGCACTTCTCACCTGATTATGGACTGATACTTACATGGATACTCAATTTGAGTAAAAATGATTACATGTGTGATGCAATTTTTGTTTACAAAGAAGAGAATATCAATGAAATATTGATCGATAATTCACCGGTAAGTTTGCAAGTGATGGAAGAATTTGCATTTGAGTGGTACAATATTAAATGAAAACTCTCTTCCCTTCTCATTGCAGATACATTGTGAAAGCAAAATCTTAAATGGTCAAAATACCGTTAGCGTCATTGTGCCCGATAGCTCTACATTGGAAATCGGTGAAAGGTGAGAAGATATTTTTTTCAAATGTAGTTAAAATAAACTAAGTGTTTCAATTCCCTCCACCAACAACAGCTATCGCTTCTGCCTCGTGATGGTGCAAGAACAAAATCCCGATGCTGATTTGAATGTCGGTTGCTCAAACATCACCAAATTGCTGCTCAGCAGCCCCGGCTCCGTGCCCGAGGTGAGACAATATCATCGACGACCATACAAAACAGAGTTGCCAATGTATCGCGACGACAGTGCCGCCAATTATGCGCCGATTGCAGCTCAAACCCTAGATGAAAACTTTACGAATGCAAAACGAAATTATAATGCCATCTACAATGAAGTTTCGGCGGCGGCAGCGGCGAGTCAACAGCCGGAAAGCACAGCACAGCAAAGTGCTCAGCAACATGCTTACAACTTTTTGGAATCATTGAATAAAAGTTTCCTACCCGGTCTGGGTGCGGGCATTCTAGTGACTTCGATAGTGGTACTCGTTTGGGGTGCGACACGCATACGACAAGGAGCGATTGCGGGCGGAAATAATATTAATAACAATAATAATAGCCGAGCGAGTACGCCGACCGCTACCACATGTTATGCCGCCTCGGAGCATATAGCCCGTTTGGCGGATAGCGAGAATGGCACAAGATATTTAAAATTGCAAGCGACAACCAGCCTGTGAGTGTAGCGTAGAGATGTGTAGCCAAGATATTAATTTTGAAATCGAGTCACTCTTTCGATTATATACTTACTCGTATGTGTGTAATCGATAACATTGTGAGTTGCTGCACTTGGCAATTCAGTCAAGTGAAACAATTCTTGTGATAGTACTTTGTACCAATGCATTAATGACATAAGTACTTAAATATGTACATATGTATGTTTTTTCTTTTTTTTAATTTGATTTCTTTTGTTTTATCGATTTTCTAGTTATAAAGTTAACACATTAGCGCATAAGCCAAATATATACAAAAGCAAATATGTAACAATCGTTAATTAATTTCTTGAAGCTAGCCCATCTATCACTAATATGTATGTATTTAATTATAAAAAGAGAATATTATTGTTTAATTTGTGTAATCGATTAGTCGTAGAAGTGTATCGCGAAGCTTAATCGTTGTTTGCTTGTAACTCGACAATCCATCTCTAGTTTTAATGTCTTTTTTTTGATTTTTACAAAATTTTCCTACAAGCGGCGACTATTAACTATTTAAGTATGCGTGCTTGATTGTTTGATTCCTTGTGCCATAGTTTATAAACTATAGTATTTCATGTACTTACACACACCCACACACATTTTCACATGCACACACATACATTTACACATACACAAAAACATTAATTTATTAGTTTAAGCTAATTAAGTTTACATTTCTGCTACAACTTTCTTAAACTAATTTTATATATCATTAATTTTCTCATTCATTTCTAGTAAATAGATTTACAAACAAATGTACATACACACATATATTAGTAATAATATAATTTATATGTTTATACATACTTTAATATATTAACTAATTTCTTAACACTTTAAATAATTGTTTATAACATGTGCATACATAAATAAAAAAAGTATTTATTCAAAAACAATAATAATGCCATTCTTGTGTTTTATGCAGCCAAGTGTGCCAAAAAGTTAGTCCCAGGATGACATATGTACATACATACATAAGTAGTTATTCTTAATATCATAGTAATACACTGGCGCGGATATAATTCTGAAGAGTCTTAAGCCAAGCTGCTCTACCAATTCGTGGCGTGCTCCTTAATTTTTTAGGGTGGACCTACAGTTTTATGCCTGCCCCGAACGCCCCCACTTCTGAGGTGTGCCTCTATTTTGTTGTGTAGGTCCAGGCTCTGTTCGAACCCGCGACCCTAGCATGGCAGGCGTGCACTCTACGCGCTAAGTAAGTTATTCATACTTAACCCATTAAGCGCCAAACCAAAGGCAAGCAAAAGTGCGTGATCAAATTCCTGCGTTCACGATAGGCGCTTTATTATGTCACACGTTCAGTTATGAAATTTCCATAACATATTTACATACAAGCAAATACGTATGTATCTACATATGTATATGTAGTCTGGTCGTTAAGCTGCCTACATGTCCTCATAATTGCTTTTGTGCATGAAATGTATGTAAAATTTACTTTATGATGACGACATACTTTTCAATAAAAAATAGCATTATAAATAGAAGTTATGACGTCCTTGTTGAATATAGTAAATATGTACATACCCAGCAGTATTCGCGGTAAGGAGTTACATATTCAGTATGAACAAGTAAGGAAGCCTAAGTTCGAGTGGAATCGAACATTAGATACTCAGCTGTATGCTTTCATTGTTTCTTTGCGTTTGATGGAAACACGGTGCACTTCATATAAAGCGAGTGCTGCATAAAGTGGGCGTAGCCACGCCCATTTTCTAAATTTTTATCAGTCATCCAACTAAGCATATGAATATTATTCTTTGTGCAAAATTTCATTCCTTTATGACTTCTAGTTACAAAGACTTCACGTTACAAATTCCCAAAGAGTGTTCCAGATATATCTTTCTTAAAAAGTAGGCGTGGTCATAAACCGATTTCAATAAATTTCTGCGTGGCTATTAACACATGTTATAAAAGTGTATAAACCAAGTTTCGTCATAATATCTCAATTATTTGTCGAGTTATAGGCTAAGAAATCTCGTATATCCCTTTGTGTAAAAAGAGGCGGTGCCACGCCCATTTTCCAAAATTTTTCTATTTGTTGTTTCCGGTCTATTGTAGAAATCATACCACAGAATTTCAATGAATTATATTTACATTTGACAAAGATATCGCTTAAAATGTTTTTATTAGGCCACTTTATAATACCCATATATAAAAGTGGGCGTGGTCTTCAACCGATTTCGCTAAAATTTTCAACATGTATTACCACAAGTAATAAAAGTGTACACACCAAGTTTAGTCATTATATATAAATCATTTGTCGAGTTATGGGCTCAGAAATCTCGTATATTCCTGTTTATAAAAAGAGGCGGTGCCACACCCATTTGCCAAAATTTTTGTGTTTTTCGTTTTATGTCCGCAGTTGGACTCCTGCTATAAAATTTCAATGATATATCTTTATATTTGACAGAGATATCGCTTAAAATGTTTTTATTAGGTCACTTTATAATATACGTATATAAAAGTGGGCGTCGCCCTCAACCGATTTCGAAAATTTTTCGTCCAAATATTTGACTAAGTAAGTATATCACGCGTACCAAATTTCATCGATATATCTTCAACGGTTTCTGATTTATGACTCATAAAACTTTCAATGTTAGCCCTTTAATAAGTGGGCGTGGCACCGCCCATTTTCCAAAATTTTTATGTTTTTTGTTTTATGTCCACAGTTGGACCCATGCGACAAAATTTCAATGATAGATCTTTATATTTGACAGAGATATGGCTTAAAATGTTTTTATTAGGTCACTTTATAATACAAATATATAAAAGTGGGCGTGGCCGTCAACCGATTTTAACTATTTTCCGTCCAAACGTTTGCCTAAGTAAGTAAATCACGCGTACCAAATTTTGTCTATGTATCTTCAATGGTTTCTGAGTTATGACATATAAAACTTGCAAGGTTTGACCCTTAATAAGTGGGCGTGGCACCGCCCATTTTCCAAAATTTCATCAAATTTCTTCCTAGGGGTCTGAGCTCAATACGTGGGTAAAATTTCATCGCTCCAGCTATATTAGTGACTGAGATACCAAATTTCCGATTTTTTCTATATAGGAAAAGTGGGCGTGGTCATGGTCCGATTTCGCCCATTTTCAATACCAACCGTCCCAGTCTCGATACCAACTTGCATTTCAAATTTCATCAAAATATCTCAATTTTTGCGCGAGTTAGAGTGTTTACAGACGGACGGACAGACGGACGGACGGACGGACAGACGGACGGACATGGCTCAATCGATTTCTCTTTTCACCCTGATCATTTTGATATATATAAGTCTATATCTATCTCGATTATTTCATTCTGTTACAATCCACCGTTAGGAAATCAAAACTATAATACTCTGTGTACTAGTACAGCTGAGTATAAAAATACCCTCGTATATCAGCTAATATTTAAATGTGATTAACGACATTTTACATGTCGCACGCAAATACAATACGAGCTTTAATAGGAATATGTACTATATGTATACATACACGGAAAAACTATATTGATGTCACATCCATATATATGGATAATTCTGTCTGATTCATAAACTATAGATGGCATATCCATATTTTTTATATATTACAAATTTTTTTTTTGATATGATACCCATTATATGGATATGACTTTCATAGCTTATGTATCAGACAGGACTATCCATATATCGCTAGCTTAGAGTGCAAATTGTGTAAGTCCTTTTTTCAAACTTTGTAGAGAGATAAAAAACAAAAAATAAAAAAATTGCGAAATGAAAAAAAAAAAATTCTGTTCATGTAAAATTTTGGACTTACACAATTTTCTTCGTTTTTTGGACTTACACAATTTGAGTATCACTGAGTAACAACGAGTAGAAATATGACAAGTATAACAGACTTATTTAGCGTGGTGCGTATTTGATTTTTCTAGCTTTCTACATAAAAATACACTTTTTCATAAAAATGGACTTACACAGTTTGCACTCTAAGCTAGCGATATGTATATGGATGTGATATCAATATAGTTTTCTCCGTGTAAGTTTATATACATATGTATGTATATTTGACGCTACTAAAAATATAAAAATACGAGTATCAAAATGTACATATTAAATAGTTAATAAACGCACCTACATTTATCCTGAAAAGCAACCCAACAATAAATTTCTATGCATCGATTAGTGATTGCACTAATGCCCAGGAGACAATTCCACACTACTATCTGTACCTTTTGGTTTTAAGCACTGTTCGTCGATTTGAAATTTTGTTCAAAAATGTTTCAAAAAAAAAAAAACATCAAAAGGTTACCATTATATCGTCCCCTCAATATAACAATAGCGTATGTGCTCATACGCCATTATTTTTTTATTGCATATTTAGAATCTCCATCATTGATTCTATGTCTGGTCAAAATTTCGTCAAATTCTACTTCCACAAAGTGGGTCAAAATGTCATTGGAAAAAATGGTGTATAATTTCTTGTTCAAAAATTTAATAGATATCTGATTTGACAAAAACTTTAAACTCGATTTTCTCAAAACCCCCAAAAAAATTATACGCTATTGTTATATTGAGGATCGACCCCTCACCTCTTGTTATCTGAAACTGCAGTTTTTAAAAAAACAATTAAAGAATAAAATAGCATAGTGCGAATTCTTTTGCGAATTACTAGGGCAGCTAAAAATATGCACGAAAAATTTCGAAATATGCATGCTAGTATGCCCGAAAAATAACTGAAATATGCACGAAAAAATCTCATAATATGCACATATGCCTAAAAAATACCTGAAATATGCTCAAAAAATGTATGTATTTCATTTCAAGCTTACATTTTTTTAACGAATTTTGCAAAGTAAGAATAATTTAAGAATTGAAACATACAATTCACATTTTCCCCATTTAAAGGATTTGTTTTAAATACTATAAAATACTTTTACTTAATTTTAGATTTGTATTTATGTAAATACATGAGATCTTTTTACAAAGCAAGCGAAACCATTCCATTAATATTGCGCAGGGTTGCATTGAACTATTATATGTTTTACTATATTTTCCAAGGTAAATTTTTAGTGGCTTTCCGAGAAAAAACTCTTGTATGCGGAAAACGATTAATATTGACCGTGTGGCATCGAAATTTTGAAATCCGCAATCCGGATCGCAATATTGACAACACGGATTGACTGTGTAGCATGAAAATTTTGCGACCCATCAAATTGAATTGAAAGTGAAAGTGTGAAAAGGCCGGAAGTAAAATATTTTAAACCTCAGAGCGAAAAAAATATCGCAATATTCATATTGAACGTGTAGCACTAGCCTGCGATTCATCAGACCATCAATATGGATAGCGTATGCCGATACATATTGCATATTATTGTTCCTTTCATCGGAGCAAAGTTTTTTTTTTACTCTGGGTTTGCTTCGAGGCTCTGATCAACAGTCAAGTAGCCTTGTTTGTATGCATACAAGAACTTAGTGTTTGGCGTGGGGAATTTTTATATGGGAAAATGCTCCGCTCCGGGTCCAGATCAATAGTTAAATAGCCTTGCTTGTATGTATACGCAACTATCTGAATTAACCGCAGATAAGATGTTTCCAGCTTATTATTTTTCGATATTGCTCGATTAAATGCCAAAATATGCCAAAATAAGCACGAAATGCATTTTGACCGTAAATATGCATTTTAGGTCGAAATATGCATTTGCATATGCAATATGCATTTGCATACTTTTAGCTTCCCTACTAATTACGATGGTGTAAGACTACAATTAAAGAGCAGTTGGAAATAGCTTAATTTATGACCGGGACTAGACACCTACTTGTACGCTAAGTGTTACAAATTCGAATACAAATATACACGCAATCATAAATGCGTGCCGAGAATAATTGTATGCATTGTCCACATCATACATTGCATACCCTTCATGAACATGACGCCAAATTTCTTTTTTTAAGTATATAAAAGATGAAAAAGATGGGTTCATCATTAAGTCAGCATATGCCCATTGAAATTAAGCACTAAGTCAATCCAGCTGTATTCACTTGCCTCAAGCTCTTAACTATCGTCTCTGACTGTCTGTCTGTTTAAAAACAAACTAGTACTTTAGTTGCTGAGATTTATACATACATATTTCCACGAATTTGGTTTTTCGGCGTGCTCTCATGACAATTTGCCACACTTTTCAGAACCTGTGGGCTTGGTAAGCGGTAAGCCTTTCAAACATCCAAAAAGGCAACTTTTTTTTAATTCTTAATTTTCGCAGCCAAAGTTTTTATACCTTTTACTTCAGTCTATGTACATATATTGCAGGCTATTTTAACCCTTTTTTCTGGCCCACCAACAGTCGCCGGCTCCCTTACTTGTGTTATCGTGGTCAACAAAGGCCATCACCAGTCAACCAACGCCTAATGCTAATGCTAGTGTGACTATGGTAGCCAATAATACGAGCTACTCAAGCACAAAACGAACTGTCCATTCGCGGCGGCGGCGACCACAAGTCAAATATGCTTATATCCTTGCTTGTGTATCCTTTTGCGTAGACCATTGTGGTCATTCGCGTTCAGTTCGTTTAAAGGTGTTGTGCGCGCTATTACAAAAATGCGGAATGTCACGCGCGCCTCAACTAAGTAAACTAAATAAATAAAGTTAACTTTGCCAATTATCGATTTTCATTTTTATATAAATTATTTTTTTTGTTGTTGTTTTGATTTGATGGTCAATTAGAGCGTGAAAGAAGAAAATAAGCAAAAGCAAATAAAGCAGTTAGAGTGAGATGGGCAATGAGGAAACCAGCAGAGAGTTAATGTTAACCCATGCGGTGGCAATCGAGCGTCGATTTCGAAATTTCAAAGGACAGTGTACATGTGAAGTCGCACACACATGTACACATACACACACAAAGAAAAAGTCAATTTAAATAAATAATGTCGTGTAAAAGGAAAATTCCAAAAGTGAAAATTAAATGCATGGTTGGTCAAAAAACAAAAAAAAGTGAAAGTTAATGAATTAATAAAAAAAAAAATAAAATTAACTAAAATAAAATTGTTGTTCCATGAGTATGCTGGGTTTCGTTTATTTATTTTTAATACTCGGTTGGATTTTGATTGTGTTATTTCTTAAATGTAAAAAATCTATAAAACCACATTTGGCATTTAGTGAAAATTACGCAGATACAATTCCGACTGGTAAGTGTGGGAGAAAATGTCAAGTACATTATAAAAATAAAAATAAAAATAAAATACTACGATTTCATAATGAAATTCTTAAAGCTCCTTTTGTTAAAGGAGTCTTTTAGTTAAAGAGCCATTTAAATGTTATTTAAAGTGGGAGTGATTTCATAATAATATAATATTAAAAGGCTCCTTTAACGTCAAATGATTGTCAAAAATTAAAAAATATTGAAATTTGACATTTTTTTTCTGAAAATAAATAAATTTTTTGATTGTGGCTTTATTATTATTACTTTTTTTTTTTGAATAAAGAAAAAGAACAAAGGAGCATAATTTGAAAACCCAGTGCGGAAAAAATAGGAAGCGGTCATCCAACCTCACAAAAGAGGAAGAAGATGAATATTGCATTATTGGATTCAACAAACAAAACAACAAACAAAATCGGTTAAAAAATTTTAATAAATTTTTGATATTTGATTTTGACAGACTGCAGAAATGAAATTTTTTCTGGCAAAAGGAACCTTTAAATAACTTAAATGCCCGTTTTTGGGTATTTAACTTTAAAGGAACTTTTATCTTCAAAAAAACTTTATGAAATCGATCAGCAAATTAAAGGCTCCTTTAGAATTTGATTATGAAATCGGCCCTAAATTTTTAATGCTAAAATGAGTCTACATAGAAGACGTTAAAAATTAGCCTTTTTTCTAATAAGGTGTAGGTGTCTCGCATTCTACCTTTTACCAAATTACACTGCCTCAGAGGCAGGTAATCATTTCAATATCACGCTTAGGCTCTACAAGGTATCTATCATTGTCATACCATGACGTACATATGTATGTAAGTCCATACACAAAATAATCGTATAACAGACAGATTAACTAGAGTTAGTCCCTGTCTATTGCGTGAATGCGGGGCTTTTTGTCGCCGCGCCCCCTTTTTGGCAACGCAGTCTTTGATTTTTACGAGTGCTTGGATTTTTCAATTGGCAATCAACTGTCATTTTATTGGCTTCGAATCGTACGATTTACATATAATTCTGGACACCCTACAGCCCTGCGATTGTTTCCACACCTTATCAACCTGCTCCATCATGTAAGTATAGAAGCGAAGCTTAAATTCACTGAGTGGCATCGGAACGTCCGTGGAGTGCTCTGCTACGAGACATGCACCCTTCTTTGCCAGCTCATCAGCTTTCTCCTTACCGTTTATCCCCTTGTGGTCTGTATAAATGGACATTTTTATCGCTGCATATGAGCCTTAAGGCTTCCTTGCAGTCCACTGCACCCTTGGATGAGTTGATATGCGACAGTATCGATTCTGTAGCCTCCAGACTCTCTATATACAAATTAATACATACGTCCCATTCGTAAGATATTACCGACGAATATCTCTGCTGCAGTCCTTACAGCTAATACTTCTGCCTGAAATACACTACAGTGATCCGGCAGCCCAATACTAGTGCTGATATCCAGTTCACTGCAATAAACCGCAGCTCGCACTACTACTGATGTCCTAGACCTATCTGTGTACACACGTGATGACGTCTTCCGTCATATATGCACCCTTACTCCAGCCCTCCGCCTCTATTGTGGTATCAAGATACTTATCGAAGCGCAGGCAAAGAACAATGTAGTCAGGTTTTACGTCCAGCGACGACGCTATGCTACTGTGTCCTTTATGCCTGCATTCGAGCTGGCCCGCGGCCTTAAGTCTCGTTGCAGTCGTCAATGCTATGTTCTTGGCTGCTAGGTGCACAGGTTCAGAATAGCGCTAAGTGCAGTAGTGGGAGTAGTTCGTAAGGCCCCCGTTATGCCTATCAAGGATAACCTACCCACTCTCTTTCCCGGGTGGTTAACGCAATTTGGTATTCGTATGGTAACTAAAACTTCATCCGTTTTCCCCGTATGAACCGGGTAACTCGTGCCAGTTTTATTATGTCGGACAAGAGTTGACAATGGTGGAGAGTGAGTTTAATAGCCATTGCATATTTTGGTTTGCCTTTAGCCATTTCCTACGATCTTAGCTTTATACGCAATAGGTTCTGCGTGAATTCGACATTCCTTGTTTTCGAGAATTTCACTGCGTATTGAAGCGCTTTAAGCTTGTAATGTACATGAAGACATAAGCAGAGATATGGTCTACAGCTCAATATTTTCCGACTCTGTTCACGGTTAGTCCCAAGTGTACCACCTATTTTGCGATAAGTCCATGAAAATATATTAAAAGTAAGGCTTACATAAAAAGGCAACCATTTTTACATCATCGAAACCAAGCTTGGGTTATCCAAGGCATAAAGCGTTCCTGGCCATAAAAGCAATGTCAGCAAGTTTCAGTTTTAGGCATTTATTCTGGTCTTTCTTAACACAGTGATCTTTTGCCGCGATCTTTCTACTTAACTACTGAAGAGAGTTTGAATCTTCTCAAATTATTAATTTACATAAAATGCAATTATATCTTTTTCTTCTCCGCGGAATAGATCGCCGACCCACAGTGCACATCATAGAATTACCAACAGACGAAATGGATAACGAAGACCAATACATAGACTCATATCATCAGCGAAGCAATAGTTTACGACGGCATTCTTATCGTTCAAATCATTCGACGATACCTGAGGAGCGCACGGTTGAAATAACATATCCCACAGATGCGGTGATAAATCCAGCGTATATGCATGATGAGGATTATATACTTAATGGTAAGTATGAGATTGCGGAATTGTAGGTTCATACATATGTCGTTTTTCGATTCGCCATCACACAAGCGAGGTCGGATCGAACAAAAATGTTTGAATCCATAATGAGTAGTAGCCATACTCGCTAACTGGTCGATAAAAATTTCCCTCTGCTCGCTATCATTCACATATAAATTTGACAGAAGGAAATTTATAACCAGCAGAGAAATTGTGAATCGAAAGCGGCTATAGATACATATATTCATAGTTATTAAAGTTATCCAACACATACATACCCTGCAGGAAGTGCATCTAACTTAAAACTGACTTTAAACTGTTTACAAAGACACTAGTGGTCATTTTTAATTGTATATTTTCTTTGAAAAAGGCTAACTACTTTTGTTTGGGAGTGGCGATAAAAAAGTCAGTCCTGTGTACTTCTGCATTACTTGGAGGGTAACTATAAGCTAACTTTTTTTGGATGAAAAATAATTGATCCCAAAATACATACATATGTATAACATTCATTTTTAGAAAATTATACAAAAAATACAAGGGACATGGTTGCAGATGTAGCTGTTACATACATACATGTTTACATTCATGGAATTTGCAGTAGTTTCGATATTCTTCCATTGCTTCGCTTCCCAAATCCAAAAAGAGGAATCTTCACAGCAAAATTCTATCAGTTTAAATATTTTTGAATAGAAACATTGTCATCAGGCATTTGACCGCTTTTGTCAATGCACACTTTACGTTTTTTTTTTATATTGCTGCATGACAAAGCAACTAACTAATAATAAATAAAACAAACGGGGTGAGCTAAATAAAACCGTTTAAAAATAGGTTTCTTGCTGTTTGATACAAATTGATTATTTTTTTCAATTGGCTCAAAATAGCTAGTTAAAAGTCAACTATTTTAGGAATTGATTTTTTTCCTCCTGCAGGGTACATATGTACATATACATACATACATATGTATTTTTTGTAATAAAAATTTTATATTTTCAAAAATATTGAAAATTTCTTTTATTTCACTCTCACACAGCGCCACCACCATCATACGAAGAAGTCATGCGTCAACCGGAGGTTTATCCAAAATTACAAACCAGTACGAGTAAATCGAGCGATGCGCAAATTTAAGTGTCAACGCTACGCACTATTCTATGGTTTCTCTATGCTATTGCCGAAAAAGAAAGTCTGAGCTATACTCTCGATGTCGATGAATAAACAAAAAAATTTGTTACAACAAATGGATTAACGAAGGTTATGCGCAGGCATGTCTGCCTATTGAATCTTCAACTGTGATTTTATATTCAAAAATGCATTAAAAATAAAAAAAGTAAAAAAAAAAAATTATGAAATTTAAATTAAAAATAAATGTTTGTAAAAAAATGCTAGATATTACGAATGTGGCCTTAAATAAAGTTAAATTGTGTAAATGAAATTCCTTATAATTTGCGTATGTGGGAGTAGTGCGAACTGTAGAAGTCAAAATAGAAAACTTCACACAATTACACTAAATTACACTAAATTAAAATTTTGCAAAAAGGTATTTCTTGTTTAATCAATTAAATTTTTGCCTAAGCGTCTATACGGGCCATAGTGGTGAAAATATAAGAAAATTGCGCTAAATTGAAATTTCCCAAAAAAGGGATTTTTTTTTTTTTAATTTAATTAAAATCGACTGCCTAAACGTCTAAACGAGTCATAGGAGCGAAATTAAGAAAAAATGTTAAATTAACATTTCCTAAAAAGGGAATTTTTTTAAATCAATTAAACTTTTTTCCTTAATTTCTATACGAGCCATAGTAGTGAAAATATAAGAAAATTGCGCTAAATTAAAATTTCCCAAAAAAGGGAACTTATTTTTAAATTAATTAAAATCGATTGCCTAAACGTCTAAACGAGTCATAGGAGCGAAATTAAGAAAAAATGTTAAATTAACATTTCCTAAAAAGGGAATTTTTTAAAAATCAATTAAAATTGTTTGCCCAAACGTCTAAACAAGTCATAGCGGCGAAAGTAAAATTTCCCAAAAAAGGAAATTTTTATAAAATCAATTAAAATCGTTTGCCTAAATGTCTAAACGAACCAAATTAAATTTTCCCAAGAAAATTACGCTAAATTTAAATTTCCCAAAAATATAATTTTTCTAAAAATCAATTAAAATCGTTTGCCTAAACGTCTAAGCGAGTCATATGGGTGAAATTGAAAAAAAAAAAACGCTAAACTAAAATTTCCCAGAGGGGCATTTTTTTTTTAAATCAATTAAAATTATTTGCCTAAACGTCTAAACTAGTCAAATTAAATTTTCCGAAAAAAGGCGTGCGAATCTGCTATCTATACATATTACGAGTATATATGTAATTAAACAAAAATCGGTACATATTTTATGGTAAGCTTTGCTCTAAAATTAGTTTTTTAACTTTTTATACAAAATTTTTTTTACAATTATAATGAATTTACAAACGGTATATATATACATATGTACATATATGCAGCTCAGTGTACATCCCTGCAGTAAATTTGTTTCACTGCTGAAGGATCAGTGATGATTCTTTGTTGAATATTCATCACTGTCGTCATAACTCAGTATATTTTTATTTGTTCTTGTTTTTTTTTCTGAGGAAAGCAAACCATTTATATGAAAAATTCATCAGTCTTTATATGAAAGTATTCACTGATGCCTCCTCGTCATAGGTGAATTGCATCAGTGATTCATTAAGGATTCATTGCGGATTTTTACTGCAGGGATGCTGAGCTATACATATGTACCTATGCATGTACATTTATATATTTGGATGCGATGCATACATACATATATTTATTATAATTATTACACATATATGTTTCTTTTAAACATAAAATCATCATCACAATTACTCGTATGAACAAACATCCTATGTGTAATGCGAGCCGCTATTATTTCCAAATATTTCTTTACATTAATTTACAAAAAATTATTAGATGATTTTCAATTTTAACTGGCTTTTTAATGGATGCTCATGTATTTTCTATATATGTATGTATGTGTGTTTGTATGCAAATAAAAAATTCAGTCCACAACTTTTGTTTGTTTGTTTGTTTTTATATATAAGTATACAAATAACAAAAATATTACACTATAATGTTTTAAACCACAGTATTGAACCAAATTTATCAGTAACTTATATATATATATAAAGAAAACTTACATACATATATATTGACATACAATTTTTAATTCACCGCAAGCAATTGTTAAATTAATTAAAAAAATTATTTTCAATTTGGTTTCCTTTTTTTCAATTAGCCTAAAATAAATATGCAATCTCAAACGTACAAGAAACAGGGACTGTAACGGTTATGAGTTACATATATCCAAAAAGTTGATTTTTAATCATTATTTTCTGAGTTTTGTTTTGTGCTCAGAAAATAAAATTGATTTTTTGAGTTTTATTTTTCTCTCAGAAAATAAAAGTTATTTTTTGAGTTTTATTTTTCTGCTCAGAGAATAAAAGTTTTTCAGTTTAATTTTAGCCGCAATTATATATTTCGCCATATAAATAAGTAAAGTATATAAATAAATTTTTAATTTTTTTTATTTATAAACTTTACCTACGTATTAATGTTGCAAAATCGACAGCTGCAGTTAAAATTAGACTGAAGAAACTCAAACTCAAAAAATAGCTTAATTTCTGAGGGCAAAACAAAATTCAAAAAGTAACTTTTATTTTCTAAGCGAAAAAAACTAAAAAAATAACTTTTATTTTCTGATCGAAAAATAAAAGTCAAAAAATAACTTTTTTTTTTTCTAAGCGAAATGAAACTCAAAAAATAACTTTTACTTTCTGAGGGAAAAACAAAACTCAAAAAATAACTTTTATTTTCTAAGCAAAAAACAAAACTCAAAAAATAACTTTTATTTTCTGAGGGAAAAATAAAACTCAAAAAATTACTTTTATTTTCTAAGCGAAAAATAAAACTGCAAAAATAACTTTTACTTTCTGATGGAAAAATAGAACTCAAAAAATAACTTTTATTTTCTAAGCGAAAAACAAAACTCAAAAAATAACTTTTATTTTCTGAGGGAAAAATAAAACTCAAAATATAACTCTTATTTTCTGAGGGAAAAATAAAACTCAAAAAATAACTTTTACTTTCTGGGGGAAAAATAAAACTCAAAAAATAACTTATTTTGTGATCGAAAACTAAAACTCAAAAAATAACTTATTTTCTAAGCGAAAAATGAAACTCAAAAAATAACTTTTATTTTCTAAGCGAAATATAAAACTCAAAATTAACTTTTATTTTCTGAGCAGAAAATAAAACCCAGAAAATAATGATTTAAAATCAATTTTTTTATAAAAATCGAAAAAATAAAAGTTAATGCACCTAGAGGTAGTCTGCGTTACGGTGATTACATCTGTGTACTACTTTTGCGTTTGGCATTTCTCCTTCAGTATGATTTTTTAGTCAAAATTTAAAAAAGAACGAATATTTGCAATCCCTGATAAAAAAACAAACAAAAATTGTACAATACAATAAAAATGTTAAGTAAATTGTTGTAGTTTGCTTAGGCCAGCCGTATGCAACATCACTCCCGCTTACGCACAAAATTTCTCTGCACTATGCATTTGTATGTAGGCTTCCAGTGCTCTTGGTATCAAACCTTGATATTTTAGCTTATGGAAGGCGATGCAACGCGACGCAATACATTTGAGTGAGGTTAGCGAATTTTGGTAGCTCACAATAAGATTATTGATGCCGCCTGTAAATGAAATGGTATACACAAAAATTTGTTACATACAAATAATACTTTTTAAATGCAATAGCCCCACAGCTAACCACACTCACCTGCCGTGCCAACTTGCGCTGGCGTTAAACCATTCACATTTACCGCATCCAAATGCGCTCCAGCATCTACAAATAGCTTAACAATTTGTTTAGCTTGCTTTATGGCATGCGGATTATCACGTGGGTACTGTATCTGTAAAATGTGTAGAAAGTATTTTCGGGGCATATGCAAATATATGTATGTATGAATGTGGTGTGCTTTATTAATGCAACCACAACCGCTTGGTAACTTACACTTGAAACGAGCGTATGCAGCGGTGTATTACGATCACGATCGCCAGCCGTCACAGATGCGCCAACATGTACCAACAGCAATGCGGTGCGAAAGCACGGAAAACTGTCATTAAAAAACAGGGAAATCAGTTAAGATTACTAAAGTATATCAAATACGTAGGTCGTATAGCAAAACATCACCTACCGGCATATATCACTTGTATAGAAATCATCGACGGGCGTTATGCCATTCACAGCCAAATGTAGCAATGTCTGTCCGTCGGCAAGGCGTGTATCACATTTTATAAATTTCAATATGGTCGAATATAATTGCTCGATTTGTGTTCGTTGTATGTCGATATTAGTGTGCGCTAGTAATTTTGTGATGATTTTGATGAGGTAGAGGGCAGTGACGACATTTTGTTCATTTTGATCCTGCAATTGAGTTAAAGAATAAAGTACCTGTATACAAAATATGTATGTATGTAAATATGTAAATTGCCTGCAGTAAATATAAGGTACAGTCACACAAAGCGATAGTCTCGCACTAAAGAGTTCATAGCCGACTTGAAACTACAATAACAGTCTGTATAAAATTTATACATATTTGTACCAACAGCATGCGGTGTAAACTATAACTGTAGTTCTTTTAGCAGCATGCATCGTGTTGCGTAAGCTTTACTAAGACAAAATGGTAAATTTTACATAATTATAATAACTTACAAAATTTCCCAGATTAGGGAAATTTTTCTAAAATAACTAAAACTGTTTGCTTAGACATCTAAACGAGTCATAGTGTCGAATTTGAAAAAAGTACCTTAAATTAAAATTTCCCAAAAAAGGAATTTTTTTCTAAAATCAAAAAAAAAAATTTTTCCTAAACGTGTAGACGAAAAAATACTCTAAATTTAAATTTACCAAACAGGAGATTCTTTCTAAAATCAACTAAAATTCTTTACCTAAACGTTTAAACTAGTCATAGGGGCGAAATTGAGAAAAAGTACGCTAAATTAAAATTAAACTATAATTGTTTTGAAGGCATTTTTTTCTAAAAAGGTATTTTTTTAAATTAGATAAAATCGTTTCCCCTAGGCTTTGCTTATTGAGTCAAAATGGTAAACTACACAATTATACTAATTTACAAAATTTTCGAAAAAAGAATTTTTTTCTAAAATCGACACATTGTTTTTTCGTAATCGCCTAACCGCATTAGTGGCGAAATTAACAAAAAACAAATAAAAATAAAAATAAAATACGCTAAATTAGAATTTCCCAAAAAGGACATTTTTTAATTTAGATAAAATCGTTTCCCCGGACTAATTTTCAAAATTTCCAAAAATGGGAAATATTTTGAGAATGTAATAAAATGTTTTTTCTTAAAACATCAGTGAGTCGCAATAACTAATTAAACGCAAAACTCAAAAACTATCTTCGTATATACATACATATATATTTTCCTTTACGATCACATAAAAACTAAACCAATAAATTTACATGCTTACCGTCAACATTTGTGGCACATCTTTTGGTCCTGGATGCGCTATCTTATATCTATTATTCTCGATCTCCTGCTGGCACTTAACCAGCACTGATAAAACAATTGACAGATCTAAGGTTTGCTCCTCAAGGCGTAAAATCTGTGAGAATAGCTGCGCAAAGCGAAGTAAATCGCGTTCAACGGAAACCTGCAAATTTCAAATAGTTAAAGATAAGATATACGATTTTACAAATTTATATTGTAGAAGCGCAACCAAGGTGAAGCAAGTCAGTTAAACTTTAGATAAAAACACCACAAGAATTCTATGGAATTAAAAAGCATAGCTGGTTGCGCTCCTGCTGCTTTTTTATCATCATCCCCAAAAAAAAAAATACTTACATTATTGATCATACGCAAATCTATGGCATAATTCCACAAAACCTGACATTGTACAAAGCGCCCCTGATCGGCCATTACAGCGCCACGATAGACAATCGGCTGCGGCAAATCGGGATACTGTCTGCCCAATATACGTTCACGTATCGTTAATGCCTCCATATGAATTGAATGATGATTTAAGCGTATCGCTTGCAGCTCCGGTATATTTTCCGTTTCAAACCAATCATCATAGGCTGGTATGGGCGCCATTACACGTTTTCGTATCACTTTCTCTTCATCAGCATAACGCATCTCCATGGCACGCATTAAGTGTTGATAGGCTTTGGTTACATCATAGTTATCCTTGTCGTTGGCAAATGAGGCACCCATTAGCTCGATGGCGGTTATTATCTGGTATGACCAACATTGGATTGAAGTGAAGAGAACATTGGAAATCTTTGCAAAAATTAACACTTTCTCATACATACCTCTTCTTTGCTCATTAGTCCTGGACGTGTAATGAACATTTCTACAACAGATTCATGTGTTCGTTCGGCCGCTTGCAGCACGGGCGTGAGACCATGTTCATTTTTTAGCATACGCCCGCCATGATCGAGCAGCAGACGACACACCTCCAAGTGACCACATTCGGCGGCATAGTGCAGAGCGGTGGCACCGCACAACGCCTGCACATTCGGATCGGCGCCATTCTTTAGTAAGGTGTCCACAACTTGCGCATGTCCTTTGTAGGCGGCAATCATAATGGATGTGTTGTTGTAGGTATTGGCCAAGTTGACATCGGCGCCATGTTCTATCAAATATTCGACGATGTTCAAGCGACCTGAAGCGACGATTAAGTGGAGATTATTATATTTACGCTTTAAGGGAACGTAGGCAATATTTTTGTCAGTTGCAGACTACCAATACTACTTACCTTCATAGCATGCCGCTCTCAGCGGTGACGATTGTGCCTTCGTATTGTGATTAACATCGGCTCCACGTTCCACCAACAATTTCACCACTTGCATGTGACCCATACCGGCGGCCACCCAAAGCGCCGTGGCTCCATAAACCAGCAGCCCATCGAAGACGACATTGCATTCGCGCTCCAAATCGATATCATATTGGGTGAGTAGGGTTTTAACGAATGTCACATTGCCCATCATGGCGGCCATGGTGAGGGGTGTAACCGATTGTCCATCGATTTCATCGAATTTCTGTAATTGAAAGAAATTCTTATTATATATGTGCATGCACACTTTATCCATAACTTAATCAAGCCAATGGAGGATATAATTTGAAATGTGAAAAAGGTGGTGCGATTTGCTCTAGCTGTCTTTTGTAGTCTTTTTAAGAAATACGTAGCATACATGGATGTAGGAATGTACAGTACTGAGCAAAGGAGTATCAGGCCAATGGGGAAGTGTAATGAGCAAAGGCTACTCTTTCGAAAAAGGCTCAAATTTATTTCAGAAACGCGTTCAAAGTTCAAGAAGAAATACTTAAGTTTTCACTTGATTTGTAGTTGTACAAAATATCACTTGCGAGGTACACGAGAATTGAGGGAACCCCCCGAATGCACACCTTATCGAAATCATCAGAAAATTTGGTATATTTAGAATGGCGACAAGAAGGGGACTGTATAATAAGACAAGTGGTCTAGTGACTTTGAGAGAAACGAATTAAAAATATTCTAACTCTCTCTTAAGCAAAAGGCTTGAAAATAATAGATCGCCTAACCCTTTTGCGCCATTTGAGGCGTAGTGAAACAATTCAGCACGACTATGGTAACGTTGAAAAGAAAAGAAGTCAAACCAATTAAATTCGTGTCTGTGTCTAAAAATTATTTGCGCATTACTGTATGTAAATATAGGCATATGTATGTACATATGTATATGTATATGCAGGCACGTGGAAATATTTTAATTAGTGCGAATTGCCGCTAAAAATTTTCGCAAGTAAACAAACAAACAAAGCAACAATACAAAATAATATACATATATTATGCATATAGGTACATACTATGTATACTAATATAATACACTGGCGCTATAATAACTCTGACGAGTTTTATGGCCGCTCTTCTCTTCCAATTCGAGGTGTGCTCCTTAACTTTTTGCTTTTCCTAATTAGGTGGACCTACAGTTTTATGCCGGCTGCGAACAGCGAATGCATTTTTTGTTAGAAGCTTTTTCATGGCATAAATACACTCGGAGGGTAGGTATGCCGCCCACTGCCTAGAGGTGACCGCTATTTACATATAAAAACTCAATAATTGGATTTTAATTAATTAGAAAAAAATAATTTGGTGTTTGTCCGGACTGGGGTTAGAACCCGAGATCTCTGGTATAGCAGGCGAGCACCCTACCCACTGCACCACAGCGGCCACAGTATGTTTACAGTAATTGCTAAAAGAATGTGTATAGCAACCTTTTCAAGCATATCAATAAATAACAATTTTATGCTACAAAAATAAATCTTTTGGTGTTTTTTAATGAACATGCAGCTTTTACAAAGTGCTGAAAAAGTTTTAAAGTTGTGAATAAAAGTTCGTAAAATGGGTCACATTTTAGTAAAATGATTTTACATAATATATATATTATATTATGAAAAAAAAAATAAAAAAAAAAACAAAAAAAACTATAAAAAATTCTAAAAAGCTTAAAGTATAGGTATGTTCTTTTGACGCTTACTGTGCTTATATTTTTATGTGTATAATATTGTATTATAAGCAAGGCTGCTCAACGAAATGAACAAAATAATTTTGTTTCAAAAAATATCAATAAAAAATATCAAAAAATTATTTTGTTTTGCTAATTAACAGAAACAAAATTTTTTCGTTTCAAAAATTATCAATAAATCTTTAATCAGAATAATTTTGTTTCGTTGATATCAAAAAAATTAACAAAAATTGTATTTGTTTTTATTTATGTACGAATGTACATACATACAAACATATGTAAAATTTATTTTCTTCATAGAAAACGAAATTATTGAAAAGTCAATTTTTTCGTTTAAATTTGAAACTATATTTTTTTGAAATAATTGTTTTGATAATTATCAAAACAAAAAAAATTTTGTTAATTTTTTTTGATAACAGTTGAAACCAAATAGATTTTGTTATGCTTTTTACGTTTATAAAATCGAATATTTCAACAGAAACAAAATTTTTTTTTGTTTATTGTTAAAAATAACGTTATTTTGCAGCCTTGATTATAAGATTTAAAAACTTACGGCGCAAACGTAAGAGATTCAAGTATTTTACGAAACAAAGGACACTTCGAAATGCATACATAATTTTAAAACATCTTTTTTAATGACCGAATTTACAAGAAAAAAGTGGTTATTTATTGGTTTCTCCTTGCCCTATTTTAAGTAATATTTTATAGAGCTTGGCGGCCAAAAACATAAAAGTGCTACTTATATGCATATTTTTTATTTTTTTCATATTAAAAACAACATATACATATGTACATATATTTGGTCAGAAGGTTACTAAAAAAATTACATTACATTACATTAATTATTTTTTTTTTTTGGAGTACATGCGTTTTTCGTACTTTTCGCAAGGATGTTTGAAAATCATCAATGTCCAGATGCATTATTTGCAATTGCATATCGTGTATTGAAATGCAATGAGTCAACAACGTGGAAATTCCGTTACAAGTAAAATGAATTATTATTAAAATAATAATTAAGAATATATGAATATATAAATTGACAGTAGATGACGGAAAATCGTGCTAAAATAAATTACCTACAACGTGTTTGTAATTATGTACATAATACAATACATATCACACATTTTCACAGTCAAGGTCATTGCACTCGATGTTCACCCCAAAGCTTTTACATTGTCGTCGTCGTCGTCGTCATCATTTTATTACGAATCGAAGTGATCGACGCAGACATACATTGTTCGTTTGGTGATAATCATGGAAATGCTATATTTATTTATACACGGAGAAAATTATATTGATGTCACATCCTTATACATACATAATATGTATTACATATGTATAATCCTCTCTGATCAATAAACTATGGATGTCATATTCATATTTGTATATCTTTCATGAGAATGAAATGGTACTATAACTCTGTGCGGAAATACGAATCTTGAAAGTAGGAGGAGGCGGCGTGATAGACCCACCAAAAAATGTGCCAATATGATCAGGATCATGAGTTGAGCTGAGTCCGTCTGTCAGTTTGTCCGTCTGTTTAAACGCAAACCAGTATCTCGGTTTTTGAGATATCTGATTGAAATTCGGTATGTGAGTGTATTTTTAGGAGAAGCTTATCATTTGTTGGAATCGGCTGAAACGGGCCACTATAACATACATGGGGTATAACTTCTCTATTTAGACAGCTGAGGAAATTAAACTTTGAAATATTTGTACCCATATTGACCTAAATAATACTACCGAAATTTCAAGATCGGACCACTATTACATATACATAGCTGCCATACAACCGATTGTTCAGATATAGACATTTTGGTGTATAAATTCTTCATTTAAATTTTAAACAGCTAAGGACTAATATAACTTTTCACTTCTCCATTCATGAAAGGTATGAAGTCTTCGGTACGGACGAAGACAGCCGCGCTCTTACTTGTTTTATATGCGAGTATATTATAATTTTTTTCTGGATATGGCATCCATAGTTTGTTGATCAGATAGGATTATCAATTTATATAGATCCGGCACCAAAATAGTTTTCTCCGTGTAAATATATTTATTTCTTCTCTTTTTGGCAAGCGTCAGCAGACAAACATAAATAACTTGTTTATGGGAAAATGCATGTAAAATGACTTGCAAAGTGTTGTTAATAAGAATATAAAAGTTAATGCAAATATGTATGCACATATGCCTGTACAAACAAAGATATATCGTACCCTAAATCATAAAATGACACAACTCAAAATTTTTCGAAATCGGGTGTCTTTCATAAATCGGTACACAGAATATATCTCTAACGACTGCCAAAAAATCTTTTCCATCAGAGCCTTTTTTAACTGAAAAATAGCTATTATACCTGGCCTTTTCCCATATCATTGCCTATAAAAAAGAAAAAGTTTTTTGGCTCTGCTCAAAATTTTTGAATTTTTAGTTGTGTCACTTTATGATTTATGTACATTAAGGTAGTCTCAAAAGTTAAAACCCAACAAATCATCGTAGAACAAGGCTATTTTTATGCTATTACTCCTAAAACAACATGTGTTCCCTTTCTTAATGATAAAAAACATCTTTCTTGTTCATTAAGGAATTTCCAAAAAATTATGTATGTATCTACCATCACTGACGTAAAAGCAGAAGGAAACTTTGAGGCATTTGCGCGATATCTAAACATTAATACATACTAGAGTGCTGCCTACTGTCGAAACTAGACAGTTTTTCTAGGTGTTTTCTTATGACTAAGGTGCAACTATAATTTTTGTTGTTATTGTCACTGTTTTTATTTTGTTGTTGTTCCTGCTGATCAAAATTACTTAAAATTGATTTGGGATTAAGGCGTGAATTTTTTAGAAAAATTTGGACTCTTAGTTGATATTAAAAATAAACTAATCATAGATTCAGAAACAAAATTAAAAAATGTAGGCTCTTTGGGTTTCTGTGAAATTTTTGAATTAAAGATACCATTGGAAACTAAAGCTGATTCCACATAAAACCTTTTCCGCTTTGCGTTACGCCGCTTTCTATGTCAAACAACGCAAAACTGAAAAACTATGCCACAATGAACGCTGCAACATCACTCAAAAAATATTTATTTTCTGAAAAATCTTTCATTCTCCGTTTTATTTACAAAAAAGTAAATAAGAAAATAAAAATCTATTAAATTATTTTTCAATTGTGTGAAATTTTAATTTGTTTATTTACATTTGCATTAAAGTGAAACTGAAAAAAAATTTCAACGCCCCTAAAAGTTGAGATTTGGGCAACTTTGTGCTTTACGTAACTTCGGCGTTGCGTTACTTTTTGTTTAGTGAGAAACCTCATATAGATACATGTATTTTAATCTCAGATGTCACGCAGAAAGTGTCACGTAGCGCAACACAAAGTTCTATGTGGAATCAGCTTAACATATTTACCGAATTGATTAAACAATTTCCTGAAGTTATTTCTGAACAAAATTATAATAAAATAGTTAAACATAATACTGTTCATAGAATTGAAACTAAAGGAATTTTACCTACTTCAAGACCACGTTGTTTAGATCCAGTCAAACTTAAAGTAGCGAAAACAGAATTTGAATATTTAGTTAAAATTGGTGTTTGTAGGCCTTCAAGTTCTTCTGTTGCTTCGCCATTACATTTAGTTCCTAAAAAAGAAGCCAATGATTGGCGTCCTTGCGGAGATTATAGAAGACTTAATTTTATTACAGTACCAGATCGTTATCCACTTCCACACATTCATGATTTGAGTATCGATTTCAAAAATAAAACAATATTTTCAAAATTGGATTTAGTTCGCGCTTATCATCAAATACCAATAGCATCTGAAGATATATATAAAACTGCAATTACAACACCATTTGGTTTATTTGAATTTGTTCGTATGCCTTTTGGTTTCAGAAATAGCGCTCAAACATTTCAGCGGTTTATAAATGAAACATTTTTCGGACTTGATTTTGTATTTGCATATGTAGATGATATATTAGTAGCAAGTGAAAATGAAGAACAACACTTTGAACATTTAAAAATTGTTTTTAAACGCTTAGAACAATATGGCTTAAATATTAAACCAAAAAAATGTGTTTTTGGTTTACCTGTTATAAACTTTTTGTGTTATAAAATTTCTGCAAATGGAATTAAACCATCAAAAGATAGAGTTGAAATAATAGCTAATTTTGAAAGACCAAATTCTATAAGTAAACTGCAAAAATTCATTGGAATGGTAAATTATTACCATCGATATATTCCAATGATTGCAAAGAAACTTCTTCCTTTACATCAATTGCAAATAAGAATAAGAACAAAACTATTAATTGGACTAATGAATCTATTTCCGCTTTTGATAATGTTAAATACCTTTTTGCTCAAAATACACTTCTAAATCATTTTGATAAAAATTCTAAGTTATCTTTATCTGTTGATGCTTCAAATGTTGCAATTGGAGCTGTTTTACAACAAGTTAAGAATGATACTTTGGAACCTTTGGCTTACTTTTCGAGAAAGTTAAGTTCAGCAGAATGTAAGTAAGTATTCTACTTATGATAGAACGATTCCATCGTCAACTTAAAACTTCAATTATAGCTTCAGGTGATTCAATACATTGGTCAGAAATGTTACCTATTATTTTATTAGGTTTAAGGACTGCTGTTAAAGAGGATTTAAAGTCATCCCAAGCTGAACTTGTTTATGGACAAACTATTAGAATTCCTCGAGAATTAGTTGTTTGTGGAAAAGATGAATATTCTTCAGAGGAAACACTTAAAAGATTGCGAGATCATTTTTCAAAAGTTAGAACAAAAATTCTACATCATAATAAAGATGTTAGCTTTGTTCCAAAGTCTCTCGAAGAATGTGAATATGTATTTGTAAAGATTGATCAAACTTCTGGACTTAAATCACCTTACGAGGGACCATTTAAGGTAATATCAAAACAAAAATATACGTTTAACATTCAAAAAGGTAATACTATTAAAACTGTATCAATTAACCATTTAAAACCTGCAAATATTTCATCTACTACACCAACTGCATCTAATATTAATTCTAAAAAAGTTACTTTTAATATTAATTAATTTATTATTTAGCTCAATTTTTTATTTAATTATCAAAAATTCTCTGAGGAAAATTTTTGAAGTTATGTATTTCAATTTTCACAATAGAAATCATGATCAACAAGATCAATAAAAAACAAAGTTAAATTAACCCTACAGTCGTTACTCGTCTTCACAATTCTCCTACCTACTTCTTTCTTTCTATTTCTGCTCTTTTCTTTCCTCTATTTCTTTTCTACTTATTCTTCTTATTACATGACTGTTTTTATTGTAGTGCATTTGCTACTTTTTCATGTTCACAATTGCATGATAAGTTTGGTGAGCACACACAAACTCACCTATGCATGCACATTGATACCGCTCTGGTCTGTTGAAAAGCATACAACAACAACCACACTGTAATTTTCCAACGACGATTGTGTATGCATTTGCGCAGTTCTATTTGAGAGCAATACCTTTCTAATGGTGTTCTTAGTTTTAAAATCGATTCAGTAGTTTCGACGGAGAAGATGGAACAAAATTTATGTTAGCGTATTAATAATATAGATATTAAGGCAAAATTATCGATATAGATTTCTGTAAGTAGTACAGTCGCCTGAAATGCCGATTGTTCCGCAGATTTTGGGAAAACTTTATTTTCTTCATAAAATTTTGGACCACCCTAATGTTTATGCATCAATGCGAATATGCGAAAAATAAATAGGTTATTTGTGTTTTAAAACACATCCATACTTATATGAATATTATAACCAAGAAAAGTGCTGTTTGCCATGAAGAAACAGATATCCTTTAGGATTGGTGTATAAGCAATACATCGAACCTTAACCGCCATAAAAGTGTATCCAACAAAAATTTATTTCTGCCAACGAAGCATTCAATATTAAATTATGTAGTCAAATAAGTTAAAATTTTAAGTTATTATTATTGTGTGTGGTTCACTGGCCTTTTAAACATGCTTTTATTAGCTTCGCCTGTATGTATGCATGCAATTGCATACTTTTAGGCGAAAGCGTGTGTATTCATACACTGAAAAGAAGTTGTTCAGTGTGAGATGTGATCATTTTATTATTTTTTGGACGAGAACAAGTGCTGACAGTTTAGCGGCACTCTTATCTGTGATTATTGTAATATTGCTTAACCCTTAACCATTCAAAAAGTCCTTTCTATTAAATAATTTCTGACGAAAACTTATTGTACCTAATATGTAAATGGAGTTTCCATTATCGTGTCACAGCCTTTTCTCTCGCTTCATTTCAAGCCAAATAGAACTAAAAAAGCTTTAAAAAAAAACTCCAGCCAGAGCGACAGCTGCGCAGTCAGTGGCTGTCAAAAGAGCTAATAAAAAAGTTAAAAAATAAAAACAATAAATATGCTATGCATTTCGCAAAAAGCGAAACACAAAATCTAACGAATCATGTTCAAAACCAAAATTCTTTAACGCAACAAAATATTTGCACTAATCCAACATATTTATTTCCAACCAAAACTATTTTTCGCCTAATATAACAGTTGTTTTGACCTTCGCACTCACCGCAGGATATGAAATATACGATGATAACGGTGTCGTACTTGTGCCCCTCCAAAATTTAGCGCCCGGCCAAGCGGACTCAAATAAGCGTTTGCGCGTTCTAAGAAACAGAAAAATATTTGCAAGTTTTTAGTGAAAAGGAATTTTAATTTTATTTTTTTAACTTTTCTAATTTGTTTTTTTTTTTTAATACCGTATTCGCTCCGAGTTCATTATTCTGTATTTTATTGCGGTTTAATTTTAATTTTTATTTTAACAACACAGCAGAGCACAACTCACAGCGCAAGGATAAAAAGCCAACTATTTTAAAACAGTTACTTATTCGCGTATATCCTTTTACATTTGGGAAAATTCAATAACATTTCGTTAGCGTGCAGACGTGTGTGTTAAAACGGCGCACACACATGTGCACTAACGCCGAGTCCTGTAGCGCGCGCTCGGTCACCATATGTGCTTCATCCTGCGCCCATACAATGTACACACTCCCTTATTTTGCATGCCATGAGCCATCAACCAAAAGCAGATGTGCGCGTGTACAGAGTTGTGCAAAACTTAAGCACTTTTTTTTGAAGGTATATGATGGCGAGGTTAAACTCGAAGGAAAGTCAGCTGAATGATTCGCATTCCATGACTATTTTGGTGGTGACTTGTCCGATAAGGGCAGATGCATATAACTTTGGGTGAGTTCCCATGGCAGTGATCCAGATCCGGATAAAAATTTTGGAAGCAAATGCACCAGCAATTTTGTAATCCTGCTATTTATCTGGATCAAAAACATCTATTACAATCTATACGGATCCGAAATTGATACAGATAAACACCAGGATCACAAAATTCTTGTTGCATTTGAATGCAAACTTCTTATCCGGATCTGGGTCACTGCCACGGGAACTCGCCTACTAGTATCTTGGATAGTGTTTGTTGTACTAGTTGTGGGATATGAAGGTTATATGTACGTTGCTTAAACATACATATATTGCACAATACTGTACATTATGCTATATACTTGCATACATATTTATGTACTTCTAAGCAAACATTTCTAAAGGAGAAAGGAATGCGAAAAGTATCGGGCGACTACGGGGGTTGTAAATTTTTGATATTGACTCGTGAGGCGTCAAGCTGACATTTGATTTTTTCGTTTATTTACTTATTTTCTTTCTTTGTTGTTGTTGTTTATTTATAATCCTGCGAATATTATGATAGGAGAGTGAGATTGAGAGAGAGAGAGAGAGAGCGCCCAAAGCTATTATAAGGAAATGCCCTGGAAGCATACATATATACATATCTGCTTTGTAGCTCATGTGTTTAACGCTGGGGGTATGTTTATGCCTTTTTACAACTTGGTACCTACTCCTGCTAAAAAGAAATAAATAAAAAAAACTTGTTTAAATGTCCGATTGCCGGCAAATCAACTTGATGGCATTTTGTTAAACTGAAATCGTTATTTTAATAGGTACAGTCTTTAGCAACGTAGAGATTTTAAGCCGAAAAAATAATACATATGTATATTGAGTTTTGTGTAAAATAAATATGGCGACTTAATACTTCCCAATAGACCAAAGGGCTTGAGAATAATATTATAACAAGCTTACAAAAGCTTTGTTTCTCTATCCACTAATTAACGTTAATAAACACTAATTTTTAGATTTGACATATAATTTTTGTTTCTTTGGTTTCTCTCCAGTAAAAGAGAGCGAACTGAACGAAAATTGAGAGAGCACTGAACGAAACTGGTGAGAGCGGCAATGATAGTTCTACTAACTTTTTTACTGGACAAATTTCCACTAGCAAGACACTAGCAAGAAGAAGAAGAAATGTCAAATGTGGAAAAAGGAATTCAAATTTGTATTGGAAAATACAAAAGTAAATACATACGTAGTAAATCAAGTTATATAGCTATTTTTATTTAAAAAAAGGTTTAATATCGACACGGGAAGTTATTTATAATGTATGGATGCAGGCAAACTAGTCCTATATTGAAATATATATACATTAGACAGCGGCTCAAAACAAGAACCACTATGAGAGTGCATCTTCCGCCGGATCGGCTGTAATGGAAGAAGTAAGAAATTTTATTCTTACAATTCACTCTTTGCTATTAGACAAATTCATGTTCATACATGCAGAGATTTTTAAGAACTGTAACAATGCGATGATGAGATTGAACAAGTAGCTGTAGAAAGTTTAAGGTCAGTCGACATCGGCTTGTTTCTAACCAATCGAAATACCAGGAATTGTTTACTTCAGCGAGTATGTCAGTCGAAATTTGTTTTTCTAAGGCAATAGAACACTTAAAGGGATATATTAAAATCCATATTTTTATTTTCTGATGATGATCTCAATTTGTTATTCTTTCTTAAATTTTCGGGCGTGTCTTTTATCTTTTTTCATGCGCCAAACAATCATATCGTCGTTTAAACTGCATAACCGCTTAAGTGAAACTTTCATAACCGCCTATGCCAATATTGAGATTTTCCAAACTTTAACTCCTGGTGGTCTGCTCTATGGATTTATACCATAGATTTGGCCTTTGGGAAGCTCTATATTTCCTTCTAATGTTCTTTTCACCTCTGAAGTCGGAGAGTTGGGCGGTTATGAAAGTCTCACTTGGGCGGTTACGAAGTGTAAACGGTGATGTGTCACTAACATTTGCTGATTCAAGTTTCCTAATCTACTTTGCTAATATCTCTCACTGAGAGCCAATTTCACTTTACTCTCACAAATTTCGTTAAAAGAGATTAGCAAGAAATGTTAGTTAATGTTTTGCTAGAAAGTAAAGAAAAGAACCTAAATATAAGCGTTAAGCTTGAGGAAAGCTTGTGTAAAGTATTGAAAAAGTCTTAAGAACAATTGTAGAAAAATCAAAACGGCACCCTTTTTATACGCTTACAAATGTAATTGTAGAAAAATATTACTTGTGAAAGCTTGTTGTAAGCTTATAAATATAATTGTATGTATAAATAGTAGAAAAAAGAAAAAAATAAATTTTTATTTGCATTTTTTTTTTATTTTTCTTTCCTTCTTCACCTTTACTGCAATGTTCTTTATTTTATATTCTCATCCTGTTTCGAACCATGACATCAACCTGAAGTTCAATCCAACGGTATCATATAGTGGGACATTCAACATTATATTGAACATTATTGAGGCTTTTATACTTCCCTTTTCGAAAAAGGAATCAATGAATTGTATGAATCATTGTAAAACCAAAATTTAAAAAAAAATTTTACAGCAAGCTTAAAACAATGTTATTATTAATAGTTTTTTAAGCTTTCATTGCAAGTATAAAGTAAGCTTATCGTAATATTGTTTTCAATCTTTTTAAGTAAGTATTCCTCAATTATTACAATCATGCTTGTGAATAAGCTTACAATTAAGCTTATAAAAACTGTATTGCAATAAGCTTACAATGGACAATTGTTATAAGCTTGTTCTCAAGTCCTATTACATTTCGCTTACATCCTGGTCTGTTGGGTTGTTTACGTGCCTGTTTTTTTTTTTTTAATTAGCAAATTATTTTTTATATAAACATATGTATTTAATATGACAAATATTTTGTTTGATATCAAAATCACATTAGAATGTAATGTTTAGATACATATCGAGCCGTCTGCGCCGAAAAGACGTATCAACCATGTTTTTTTTTATGGAAATCAATAATTTATTATCATACGCATCAACTATCAAAATTTCAGCTGTGGAATGTACCGTTTCGAAGTTAGAGCCTAATTAAATTTCATATCTGCATACAAATTGTATGCAAAGAAAATTTAAAAAACCCTTTTCCTGTAAAATTGCTATCTTGGCTCATACACCTTTGTGGAGTATACGGCTCGATATGCTGGCTTAAATTACTAATGACAAAGAGTAATGACACAAAAAACAAAATTAGTTACAAACTACATTGAACCATGCATTGAACCATCCAACATTGTACTATCGTAGCCATGAAAACTTTGATTGTCTTGCGTATTCATATCATTATCCATTAGCTCCTCATTTTGTGTACTGTCGTTTTTGCTCTGCTTTTTCTTCAGATTACGAATTGTTTTCCTCTTATGATCATGCGCATAATTGAAAAATCGCATTGTACGTTCCATAAAGAAGACAGCATCCATATGATGAAAACGTTGAAGGAAACACTCTGCACAAAAGAAAAAAAAAACATCAAATTAAAAATTTACAGCTAAACAGCAAATAATACTATAAATATGTAGATACCTCGAAATATATCGGTAAAGATGTAATTTTTAATAGCACGCTTATTGCAGCGTCCCTGACCACGATAGGAATAATGTTCTGCTGCTTCATTTTTAAGAACACTCGCCCATATATGTTTTATATATTTATCGGGTTCATCGAATTGACCTTGCAAAAGCTCTACACGCTGCAAATACAATTTAAATAAATTCATTTGAAAAAAAAAAACCAAAGAAAGATTGCAAGAATACACACCAATGCATCACATTGATCTTCATCCTCCTTAAATATAGCATTCCAATCTTCAAATTGATCCGCTGTTTTAAATGGTTGCACCGGCATGACGCGTGCTTGAATGTTGAAGAAATCTAGCACTGGTCTACTGTTTTTCGGCACTTCAACGGGATCTTTGATTTCTTCTTTTAGTGCATGTTTTTTGCTCTTTTCCTTCTTTACAGCTTTCAATTCGATACATTCTGTTTCGCTTTCGCTATTATTCTCGTAGCGCTTGAATTTCGATGGTGGTGGCGAGGATATACCGGGACTACACCTTTCCTCTTCAGCCCTTCTTTTATTCTTACCACTTCCACTTCCACCTCCATTTCCACTTCCGTTGCTACTGATGTTGGTGACCTCGCGTCTCAGCTCAACCACTTGCTTGGTCAGTTTGTGAAACAATTTTTCGAACGTTTGCCTTATTGTTAGCAACTCTTCCATAACTTCATCGCAGCATTTGCAACGTGGGTTGTCACTTGGTCTAGGCATTTTTTTTTTTCTTAAATGTATGGAAAATTATTAAATTAATAAAATATTTAAGGGCCGATTTCATAATCAAATTAAAAGTTCCTTTAAATTCTAAAGGGGCCTTTAATTTGTTGATCGATTTCATAAAGTATTTTTGAAGATAAAAGTTCCTTTAAAGTTAAATACCCGAAAACGGGCATTTAAATTATTTAAAGGTTCCTTTTGCCAGAAAAAATTTCATTTCTGCAGTCTGTCAAAATCAAATATCAAAAATTTATTAAACTTTTTGAACCGATTTTGTTTGTTGAGTTGTGAGGTTGGATGACCGCTTCCTATTTTTTCTGCACGCTTCTTTGTTCTTTTTTTTCAGCCAAAAAAATTTAAGCCACAATCAAAAAACTTATTTATTTTCAGAAAAAAAAAAAAAACAAATGTCAAATTTCAATATTTTTAAATTTGTGACAATCATTTGATGTTAAAGGAGCCTTTTAATATTATTTTATTATGAAATCACTCCCACTTTAAAGAACATTTAAATGGCTCTTTAACTAAAAGGCTCCTTTAACAAAAGGAGCTTTAAGAATTTCATTATGAAATCGGCCCTAAATTTTGCAGGATTAACATTGGGTTGGCTTTCCAATAATTTCACACGCCCCGAAAAAAACGACTTTTACTGGGTTGTAGGGGAGGGGGAGTAGGTTCTGAATCAGTTAAATTTAGGCGCCGGACGTAGCTAGTTTTCCTGGAATTTGTTAAAGTTGTTAAATTTTTACCAATAACAACCCCAATTCCTCATTTACAAAACAAATTTCACTCTTTATTTTAGTCACAACACGTATATTACTAATGTATTTAATAAATTTTACAATATTGCGTTAAGATCACGTTTATTAAAAATGTTGCTAATAGTGACTTCACAGGGTGTACTACGCAGAAGGACATCACCGTGGCGGTAGCCAGAACACCCTTCCCCTCCTCTACCACCCGGTAGAAGTCGTTTTTTTTGGGGGCGTGTGACATTATTGGAAAGTTTCCCCTTAACATTTGTACATGAATTTATTAAGTACAAAACTGTTGCATTATTTAACTGGATTTTTTTCAAAAATAAATGCTGTCTTGGATTTTTATTCGTCCAAGGACTTGTCAGAACTTCCGGTGTTTTTACCGGTACCCAGGGTTTAACCATGCCGGTACAACAAAAACAAAACCATTTGAAAATATATGCAGTACCCCGTAGGCAAAACTACTGGTTTTATACTAGAATTTTTCAGTTAGCATATCGCATATCCGCAATACGTACATACATACATATGTATTCGAAACCAGTATTATTAATAACAGATACATAGCTGATAAACTAGCCGTACAGAAACGGGTAGAAAGCTGGTTCTCAGCTGAAATAGCACCCTCAGGCGTCACATAAACCAGACGAGTAGGCACATACGTATGTAGTTTGCACACATGCGTTGTTATAATCGTATGAACATTGAAACATGAGCATGTAAGTATGTATGTATCCAATTAAGTGCATAGAAACATTTCTACAAATTAAATTTCCTGTTTTTTTTTCACTTTAAAACATTTTTAAAAGCGTTGAAAAGTTTATAAAAAAAATGCTAAATGCATCCACTTAATATTGCAAATAATATTCTGTTTGTTCCTTATGCATAATTCCATTAAACACATGCTATCCATTCAATTTTTTTATTCCAAAACTTTTGCATTTTATATAGCAGACAACTAGTTAATTTCAATTACATTTACTTGTACAAATGGAACAGTTTTGTTAATTGTTGTAACATATACATAAAATTTTAATAACACTCAAATAAATACCTTGTCCAGTATTGATCGCAAAACTATATTGAGATTTCTCCGCTTTTCTTCAGTGTCGTGCTGATGATTTTCGGAAACCTGATTTGGCTTCCAACTCTCGTTCCCTTTTCATGCATTGTGCGAGTAGGCAGCCGCGTTGCCAAATGCGTTTTGCAAGACAGGGTTCTTTGTTTTGTAAAACGAAACGTACCTGAATACGGTACATTTATGCGCGACAACTATTTCACATTACGTTTTTATTTCATTTTATTTTTAAACATATCACATAGTCACCGTATAGATATTTTTTGCAATAAATATTGCTTTTTGACATATTTTATATATTTTACACATCACGTTTCAGTTTTTGGCCAACTGTTTTCAAGTAACTACTTTAAGGCCCTCGGCAACTTACAAGCTTGCATGACAAGCAGTGCATATGTGTTAGTGTTTTTTTGATGGTGTGAGTGCAATCGGCAGTCGTCGTGCTACACGTACTTGTTGTCGGGCTCGCGTTGATGAAAATCAAAAAATTTAGATATTTTCATTTGACATTTCGTTTAATTGATAGTGGCGCAAAATGATTGACATGCTTTAGTGTCAAAACGTCATCTTGGCGATGGATAAGTACGCGGAAGAAAAAGATTTTACATTGCGGTTTATTGAAACGTACGAATGCTTACCAGCTTTGTGGAATATACAGTTGGAAGCATATAGCAACCGTCTCGAAAAAATTAAACAATATGATATTCTTCTCGATTTGTATAGAGAAAAATACCCCACTGCAACGATAGCAGACGTGAAAAAAAAATCAACCTGTTCCTCAAATTTTTCCCCTGTCGCTAAGTATCTTAATGTGGCTGACAATCGCATACTCGGTGTTATTGCTTCTCGCATCCGTGTATTTTGTTTTTTAATAAATGGCGTCACACTGCCCAAAAGCTCCTCAAATACATTATCGTCCATTCGCAAAAAATTTTTATATTCCTCTGTACATGATATTTTAAGTTCCTTTAAAAGATTTTCGTGCGTAAATTTTTCACGTTTTTCGTATAAACTTTTCATCCACACCCTTTTTTTTCTTCGTCTTTCTTTTTTTATTTCTATTTAGCAAAACTGCTGTAGTTCCAATTAACAAAAAATCGTCATCCGATGACAACATGTTTGGGCCGCACGCTACGAACTTTCAATGCAAATGGCGATTGACACTTTTTGATTGAGTGTTGCCTGACAAACGACAATAACCCGACACTAACACATATGCACTGCTTGTCATGCAAGCTTGTAAGTTGCCGAGGGCCTTTAGAAATGAAAGGAATTTGTTTGGCAAAATTAGATATACATATTAAGGACCAACTGAGATTAGATACCGAAATAAGGGTTGAACTGTTTCCCTCTTTATTGCTTTTGCCATTGTATACATTTTTTTTGTATGTATGTAGGTATGCTAATCCGGTAAATAATAAAAATTAAATTAATAAATCAGTTAGTTTGATGTTAGAATATTATAACTTGAGTATTTTTTGTATAGGTATGTTGCAGTTTAAATAATAAAATGGTTATACCATTTCGGGACTATTTACCTATTCACGTGGGTATAAACTCTGTCGTTAACCAATAAAAAAAAAAACTACCCCATAAAAACTAAAGAATAGTTGGCAACGAGATCAAATTTGCCATATGTCAAAACAAAAGAGAATTGAGAAAACAAGCAGCTGTCAGCGGCGAACAAGGTAGGTATACAAAATTGAGGTAATAACATCGATATATCGATTTTGGGATTGATGCAAATCGGGGCAACTAAACACAATCTACCGATTTCATATATGCGTAATGCGTTTTGGTTACAATTTAAAGACGTGATAGTGTTAAAAAAGGGCATTGTTTTAAACCACCATGTGTCATACATATATTTTCCCATATTGAGTATTTTTAAAACATCGAGAGAAAACTTCCGATTTCTTACCTAATATCGATGATGGCAGAAAATACCGATATATTGCTTGCATACCTAAATAAAATGAGAAGAATTTGGAGTAAAGGCATTGTGAGGATTTGAGGAAACAGATTAATAAACAAAACCAAAGTTGCTTCATTTTAAGTAAAATTCTTGTTGATTTGAGGCAGGAGTAAATACACTATTTCTATTCTGCAAAGTGCTTGTGCACAAGTAAACGGTAAGATAACTAAAATTGTATTTAATTTACGTATGTAATTAATGTGTGTGTACATATGTACGCCCACATATAATACAGAAATATATTCATAAATATGTGCTTTCCATTCAAATTAGATCAAAAATGACTTCTCAGCGCAGTAACTGTTGCGACGATGTTATGAGAGAATTGGCGGCAATGCGACAGTCCTTCAAAGAATTAAAAAAGGAAGTTGAACGCTTAAGACGTGTTATCCCACCGTCAACAGATGCTGGTGAAGCATTTAACAGCTTGTCTGATGAGCCCTTGTTGTCATCCGACTTTTTTGATAGCGATCCTGATACAAAGAAATCGAAAGTAACGAAAAAAACTGTGAAACAGGAGCATGACGAAGCGGCTGTGGCAAAGTCCGTTAATGATTACTTCAACTTAAAAACTCATGTTCTACCCACGCAACCATTTAAGGATGCAGAGCAATTCGAATGTTGGAATTCACTATTGAACCACGACGAAGATCAACGTGATCAATTGGTAAGAAATGCCATATTTTTTGTTTGTTTGTGAATATTAAATCAACGCCTAAATAAAGTTCTACCTTCTTGGACGCATACACTCACATAGTACCTTATACCTCTGAGTGCCTCTAGCCATTTTGGATATTTACTATATTCTCATTTTTTAGCTTGATGATTTAATTACATAACAATTTTCTTTTCTTTAGCGTATCGAACTATTGCTAGGTAATTATGAAGAGCCAGAGGTTTATATAAGAAAAATTTGGGATAGTATCTTTACCAAAGACGCAGCACTTGCTTTTAGTTTCACCGGCGCTGGCAACCATAAAAAAGCCGTCAGAGACTGTATTTTTACAGATATCTTTAAAGGTAAATAAGTATTGTTTTTTTTTTGGCTTTAAATTGGCATAACATTCATATGTGTGTATGTTTTTCTATATCGCAGAAATCTTTTTGCAACGTTTTCCAAATTTCGACATGGATTTCTTCAATTCACGCTCAATGCAATTCTTCTCTTTACAACATAGAAGACATATACAAAAAAAACGTAGAGGAAAAGTGTACACAGAATTGGAATAAAAATAAGCTATTAATGGGACCGAAAGCAACTCAGAATTAGTAAAGTGTATTGTGATGGTCGCTGTTTTTTTATTATATTAAGATGAGAAGCATGCCCTTTCTTGTAATCAACCTTCTTATATGACTTACTTTTATTTATTAAAATTGCATAGTTTAAGATATTTGCTCATACAAGAACAAATTTGCATGACCTTAAAATTATAGTTTTTTTTTTGTTTTAATGCTGTAGGTATGTATGTATCAGACCTGGGCATCCTCAATTACATTTTTTTTCAATTACAATTACTTGGAAATGTAATTAAAAATCTCCAATTACAAGTAATTGTAATGGAATCACACCAATTACATTTTTCTTGGGTTTGAGAAAATTTAGTTATACAATTTGTTTTTGTTTCTATTCTTGTGCTTTTTGTTATTGTTTTTGCTTTTGCTTTTGCTCTGTAACGAACAAAAAAAATTAATTAATTATGTGTTCTTGGGACCGGATGCGATGGGGTCAATTTTGTGAACAGTTGAAACTACTTTATAGTTGGCAACGCGTTCGGATTCGCCATATGCACAAGAGAATTGGAAAAAATAAGCAAGAGATGTGCACTTTGAATAGCAACAACACCATGCATATCGACAGCTAAAATTATATATCGAAAAATCGATATAGTATATATGTGTGTATATTGAATGATAGAAAGTCAAAATTGTGCAAATCTAAAATATTTCTATATGAAACGAGTCAATGTGTCATATTAATAAAAGCCAAGCATTTGCTTTTGCTTAAGATTTCTGACCTTTTACTCAAATTTTGAAATTTGTTTCATACAAATAATGTCAAATTTCTGAAATTTTTAGTAAAAGCATTCGCTTGGATTTTATTAATATGGCCCAATATTAAAAACATCACGTGTATTGTGGACCTCAAACAAAAAAAAACGAAATAAGCTATGTAAATGTCATTGTAAGTATCGATGACAAACTTCTGACTATCGTTGCCTACAAAATATATCGATTTATCGTTCGCATCCCTAAGCAGTGTTAAAGGAAAAGACGCGTTGTGATTTTGAGGAAACAGCTTTCAAAACAAAAAAAAAAAGGATTGTAAAAAAAGCAAAAATCAGGCAAATACACAAGTTAATGGTAAGAATATATATTGCGCTTAATTTAAATAAACGTATGTGTTTATCTCTGTGTATGCCTGTAGCTATAACTATGGTACCTTCAGGTTGTTTGCAAATTTAAGTTGAATGGCAAAGTCCTTGCCAAACTTGGATTTTGAGCGTGAAAAGGTAATTCTCATAGTACAGACTCATTGAAGCGTCACCGCGGCTATGTAGCTACAAATTTGTGAGGAAGAGCATTTGCTTTAGGTATTCTTTGTTACTTCATTTTTTTACCACAGTGCAAATAACGTACTAAGTATGCGGCACGAAGTAAATATACGTAAATATATGTATGTACATATATGTATGTATGAATGTGCATATATGATAAATTAAAAATTTCGCAGTTACATATGTAAGTGGCTGCACCAACATGCCTCGAAAGTTTTACTATTTTGCAGTGGGCACGCTTATACACAAGCCCATACACATGTTTGTATTTACACTTCCGCTTGATTAATGTTTCGATTCGAATTCTTTTTTTATTTTTATTCAGAAAAAATGTCTGCACAACGCTGTGAATGTTGCGATTCTGTTTTGGATGACTTAAGGATGATGCGAAAATCTTTTGACAAATTAAAAAAAGAAATGGTGCGCCTGAGACGTGATGCCACCAAAGCTATGGCTGGAGGAAAACCCGCCAACAAAATAAAAGAGTGTCCAGAGTCTAGAGCAGCGTCACCACTAGCACATACGAAAACTGGAGAACAACCAGTTGACCCTTTTGCGGGAAATTCCGATGTTTTTGAGGAACCACTAATTACATCGGACTTTTACTTTAGATATGTGGATCCTGATGATGATACTAAAAAGGAAAAGCCATCCAAAGATAAAAAGAAAACAAAAAAGGTGAAGGAAGAAAAGGAAGAAGAAAATGCGCTTGACACGTCGGTCCCAGCCAAGGAACAAATAAAGCTAAAGGAGCGCATTTTTCCCACACAACCATTTAAAGATCCCAAGTCATTTATGATTTGGAATTCAGCATTGAGAAAACATAAAAGCCAGCGTGAACAATTGGTAAGTATGTCCATTGCCATGTTTTGAAGCATTAAGTATTTAATACAAATATAAAGTTGATACTCTTGGAACATTGAACCTTGTCTCGGGATATTGAGAAAAAAAAACTTCCGAAGCGGCTATATGTTAAAGAGTAACAACATTAAAATTTCAACAACCATTTTGTGAATTAATTCGCTGAATAATATACATATGTATGTAAAACTTTTTCAGACGCAGGAACTCTTGCAATTTAACTTTGATGATCCAGAAAATTATATAGGAAAAATTTGGCGTGATGTCTTACATAAAAATTGTGGAGATGTTTTTACGTATAGCGGCGCTGGCCGGATGAAAAAGGCGCTTAAAGAATGTACTTTCAACGATATCTTCAAAGGTAACCTATTTGCTTGAAATCTTTAGAGATTTTATTTTATTTTTTGTTTCTACATTGCAGATGCATTTTTAAAACGTTTCCCATCCTTTGATGGTGACTTTTACGTTGTACGCACAATGCGTTTTATCAAATGTATACAAGATCTTAAACGAAAAGCATTGCGAAGAGAGGAATTGGCTAAAAAGAGGGGGGAGGTACTGGTCGAGCTGGATGATTAATGAGTTTAGATTTTGTGTGCTAGTAAGTTAGCGTATTAGATTAATATAATGTACTAAGGGACATTTATTAAAAAAAAAAAAATTATAAATCGAATTGTCACATTAATTGATTTTTATTAAATAGAAATTTTAGTAAAACGCCAAACATTCAAGCTGATTTTAGCCTCAAGTAGATATGTAAATATGTATAAAGGCTTATGGCTTTTAAGGTATCTACATATCTTCATTTTCATTCTTACATAAATCAATTTAGTTGTAATTAATTTTAATAATAAAATCGTATTGTTTCGAATTTTAACTGATTTAAAATAATATCAAATAGAAATTTAGCCATTAATTGTACTTGCTAATCCGTTTACTACAAAATTACATGTACATTTTATTTATTTTAATTACATATTAAGGGTTATCCATTTATACTAATAAAGGCTTGTAAAGGTTATACTAATTTTATATATTTTTTTAAGCTTTATAGGTAGGCATGTATAATATTGTATATAAACTGCCCAAGATTGTATCAAAACTCATCAAATAGGGAGATATGTTGTATATGTTCATAGGCGAATTTACAGACTAAAATTTGCAAAAGTGCTGTTAGCTGTTGGCAGTTGCATTTTATTGCAGTATTTGAGTAATTGCATATTTTCGACAATGAAACGGAAAATAAAGAAGAAAAAATTTTGGAATACCTCAACGGCCAACACAAAAAACTATAAAATTCACCATGGATGCAGAGAAAAATGGAAAAATCAACTACTTAGACCTCACAATTAAAATAAACAAAGAGACCAACAAATTTACTTACGAAATATACAGAAAACCCACAGCAATGGATACAGTAATACACAATAAATCTAGCCATCCTCAACAACACAAGAATGCCGCTTTCAGACATTTATTAACACGACTTGAACGGACCCCGTTAGAAAAGGAAGCTTACAACAAGGAACTCAGCACAATATACACAATCGCGGAGAACAACGGATATCAAAAAAGTTTGGTGAAGAAAATACAGAAAAACATAACTTCAAGGAAATCGGAAAACAAAGAAAAGGTAGAGAAGAAATGGGCAGTCTTATCATATACCGGAGCAACATCTTACAAGTTGGCTAAAGTTTTCCAAAAATATAACATTAATGCAGCATTTAAAACGAGGAACAGCATGCAAAAACTTCTCCGAAACAACATTAACAAGGAAGACCCCTTTAACAAACAAGGCGTATACAAATTGACTTGCGAATGCCAAAATAGCTATATAGGACAAACAGGACGCCAAATCATGACGAGATATCGAGAACACGTAAGAGATTACAATAAGAAAATAAGGAAATCATCAACGACAGTGGAGTCAAATTTCGCCAACCACATGGCAGAAAACAAATGTACACCCATGAAAATAGGAAAAACAGCTAAAATTCTCCACATACAACACAAGGGAAAACGACTTAACGTATTAGAAAATATGGAGATATACAAACAGAAGACATTCGTAGGTAAAATAATAAATGAACAAATAAACACCGCATCAGATACATTATTTGAACCGCTTAAGCTATTATACCGAAAAGAGGACAGAAAACCTAAAACCGACATAAACAAAACAACACACAAGAGGACAATAACGGACTTTTACCTGCCTGTTTAATGAGGATACAAAAATAGATTTACATACCTAAACGCACAGACTCGCACGCACACACGCATGCACGTCGCCGAACGCACGAATGTACGAACACACGAACACATCACACGAACACGAAGTACGTGACCAAACAATGGAAGTTAGTTACTATAAGTACTATCGAACTTACACAAAATAACTCAGAACGAAAAAAGACACTGAAGATGGCGCATATTAGCCGAAACCGGTTTGTCTCCAAACCAAACTTGACAAGGGATGACGGAGGATCGTTCCACAATGCATCATATTCCTACCCTGTCGGAAAAACAAGCAACCAAAAAGAATTTAACTACCTCTCAAATTTGGTGCTCGAAACCTATTTAGGCAGTGGAATCATTGAGAAGTTAATCAACACATCAGCTTGTGGTGAAATGTATGTACATACATATGCATGTGAGTATATGTGAGTCGTTAGTTTTGAAATTGGCATAAGTGAACTAGAGTTGAACTAGAAATTGAAATAGGGGTGAACTAGAAAGTGAACTAGAACTTTAACTAGAACGAACTAGTAGATGAACTTGAATATCTACAACTACTATTGTAATGCACATGTCCTTCCCTTGAATTTTGTATACTTAATGTACATACATATGTATAAGTTATACGCATACATATACATATGTATGTATGTAAGTTTTTCCATAAGATTTTTTGGGGTTTGACTGACTTCTGTGCACTTTTGCTACCAACACTAAAGTTGAGTGGTAGTTGAAAATCGAGTTAAATCATGAATTTAACTACCACTCAACTTTAGTGTTGGTAGCAAAAGTGCACAGAAGTCAGTCAAACCCCAAAAAATCTTATGGAAAAACTTACATACTGCATGTTATAGCTGACCAAAAAAAATAAAAATCTGAATAACGGTTATTCAAGCCCAAAACACTTTTTTGGTTGCCATAACGGTTATTCAAGCCCAAAACAGTTTTTTGGTTGTTATAATGGTTATTAATGACTAAAAAAATTTTTTTCTCATGATAATGGTTAAATATGACTTTACCCCATTTCTCTCATAACCGTTACGTCCCTGATATTTTGTCAATTAAACAGCTGATCACAAATGTTTACATCAATTTGTGGCCTTTTATACGAACTGAACACGTTTTTCTTTGGTAATGATTTTATGTACATATATATATATTTTAATTATAGATTATTAGCAACGCGAGTGATTAAGTACTTAATGCAGTTGAGAATCTGTTTACCTTCACCCCCTGCTTTTCAACATTTTCTTTCTTTTAATAAGGAAATTACAAAGACAAGGAAAACCATTTGGTTTTGAGAGAGGAAGAAATATTTGCTAGGAGATCAAACATATGAGTGATGTACAATTCTTAACAATACGTTGCCGCATAGTAGCATACAACTTTGGAATAGCGAAACACTTCCATGTGAAAATATTTTTCTTTTTTTATATTCCCATGTATATATACATATCTACATATTTACATGCATAAATGAAAATACAGCATGATTCATTAAATTGCCTCGCTTTGTTAGTACAGACAGTTCTAAGTGCTGAGGCAAATGTTTTCACTTGGAAAAAGAATGTACTGAAAACGTTAAGGGAAGAATTAGTGGCATGAAAAGTAACAAAATTGTGGCATTAATTAATAGGCTTAGCAGCTGACTGAAAATACTACATTTAAATTGATCAAAAATACCGTGACAATTGAAATGTATGATTTCATATACATATATTATAATTTCAACGAAGGGGTTAAGAAAAAAAAAACAGACTGCGAGATCTTCTGGAAATTATAGGAAGAACAAAGTAATAACTTGCAAAAATATACATAAGTAATTGAGCATTTTATTTTTCCTCTTTTCAGAAAATTTCTACAATTTTACCAAAAATGCGCATATAAATAATTTATGTATGTACGTACTTAGAACTTTGTTTCCGCACACCACGAGTTCTTTAGCATTGTAGATCTATGTACATGCATATATATATATATACAATATATATATTTATATATACAGATGTTCATATACATATACATACATATGTAGATAATACATATAGATTAGAGACGTAAACCGCGTCCTACGGGATCTTATGCTTTTTTAAATTCCATACTTAGATTTCCTCGCAATTCGACATAGTTTTCTTATCAGATTCTATATACTATACATATATACTAAGTAAAGGTGAAATAAAGAATACTGAGGTCATAAATTAGAATTTTATACATATGCGACATATCAATCTACATATAGAATACTAAGAATGCACATATGGATGTAGGACCTACATTGTAGGTATATAATAATAGCCCTGTTTTTAATTAAGCGCATATAAGTACATCTGCATATAAAAAAAATGTTTTTTAATACACATTAACACGTGAATAAAAAAATAAATTACGCTTTAATTTGAGTTCCAATAATCTCACTTCGGAAGAGTTCCGGAACTATACCATATACTGTTTTAAAGGATCTTACGATCAATAGAATCCCGAAAATGTACATACTTTGTACATGCATATGATGATTAAGAGCACAAATAAACTGCGCGCATAGAAAATCATTTTGTTATTTTATAATCAAAGCCACATAAGCCAATTAAGTACTTCACGTGTAGGTATGTAGATATGTAAATTAAATTACTCACCAAATTAACTAAATAATTAACCAACTCTCGATTGTGTATGTCATTGGTGGTAGCCAGCAGCACTTTGGCATGATCCAATTTGGCAGCGTAATAGATTCTTATTAACAATCGCTTATAAACGCTTTCGCCTGGAAAGAGTTGTTGCACCTCATCGGCCAGTTCGTCCATCATCACCATCGACAATCCACGCACTTCTCTTTGGCACATCAAAAACAAAACGTTACAACACCACAATTTTCTTTTTGGAAAAGTTTTCCACCAACACGAAGAGCACAAATAAAAGTTTCACAGATTCGGAAGCACTAGATCTTATTTTTTTTACTGTTTACTTTCTTATATCGCAATTCTACTACATTTATGTACATACATATGTATGTATTTATTAACACTTGGATATTCTTATGGCGAACTTATCGTTATTAGTATATATTACACGCAATTTTCAATTCTATTGTGTTTTCATTACTTCCACCCACATCTCAATAATTTTCACAATGATTTTCTGATTGCATCTGTTTGGAAACTGACAAGTGCCACAAAAAAATATTCACAGATTTTCCTAAACAGCTGATTTAATGTAGTGTTGCCAACCACTTGTGATTGTGAGAAAATTTTAAATTTTAAGTCTCTACCTACTGGGGTGCCACAGTAGGTCTGTTTGGTGAGATTTTGAGCAAAATGCTATTTTATGTCAAACTGAAGATGAGAGCAAAAGCTCAACAAACGCATTTGTGCGAATGCTATTTAGTGTCAAAAATGACGCTTAGAAACAGCGTTGCCACAGCCTCAAAAATTCTGGTATCACAAATTGATGCTTTCATGGTTTTTTTCGTCACGCTTGCCTTTATCGATCCAGGGGGGCGTAAAACCGTTTATAAAAGGGGCGTTGCACCGCCCTCCGATCCTATATCGAAATATAAATATTTGTTTTTTGAAAAAAAGAAAAGACCACATAATCCTCTTTCTGGGGCAATATCTATGTATCCATCCACAGTAATCCTGCATGGAACACCTTCATCATCTTCATAAGGAAGTACTTAAATTTATCAAAAAACCACCTAAGCAAACAACACATCTTAGCACAATTACATATTTATACATATGAATGATACGTAAATAATTTTTATATTAATTAGAACAAATTTAATTTATCAAACTTTTGGTAGGACCACTGGCAGCGCGACAAATATTTAAAAACTGATTCAATGACTCCAATTCAATTCCAGAATCAGCTCTGGCAACTAGATCACCCAGCTCGTTTGACCCATTGTATTTTATAGAACTTTTATATTACTGGGTACTGTACCCATGTATTCATATTTATTTGCATGTAAAATTTAAGCATTATCTTTATATTTTTATATTATTAAAAAAAAAAACGATATCGTTAAAACCACGAAAGTAGCTTACTTTATTAATTTTAATTTTTTTTTTTTCAAACATATTTCGGCGATACGAAAAAACGATGAATGGATCAATTTGTGATACCAAATTTTTTGAGGCTGTGGCAATACTGCTTACAATTTCTTCCTCTTCTTCAGAGAATTTGACTAAAATTCTGTGTGCGGATTTCTACAAATCAGCGTTGCCGTTTTGCGGTTAATTCCCCAAATTTGGGGAATTTTTTTATTATTTGGGTAATTTTTGGGGAGTGCTATGATTTCGGGAATTCGCCTTTTAATAGTTTTATATGAATAATAATACCTATAAAAAGATTAATTATTTTCATGAGTTTGTATTACATTTGCATTGTGCGAAAGTGTGCATGAGTTTTAACAGCATTTATTTAATCTTGAATTACCGGCTGGTCGAACATGTACATTAAAGTAGGAAGTTAGCTAGGAAAAAAATAAGCAATTTTATACCTTTCATGAATATTTTGGGGTAAAACTTCTCCACTTAAATTGCTAAGATCATTACAATATCCTTTTTATAAATATTTGCATAAACAACCCACAGAATTGGAGGTACCTATAAATTAAAGAAAATCGGACTATTTAGAGCCTATACACACTTGCGACTCAATCTATTTAGTCGGGCTTTGATTTGCATGGGATGTATGGAAGCATTCACACTGCATTCAATTAGTCGAACAACTGAGCCAGTTGGATTTGCATACAACATCCCAATTCGAATAAATCGATTGAATCGCAAGTGTGTATAGGCTCTTAATGTTTCATTTCTCTCTTACTTGTTTTATGTTTCTTTATAACTTTTTTTAACCACACATACACATACATATATGCACGTGATTTAAAAATACAAACCGTTATAAAGTAAAATAAATTTGAAAATGCTTGTTTATTGGAAATCTCTTGATAACACTACCCGAAAAAAAATATCCTCGACATTTGATATTTGATTCTTATGTATTCCTGCTGATTCCAAATATGTAATCAAATGGTTCAAAAGTAGAACAGTTTTCGAGATATTTTGAAGTTTCAGTTTTCGAGCTAAGAAGAAAAGGAGGATTACTAATCTGTCAATATCTCCGCCATTACCGTCTTGAGTTTTATGTAATTTCATTTCATTTGAGAGGATGAAATACCCTTTCCAATTCCACATAAAATCGACGTTAAAGTGACGGAATTATGGCGGACAAAAGATTTGTTTTTATGCAAATATAAGTTAAATACAAGATGTGTAATTTGAAAATTTGTATGGGGAATTTCGGGAAATTATGGGTAATTTGATTATTATAGGTAATCTCAAGAATTTAAAACGGCAACGCTGCTACAAATAGCTAGACATTTTTCTCGCTCACATCATCTAATCCTCTCGCTCTTTCGTGGGAAAATTCTTGCAGTTCCTACACTTTCCTAGAGTCAACAAACGGTATTATTGTCCCCAAGCGGAAATTTAATGCTGAAAATATTTTATCTGTGGTGAAAAGGTTATCGATGAAAATTTATAGTACGGTGTACATTTTTAATTATACTTCTGCATGTCTAAAATTAAATTTTGTAGTTTTAATTTATCTATTGAATATCCTAATACTGCGGTGCGTTCATGATTCAATAATTCCTTCATGGGTGCGTTTAATGAAACTTTCTTAACCAACAGCAAAAAACCTATCGAGAGGTGGATATACAAAATACCATCTCATCCGTTAAGCGGCCATTTTGAACGGAAATGCATTTATAAGTGAAAAAAGTGCAGTTAAAATCAAATTTTAAATTTTTATTTCAAATCAAATACAATCAGTCACAACAAATTAATATTTTCGTGTTTTAAACAAGAAACAATACAAAACATTTTACGAAATAATGCATTGCTATATTTAGTGTTTATGTAGATGAGAAAATGGCGTTTCTGAATGCAGCATAAAGAAAAGGGATTACTTCATATATAAAGTCGAGGTTTATCCTCACAAACATTATGCGGCAAAATACATACATTTGTAAGTACATATATAAAAACATTTGCTGATAATGTACATATGTATGTATGAATGCGTATTTCCGTATTCAATTTCAATTATATTTGCAGTTTTCTAATTATGTATAATAAATTATTATTGGGCATTTTTAAATTAATAATTCTTGCAATTCTTATCTTCTGAACCCTGTTATTAAGGTAATGAAAATTCGCCTGAATCCAGTACAGCTTTTACATATTTAATTCAAAGTCGCTGAGAAATGCTGTGCTTAAAAGCAAATGTGTAGGTTAAGTGATATTCTTTTAAATATGTAATGTTTTTGTTGTTTTTCCTGCAAATAAATTGAGTTTGTTATTCTGTAATTCACACGTTGTGATCACGCATTTTCAGAAGATGATCACTTATATATGCGCACGTACATATGTAGATATATACATACATACTTATGTATATTTAAATTCATTAAATTTTATTTTGCTTTGTACGCCGCAAATCAAATCCTTCATCCAAGGCACATTTTTCCTTTCCTTTTGTACGTAGTATATGCGTTGTTATCGTTGTTGTTGTCGCATATCAAATATCCTTTATGTCGTGCTTTAATATTTTCGCAAACATTTCGTTTAGTAATTTTAAAATACATATGGATTATACCAAATTTATTTTTTTTACTAAAATTTTGTTTAGTACATATATTGTGATGGACCTCGCTGGCATCGTTGATATTAGTATCATTATGTAAATGGATTTTCTGAGTATTTAGCTGTTGCAATTTTTGATTTTGAATTCGGTTTTTTTAAGTTGAAACTGTAAAAGTAGTGATAATTACATATATTAATTTATAATCTATTTAATTATGCAACAATCTTTAGCCTTTAGAAAATCAATTATTCAAACTATAATTGTATTCTTTTATCAAAATTTTGTATAAATTACTATTTATCATTTGCATGAAGTGTAAGGGTGTTTGCGCCTAAATGTATGCTAAATGATTTTAGCTGAGCTTAACCAACTGACTGTAATCCTTAATCAATTCATTTACGTAAAAACAAAGTTATGCTATGTAATCATATATTTCTGTTGTGTATTTGTTTTACAAAGAATTTCAGGTTATTTTAGAAATACATAAATATGTACATATGTAGTATGTAGGTTTAAATATTTGTATTACAAATTACATAAGATTAATAAAAACATTTTTTTTTTGTTTCAAAGGCACCTTTTTAAAATTCAAATTTGTGCAATACATAGTATGTATATAAGCAAGACTGTCTAGTCTGTCTGTCCTTCTTGTGTTCATACATTTGTTAGTGTGTATGCAGTAGTTAATTTAATTTAATAAAAATGTTTATGCTCATAACTAGTAAAGCTACTAAATAATTAATAAAATAATAAATAATATTACGTTCAAAGCATTTTAATGGTCTTAAGTTGACTTCAAATATTAAAGGCACTACCATTTTGTTTTTAATGTTTTGTAGTATGTATCTACATATGTATGTATGTATGTACGTATGTATGCACGTTTGCATATGCCAATTATTTTCATATATAAAATTCTGTTTGTGGCAAATCAACAAACATAATACATACATACATGTGTATACATATGTGTAAGCAAAGCAAATCTACATAAACGCGTATGTACATCAAGTTTAATTATTTATAAAAAATAAAATAAATTAAAATAAATTCATATTATATTCAATCTTTAAACCAGAGCACGCACACACCACCCGCCTCCGGTAACTACTAATTTTCTACAACAGAGAAAAAAAAAAAACAAATTACGTTTTTTCGTTTGCAACAGTGCCACCACAACCAGTTCCACGATCTCTTAAACAATTTTTTGCTTAATTGGCTGCTATTGCCGTGGCGTTGTTTGCCATATTGTTGTTGTTCACTGCAACGTTTGCTTGCAGCTGCGGGTGCGGCTGCGGCTGCTGCTGCTGTGGCTGTTGTGTTTTTAGGGAGTTGTTGCGTGGGCGTGACTTGCGCCTGCCGCCTCTCTGTGGCTTGCCGCCACCATTTGCGGTAGCTGGCGATTTTGTGGTGGAATCGGGCAGCTGGCCGGCAGCGATTTTCTTATCACCACCAGCTCCCTGCTCGCTAACTGTGCGAGCGCTTGTGCTGCCGTCGTTCTTTCCGTTGCGTACTAAAAAAAAAAAAAAGAAAACAGAAGAAAACAGGCGAAGAATTAGTAAAATGTGTTCGATATTAAAAGATAAAAACAGTTTCGGGGAAACTTTCTAATAATATCACACGCCCCCAAAAAACGACTTTTAACGGTAAGTAGGGGAGGGGAAGGGTGTTCTGAATCCGTAAAATTTAGGCGCCGGACGTACCTCGTTTTCGAGGAATTTATGGTTAAAGTTTAGAACTCCATATAAATTCGATAGATAAAGAAAAAACTTTTGCGCAGAACACTTTTCTGCGTTGGCGGCCTTCGGCCGCGCTTATAAAAAATAACCATGGGCTACGCCATCCGTCCGGATGTGTGCCCTAACCGTGGCTACCGCCACGGTGATGTCCTTCTGCGTAGTACACCCTGTGAAGTCGCTATTAGCAACATTTTTAATAAAAGTGATTTTAACGCAATATTGTAAAATTTATTAAATATATTAGTAATATACGTGTTGTGACTAAAATAAAGAGTGAAATTTGTTTCGTAAATGAGGAATTGGGGTTGTTATTGGTAAAAATTTAAAAACTTTAACAAATTACGGGAAAACTAGGTACGTCCGGCGCCTGAATTTAACTGATTCAGAACCCACTCCTCCTCCCCTACAACCAAGTAAAAGTCGTTTTTCTCGGAGCGTGTAACATTATTGGAAAGCCAACCCACAGTTTCTATCTTCTTACCTCCGCGCCTATTTCGGCGACGATTGTTATTCTTAACAATCGGCTTAATAGTCGTTTTTTCTGGATCGAAGTAACTGTCAAACAAATCGGCCAGTTCCGTCTTATCCTCGGCCTTCAACTCCTCGATCACTTGCAGCACTTCCACCAAACCCGCCTTTTGCTTTTCACTCCAAATTGCATTTAACGTTTGCAAATCGTAACCATGTTCGGCAAGTATGATGCGAAATTTAACAGCACGTACACGATGGTACAAAGTCGTTTTGAAATAATTCAAAAATACTGGACGAAACGAATTTTGACGCTCCAAATTTTCGTTTTGCGTGTGCAGCTCATTCAAATCGCATTCGATGGGTTGCGCATACGGCTGCAGTGTCGTTAGCAATTTATCCAATGCACCGGCTGAATCGAGTGGCAGCTTACTCTCCTCATTGCTCAATTGCAATGCTACTTCATATGCCAATTTGGCACGTACACTAGCATTGCCATCGAACAGATCACGTTCGCTTTGAGGCGATGCAATTTTAGCATTATTTAATGTGGTGGACTTTTGTGGTAAAGTCTGGCCAGCAGCAGCGCCACCAACATCGGTATTATCATTATTACTTGCTTGAGCACCATCACCAGCACTATTATTGTTGTTGTTGTTGGCATCATTATTCATTTTGGCATTTAGCACTTTGGAGAGTTTACGCAATGTGTAATGTTGTAATGCTTCGTTGGTATTGGCTTTGGCTAAATTGAGACCATTTGCAAATGATTTGACTGTATTGAGGAACCTGTCTAGCAGGTTGTATTTTTTAAGCGATTCCAATATCATATATGGAATGAATTTACGTTCCTCATGATAGACTAGAATAACACCTTGCGATGTTGCATCTTTGGCTTTGAGCGCTTCCAGCCAATCAAGAAAATCTTTCAAGGCAGCGATTTCCGATTTGGACTTGATAATCTGTGTGGTGGATAATGTGTTTTTAGAAAAGGTATTTTTTTTTTGTTAATGGCGGAGAGTAGATATGTATAAGTAATGAGCAAAGTATTGAAAAAAAAAAAATTTTAATGATTTGAAGAATAAATTTTCTAGAGAATTATTTAATGTTAATGTGTATATTACTGATCTAAAGTGCAAAATTTTGTTTGCGATGACAAACTCTAAATTCTGAGTACTATGGCACCAGACCTGGGTAATACTGAGTAGTAATTTGACTATTACGTACTTAAATACTTTATATTTCGATCTTGAAGTAATTAGTCCGTACTATGTACTTTCAGAATATTCAAGTACAAGTACAAGTACAAGGAATTGCAAAATAATTGAAGTTTTAGCAAATACTTCAAAGTATTTGAAAAGAATTTAGAGTACTTGAAAAGAATTGAGAGTACTTGAAAAGAATTGAGAAATGTACTTGAATCGATTTTTTAATTCTTTTCAAGTACTTTAAAAAATTTGCCAAAATTTTTAATTATTTTGCAATTACTTGTACTTGTACTTAAAAATTTTAGGAATGCCAGTACCAGTACAATTCCTTTAAAATGTACTTGTCACAAGCAAGGATGGAAAATAATTATTATTTTTAAAATTTTGACCAAAAAAATCAGTATGTTCCCACTATCACAAAATAAATTTGAATATACCACTATATTTATCTCTGTATAATCTGCGGCTATCTGCAATGATTTTTATTTTAAGAGTTTTATCCATAAAAATCGAAAGTAATAATTACAGCCTGAGTTTTATTTTTTCGATCGAAAGTAATTATTATTATGTAATTTTAATTTTTTTGATCGCTAATAAGTATTATTCTTGGATTTTAATTTTTTTACTCAAGCATAATTATTATTTCTTGATTTTTACTTTCTGCATCAAAAATAATAATTATACTTGATTTTTATTTTTTCCCTTAAGGCATAATGATTATGTGCAATTTTTATTTTTTTTACTCAAAAATAAAAATTATGGTCTGATTTTTATTTTATTATTCATAAAATAAAACTCAAAACGTCATACAGCCTGAACCATTAGGATTTTTGGCTTAAAATTTCGCATGCATACACCTTCTACTCTGCTCTAACTACTTCCGAAGATAAATCGTTGGAAATTTTGTTATAAATGGTGGAAAACAGGTGTTGAAGTATGTATGTAATTTGCTTTAAAATTCATGCAAAAATGTTACGTATACGCCACGTAAATATGCTCATATGTAAAACTAGCTTATATCCTTGGGTTTCACGCCTTGGGTAGATATCAATTTTTTTCTTGTGCAAAATCCTAACTTTTTCCATACATAAATCTAAACATACCTTGAAATTCCGGGAATTTTCGCGATTTTTAGTGTAGCTCCATCCAGTTTTTGGAAAAGTGAAATTTTTTTTTTCAGTTTACTTACTCTAATGTACATATGTCTGAAGATATGCATCAAGTTGCGTCCTAAACGGATTGGCCGATAAATAAATCTTACACACACATTGAAATACAATAGAATTTTCTTAAACACAGCTGGAAAGGCTGTATAAAAAATTTAAAGTTGTTTTTTTTTTTTCATTTATTTTGCATATTTTACAGAAACGCGGCGTGAAACCCAAGGATATAAGCTAGTTTTACATATGAGCATATTGCCGTGGCGTATACGTAACATTTTTGTATGAATATATGTTATGTTTGGCGACCTTTATTGGTTAATATTTGTTGTTTGCCGGCTCCAGGTCGTAAGAAAAACAATCAAAAATTTTTTGTTTATATATTTTTCATGCCAATATATTTCGATTACTTTCAGTAATCGTCCTCAGGGCCACTATTAACAATTAAATAAAACAATACATTATAAACAAATCACAACAAATCACAAAATTATAATTATAAATAAATACAAAATTACATACATTTATATGCACGTCCGTCCTGTATGACGTGGAGTTGTCAACTATCTGTTTTTAATAAATGTTTGTATATATGAGCACAATTATCTGTGTCCGTTTTGTAATTTAATCTAATGTTTGTCGGTGTGTTAATTATATGTAACATTTCGAGGGTAAAACGCTTGCTGTAATGTTGTTTTTGTTGCAGTATTTTTGTCTTCTCAAAATTTGGCAAGTGTCCGCTACTTGCACAGTGGGCCATAAGCGCCGTTTTTTGGTTTATTATTTTATTACAATTTTTTGCATCTGATTTATGTTGCGCTAGTCTAGTTTTTAGTTTAGATTTCGTTGTGCCAAATTTTGAGAAGACAAAAATACTGCAACAAGAACAACATTACAGCAAGCGTTTTACCCTCGAAATGTTACATATAATTAACACACCGACAAACATTAGATTAAATTACAAAACGGACACAGATAATTGTGCTCATATATACAAACATTTATTAAAAACAGATAGTTGACAACTCCACGTCATACAAGACGGACGTGCATATAAATGTATGTAATTTTGTATTTATTTATAATTATAATTTTGTGATTTGTTGTGATTTGTTTATAATGTATTGTTTTATTTAATTGTTAATAGTGGCCCTGAGGACGATTACTGAAAGTAATCGAAATATATTGGCATGAAAAATATATAAACAAAAAATTTTTGATTGTTTTTCTTACGACCTGGAGCCGGCAAACAACAAATATTTTTGTATGAATTTTAAAGCAAATTACATGCATACTTCAACACCTTTTTTCCACCATTTATAACAAAATTTCTAACGATTTATCTTCGGAAGTAGTTAGAGGAGACTAGAAGGTCTGTGCGTGCAAAATTTTAAGCCAAAAATCCTGATGGTTCAGGCTGTATGACGTTTTGAGTTTTATTTTATGAATAATAAAATAAAAATCAGACCATAATTTTTATTCTTGAGTAAAAAAAATAAAAATTACACATAATCATTATGCCTTAAGGGAAAAAATAAAAATCAAATATAATTATTATTTTTGATGCAAAAAGTAAAAATCAAGAAATAATAATTATGATTGAGTAAAAAAATTAAAATCCAAGAATAATACTTATTAGCGATCAAAAAAATTAAAATTACATAATAATAATTACTTTCGATCGAAAAAATAACACTTAGAAAATAATAATTATTTTTAATCTGAAAAATATAAATCGAAGAATAATGATTATACGGTGATTTATATTATTTCGCTTATAATGATTACCGTCCCTGGTCACAAGTCGTACTACCAGCTGATATTATCCAGGTCTGTATAGAACCCCGCAAAAAAAATTAATATTCCGTATTCCATATTTATAAGTTCCTACTCGTACACGGAGAAAATTTCCAATTACAAGTAATTGTAATGGAATGGCATCAATTACATTTTTCTTGGGTTTGAGAAAATTTAGTTATACAATTTGTTTTTGTTTTTGCTTTTGTTTTGTTTTTGCTTTTGTTGTTGCTTTTGTTTTTGTTGTTGGTTTTGTTTCTCTTTTTGCTTTTGTTTTTGTTTTTGCTTTTGTTTTTGTTTTTGCTTTTGTTGTTGCTTTTGTTTTTGTTGTTGCTTTTGTTTTTCTTTTTGCTTTTGTTTTTGTTTTTGCTTTTGTTTTTGCTTTTGCTTTTGTTTTTGTTATGTTTTTTTTTTCCTCAAACAAAAACGAAAGCAAAAACAAAAACCAAAACCAAATCGAAAACGAAAACAGAAGCAAAAAAACAAAAACAAAAACAAAAAAAAAAGCAAAAGCAAAAACAAAAACAATAACAAAAAAACAAGAATAGAAACAAAAACAAGTAATTGTAATGGAAAAATTTCAAATACCAATTAATGTAATTGTAATTGAAAAAAAAAAATGTAATTGAGCAGGTCTGATACATAACATACAGGCCAGGATTACCGGATTATCAATTTATCAATGTGGATGTAAAATTAATATAGTTTTCTCCGTGCACCGAATTCCACATTTCTCAAATCGTACTAATATGGATATGAAAAAATCTAAGAAAAACCCCTTAAGTTCCATCTTGCAGAAAAGTAATGTGCCTTTGATTCTTTCATATACATACATACATATATCTAGGTATATACTCTTTCATAGCGCTAAACATTATTTAATTCTCACCTTATACGTTTGCATTGATTTCAACATACGATAGAATCCAATTGAGATCACGCGTACTTGATGGCGTTGACGAGCGGCCGGATTCAAATTCATGTATGGCATAATATATTGTTCAAAATGATCCTTTGGTGTATAGGCAGCCAATTGAACGATCTGTGAAGAAAATTCAAAAAATGTAAGATATTTAAAATCAGGCAACAAAAAAAAAAAAAGAAAGTAATATGCAAAAGAAAAATTCAAAAGCTACCAAGTATTCTATAATAGTCCAATTTTCGCTAAAAATCTATATAATACCTATACAAAATATTCAGATAGAAATTCTAACATCTAATACACTTTTAAAATTACAAAGTGACACCAACCTACACCTACAAAAATAAAATAAGGCTCAATGACCCTTTTAAGTACAAATACCTTTTTGAGCCATGCTTCAACAGCATTAAGAAATAAAAACAAAATTCGTGAAACAGGAAAATACTTAATGTAAACGAAGAACGAAAAAAAAAATGCTGTTATGGAAGCAAAAACAAAGTGCCTACAAGAAGTTCATGACTTCATAACAGTAAAAGGGATTAGGGATATGCATACATATATGTATATGTAAAGCGGAAGCTGCAGTATTTCGTTTGTTGTTGTAGCAGCGCTCTTATACAAAGCAGAGCGCGCCAATTTAACTACTTTGAATTGATTTTTTTTTAACTTTTGAGATATTAAAAAAAGAAAAGAAAAAGAATTAAAAAAACATACATACATACATACATACATATCTTTACAAGTTTTCAAATTTAAATGGAAAAAAAAAGTTCATGGAACTGACTGTTATGGAGCTAATCATGATTATGGTATTTTATAGCTCTACTGGAAAAACATACATACATGCATATAAGATATACAAGAGTTTAGAAAGCAGATGAACCCTACTTACCTCATCGATCAATCGGCGTCCTGTTGTATCAATATCGATGCCCACCACAGTGTATTTGCCTTTGGGTAAAGTTTTGCCTGCATTGATTGTCCCATTGGCGATTGCGCCATTGGCTATAACACATTCCGTAAGCGAATTGGCGTCTACACCATTTTGGCTAACATTTAATGAAGCGACCATTTTGTAAAATTTTCTGATAAAAATAATCCAAGCGAAATCGGACTAAATCGATTAGTTAAATGCGCTGAAAATAAGTAAAGAATAAGTGGCTTAGTTTATAGATAGCTAAAAATGAAAACTTTTCAAAGCTTAACAAAATCCCATTTCAATTAATTATTTTTTATCTTTCACGAATTTCTGCATATGAAAATGAACAGGGTTAAATTTGCAAAAAAAAAAAAAAAAAAATTATGCAAAGCTTTTACAGATTTTTAATGCATAAAAATTTATCATCGTTATTCAACAAAAATATAATCGTTAATCTTTTCCAATGCGTTTATAATAATTATTAAAGTAAAATTATCATTAATAATCAATTTAATTTTAAATCCTTTTACCTGAAAAGCAGTTGAACTCCTTTTTTCTTTGCTAACAAAACGAACTTTTCTGAACGAACTGAATTTAAAATTTTATTTTTGAAAATTTCGAAACGAGCGCTTCAAAAAAGACAAAAAATCCTGTGAACATATAAAAAGCAGATCTGTGTGCAGCAAGTGTTTTTTTTTTCTTTCGAAAATGTAAGGTTTCTGAAAACGTGTTTCTGCCACAATGTTGCGAATAAAGTGTTTTACTTTGTTAAAACTTTTTTGTTTTAATACAAATAATAAAACTAAAAACTTCAACTACTTTTTATAATTTTTTTTTTTATATTGATCGTGCTAAGTACTTTCAAGTAAAATTACAGATTGTTAGCGACCGCGCTCTTTGAGCTTCACGGAACAAGTAAATCGGACAGCAAATAGCGCTTGGACATTTGGTGGTTGTCTTTTCAGTTTCTTCTGTTATATGCATACATATGTATGTATATTTGCTGTAAATAAATAAGTGGAAATATGTATGTAGGTACATATGTACATATGTTTCTATATACTGGATGATAGGGCGGAGGTGGTCTTTTCTGATGAGCAAGAGTGAGAATAAAAATGTAATACGGTAAAATTCCAGCCGGATTGCAAAAGGAGCAGGTTATGTGATTATTGTTGTTCACACTTTGGAAAAAGTTCGAAGAAATTTTTGCCCACCTCCTAAACCCGATTCCCAGTTAAAACCTCCTATCTCGATAGCCATCCATTACTTACTTCTACGGTTGGAATAAATCTGCATGATGATGCCGATGTTGGATAAATTTTTTTTAAGTCAAGGCACTCAAAAAAATGTGTTTAGCTCCAGAACTTGATTCATATTGAAATAAATGATTTTCGAGCAAGCAGACATTTCTCTACGTACCTACTAGGTGGGTGGATGTGACAAGTAGGGCAGATGATCCTTTTTTACATAGGTATGTATATACCTTCGAAATTTTACTACTACTACATACTTTGCATGATCAGTAAATGTTGGCGACGTCCTCATAAAATTTGTAAGTGCATACATAATTTGGTCAAAATAAACTGCAATATGAATCAATGATACCAAAATAATTTACCTCTGTATGTACCTGATTCAAATTGTGGCCCAAAATCCAATACGCACCTCTTTGTTTACTCGCAAGGAATTTGTATATGATTTAATAAATTACTTTGCACAAAGCGACTGTTTATTGTTAAAAATAAAAATGTTTTTCTTATTCGTTTTCACGATCAGCGATCAAAAACTTAAAAATCTTATTAGACTAGATATGTTTTTGACCTATTTTAGAATCTAGAAACAGCTGTCCACCGCACCAGGGTTGCCACTTTGAAATTTTTTTTCCGACCAAATTCGTCTCAAAAACCTACCAAAATAGCTTTCAGCCGACCAAAATTTTTTTTTCACAAAATTCGTCATTTAAGCTGGTTTTTGAAAATTTATGTATTTTTATTTATTCATTTAACTGGTACATATATAGGAACTTATACATACATATCACTCTTCAAGTATTTTCACATGTTTTAGCTTAAAATAATAAGGTACGAATGCGTTTGTACATATGTATGTACATTAATTTGTGTATGTAATTTATGTTAACATTTTAAAATAGTTACGACTATGGTTTAACAGGTCTCCAAGTAGGTATACAAATCAGATCAGAACTTTAATTAAATATCGAAATTGAATCTAAGATCTTTTTTAGTGCATAGTGCTTTTTCATCAAACTAAAAAATGAAGAAAGGGTTTTCATGCGTATGCGTTCACCTTCTTTTATCCACTTTACACAAAACTCTGCCGAAGAGAAACACAAAAAGTATTCAAGCAAACTGTTGCTGTGAGAAAGAGACATGAATACATGAACTTTCAAACGTTCTTTCAACAGTGTTGTGGCAAAATCTGGCAAATCAGTGATGTTACTTGAAGGAAGGTAAAAACCTACCAAAATTCAAATCATCCGACCATCCGACCAACAGGAAAAAAACCGACCAGTTTTGGTAGGAAAAGCCCACTTATCACATCCCTGCACCGCACTTGCCGTAGGGTTGGGCGATATATATCGATATATCAATATATCGATATTTTTAAAATAGTACATCCGATAATATCGACGATATTTTGAACTACCGTGCATCGATAATCGATAATTTTTTACCATTTCGAGCCAAATTCGATATTTTTCGTAAATTTCTGATTCGCTTTGAATTTAACAGCAGAATATTTTTTAAGAAGTGGTATAACCATAATGTCCGGATGCTTGAATTTACATTATTTTCTTCTTCAAGCAATTCTTAATGATTTTTATGTTTATACTTCAGGATTCATAGAATATATGTAGACCCATCCAAATTTAACAACAAATATCTAGTAAACTATAAGTCCCCGGCAAGTTTGGATTTCAGTTTTGAGATCTGTGAGAGCACCTCTAACCCTGTGAAGAAGTGGTTTTTCGCAGGGCGTGGTTCCTTAATGTAAAGCCGGCCCTTCCGATATATTGATATATCGATGTTTTTACACGGCATAAATCGATGTTTTTTTAAATATCGATATAATATATATCGATATATTTTTCCAATTTGCCCATCCCTAACTTGCCGCACTGGTTTTCCAAGCAAATCTGCAAGCCAAGACCAATCCATACAGGTCGTCTGATGTGAAGCAGAATAGGTGATTACAGTTAGACGGCGCTTTTCAAGAATGTCAAAAGCAGAGAAAACGCCAGCGAACACACAACCGAACATACAAACACACAACCGAACACACAAACTCTTTCCAAGAAAAACACGTGCAAGAATGCAAAATCAAAACAAAAGACGATAGTTTGACATAAGCTACAAACTCGCTGAAGAAGAGCTGTTCTCCCTTGCATGGACTTTATAGTTAGGTTATGACTCGCGTAAGAAAAGCTACTCTCCCTTGCATGGACCTTCTATAGTTAGGTTATGCTGCAAGCAAAACAGCTGATAACCACACTGTTGCTGGTGTTGCCAACCTCTTAAATTAGCGCTGAATGTTGAAATAGTTTTATGATGGTGAAATATTATAGGGACGTCAGAATGAATACTTTCCCGGCAATGCAGCAATCCGTTTAACTGACAACAGAGTAGAATAACATGTATTTGAAAGAGGGTCGACACATTCAGTACTTAGAATTTGCCGTAACGGAAAAATCCTTTTCGACCTTAGAAAGTACGTCATACCTCTCACAAATGCAACTCAATAAATATTAATTTTTCATCTAAAAATTTCGCAATCTTATATTATAAATGTGAAATGGAAATTGTGTTTAAACTCAATTGGCGAGAAAACCGCTGAACGGATCCTCACGAAAGTTTGCACACCTTGGTATTTTCACCCGGCAATTGCTATAGGCATATTTTTAATCTGATTAAAAGTCAGGGATGGGCACCTCCCATATAAAATTTTCCTTTTTTTCGTAATATCTCTCGAAATATTTGTACTAGAATAATGAAAATTTTTGTGAAGGAATAATACAAAAATATATACTCAGCGGATAAACAATTTAGGTCTTGGTAAAGCAGGGATGGGCACTCTCCTACCATATATCGAATATCTCTGGAAATATTTGTAGTAGGGTACTGAAAACTGGTGTGAGGGCATATGAGATAACTATGCATCAAACGGGAAAAACACTAGGTCTTGGTGAAGCAGGGATGGGCACCTCCCATACAAACTGAAACTTTCACAGCGAATATCTCTGGATATATTTGTAGTAGGGTACTGAAAACTGGTGTGAGGGCATGTGAGATAACTATGTATTAAACGGGTAAAACTGCTAGGTCTTGGTAAAGCAGGGATGGGCACCTCCCATACAAACTGAAACTTTCACAGCGAATATCTCTGGATATATTTGTAGTAGGGTACTGAAAACTGGTGTGAGGGCATGTGAGATAACTATGTATTAAACGGGTAAAACTGCTAGGTCTTGGTAAAGCAGGGATGGGCACCTCCCATACAAACTGAAATTTTCACATCGAATATCTCTGGAAATATTTGTAGTAGGGTACTGAAAACTGGTGTGAGGGCATGTGAGATAACTATGTATTAAACGGGTAAAAACGCTAGGTTTTGGTAAAGCAGGGATGGGCACCTCCCATACAAACTGAAATTTTCACATCAAATATCTCTGGAAATATTTGTAGTAGGGTTCTGAAAACTGGTGTGAGGGCATGTGAGATAACTATGTATTAAACGGGTAAAAACGCTAGGTCTTGGTAAAGCAGGGATGGACACCTACCATACAAACTGAAATTTTCACATCGAATATCTCTGGAAATATTTGTAGTAGGGTACTCAAAAATTGGTATGAGGGCATGTGAGATAACTATGTATTAAACGGGTAAAAACGCTAGGTCTTAGTAAAGCAGGGATGGGCACCTCCCATACAAACTGAAACTTTCACAGCGAATATCTCTGGAAATATTTGTAGTAGGGTACTGAAAACTGGTGTGAGGGCATGTGAGATAACTATGTATTAAACGGGTAAAAACGCTAGGTCTTGGTAAAGCAGGGATGGGCACCTTTCATACAAACGGAAATTTTCACATCAAATATCTCTAGAAATATTTGTAGTAGGGTACTGAAAAATGGTGTTACAGCGAAAATCTCTTGAAATATTTATAGTAGGGTACTGAAAATTGGTGTTGGGCATATGAGATAATTACGTACTCAACGGACCAAAAAAAAATAAGAAAACTATCTTTGACGTCAAGAATGATATTTTTCTATGTAACTTTTTTGGACTAACTCAATATGCTAATATTTTTAAAAGCACGTGGTGTGAAACCCGCGGGTAACCTCTAGTTTCTTATAAATTAAAGAATTTAAACTAATAATAAGCAAAACAAAAAACGCTGTGACAGTTTCTGTACGGTAACGTATCGATTCTGCCTAGGTTTGCGTGATTTTGATTTGGCTGAATCGCGAATCAAAAATATTTTCTGATTCTTGATTTAAAATATTTTCAAATAAAAAATAATTTTTATTTGTGACTCGTTTCAATAAAGAATCAAAAATACAGTTTGATTCGTGATTCAAACTATTTTCACATCAAAGATTAATTTTATTTGTGATTCCTTTCACAAAAGAACCAGAAATACCCTTTGATTCGTGGGTCAAACTATTTTAAAATCAAAGATAAATTTCTCAAAAGAATCATTCTTGATTCAAACTTGATTTCAAATTAAAATTATTTTGAATCAAAAATTTATTTAGAATCAAAAATATTTTTTGAATCTTGATTCTAATCGAAAACTTATTTTGAATCAAAAATGTATTTCAAATAAAAAATACTTTAATACGTGATCCCACCACCCACTCGAGTTGAGGAAATGCAAAAAATCTAAATTTTCAACTAACGTCTAAGTTGTATGGAAGGAAATGCGAGCAGATTTTCGCAGTTGCCTGAGCCATGCATTTGCGCGTACATATATGCTTACATTTATACATATAACAAATGATTGATTGAAATTAAACCTTTTAATTCTAAATAAGTTTTTGGTTCAAATTAAATTTTTGATTCGAATCAAATTTTTGAAATTTTGAACATGTCCCTTTGAAAAGTACATACTGAACGGAACTGTCAAAGCTCTGAACCAAAGCAAAGTACAAGTCAATTGTGCGCTGCAATCAATTACGCAATTGGCAACGCTTTAATGACCGCTGGTGGGATTGCCCCATGAACCAACAATAAAGGTTTTCGCATGACGCCATACCTTCATACATAGTGGGGTCATAAGTGTCATGCAAAGAGGAATGTAGAAGAATTTGACAGAACGGCCCCTATGTCCGTATCCAAACACAGCAACTCTGCCGCGAAATTATCCAACGATTCTCTTTTGTGCCGCTGTTCTGTCTTCCATTTGTCCAAACACATCAACTCGTCGCTGGCCAACTTTTGTTCATTATGTTTTGTTCTGGCATTCTTCGAACGCTCTGATTGGTCACTGGCGATAAGAATTGCTGCACAAAGCGTGTTGTCCGAGCACCGACGACTTGGTGCCCCCCTCCTTTCCTCGTCGCCTTCTCACCCACAAACGAACAAAAGCAGCGGGTTGCTCAACTTCGTGTCTCCGTGTTTGGACGTCGACTATGGAAATGCTAGGGTGCGTGTGTGTGTGGCATATGTCAACAAAAAAAATGCTTGTGGTCGTGTGTTTATGAAGATTGAAGAAGAAGTCAGCTGATCTTATGCATTCTCCTTTTGGTTGCTCCATGGGATTGCCCATATGACTGTGGTGAGAAACACCATTTCTTTTATTACCTTTTTTTTATCAGTTTTGTTATGACTTTCACAAACATCATTATTATATTTTGAACGAGTATAGTATTCAGCCATTAAAAAGAAAAATATTCCAGTGTTATAAATATGTAATTAAATCGCATCTTTGCCCTAAAGAAAAATAAATTGGACTGAAACAGGTGTAAAGGAATCAAGTATAATTAAATTAAAGGTACGTAATTGCAAGTCATTTAATTTCCCCTTTAGCCGTGCATTTACATATGTACATAAATGTTACTAATTGCGCAGAACCAAAATTGCATAAGCAATTGATAACTAACGGCAGCAGCTGGACGGTGAACAAACGATTACTGTTTTATCTATAAACATATGCATACCTAATGCTGTCTTTTATCAAAAGAAAGTTATCAGAATCAGATGCCGACACTGGCGTCAACACAACGCCTACAAATGTGGCACCATTTAATGCTACTGCAGATAATGCTCTTGTGCAAAAACTTGGTAAAATGACTTTGGAAAAGGAATCGTCCGGCATTGCGTTGGGTGAGGATGCTTTGCTGCAAGAGTTGGGTTATAAAAATACAACGGAACTAACGGAAACTGTTTACGGTATGTTTTGCGAAAGCATGAAGTAGGTATTTTCATTCAAATATTTATCCTTATCTATATAAAGATGCGCTACGCACTATACGGGATCCGGAGAAACCATGCACTTTGGAAGATTTGGATGTTGTATATGAGGATGGCATAACTGTACAACCGCCGACGAAATCCAATACATCTGTGGTATGTAAATATATTTGTAAATTTAATCATTTTGGAAATGCGGCGAGTTGAACCCCGAAATTTTATGACAGATAGCTGTATAACCAATCGAATCCTGTTTGTAGTCTTAGTTAAAGTATTTACATAGATTATCATCTTATTATACACCCTTAGGTACGCATCGAATTTAATCCCACTGTGCCACATTGCTCCTTGGCAACGCTCATCGGTCTATGTATACGTGTTAAAGTGGAACGCAGTTTACCTCATAATATCAAATTGGACATTTATATTAAGAAAGGCGCACACCAGACAGAAGATGAAAGTAATAAATCTAATTTGGAAATAAGTCTAATTAATATAAACAAAATACTACTTAATTATCTCTTATTTTTCGCTTATCTAGTTAATAAACAAATTAATGATAAAGAACGCATTGCGGCAGCCATGGAAAATCCCAGTTTGCGTGAACTTGTTGAGAATTGCATAAAAGAAGAAGAATGAAAGGTGGGCAAATTAAAAAGTTAAGATTAAGCAAATTTATACGTAACAATAGTAAACAAAAGATAAATAATATACATACCTATTATGTACATATGTATTTATAATAAATTATATGTACATTAAATACCGTTAGATTAAGAAATTGCTCAATTGGCATCTGTAAAAAAAAACGTATATTTTTTATTAAATAATTGAATTGAATTCTTTGAATTTGGTATTTATACTACATCTAAATACGTTGTGTTTTTATCAAGTATTTGCCAAGTGTGATTTGTTAATCCCTTATAGCTTATCCCAAAATGGTCGTTACATTCCTCGTTATCAGCAAAAAAGTTATCTTTCTTGGCACCTCTAACTTAAATTATTACAGAAAATAGTTAAATAATTAGGTCTCGTGAAGTATACTATCAGGATGATACAAAGATACTTACATATATATGTAGGTACTTATCAAAAAATACTGTTAAACAATTTTAGGTACAGTATAATTATGCTAAATTTACTTGATGCAAATGGTTTTATTTTTCATTAAACAAAAACGTTTTAAAAACTTTTACAATCGCCAATGCTTTTTTGAATAATATACGAACAAAGAAGTTCTAAACGAATATTTGCCTGCCTCACCGCAAGTAATAAAAATAAAAGCGTTTCCCAATATGAGCACTCACGATATGAAAATAAATGTTAAGGATTTAATTTCTTTGTTATTTTCTTTTGCAATGAGCTTTTCTTATTATGTGCCAAACAGTTCAAATAAGTGCATGGTTTTAAATGCTTTGGCAATATGCATTTATGGAGTTTTTAGTCGCAACTATACTATACATACATATATGTATGTATGTATGTAGCAGCGGCAAATGCATGCCGGCAGCAGTTTGTTTTTGCATACAAAAAAAGAAATCAAATAATAGTAAGAAAATGCGCAAAGTAATTGAAAATAGAAAAAAAAGAAACACACAAATTGAAGGGGATATAGGAGAGCGAGATTGCAGTTTCAGCAAGTAAAAAAAGCACGCGGTTGAATAATAACTTAACGAAAGCTTTTAAAATAATTAAAGTATAATAAGAGTTTAGTTGTTTTTAGAGCAGGGCTGCTCACTAGACCGTATCGCAAAAAATAAAGTTCGCCGTACGCCCCTCCATATGATGTCTTTTTGGAAAACATTTCCGGAAAATTTTTTAATTTTTTTTTTGGACGCCGCTAGATGTCGCTAAAATTTATTTTTCTCATATCTTCGGTATTTATAGTCCGATCTGTAAGTTTAATACAGAAATGTCTTTGGCTTGAAAGGGCGGCTTATACTGTAGAATATTATTAACCCTATGTGCGCCATTGGGGTCACTACCACCCAGTACTTAGTTTATACCACCCTAATGTACCTTTTTTACGTCTGCATGTTAAACGTAGTCAAAAATCATTAATCTTTTGCAAAAGAAGTATTTCGATCGCTTCAGCAGAACCCGAAATAAAACACGATCAACATCCCGAGGAATATAGGTTTGTCGGTTCCTTTGGTCTTTTAGGTTAGTTTTACAGAAAATTTTCTGAGGAGACCCATAGTGAAATTTTATGCCAAATAATTTTCTAGAACATTTTAACCCTCTAGCGACCTTAAAAATACTATTTTTCCTGATTTTCTAAAAAAAGGGGGTCAAAATAACCCTTTATTGGCGGTGATAGAGGGTTAAAATATTCTAGAAAATTATTCGCCATAAAATTTCAGTAGGGGTCTCCTAAGAAGAAATTTTTGTAAAATGAACCTAAAAGACCAAAGGAAGCGAAAAACTTATATTCCACGGAATGTTGAACGTCTTTTATTTCGGGTTCTACTGAAGCGATCGAAATACTTCTTTTGCAAAAGATTAATGATTTTAGACTACGTTTAACATGCAGGCATAAAAAATTGCATTAGGGTGGTATAAAATAAATACTGGGTGGTAGTGACCCCAATGACGCACACTGGGTTAATAATATTCCATAGTATAAGGCGCCCTTTCAACCCAAAGACATTGGTGTATTAAACTCTGAGATTGGACTATAAATACCGAAGATATGAGAAAAATAAATTTTAGCGACATCTAGCGGCGTCCAAAAAAAAAAATAAAAAGCTTTTCCGGAAATGTTTTCCAAAAAGACATCATATGCGGGGGCGTACGGCGCACTTTATTTTTGCTTCCTTATAACGCGAGACGGCCTACTGCTCACCTCATAGGCACTCAAAGCACAATTGTTTTTGTTTTGTACCGAAACATAGGCACAGATCATGGTATAAAAAATACAGGTATGTGCATTGTCATTTTGACGCTGTCTTTTTGATTAAAAAGCAGATTTTTGAAGTTTAATCTTATGTCAGTTTTGGAGTATAGCGATGCCAGACTTTTATTTTTTGAATGCGTAGATTTTTGTTTGAAAGTTTGGGTATTTCAGGAATCAAAGGACAGAAAGAGAAAGGGCACTAGTGAGCAGATTTATGGAACTTCCGGTAGCTCCTCTTCGCTCACTCCACAAATCTTCATCCACTCTCCGCGAATAAAGGGTATCGTCGGAAATTGGAAAAATTTTATATCACCGTCTTTGCAGCCATATTTGGTATTATTGCACGGCGGAAATAAGCAACTCATATTGCTAAAATCTAGGGTACATATTTTTTTGTAATTGGATTGGACATATATACATACATACATATATAGACTGAAATGCTCACTTTGTATGGTGGTGTACATACATATCGTCGTTTAAAGTGCAAAACCGCGTGACATTTTTGCCAAAAATGAGATTTCATCAAAAATACATTCCTGGCCTCCGTCCCCATCCATTCATGCATCAATTTTGAGATTCACACAACGCAATTCCAAATAATGACACAGTTTCAAAACCGCTTTTTTTAAGGAAATTTTTCGAACCAATACCGCGAATAATAGGTGTTATTGCTTTATAACTGTACTGTAATGTACTAAAGTTGATTATACTTTCATAAACACGAAATGGATTATAACTTTGCTTTATTGAAGAAAAGTTTTTACGTACGCCTGCAAAACCGCCTATACGTCACTATTGAACGAAATAAAAGACGCAAAACCGCTTATAAATACATAAGTAAGCCAATAACTGCACATTTAACTGTTTTTCGCCCAAATGATATTTAGATTAAGAATATAATCCAAAAATCTACCTTTGTTTGGATGTGGGTTTGAAAAATTCCGAACCGTTTTGAATTAAAACAGTTTTTACTGTCTCCTGTAAAATTTGGGTGGTAGCGGATACGCGGTATTGCACTTTATGCGACGATATGGAGTTATAATAGATCAATCTCCAAAACCTCTCACAAAGCCCAAATTAAAAGTGATCGTAATTACTAAACTAAATTAAAAACTCACCGAGAATACCGGAAAGGGGCTACTTTGTAGTACGGCCAAACTGATATTCCGCGAAGTAAAAATCCGAAATGAATCTTTTATGAATTACTGATGAAATTCATCTATGACTGAGGAGGCATCAGTGAGTACTTTCAAATAAAGACTGCTGAATTTTTCATATAAATGGTTTGCTTTTTTCAAAAAAAAAAAAAAATAATAATAATAAAAATTGTACTCAGAAGAATCATCAATGATCATTCAGCAGTGAAACAAATTTACTGCAGGATGTGTAATTTTTTCAAATTGAAAAAATGTCTTTCAATTCAAATTGAAAAAATTCGTTACTATGAATACCATGGTTACAATTTATTTTTAAAACAAAGCAGTGAAAAATGCCATTAATGGAGGATTTTTATCATTGAGTATGGCAGCACGAAATGTCATAATCTGCTTAATTGTCAGGTGGTTAATATGGCGACGAAAACTTGACGTTTCTTTTACCTGGTATACTTATACCATGGGCACAGATACATATTTTCACTTCAAACAAATGTGTAATGAAAAAGAAATTCAAAAAATGAAAGCACTGTAAAAAATTAGTATTCAAAAAATTTTCATATAAAAAATAAAAAAATTTGTATGTATGTGATACTACCATTTGAAAATAAATTCTAAAATAATATTTTATTGGAATTCATAAAAAAATTTAAATGAGCAAAAAAATTTTTCAGTGCATATACAAAATTTGTAGATGTATTGAGCTTTGTACTTTCAATACAAGAGCGCTGAGCAGCCCTGTTTTAGAGGAAACACATTATATGTATATAAATATGTATGTATGTATGTAAGTTAGTGTGGTCCTTAAAATCAAATGAATTTTTTTTAGTCTCAACCCCGCAATCGGTTAAAGTTCGGCCAAAGATACCACATATACATTTTTGTTCCGATCGGAGATTGATAAATGGTATCACACTCGCACAGGCGTCAACGTTCAGATTATCTACCATATTATGAAGACTCAAAAAGTTAATTTTAATTTATTTTTAAATCTTATATCAAAAATTGATGCTACTGTATTCAAAGATACCGCAAACAAATTTTGGTCCCGACCGGAGACGACTAAGTGGTGTCGCCAAGTTGTCAAAGTTCATATAACGATATGGGACCCCTGTGCGACACCCATTAACCGTCTCCGATCAGGACCAAAATTTATATTTGGTATACTTGAGTACAATATTATCGATTTTGGCCATTAGATACATATAAAAACAAATTTAATTAAATATGGTAATCTGAACTTTGACCCCACTGCGACACCCCTTAACCGTCAGCGATCGGAACCAAATTAATGGATTGCGGATTTTAACGACTCCTTTCGAATGTCTTTAGAAATTGACAAGTGTCTGATTTTCTTCTCCATTTAAATTGTGTGGGAGAATCCAACGACTGCAAAGCTTCCTGACATGCAAATGATAGATAGTTCAAAATCGTATGTATTTGCTTCGCCGCAACGCCTAAAGTGCCTCTATCTCACTGTAGGTCAAAGGTCGATCTGACAAAATCATTTCACGCACAGCATCAATACATTTCGCGACAACAGAGATGCATGGACGACCTCCACATTACAGCTTTGTACGAGGGACAACAGCAATTTAAACAAAAAATAATAATCAAAAGAGCTTTTTAATTTAGATACTACTACCTACTGGTTGGTTGGTTGGTTTGAGTGGCGAGTCCCATTGACTCCAAATAGCGCCGGTGCGCCGTTTTGTTACCACAACTCGTGACTAAAACCATTGAAGGGGGGGAATAATGAACGGTACGGAAACCGGGGCAGGCCCTGCACCTATATCCATCCCGTTGAATTTAAATATTTGAGCAGCCCCTCGGGCCTGACATCCTTGAGTTCCGAGAGACTGCCGAAGAAAGGTTTGCCGAGGAACTTCATTCTGGCTTGGCAGTGCGAAGGACACTCGCATAGCAGGTGCTCCACCGTCTCCTCCCTTCCAGGAAGGTTGCAGCTGCGGCACAAGGTATTGTGGTCCAATCCCAGTCGGGCCGCATGTGTACCAATGGCCCAATGCCCTGTAAATACCGCAGTTATGCGGGATATGTCTCTTCTATCCATCTTTAGGATGGCTGAGGATCGCATCTCATTATATGAAGGCCACAGACTTCTGCAGACCCTGCAGGTACGCAACCGTTGCCATCTAGTTTTTGCCTCCCCGAACCAGTGCCGAGAAATTCGACCCTTGACAAATCCCAGGGGCGCGAGAACCTCTCGCGCCTCTGCGACATCAAGAGCCGAGCCCCGCCTGGCCAGCAAATCAGCCATTTCGTTACCCTGAATATCCCGGTGCCCCCACCAATGAGCACTTCCCTGCACTGACCCACCAGCCTCGATGACACCCTTGAAGACCCCAGAGCCCTCAGAGCCGCCTGACTATCAGAGAAAAATCCTATCCTGTTTCCGACCTCGGCCCCTTCCGTTTCCATTAGAGCCTTGCAGGCCTCCAGTATGGCGAAAACTTCAGATTGAAAAACGCTCGCCGTGTCCGGCAGCCTAATTGACATAGAAATGTCCGGATGAGTTGCGAAGACACCGGCTCCCACCCCGCATCCCATCTTTGACCCATCCGTGAAAATAGAAACATCCAAACTATGAGCAAGTTTGCCACCTCCCCAGTATTTCCTAGATGGAAAGATAATCTCATAGTTCGTATCGAAGACTGTTGTAGGACAGACATAGTCTGTCTTTGTGTTGATGTAGGAGTCAGTAACTTGGAGCAGTATACGTCCATGCCCATATGTACGTTCCTTCCAGAGTCCCAACTCCCGCAGCCTAAGAGCACCCTGGCATGCCGCTTCCTTGATAAAAAAAAATCAATGGGCAGTATATTGCAAATCACGTTCAGAGCCTCCGTGGGGCACGATCTGATCGCCCCTGTGATTGCAACGCAAGCAGCTCGTTGAACTTTCCGTAGCATATCAGCCATGTAGTTCACCTCGGTTGCTCTCCACCACACCAGTGATCCGTAAGTTAGGATTGGTCGAATAACTGCTTTGTACATCCATGCTGTGAGTTCTGGCCTCAGACCCCACTTTTTCCCAGCATTCTTTTGCAGGCATACAAGGCACAGTAAGCCTTCTTAGTTCTATGTTCCGTGTTAAGCCTCCAGTTTAACTTTGGCGTCAGAAAAACTCCTAGATATTTTGCACTGTGTGAAAGACTTAGTTCTCGATAATTGAGAACAGGTAAATTGAAGTTAGGGATTTTCCTCCTCGTGGTAAAAAGCATCAGTTCTGTCTTTGAGGGGTTTACACTGAGACCGCAGGACTCCGCCCATCTGTTCAGTCTCCTTAGTGCCCCCTGCATGATCCCACTGATCACGTTGATACACAGACCCGATACTATTACCACAACATCATCCGCATAAGCCACTACTTTTACTCCACTCCCGTCGAGTTGGCGAAGTATTCCGTCTACAACGCATAGCCACAGCAAGGGTGATAGAACGCCACCTTGAGGAGTTCCCCTCCCCGGGTGTGTCCTAATCTCATTCGCTCCGAGCCTAGCGCTTATAGTTCTGGAACGCAGAGCTGACCCTATCCAGTTTACTATGGCGTCCTCCACAACCAGAGCAGAGAGAGAGTCCTCGATCGCTTACCGGCGAACATTGTTGAAGGCCCCCTCTATGTCCAGAAACGCACCCAAAGTAAACTGTTTACTCTCGAGGGATGCTTCCACCCTGTGTACCACCTCGCGCAATGCGGTCTCTGTGGAGCGACCCTTGAGATAAGCATGCTGAGCTGATGACATCCCGGAAATGTTTAGCCTTCCGCGAATATATATGTCCATTAGTCGCTCGAATGTCTTCAAAACGAAGGACGAGAGACGAATGGGTCTGAAATCATTGGGCTTGTCATGACCCCTCTTATTTACCTTTGGAATGAAGACAACCCTGGTCTCTCTCCAATTCAGAGGGACATGATTCAGCCGAATGCAAGCCCTGAAAATGCATTCCAACCATGGGGTCACCAGTGTACACGTTTTCTGCAGCATAGCTGGGGAAAATTCCATCCGGACCTGGTGACTTGTATGGCGAGAAACTATTGATTGCCCACGCAATCTTTTGAGATATAAGCTCATCTATGAGCTGAAGAGAGGTCGTTGCATCGTGTTCGGTTGGTTCCATTTGATTGGAACTACACCCTGGAAAATGTGTGTTTTATCAACAGTTCCAGCGTTTCCGCTGAGCTGCTGGTCCAAGATCCGTCGTCTTTCCTTACAAACGATGGGCAAGATTTTTCTTTTGAGAGGATTTTTCCTATCCTCGAAGACTCCTTGGTTGTTTCGATAGAAGAGCAAAAGTCCCTCCAGGATTCACTTTTTGCTTTTCGAATTGCTTTCTTGTAACACCTGAGGCTATCTTTATACGGCTGCCAATTGCCAGTAGAATAGCCCCAGTTAAATAATGTACGAGACTCTTTCCTGAGCCTGAAAAGATCCGAGTTCCACCATGGAGGATAAGCCTTTCTGCCGAAACTAGTAGGACAAGCTACCCTTAGGGCAGACCCCATGGCCTTCTCTAGCTTGCTACTGCTGGTATTGAGCTCCTCCACGGTCGAAATATCGTTCAAAGAATGATTACCTAACTTATTACCCACCACAATGACGAACCGTCGCCAGTTGGTCCTCCTTGGGTTACGATAGGGAATAGGATTGTCTAGCTTAAGGTCGATGTCAAACACACACACAGCCTATGAGAAGATTGTTGTTCTCAGCGCTCATCAGGTTTCGTACCTCCTCCGGTGGGGCGTCCCTCTCATGCGGCATGTAGCTCGAGGCAATAGGCATGCTGGCACCGCCAGCTGCCTCCAGCGCCACAGTTGTCAGATCCTCTGAGCTGTGGGAAGAAATGAGAAAAGCATTGCATATTGATTTTATTAAAATACACGTCCTAGGCTTACCTTCAGTACGCTTATAGAACGTAGCATAACCTTTCACCGAGAGCCCCTTCACCTCGGTATTCCATACCCAGGGCTCCTGAATGAGGGCGATGTCCACGTTCTCCTCCACCAGAAGAACGGCAAGGTTGTCAGATGCCAGCCGCGAGTGCTGGAGGTTGATCTGAACAACCTTTAGGCCCATTGGGAACGTTTAGGGTTCGGACTCCTCGGCGAGCTGCAAACCTTCCAAAAGCTTGTCAGCATCGTCGACGTCATCCGCATCCTCGTCGTCCCCCTTGGGCCGGAAAATTTTCACTTTGGCGCGCCGTACGCCGAAGCGAAGAGTAAAACCAGCTTTTTCCAGCGGTACAGTACTTTCCTCGTTGATGAGGAGAAGGAAGGAAGTGCTGTTTTTCTGCGACTGCTCCTGCTTGATGACCATCCAGTCATGCACGGGCACATCGCGGTTATGAGCCTGGAGATATTTTAGCAGCTTATCGCTGCTAATTTCCAGTCTCGGGAGCCATACCCGAGCCCTGGGTCTCCTTGGAATCTCCGATGCCGGGATAAGCTTAATCCTTAAGCCTTACCCGAAATCCCTCAAGTCCAGCAGACACTTTTCCAGAAAGTCCTTTGACTGCTGGTCCTCGCATTTGACCACCCTGTGGCCTCGAATAACCTCCTCCGAGTCGAAGGTGGGAAGATTTCCCTCCGGGTTGGCCATCACAAAGTCGATGACCATTTGAGACAGCCTTGCCTCAATCTCCACCCACTTCTCTAGGACGGGTTTTGCACTGGTGGAGGTTGCGTCAACTAGAGCAACCTTAAGGCTGCTCTGTGCCACCTCCGCGAATGTTTTAACCTCCACCAGCGCTCCGGCTGAAGTAGAGGGTTTGTCATCATTGGTCTTGCCCTTTACGGAGGCCGCAAATGTTTTGACCTCCACCAGCGCTCCGGCTGAAGTAGAGGGTGCATCACCAGTGGTCTTACTCTTTTTTGAGGCGCAAGAGGCCTCTTCCAGAGACCTGTTGCGCTTACCACCTGGAGCATTTTCGGTGGTTTCCAAGTACGCCCGGTACTCGTCGACCACCGCCTGGAATTTTAATCGGTCCGCCGCATCCTTGGGATGAACGGTCCCACCTGCAATGTTCCGTTCTATCCTTTCCAGGACAGACAAAGCAAGATGGTACCGTTTTCTCGCCTGAGATGCTTTGGACCTAGCATGTTTCTTGGCCGGCTGCGCCCTGGCAGCCTCGGAAAGCTGTTGACGTGGCGGAGTACTGCAGCCCACAGTACTAGCTCCGCTCATAATAATTGTGTCCTGGCTGGAAGACAGGAGCTCGTCCGAGGAAAAGCTCATGTCCTCCAGGCGGGGGGCGTCCGTTACCCTAACGTCCCGTCCTGTCAGGAGCGTTTGTTTTTGTTCATTTGTTGTTGTTGTTTTTGTTTTTTCATTTTTGTTTATTTCATCCATCTTTTTTTGTCCCACAAGTATGCACGGAAAGGGTTGGTCACTCGTCCGCAGAGCCGGCTTGCATAGAGAAGGCACTTATACAACCGACCTTGCCCGGGCGTCGGAGGGGACCGTTCGGGATCAGCTATTCAATAGCCACCCGCTGACCATTCAGCCATCAGCACGGGTACCTCAACACCTTGGCTTAGGGTGGTCCTCACCTACTTTATCTGTTCCCCGCCCAAATGGTAGGGGTTAACAGTGTCACCAGCGTGAACCGCGTTTTCTTATTTCCATTTTGCATATTCAATGTAATGCCTTTTTTTGTTTTTTTTTTTTTTCAACAAACTCATTTCCTCTACAGTTTATGACAAAGATGACGTTTATGACACTTACACCATTTTGAAGCGAGCGAGCTTTTTGCGCAAGGTCCTTCGAAAGTAATAAAAAAAGCCGTAAAGTGGCGCCCTAAAAAAAAAATAGAAATGAGCGGCAAGGCTATTGGGTTCGTTATTGCTGATCAGTTGAGCTTACACGACTTATGTATGTGCATGCCTGAGCATACCTGTGCATATTTCAGTCTACGCCCATCAAAAAATCTAAGCCTTATTTAAGAATTAAAATAGCAGATTTAAAGGCTTACGAAATAAGGCCTGAAAATTATAAGGGTAGCAAATTTGTATGGCGTGAGGCTTAAAATAAGACTGATTTTCCTGTGTTGATGTCATCAGGCCATAAGGAGTACTCTCTCTCTCTCTCTGAGAGCACACCTTATTATAAAGGCTTATCCGCCATGCGAAATAAGGCCTAGATAAGTATTAGAAAGACAGACAGAGTGAGTACAGCACTGCCAGCGTACTCCTTTTTTCGACCTGATTTGTCAACAATAAGCAAAACTTTTTTGCAGGGTAGGTAGGCATAAGATTCGTTTGTCATAATCGCTGATGATTGGCAGGCCAGAGTGCAGTAATATTTTGGCGAACTGCAGAATCTGCACAGAAATTATGGAAAGTAATCAATGAACGTAGACGATAATGGTAGGCACTTCATCTAAATGGCGGAGAAAAAAACGAAATTTTTGGAAGAGGAAGTTAGAAGTAAAGAGAGTTTAAAGAAAATAAAGGAAAAACATGTACATATAATATATAATCTATACCCAAATGGGGAATTTGAAACAGATTAGATTTTCTTTTTTTTTAACACGCTTTTATTAGTTTCACCTGTACGTATGTATGTATGTATGTAATTTCTTGCTGCTGTCTAAATATATGCTACATATTTACTAATCAGATTAGGTTATAACCACCGCTATGCTCCAACACAGAGCTGTAAAAAGCTGCGATCAGATTGTATTGCAATCATAAAAAGTGTATATTATTGCAAGCAAATTTTTTGATTGCAAAAATAAAAATTTAAAAAATTTTGAAGTATGTTATTGCAATCGACCTTCACCATGAATCATTTTGATTTCAGAAATTAGAATTGCAATAATTTACAAAAGTTTCATTGCAATCAGCTTTCACCGTAAATCATTTTAATTGTAAAAATTACAATTACAATAATTTAAGAAAATTTCATTGCAATACACTTTTCTCGTAAATTATTTCATTACAATAATTTACAAAATTTTTCATTGCAATAAAGTTCAAACGTAAATCATTTTCATTGTAAAAATTACAATAGCAATAATTGTATTGTAATAAATTTTCATCGTAAATCAAATTTGATTGAAAAATGTGTGATTGCAAGGCTTGCAATAGCAATCATTATACTCAGCTGTACTAGTACACAGAGTATTATAGTTTTGATTTCCTAACGGTGGATTGTAACAGAATGAAATAATCGAGATAGATATAGACTTATATATATCAAAATGATCAGGGTGAAAAGAGAAATCGATTGAGCCATGTCCGTCCGTCTGTCCGTCTGTCCGTCTGTGCGCACGATAACTCGCGCAAAAATTGAGATATTTTGATGAAATTTGAAATCTAAGTTGGTATCAAGACAGGAACGGATGGTATTGAAAATGGGCGAAATCGGACCATGACCACGCCCACCTCCCCTATATAGTAAAAATCGGAAATTTTGTATCTCAGTCACTAATAGAGCTAGAGTGATAAACTTTCACACACGTATTGAACTCAGGCCCTTATGAAGAAATATGGTGCAATTTTGGAAAATGGGCGGTGCCACGCCCACTTATTAAGGGGCAAACATTGAAAGTTTTATGAGTCATAACTCAGAAACCGTTGAAGATATATCGAAAAAATTTGGTAGGCGTGATATACTTACTTAGGCAAATGTTTGGACGAAAAATTGTCAAAATCGGTTGACGGCCACGCCCACTTTTATATATGTGTATTATAAACTGACCTAATAAAAACAATTTAAGCGATATCTCTGTCAAATATAAAGATATATCATTGAAATTTTATGGAAGGTGTCCAAATATGGACATAAAACAAAAAATACAAAAATTTTGGAAAATGGGCGTGGCACCGCCTCCTTTTAGAAGCAGGAATATACGTGATTTCTGAGCCCATAACTCGACAAATAATCGATATATTATGACGAAACTTGGTGTATACACTTTCACTATTCGTAGTAATACATATTCAAAATTTTAGCGAAATCAGTTGACGACCACGCCCACTTTTATATATGGGTATCATAAAGTGGCCTAATAAAAACATTTTAAGCGATATCTTTGTCAAATATAAAGATAATTCATTGAAATTTTGTGGCATGAGTTCTACAATAGATCGGAAACAAAAAATAGAAAAATTTCGGAAAATGGGCGTGGCACCGCCTCTTTTCAGACAAAGGAATCAACGAGATTTCGGAGCCCATAACTCGACAAATAATTGAGATATTATGACGGAACTTGGTTTATACACTTTTATAACTTGTGTTAATAGACACGCAAAAATTTATTGAAATCGGTTTATGACCACGCCTACTTTTTAACAAAGATATTTCTGGAACACCCTTTGGGAATTTGTAACGTGACATCTGTGTAACTCATAAAGGGATGAAATTTTGCACAAAGAATAATATTCATAAGCTTAGTTGGATGACTGATAAAAATTTAGAAAATGGGCGTGGCTACGCCCACTTTATGCAGCACTCGCCTTATATAAAGTACACCGTGTTTCCATCAAACGCAAACAAACAATGAATGCATACAGCTGAGTATCTAATGTTCGATTCCACTCGAACTTAGGCTTCCTTACTTGTTTTCCTCATAAGTTTATACGTATGCATACGTAAAAAAATACAAATTTTGCCTTTAATCTTCTCAATATAAGCTTCAAATTTAGGGTCGGACTTTTACAGCTTTACATATACTGAATTGCTTAAAAAAATTAGTTAAATAAAAGCTACGTTAAATATTCGTCGTGACGTAACTTCTTTGTTTATTAATTTAGTAAAACCGTTTCAAGGTAACATTGTCATGAATTTTGAAGCAATTTCATTTGGCAAAACTTATCATGGACATTCAAATAAGTTAGCTGACCCAACTATGTGAAAACGACTTCAGAGCTCAAAAGGACATTAGAAGGAAGTGTAGAGCTTCAAAATACGAAAATAATAACGTATCAATTTTAAAAATCGGATGATAAATAACAAAGTTACAGGAAAAAAACTATTTCGGCGGTATTTCGCGGGATTAAACAAAATTTTTTTTGTGTCCCTTAACCCTCTCAACATAAGCTTCAAATTTAGGGGCGGACTTTCACAACTTTTTTTTTTCGACCCTATCTAATATATATTTATTTTTGTACCATTTGCTTTTTCATTTACTACCGGATATCTCATAACTGTCATACATATGTATGTATGTATGGTTGTTTAACATAAATATATATATACCTATCCCCATCCGCACCCTCATCCTCTTTCTCATCATCTTATCATCCAGACCTTATACAAATTGACGACTGCGAATATTACCAGTACCGTGTGCCAATATGTACATTGGGTTACATAGAATATTTTCTCAACCTCACCCCCTAGGTCAATGCTAATATAGTCCAAGATACCACATATAAATTTTTGTCCCGATCGAAAACCGTTAAGGGGTGTCGCACAGATGCCCAAGTCCAGAAAACTCTATGGAGGCTCAAAAATTTGAGTTTAATTTTTTGCATATCTAATGCACAAATCGATTGTCCTGTACTCAAAAATACTAAATGCAAATTTTGGTCTCCATCGGAGGTGGTTAAGGGTTGTCGCAGATGGGTCAAAGTTCAGACTACAATATAAAGACCAAAAAATTTAATTAATTTTTTTTATCTAATGGCCAAAGTCGATAGTCTTGTACTCAAGGATACCAAATATAAATTTTGGTCCTGATCGGAGACGGTTAAAGGGTGTCGCCCGTGGTCCCATATGGTTATCTAAACTTTGACATGTTTGCGACACCCCTTAACCGTCTCCGATCGGGACCAATATTTTTTTTATGGTATCTTTGATCATGCTGTTAACGATGTAGGGGGTGAGATCGAAGAAAATCGGTAATCTAATTTTAAGGACACCCTAACGTACATACATACATATGTACCCGGGAAATGGGTTATTACGCGGCAAACCGTGTCATATGAATGCCGGGTATTACTCGAATTACCCAGGCGCTTGCCTTTCCTCAGTCCCAATACATTCGTATAAAGTTATGAGGAAAATGATTGCTATTGCTAGCCTTGCAATCAAACATTTTTCAATCAAATTTGATTTACGATGAAAATTTATTACAATACAATTATTTCTATTGTAATTTTTACAATGAAAATGATTTATGAGAAATGTTTATTGCAATGAAATTTTTGCAATAAATGGAAGGTAAATTATTGCTGATTGTAGTTATTTTACAATCAAAATTTTTTTACAAATGTTTATTGCAATCTATGGAACACAAATTATTTCAAATTGCAATTTTTACAATCAAAAAACTGCAATAAATTTTCATTGCAATAAAACTGGTAGAACAATGAATGATTGCTGGGACGATTGATTGCAGCTTTTTACAACTCTGCTCCAACAGATGGCGCGTGTATTTATATTTTTAAAATATTCTTTTATTCAGTTTAATGGTGAAGAAATACCTCCATTGAAATCATATTTTATATAGCAGCTGCTACATCCATACGTATTTGGGTTACCAGCAAACATGGTGCATACTTTTAGGCGCCATGTGCATGTGGTCCTTGAAATTGCTCCTTTTCTCAGGATTAATCTAAACATCAAATTTTTCACAATTTTTTACAATTCGATTTTGCGATTGAACTGCATTTCAAGCTTTAAAAAACATCTACGAAGCGTGTTCAGTTAGCGAAAGCAACTGTTCAAAGCTAGAAGCGTCAAAGCACATTTCTACTACATATGTATGTACATATGTATGTATGCATGTATGTACACTGCACGGGAAATCGTTCTGATTGCTATGCCAATTAGCGTAATGAGTGCAATGGCGCGCACATGACACTTTTTTACATTGGGCCTTTTTTTTGTTCTGCTCCTGCCACTTTCTTTGTCGCACACACCCACATTTTTTCATTCATTGTGTGCGTTTTTTGTACTCGTCCCTGCAAAAAAATGTGCGATTAATACCGAAAGATATTTGTCCCGGATTGATCTCTTTCGAGAACAATCGGTCCACAATTAGTCCCCGATTCTTCCCGTACGGGTATAAATGTAGACTAATTGTAGACCAATTGTTCCCGAACGGGTATAAATGTAGATTAATCGCTTTCATTCCGAACAGGTACAAATCTAGATTCCTTAAATGTAGGAATTTTACAAAAATATGCAATGTATTTAAAAAATTGTAGAACAACCGGTAAAACGAATTGAACACCCTTTCTTTTAATAACAATGGTGAATAATAATTTTAACAAAATGTTGCCTAAAATATTCTATGAAAAAATCCTTTACATTACGCTCATATAATGCATACTCAAAACTTACAATTTTTTTATTTATTTATTGAGATTTTTTACAAAAGTAAAACATTATATAATCTTTATTTAAATATGTATGAACATTTCTAATTTTTTAAAGATTGTTATTAAAAATTGCCTTGGCTAACAACTTGGAAAAATCTACATTTGTACCTGTTCGTGCTGAAAGCGATTGATCTACATTTGTACCCGTTCGGTATGTTAGTGATTAATCTACATTTGTACCCATGCGGGATGTGAGCGATTGATCTACATTTGTACCCGTTCGGGATGAAAGCGATTTATCTACATTTGTACCCGTTCGGGATGTGAGCGATTGATCTACATTTGTACCCGTTGGGGGTGAAAGCGATTGATCTACATTTGTACCCGTTGGGGATGAAAGCGATTAATCTACATTTGTACCCATGCGGGATGTGAGCGATTGATCTACATTTGTACCCGTTCGGGATGAAAGCGATTTATCTACATTTGTACCCGTTCGGGATGAAAGCGATTAATCTACATTGGTACCCGTTCGGGTATACAAGTTGAACAATTAGTCTCTTCATAGGACATGCTCGAACAAATGCGATCAATTCACTCCATATAAAGGGATGTAAAATTGTATTAGTCGCATGCTCCCTTGCGATTGATCCCGGACACGTCCCGGATTAATCGCATTTTTTGCAGGGGTATTATGAAGAGTGTTTCTTGTGGCATATTTTTTATTCTTGACATACTCGCTTTTTATAAACAAATCACCATTTCCCGTTGGCTATTTCGTACGTACATACCCTGCAGGGAACTCAATAACTAGTGAGCAAAATTTCTAGTTCCGAACTAGCGAAAAGGTGTTAAAAAGGAACTAGATAAATTTTAAATAGACCCTCACCAGTTCAGAAGGAGTGAATTGAGTGACCATTATAAGACACACTTTGATTTGTATGCAATTCTATGAAAATTTTTCGTTCGTTCAATTGCCGTCTGCTTTGTATATTTCTGCAATTGTTTAGTGAAGAATTTTATATAAAGAGTTTTCTATTTGCATCTTGTATGAAATGAAATGTTCCCTCAATTATGCTTTTTCGATCCCTCAGGCTTATTTTTATTTTTTTTTTTATTTTATTACTTTTTAAATATTATTGTAAATTTTTAATAAATAAATAAATAAAAAATATTAGTTTAAAAAAAATTTTTAAAAAAATTATCATCCAACTTGACACCGACAGGATTCGAACCCGCGCCCCTCAGATTGAAAGGCACATGCGCTAGCCAGTCGACCATCGCGCCACTTGCATGAAGTGTGTCAAAGGCTGCACTTAAGCGGCAGATGTAAAACTGTAGAATTTGTAGGTACTTGTAGCTAGTTCAGAACTATCGAAATTGTGCCAATGAACGAACTAGTGGACTCTGTAGAATTTAGGACTAGTTCGGAACTATCGAAAATGTAGTGCAGAGAGTGACAATTGACACCGCCTAGGACATCGCCGTGTTAAATTCGCCAGTTGATAACATGCAAAAGAGATTTAGCTCGCACTAGTAGTGTCGAAAAATGAACTAGAAGCGACCTAGTTCGGAACTAGAGATTTTCCCTACAGGGTTGCTTGTGTAGTACAATGTGTACGTGCGATCATGGACACTTAAAACAAGCTTTTACAAAAATTTGTTGCAGCTTAAACGACCTTTTGGTACTTATCGTTTTGTTGTTGTTGCTGTTGCTGGCGCAGGACCCGGTTTGTCTTTTGCGATCGGCATGAGGTTTGCTTAAATTTTGCTACACCAATAAATAGATCGATTTGGAAGTACCCACCTATTTGGTATCCTTAGGCACTACATTATCATATGCGCTATCTTGACTCGGAATATTAGACAAAAGAAGAAAATATTAAACAATATCGCCTATTTAAAGTGGAAATATCAAGTAGAGGCGGTTAAAATCCAGGAAACAGAAGACGTCATATGTCTCTAAATAGTCTAAAAGGTTCGGAGTGAGGAAGGTGGGAGACTTAATTTACTACTAGTACCTATAACAGAAATAGCTGATACTGGCTGATAACCTCACGTGCCTCCCTCGGATTTAGTAAATTAATTTATCTAACTCTAATGACCACTTACTACCCGCAATGATTATAAATATTTAAGTGATCTTGATTGCATATTTATGTATGACAATTCCTAAAAAAATGCTGCTCCCTCCACATTAACAAAAAAAAAAACATCCACTAGCATTTCCTTGCTTAGTTACTGCAAAGTTTTTCCTGCCTCATTTCCTTTCAACATTTCATATTCCGAGAAGTTTTATTATCTTGTAGTTTGCGCTAATTTCTATTACTTTGTCTTTTAAATGGTCTCGAGACAATGGAGCTCATTAGAGATCGACAACTGTGCAGGTAATTTACTTTTTTTTTTTTTTCATATTTTAAACGTTTTACAATGGTTCAACAACCAAATAGTGGAAGCGACTAGATGAAGAACATCCGGTTGACATTACAAAAAAGGTAAAGAAAAAGAGAAAAGAAAAAATAAAAAAGTTGAAGAAAAAAATAACTGTAATGCGCAAAACAAAAGTTGAGAATTGCAGAATTACAATGGGACAAAAGTAATTAAAGTGACTATTCACGGTAACAACAACAACACTAACAGTGAATAGCAGCGAAACAAAAAAATCTGCATCACCTAGAACAACGGCTACTACAATAACAACAAAAACAACAACAAATAACAATGACAATGTGAACTCGAAATAATAACAGTTAAGTATAATTGCAGCAGACACACGTGCAACAAAATGAAGAACAAAATGACGAACGAACAACGCAGAAGACGAGTGTTTATTTATTTATTTATTTTTTTTTGACCGGCCCAGCGGATGAAATGGAGTAATGTCGCAGAGGTAAACACAGGCAAGTAGACGCACAGTAGGGATGGGACTATTCGAATAAAAGTTATTCGAATAAAAAGTCCTTTTATTCGAAAGGTATTCGTAATTCGAATAATATTTATTCGAATAATTTATTCGTATATTCGAATAATTACTATTCGAATAGTACTATTCGAATATCACTATTCGAATACCACTATCCTGGAATAGCTATTGTATGTATGTATGTATCAGAGATCAGCAGCGGTGCACCGCATTTTCTAAAGCACCTCAAAAATACTTATTTTTTAAGCCACTCAATAAATAAGTATCCAGAAAAAAAAATTCACCGCCACCGCATTGATTGAAAACCTAAATGATATTGCGGTATTTAGTGTTGTTTACACCGCATACCGTAAACACCGCATAACGCAAACACCGCATACCGCAAACACCGCATATCGCAAACACCGCAATCACCGCAAACACCGCATTTGTTTATTTGTATACTATTCAGTGTTGCCGGAAATTTTTCACACACTGCAAAGGTATAGGCAATTGAAAATTCATTTTTGTAATAAATACATAAATATGTATGTGTTACTGATTATAATTATAAGATATACAGCAAATTTATTCTCAATTATTTTTTTTTTTATTTTTGTGTGCTTTGTTTTTTTGTGGCAGTTTTTTGAATAATAATTAAATAATCAAAAAATTTCATTTTTGAAATCCAATACGACTAATAGGGCCGTCAGAATGAATACTTTTCCGTCAAACTAGCAATCCATTTAATTGACAACATAGTTGAATTAAATGTACATATTTAATTGACTATAGACACATTCAGTACTTCAGCCTTTCCGTAAAAAAGACATCTAATTCAACTATGTTTCTCAGTTAAACGAATTGCTAGATTGACGGAAAAGTATTCATTCCGACGGGGCATAATAAAATGTATAAAAATAAACATGTGTATTCTTATTGCTCCAATTAAATGACAAAAACTTCGGTTTCAATCAATGTATCGTAGCCAATAAATAGATAAAGAATTATGTCACAGACAAACAAAAATGTGTAAACAAAACTTATGTGTATTACTAAGAAGCCATAAATGTAATTCAAGGATTTTAGGAAAAACTCTATTTCATGTAAATAGTACATATTTTTATCTTGAAATTCATTAGTCAAATTATTTTGAATGTAAGCAAACTCTAAATTTTAAGTGGCCCTTTCAATGAAAAAATTAAAAAAAAAACCAATCCTAAGAGTTTTCCTGTATAGATATTCTTTGGTTAAAATCAATTTGTAATCAGTAGTATTTTTCATCAGAAATCCATTAGACGGTAAAAATTACAAACAAAAAATCGCACTGGCAACATTATAAATATCTCTATTTGGTAAATGCGGTGTTTGCGGTATGCGGTGTTTGCGATATGCGGTGTTTGCGTGTTGTGATATCCATACTACCACATACCGGAATTGATCAAGAAAATGCGGTGCGGTCCGGTTATGATCGCATATTTTGCGGTTGCGGTCATACTCCCACCGCATTTTTTATGAGTATACTCTAAATCACAAAAAATGTATCGCATGCTGATCTCTGGTATGTATGCTTTTGCTTTTGTAAGTGCATACATATGTATGTACATATACATATACGTACTCTGGCTTGCGCGGAGGCAAGTGAAATTCTCAAATTATGCATGTACATACAAACCACTATTCGAATAGTATTATTCGAATAATACTATTCGAATAGCACTATTCGAATTTTTCCCTCGAATATTATTCGTTTATTCGAATAATATTTATTCGAATATTATTCGAAAAAAGTCCCACTACTAACGCACAGACAGAGAGTGATAGAGAGAAAGAGGCCGCGATGGAAATGCTTGCGTTTTTATAGCCTTGGATACTGGATGCTGCAAGCTTAAGGCGAACACGGACGAGCTTAAAGCAACACCACATAGGCAGAGGAGGCAGTGGAGGCGGCATGCCAATTGCATTGAGCGAATCAGGCGAAGAACATTTCTTCTTCCCATCTTGATTTTACTAATTGGCATACCAGTTAATATGAAATCGACGCGATTGACATGCTTTGTTGCATTCGAGTGAAATTTCCGTCTAGACACGGTTAAAAGTTGCTCAAAAATAAAAAGGTAAAGGTAAAGGTAAAGGTAAAGGTAAAGGTAAAGCTAAAGGTAAAGGTAAAGCTAAAGGTAAAGGTAAAGGTAAAGGTAAAGGTAAAGGTAAAGGTAAAGGTAATGGTAAAGGTAAAGGTAAAGGTAAAGGTAAAGGTAAAGGTAAAGGTAAAGGTAAAGGTAAAGGTAAAGGTAAAGGTAAATGTAAAGGTAAAGGTAAAGGTAAAGGTAAAGGTAAAGGTAAAGGTAAAGGTAAAGGTAAAGGTAACGGTAAAGGTTAAAGTAAAGGTAAAGGTAAAGGTAAAAGTAAAGGTAAAGGTAAAGGTAAAGGTAAAGGTAAAGGTAAAGGTAAAGGTAAAGGTAAAGGTAAAGGTAAAGGTAAAGGTAAAGGTAAAGGTAAAGGTAAAGGTAAAGGTAAAGGTAAAGGTAAAGGTAAAGGTAAAGGTAAAGGTAAAGGTAAAGGTAAAGGTAAAGGTAAAGGTAAAGGTAAAGGTAAAGGTAAAATTAAATAAAAAAGAAAGCGAAAGGGAAATGTAGAGGGAAACCGTCATTATAACATAAAAACTTGTTCGACGCTGCGAAGCGGGACTGGCATTTGCTTGTAAATAAATAAAATAGGTAGGTAGTACGTAAAATTTCGTACAATTATCTTCCATTGTCTTATTTGTCGTTTTTAAGTGCAACTCTTAATGACAGGCAGCTCAAATGAATTACTTGTACGTACAAATGAATATACATGTGTATGTATGTATATACATATTCATAGGTATCTGACGCAGTTAAGAAGTCAAGTGTCACTAGTGGCCATTACCATTTACGATTATGACCATGTAAAATGTGTGTGTGTGTATGTGTGCGTGTGTCCGTCCGAATTGCCACTGAATTCGCTTAAGCCATAAGAAGAGAATGACAGAATTGTTATTGCGTCATTGCGCTGCAGTTGTTACCCAAAGTTGACAATGGTAATAAGAACAATTTAAGATTTACAATAACAATAGCAACAAATGAATGCGGATTTGAGGTAAAAGTGGACGGACGAGCACCGAAGGAAGCAAAACGGCATTTATGTATGTACATACGTACGTTTGTCATCACGCTGAGATTAACAAGCATTTAAGGCAGGGGTACGCATTTAAAATTAAAAATTAAAGTTTCTGCATAAAATTGGAACATTCATGTCATTAAATTCGTGCAGCATACTGAAAAGCAACAGCTGTTAAAAGCTCTTGTAGACTTAAGTGGTTAGCCTGGTTTGCAGATATGTTTATCATCATAAAAAAATAAATTTATTGGATGGGTATTTGGCCGGAATCCATATTAAAATTGAGCCTTACAATTTGTCACATTCATCAAATCTAGTTCTTGTGTTCGACAGAGGTATAGTTAGCTTTCATGCGTCCTACCGCAGCATCTGAGCTACTGGTTGCACATCCCTGACTCATCAGATGAGAGTATGTAACTATGCAGCAGCTCTCTGGGCTTGGAGGCGACAGTAAAGTACATACATACATATATGAATTGTGTAATCCGCATATTCATATGCATATGTAGATATACCATTTATTCTCTACACAACATGCCCATTGCCCTACCCTGTAGGAAATTTAATTAATTTTAAATCACTTTATAAACTACTTTATTTTCAATAACAACTAATTGAAAATGTGACTTTTTCCTTTGCAATGAACTGACTTTTTTAACACGGCGATGTCATAGCAAGCAGTCAATTGCCCTATCCTGCATTTGTTTTCAACTACTTTACTAGTAGTTTAAAATAAATAACTTTATCTTGAGTTTCTTTTCAACTACTTTACTTGTAGTTTAATATAAATAACTTAATCCTGCATTTGATGTCGAAATTCAAGAAATGGTAAAAATGTGAAGCAAATTTTCCTCAAATTTCGCAAATTGTTCTCAAGTTGATAAACAATATTTGAGAAACAATTGAATTTATCTTAATTTTCAAATGATAAATATGAAACAATATTTTCTCCCTTTGAGAATTTCGTTTTCGGTGTTTAATGGGAAGTGAAGCTGAAAAACGGTAACCAAAAAAAGGAAAAAACAATCTTGGCATACTTAGATCTGAAAACATGTGTTTACATATAAATATGTACATATACAAGAAACTGTCCCGCGCTGCATTTGTTTAAAGCTACTTTAAAATTAGTTGAATATAAATCACTTTTTAATATATTTATTTTTGCAACTAACTTTTTTTTTTCCGTGAGGGTATATACAAATATATATTATGTACATACAAATATTACAGACCACCCATTGTGTCAGCGCTTTGCATAAATCGCTGTATTGTTGTAGTTGTTGGTGGTGTTGACACAATTTCATGTGCTCTGAGTATGATGATATTTTGTTTTAATTGTTGTTATTGTAGCTGTTTTGTGAGGCAGGCCTTTTGACTTTTGTCACTGCAACAATTATTATGGCCGTTGCCCCTGTTGCTGTTGCTGCTTCTGCGTATACATATGTATGTACGTTTAACACTCTACATCAGTGTTGTCCAATGCAATAGCCCTGCAGCGAAAGTCCAAACTAGTCAGCCAACCTACCAGTTAACTGACTAGATAAATTATGGGAGTTGCCCAACTAGATTCATAGGGGACAAATTGAGATTAGTTATGAAACAAGAAGTTTTGCCAAAAAAAGCGTTTTAAATTAAAAACGAATGTATCCGGGGTTTCTGGAGGTTGCAATGAACACGTATGCAGTAAAAGTAAAGCAACTTCTTTATTGTTGTAGTATTCGAACCCTGCGTAGTAGGCCCCTTCTAGATTTAATAATAATAATACAATGGCGCTATTATAACTCTGACGAGTTTTATGGCCGAGCTTCTCTCCCAATTTGAGGTATGCTCCTTTTTGTTTTTCCTACTAATTGGGTGGACCTACAGTTTTATGCCGGCTCCGAACGGCGAATGCATTTTTTTGTGAGAAGCATTTTCATGGCAGAAATACTCTCGGAGGGTATGCCGTCCACTGCCGAGAGGTGACCGCTGCTCTTAAAAAACCCAATAATTGGATTTTTACTAATTAGAAAATTTTTTTTTTTTGGTGTTTTGCTCGGACCGTGTTTTGAACCCGAGACCTCTGGCATAGCAGGCGAGCACTCTACCCACTGCACCACAGCGGCCACCCTTCTAGATTTAGTTGGTTGCAAATTGGTAGATCATTAAATCAGGTGAATACCGCAAATATAACATAGTTGGAGATGTTAATATAGCCCAGTATATTAGATACTACTTCAGCCATAGAAAAAAGTACATGATATGTTTGTATAAAGTCAGAAAATCATCAATATAAATGTCAAGCTTAGAATGGTCAACGTGTTACTTATTCACAATGTTAATGTTAATTTACCTAAATATTTAATATGCAAGATCACAATCTAATGTGCCTGAATTCTTTAATTTAAATATCATATTCTAATAACTAAATAAATGTATTAGAAACTTTATTTTGCAACTTTTATTTTCATTGGAGTAGCATGTAAAACTAGTCAGTCAACTGGTATAGTTCTGATATCTACACTGACTAGTCAGCAAATTGGTATGATGCTGGTGTGTATACTGACTAGTCAGTCAAGTGGTATGATGCTGGTGTGGATACTGACTAGTCAGTCAAGTGGTATGACTCTGGTGTGGATACTGACAATTGCCATTTCCTAGGTCATCACCGTGTTAAAGATAAAAAAGATAGATGGCTGACTAGTTGAGCTGTATGGCCAACTAGTTGTCAATTAGTTTACAACTAGTTGATTTCGCTGCAGGGAGTATGTAATTTTCACTTGTGTGCGTAAAGCGTTGCTGCAAACTGTGTTGTGTTGTTGTAATTAGCTTCGCAATACGCTGCTGCCGAACCAAGCTATTCATAGATATACGAGCAGTTTACTGGCTCTTTCGTTTTTTCTGAAGCTGGCAGAAGAGTATACGTGTGAGTATACGTGTTTGACGTCGCAGCAGCTAGCCTATGCCCCGGGCATAGGAAAAATGCATTTTGGCCGACACTGCTCTACATACATCTCCTGCATCTTCGAATATATGCACATACATAATAAGTTATTGTGCAATTTAACAGAATTTAACACAATTGAAAATTCGGAAATGGCATAATGTTCGCTTATCGCTCAACATATCAGCCCCCTGCACTTCCAACCTCTGCGCCATGCTGCTACGTATGTAGGTACATACCCAGCAAAAAGGTTTTGCTTATTGTAAACGCATCAGCTTTGAAACAGGAATACGCTGGCAACGCTGCTTGCTGTTATGCACTCATTCTCTCTGCTCCCAAAGTTTTAATACTTAATTTTCACATATCCCAATTAGAGCGCAAGGGAATTGAGTTTTGATGAGCAAAGCGAATACAGCGTGTGGCGAGCGTAAAAATTGCGTATTGTCGCAGGAGAGATTGTTGTTTCAGTTTATTTTCTACTGACATGCAATCAAGGGTTTCGCTCGTTTTTTCTGCACTCGCTCTCTGAATATTGTTTCGACCTCAAAACGAGTGCCGAAACTCGCCAATTTCCATACAAATTTCTAAGAGCGAGTGAAGATTAAAACACTTGTTTCGTTCTCAATATCGATGCCGTCTCTAATTTTGTATCGAAAATCTATCGAAATCTCACACAGACCAAAACAAAAACGCAAAAATAAGCAAACATACAAACATTTAAGAAAAACAAGAAAGATAAATGTTAAACTGAACAACGACCAGCCACGTGGAGACGGGTTATTTAGCGAGATGTCTCCCTAGATGTTCCGCTGGCGATTCAAGTTATGTGGAGATGGCCTTTTTTCCTTTCCGATATGTACAACTACATATGTATAAATTAGAGCTTACGATTTCTCGAGTTCGAGCGAGACGAGATTTTTCGCGAGACTCTAGTTCTCGCGAGATTCTCGAATCTCGAAAATTCTCGACATTCAACTACATCGCAGAAATAGCGGTATAAAGCATAATATGCTGTTTCGTAGCTTGTTCTGCTTGTATGTACTTACATACATATGTATGAATATGTGCCATTTACGCCATTCCCAGGCGTGTTTCACAAAATTCCGAGTGAAATACAATTAAAATTTCATAATATAAAATTTTTTCTTTCCAATGACATACGAGACATTTTTGATATTCATATTTTTTGACACAATACACATAATATGTTATCGAGAAATCCGAGAAACGAGATTTAATCGAGAACTCGAGTCTCGGTTTTCTCGATCCTCGAATTTCTCGACACTGCTCGAGATCAAATCGTAAGCCCTAGTATAAATGCATGAATAACCCTCGAGCACTCGCGCTATGAGCATTTTGCTCAAGCAATTTTTTATTTCGCGAAATTTCTATGTTCTATGGCACTGGATGGATTTGTGGCACTTGATGTGTTGAGTACCTTCGCAAGTGGTTGTGATTCACACTTTAACGAATATTTCTTTCTGTTAGTGCACCATCACAGCTTCAGGTGGGAGATTGTTTTTTGAGAGCGGCATTTTGCTCATTGCGCGAGAAACGATGTAAGTATTTTATGTTTAATTTTTTTGTTGGAAACCTAGGGTTTAACGCTGGTATTTATTATTTTTACAATATTTTCATTTGTATTTGCTAGTACTGTTGAAATGGAACGCAGACGTCATTGTGGCAGGGCCTCTTCACAACTTGCTTCTTGGTTGGAAGAAGTGTTATATGACGAAGGCTTACACAATGACGAAAATGAAGTATTTCCACAGAGTGATGGCGGAACAGAAAAAAGTGATCACAACACTACCTCCGAACAATCCGCCGATAGTTTGGAGAAGAGGACAACATAAGTGAGTATACTAAAAAGCCTGGCCTTTGCGAGCTATGCCTCAGGAGTAATAATAGGCGTTCAAAACAGAGGGTGAACTTTATGAGAAAAATTACTCTGCATGGAACATGTAAGATATACGTGCTTATTTTTCTTCGAAAGCAACCTTAATGTGAATCATAACGCAGACTGATTTTGTAATTTTATTTGGTTATTTTTTTTACAATAAATAATTTTGTTAATGTACTATGTGTGAAATGTGAAATAACAAATTTATGTTTTATTCAATTGATTTAATAAAATTTTAAAAGGTGAATTCCTTAAATAAATATGCCACTTCTAAACCAATTAGTTAGTAATATTTCTACGACAAAAAAGGAAATGATGAACAATGTAAATGCATTGAAAAATTACATTACAAGAGCGAGTGAGCAAAATGCTCATGCGCGAGAATCCGTGTTACTCTACGAGGCGCGAGTACTCGAGGGATAATAACGTTTCAACCCAGGCAGAATATATTTTTTATTATTAAATAGCCGCAACGCTTAAATTGTGCAAAAATGTGAATTATGCAGCTAAACAAAAAACACCTTTTTACTAAGACATTTATAAGTTATAAATATACCAAACAAGGCCTGATTATCAGGTAATAATAAGGTCTTATATAAGCCTTATTTCGCACGGCGGATAAGGCTTTCGAATGTGGTGAGATCTCAGAGAGCGGGAGTATTCCTTATGGCTTGATCACATCAGAACAATAAAATCAGCCTTATTTTAAGTCTTTGCCCATACAACTTACCTTCCGTTAGAATTTTCAGGCCTTATTCCTTTAAATCTTCTGTAATAATTCTTAAATAAGGCGTAGATTTTTTGCTGGGCTTTGTCGGCATTGTCAGACATTTTGAGCCTGCCACATTTGCTTGTGCATTTCGGGTGCTTTGTACGTCAGTTTTTGAATGAAGATTGCACATCTCATATGCATGCAATAACAACAACAAAAATTGTATGTAGATGAAGCATTTACATAAAAAGCAAATTTGCCGTTATAAGCTTTAATAATTAAATTGCTTTTATTTTTAAAGAAGAAGTGCTTCGTGTTATTGTGTTGCTACATTTGTTGCTGTTTTCGTTGACTTCAATTATAGACACGTACATATATTTGTATGCGGCTTCTTTAGGTATATCAATGAAAACTTTCACAGCTCTACTAGTTAATTTCAAATGAAACTCTACATACATATCGAGCCGTATGCGCCGGAAAGATGTAAAGGCCAAATTCAAAAATGTTTAGGAGAAGGTTTTTTAAAATATTTTTTACTTTCATTTCTTTATTTCGATTTCTTTTTTTTTTTTTTTGCTTTTCGACAATTTTTAATCAACTTTAACCACCAAAAATATAAAACTATACGTTTCTAAAACGAAATCTAACGCTGATACCGAATAGCATATCCATTTTTTTGTGGCAGACCCTGTTTCTGAGATATCGGTAAAAATGTAGAAAAAACCGTACATAACAGACATTGCATGACATACATAAGTGCATAAAAAATTGTATTAGCCACCGTAGCGATTTGGCATCTAATAAGAACTGGTAAAGAGAATCCCAACAAAAATTTTTTGCCTTTGCACTTAAAAATTGGTCAAGTAGTTTGGTTACAGTGGCAAAAAGAATGAAAAAATCTAAGTTTGTATATGGAATTTCAGATCCGACTCCTATCTATCCCATAAAGAATTTAAATGTGAACAATTTGAGACTACTTTGCAATAATGCGATGATTCAGTATTTATATTTACCTATTTTTATTGAGAGTTCTTAACCTAGCATTTTCCGTTTCTTTATAAAACTTTATTAAAGAGTAACATTTAACATTATTTCTTTCCATTTATTATGAGTTTTGAAGTGCACATTGTCTCTCAAAACAGTGAACAATAGGATAAAGAATTAATTGAATAAAAAAATTAATGGATTTCGCGATTTTAAGGAGAGGATAAATAATGAGGGATGTAAGTACTTTTGGCTATTCTTTTGTAATTTTCTGGATTTCTTTCCCATCATATACTTGTTCCAAGATCCTTGATATCGCCATTCAAAAACTATTAAGTTCTGATGAAATATCTCGCCATGTTCATCACTTTCAGCATCTACGTTTGGAGGGAAATTATCGGGATTCAAGAAATTAATTTTAAAGAAATTTTAGAAATACACAACCAGTTTGTTTAAAACTGCTCTAAGCAGTAACAAAAGGGACCCTAACTATCGTGAAATCGTTAGAACTTTATTCCAAAATTATGGAGCAATAAAGTGCAATATGCCGCTCAAGAAAACCATATTGGCCATCGATATGTAATAAAATACAAAGTAGAAGTCTTCAAAGTGATAAAACCCTTAGTTAAATTCCAACAAAACCCCGTTAAATTTTTTTATTTGTTACTAGTCTTCAATAATTTGAAAAGCAAAAAAGATGTAAAAGCCACTTCGTACTCACAAAAAAAGTAAACAAACTGAACTTATGTACTTACATCGAAATTGCTTTTCATAACGGTACATTTTTCAGACATAAAATTTCTGGAGAAGCTGTGGGTGATGACAAGTAAGCCATTTCTACAAAAAAGTGAAAATCGGAAATCATGGCCTTTACATCTTTCCGGCGCATACGGCTCGATATGTATGTACATATCTACAACACCTGATATCAACTGCATTATAGGTATTCCAATAACCAATCTGTCACGCCCACATATGATTTTCTTTTGAAACAAAAAAGAAAAAAACAACAACAAGCAAATACGCTTGGCTAATATGCGAAAAGCGAACTTTTTTAATTTCGATTATTTATTGCCAGAAAGTGCACAGCAGCACACAACAGAGTTGCAAATGCGAAATGTGCTTTTACTCCCTTGGAATATTGCTGCCTTTGGCATTTTCAAGGCACCAACTCATTGCTCCAGCTGTTTTTGCCTCTTTTGCAAATCCTTACAAGTTTACGCTTACATACCTACGTACTTATTACATATGCAGAAAAATAAAAACAACAAGTAAGGAAGCCTAAGTTCGAGTGGAATCGAACATTAGATACTCAGCTGTATGCTTTCATCATTTGTTTGCGTTTGATGGAAACACGGTGTAGGTACTTTATATAAAGCAAGTGCTGCATAAAGTGGGCGTAGCCGCGCCCATTTTCAAAATTTTTATCAGTCATCCAACTAAGCATATGAATATTATTCTTTGTGCAAAATTTCATTCCTTTATGACTTCCAGTTACAAAGATGTCACGTTACAAATTCCCAAAGGGTGTTCCAGAAATATTATTGTTAAAAAGTAGGCGTGGTCATAAACCGATTTCAATAAATTTTTGCCTGTCTATTAACACAAGTTATAAAAGTGTATAAACCAAGTTTCGTCATAATATCTCAATTATTTGTCGAGTTATAGGCTAAGAAATCTCGTATATTCCTTTGTCTAAAAAGAGGCGGTGCCACGCCCATTTTCCAAAATTTTTATATTTTTTGTTTCCGGTCTATTGTGGAACTCTTGCCAAAAAATTTCAATGAATTATCTTTATATTTGACAAAGATATCGCTTAAAATGTTCTTATTAGGCCACTTTATAATACCCATATATAAAAGTGGGCGTGGTCGTCAACCGATTTCGCTAAAATTTTCAACATGTATTACCACAAGTAATAAAAGTGTACACACCAAGTTTCGTCATTATATATCAATTATTTGTCGAGTTATGGGCTCAGAAATCTCGTATATTCCAGCTTCTAAAAAGAGGCGGCGCCACGCCCATTTTCCAAAATTTTTGTGTTTTTCGTTGTATGTTCGCAGGTGGACTCCTGGCATAAAATTTCAATGATATATCTTTATATTTGACAGAGATATGGCTTAAAATGTTTTTATTATGTTATAATACACATATATAAAAGTGGGCGTGGCCGTCAACCAATTTTAACTATTTTCCGTCCAAACGTTTGCCTAAGTAAGTACATCACGCGTACCAAATTTGATCGATATATCTTCAATGGTTTCTGAGTTATGACATATAAAACTTTCAATGTTTGACCCTTAATAAGTGGGCGTGGCACCGCCCATTTTCCAAAATTCCATCAAATTTCTTCTTAGGAGCCTGAGTTCAACATGTGGGTAAAATTTCATCGCTCTAGCTATATTAGTGGCTGAGATACCAAATTTCCGATTTTTTCTATATAGGAAAAGTGGGCGTGGTCATGGTCCGATTTCGCCCATTTTCAATACCAACCGTCCCAGTGTCGATACCAACTTGCATTTCAAATTTCATCAAAATATCTCAATTTTTGCGCGAGTTAGAGTGTTTACAGACGGACGGACGGACAGACGGACAGACGGACGGACGGACGGACGGACGGACGGACGGACGGACATGGCTCAATCGATTTCTCTTTTCACCCTGATCATTTTGATATATATAAGTCTATATCTATCTCGATTATTTCATTCTGTTACAATCCACCGTTATGTGATTAAAACTATAATACTCTGTGTACTAGTACAGCTGAGTATAAAAACATGCACATATGTATGTGTATATGTATATGTTTTCCCATTTTATTTGCCATTACTAGGGCATGGAATTTCATGTACTAAAAAATAAAAAATATGCGCATAAAAAATGCAACAAAAACTGAGAAATATGCATGAAAAATAAAAAAAAAATGCATTAATTCAAATTTTTTCAACTTCAGATAATTCATGTTTATTGAAGTTACAATAGTTAAATAAATTAGGTACAAACATTTTTTAATTCAATTTTGCTCTTACGGTGTACGTTTATACATATCGTTAGCTTAGAGTGCAAACTGAGTAAGTCCACTTTTTATGAAAAACTGTATTTTTATGTAGAACGCTAGAAAAATCAAATACTCACCACGCTAAACAAGTCTGTGATACTTGTCATATTTCTAATCGTTGTTATTCAGCGATACGCAAATTGTGTAAGTCCAAAAAGCGAAGAAAATTGTGTAAGTCCAAAATATTTACATGAACAGAAATTTTTTTTTTCATTTCGAAATTTGTAAATTTTTTGTTTTTTGTCTCTCCTACAACGTTTGAAAAAAGGACTTACAAAATTTGCACTCTAACCTAGCAATATGTATGTATGTTTTTATAGATATGTACATAAATTCAGTCCTGAACATTTCATAATTTGTAAATGTTAATCCTTATTTAACGATTCATTAGCATACACAATGAAATATTTTTTCATATTCTCAAAAAGAAAACTTTGCCGATTCGGTCGAAAAAAGCTCTTATACATAGAAAACGAATGTTCTACATCCACAGAGGTAATAGGAGCATGTTTGAAAACGGCTCTTTGTCGACAGGTATGCACCGTATCGAAAATACTAATAATAGCCGTGTTCACACGAAACTCTATTCGTCGTCAGATGACTGTTATGCATGAATTTCGTTTGTATAAAACTGTCAACTAGCAAATTACAAAAATAGGCAATATAATGCGAAATATGTAATAAAAAAATGCAAACAACGCAAAATATGTAAAAATATGCATATATGACCAAAATATGCAAAATATGCAAAAACATTTGAATGCCATTTTTAAGACAATTTCACGATTCGCAAAGATGGTTTATTTATTTTGCTCTAACTAAATCTAAGAAAAACATGTATTTGCATAGATTTCCATGCCCTAGCCATTCATTACCCATGACTCTTTGGTGTAATTGACGAAATTCGCAACTTTGTTTGTTGCTAACATATTTAAATTTAAAATTCGCAATGAAACAACTTGGCGTTTAATGTATTTGTGTGTACACGTGTGCATGCCGATAACACTGTGCTACTAAAGTTTAATTTATTCTTGCTGAAAACTGGTTTTGAAGATTCTGGGAAAATGGAGATTTCGGTGGTCATTAGTGGATTAAATTGCTGAAGAGAGTCTCATCTGTTGGAGGCTTTCTCTGCAAAAAGGTCTGTAGATACTTAGAATGTAAAGTTCATAGACATTAGGAAAGTAGTAGAAAAGCAATTATCCCTGCATATTTCAAGGGGTTAGCTTGACATTCGATTTCTTTGATTTTTGCGCTCTTTCTATAAAAAAATATATCAAGACGGACCCTCAATAATTAATCTCGAATACTATAATTAACACTCAATATCTATATTATTAATACGCTAACATAAATTTTGTTCCATCTTCTCCGTCGAAACTACTGAACCGATTTTAAAACTAAGCACACCATTAGAAAGGTATTGCTCTCAAATTGAACTGCGCCAATTTTCATGAAAATTGGTTGGAAAATGCGTCCACAATCGCCGTTGGAAAATTACCGTGTGGTTGTTGTTGCATGCTTTTGCACACAACAGAGCTGTCTCAATGCGCACGCATAGGGTGAAAACAGAACCGGGACGTAACGACACGACATTGCGACATCGACAGCCTCTTGACGTAAAAATGTCGGTGCGAAGCCAGCGACTGAAACATAATAAATGCGGCAACGACCGCCCCTACAGAAGGCTCGTTGCTGCCACATTACAGTTTTTCATTCACAGCTAAAAAGTTGTTGGTTCAGATCGTAATTTTTTAATGTAAAATAATAAATTAAATAGTTAAATTTATTAATTTAATGCTTTAAACTGTTATTACATTTGGTTGTGTATAAATACTTCTACTTTTTTTTGTAAAGTTTCGTTAGATTTATTGAGTTGTCAAAATATTCATATTTCATAATGCAGTGGCAACTCGTCGTCCGCTCGTCGTCGTCACAAAAATTAGAAATCGGTCTAAGTTGGCGACAACGTAATTTAGTCGGTGGACGACGTCGTGCCGCGTCGTCTTTATTATAATGACTTTCATAAGAACGCATGGGTTTTAATTTTGACAGACTGTCGTTGTCGCAACGTCGTGTCGTTACGTCCCGATTCTGTTTTCACCCATATATAGCTGACTTTGTGCGTTTTCACCAAACTTACCATGAAATTCTGAACATGTTTGGCTGGATGTGGTGTGTAGTTTCAAAGATAAAGGTAGCAAAAGCACTACAACAAAAACATAAGGTCAAGTAATAAGAAGGATAAGAAAGAATAAGTAGGAAAGAAATTAAGGAAAGAAAAGAGCAATAATAGAAAAAAAGAAGTAGGTAGGAGAATTGTGAAAACGATTAACGACAACAACACCAACAACAACAACAACAGCAAAATAGAAACAGTAACAATAACAACAAACAATTATACAAAAAATATAGTTGCACCTTAGTCATAAGAAAACTTCTAGAAAAACTGTCGAGTTTCGACAGTAGGCAGCACTCTAGTTTATATATAATACGCTAAGAGATTTTTTATACAAGCCATCAGATTTGCACCGTTGTTCGAAATTGTTGTCTAAAATGAAAGAGCTTGATCTGTATCATGTGTAGATGTTCAGGAAGGTTTAATTTTTTGCAACGGCTTGCCGACTTTTGAAAAATTATATATTTCGGTATAGTTTATTTGATTTTTAACTTTCAGGTGTCAGGCTTGGCCCGAAAAGGAGTAATTTATTATAATTTTTTATAAAAAAGGGTTGCCACCTATTCAATAATTAATGTTTACCTACGGTATGATTTGAAATTTGAAGAGTCATATGAAAGGTCTTGCCAGCTGTAGATAGATAATAACATTCAATTTAAAGAAGGGCTGCCACCTGTTTAAAAAGTTTACCTACTTGAAATTTTTTCACTATGGGAAAGTAGAGAGAATTAAAAGAAAGAATGGGAAGGGGAAAGTGAAAGGGACGGAAATGGCGAAAGAAAGCAAAGAGAAGTAGAAAAGAATTTAGAAAGAGAAATAGGCGGCCGAAAAATGGCATCTAGAAGGTCGCTAGAGGGTTAAAATATTCTAGAAAATGTTCAATATTAATCTTCTCAGACAAAATCTTTAAAAAATCTTCATTTTAGTCGAATTGTGTATGTATATTCTGCAATTTTTATGCGGAGGTCTCTTAGTCAAGTAATAAAATATTTTATATTAAATTGGCAAATAAAAACTAGTCGAACTTCTTAAGTGGAAGCCGGAGTAAACTTTCTTGAATTTTTTTAAATTGAAAATGACAATAACAAACAAATTTTCAAATGTTGCAAAAAGGTTTTGAGGTTTTACTATATGAGTAGTGGTCTTTCCACCCTGTGTAATTGAAACCCACAGCATCGCGAGACAGGGTTTACAAGTAACATTTATTTTTATACTCAGCTGTACTTGTACACAGAGTATTATAGTTTTAATCACATAACGGTGGATTGTAACAGAGTGAAATAATCGAGATAGATATAGACTTATATATATCAAAATGATCAGGGTGAAAAGAGAAATCGATTGAGCCATGTCCGTCCGTCCGTCCATCTGTCCGTCCGTCCGTCTGTCCGTCCGTCTGTAAACACTCTAACTCGCGCAAAAATTGAGATATTTTGATGAAATTTGAAATGCAGGTTGGTATCGAGACTGGGACGGTTGGTATTGAAAATGGGCGAAATCGGACCATGACCACGCCCACTTTTCCTATATAGAAAAAATCGGAAATTTGGTATCTCAGTCACTAATACAGCTGGAGCGATGAAATTTTATCCACGTGTTGAGCTCAGGCCCCTAGGAAGAAATTTGATGACATTTTGGAAAATGGGCGGTGCCACGCCCACTTATTAAGGGTCAAACCTTGCAAGTTTTATATGTCATAACTCAGAAACCGTTGAAGATATATCGATGAAATTTGGTACGCGTGATATGCTTACTTAGTCAAATATTTGGACGAAAAATTTCCGAAATCGGTTGAGGGCCACGCCCACTTTTATATATGGCTCTTATAAAGTGACCTAATAAAAACATTTTAAGCGATATCTCTGTCAAATATAAAGATATATCATTGAAATAAAAAATCATTGAATAAAAATTGGACATAAAACGAAAAACACAAAAATTTTGGCAAATGGGCGTGGCACCGCCTCTTTTTATAAACAGGAATATACGAGATTTCTGAGCCCATAACTCGACAAATAACTTATATATAATGACTAAACTTGGTGTGTACACTTTTATTACTTGTGGTAATAGATGTTGAAAATTTTAGCGAAATCGGTTGACGACCACGCCCACTTTTATATATGGGTATTATAAAGTGACCTAATAAAAACATTTTAAGCGATATCTTTGCCAAATGTAAAGATAATTCATTGAAATTTTGTGGTTTGATTTCTACAATAGACCAGAAACAACAAATAGAAAAATTTTGCAAAATGGGCGTGGCACCGCCTCTTTTTACACAAAGGGATATACGTGATTTCTTAGCCTATAACTCGACAAATAATTGAGATATTATGACGAAACTTGGTTTATACACATTAATAACATGTGTTAATAGCCACGCAAAAATTTATTGAAATCGGTTTATGACCACGCCTACTTTTTAAGAAAGATATATCTGGAACACTCTTTGGGAATTTGTAACGTGACACCTTTATAACTAGAAGTCAAATAGGAATGAAATTTTGCACAAAGAATAATATTCATATGCTTAGTTGGATGACTGATAAAAATGTTGAAAATGGGCGTGGCTACGCCCACTTTATGCAGCACTCGCTTTATATAAAGTACACCGTGTTTCCATCAAACGCAAACAAACTATGAAAACATAGAGCTGAGTATCTAATGTTCGATTCCACTCGAACTTAGGCTTCCTTACTTGTTATATCAGACTTTCGATTAAAAACGCCACAACTAGCCTCTGGTTTCAATAAGTTTTTTAAACATTGTAGGCAAATCCATCAGTCTAAAATTGCTGTTAGACAGTGTTAACAGAAAGCAGGCAATATTTATCAAAGTTGTAGGTGTGTCGCACTTGTAAATTGAAAATGCATGCATGCGTGTGTGTGACTTTGGGGAATAAGTTTTTGAGTTTTTCGCTCATTTATCAACAACTTTTGAATACAACTTGAGAAATACAAAATTAGCTATGAATGTTACTCGTATCAAAAACAAAAACAAAAAAAAAAATATCATGAGAAGTTAATTGAAAAATCTTATTACCTTCAAAGCGCACTTAAAGCCCGTGGAATGTGTAATGAAAAGCATAATGAATAGCTTAAAGTTAAAAAAGGCCAACGCATGTCAGGGTCTCGATGCGGAAACTATGTACTACATACATGCGTGTACTTCACTATGCTTTAATTGGAAGACCTCTTGAGTGAGAAACAGAAACAAATGAGATACCAATGCAAGTTTTTCAAATATCTTTGCATATCGTACACGGTAGGCAGGAAGCGATGATAGGTTGCATGAAAATGTCGAGAAAAAAGGAAAGTGGGGTTGTGTTATGTGATGTTTATAGATGAAACATCCGTTGAAATTAAAATCCGAGCTGCTCCTTTTTCAAGGATATCCACATTTTTTGTTTTTTTTGAAAGGATCAAATATTGAGGAAATCGAAAATTCGCCACCGTCCAAATTTTTCCGATTTTAATACATCATTGGTCGCTAAGGGATACAAAAAAAGGTATTAAAAAGAAAAAAGGACACATGTGGTGGAAAAATCCAATGTGAACAGGACCTAAAGGATAACCACTGAAATATAAAATAACACAAAAAGTACCCACTTTAATTTGCGTATAACTCCTAAAATGTTAACTCTACGTGAAAATTCCTTATAATATGTTTCATTCAGAATAAATAAAGGAATATTTCTTTAATATACAATTTTGATGTACATGCAGTGGTTAATGCACTTTGCTCCATCTAAAGTGAAAATTTCAAAAAAAAAAAGTACTTTTTTTATGGTGCTATTTTAAGTTCAAATATTTTTCTAGTTTATGTAAATATTTTAATCTAATGATCCAACTCTCATTCTTACATATCTATACGTTAATATTAAAAAGAATTAGAGCTGAAATACGCGCTAGCTGTGCACGTTGGGCGGTAAGCAACAATAGGTTGCATGAAAATATCGAAAAAACGATCGCCGGCTAAAAACTTACGTAAAATGATATTCTAATATACTTCATAAACACACAGCAAGCGTGAATAAAATCTCCAACATTCTTTTTAAACGAAAATTAGTACTAGCACACAGCTAGGCACATATTCGTTGGGCCATCGTTTTTACGATATTCCCATGCAACCTATTGTTGCTTCCAGCCCACCGTGCACAGCTGGCGCGTATCTCAGCTCTAACTCTTTCTTGGTATTAACGTATAGATATGTAGGAATGAGAGTTGGATCATTAGATTAAAATATTTACATAAACTAGAAAAATATTTGAACTTAAAATAGCACCATAAAAAAAACGTACTTTTTTTTTGAAATTTTCACTTTAGATGCACAAAAGTACATTAAGCTCTGCAGGTACATCAAAATTGTATATTAAAGAAATATTTCTTTATTTATTCTGAAAGAAACATATAATAAGGAATTTTCACGTAGAGTTAACATTTTAGGAGTTATACGCAAATTAAAGTGGGTACTTTTTGTGTTATTTAATATTTCAGTAGTTATCCTTTAGGTCCTGTTCACATTGGATTTTTCCACTACAGGTGTCCTTTTTTCTTTTTAATACCTTTTTTTGTATCCCTTAGCGACCAAATAATGTATTGAAATCGGAAAAATTTGGACGGTGGCAAATTTTCGATTTCCTCAATATTTTATCCTTTCAAAAAAAACAAAAAATGTGGATATCCTTGAAAAAGGAGCAGCTCGGATTTTAATTTCAACGGATGTTTCATCTATAAACATCACATAACACAACCCCACTTTCCTTTTTTCTCGACATTTTCATGCAACCTATCGTCGCTTCATGCCTACCGTGCGTAATTAAAGCAATGTGTACATATTCAACTTTTTAGACTCCCATACGAGCCTTCACAATTTGTGGGTGCAAAAATAACTTTGTTTAGCCATTGCCATAAATATGAAGCCATTTTATTGCTTTTTCGATTCTCTTTTCATTAACTACATAGTTTGTGTACATCAATTTTATCTACATACCTACCTACGTAGGTAATAATTTCATAAACCATCATAAACCATCTACCTACTTATAGGTTATCGGCTCATTAGACGCCATCCGCATTCATTCGCATTCAAATGCTTTTATGCAGTTATAAAACATACATACATACATACATAGATATGTACATACTTTTGTAACGGTTGTTGCGTGTGAGCGTCCGTCCGTCCATCCTTCCTCAAACTATAACAAAACAGAAAAAAGTAACCATGACCTAGTTAGTATAATGAAGTTAGTTATGTAGGTGAATTCGTTATAGGCAGATAATTGAGCTCAATTCTTGTTAATTGCTAACAAAAATGCTTATACCATGTCTCCACATAACGTGTTTCGCTCTTTTTTTCTGCATTTTCTCTCTCAATCTTGTTTCGACACGGAAACCAGTGCCGAAACTCGCCAATTTCCATACAAATTTCCGAGAGCGAGTGAAGATTGAAACACTGTTTCATTCTGAATCATCTTGCCAACCTCGATGATATCGATGTCTTCTCTAATTTTGTATCGAAAATCTATCGAAATCTCACACAGACCAAAACAAAAACCCAAAAATAAGCAAACATACAAACATTTAAGAACAAGAAAGAGAAATGTCAAACTGAATCACGATTAGCCACGTGGAGACGGGTTATTGAGCGAGATGTTTTGCTACATGTTTCTCTGGTGAATCAAGTTATGTGGAGACAGGCTTTTACAGACGCACGCACACAGCCACACACAGTCAAGCGCACAAGAATAGTTTGATTGTTGGCATAAAAGTTCAATGCTCATCGTGAATTGATCAACAAAAAATCATGTTCAAGTTCATGTTTAATCATGATGTCACTATTGGTGACGCGGAAAAGACTACCGCTATACATTCATCAAAAGTATAATCTTCTCTTTATAATACATATTTTTTTAAAATTTATGTATGTATCTGTTTTATTTGAATATCTTTTATATTCTAAAATATTTTTAAAAATCATTATTTACATATCAATCAAAATCAAAAGTTGCTTATTTCATTTTATATATACATAAGTGGTTTACAGTAACAGTAGTTTACAACTCGGCCATCCTGACTAGACCGACCTCGGTCATAAAAACATAGATTTAATTTATAACATATTAATAACAAATAAATTATTATTTACAGCTAATTAGAAATAATCGATTTAAATTTGATACTACAAATTTTCCTTTAATTCATCAGCAGAAACGATCTCGTTAGGATTTCTAACAAGCCACTTTCGCATCCTATTAGCTTCTATAACACCATTGTACGGTAACTGAGTTAATTGACAATTTTCTATGTCTTGTACTACATATCTGTCATTTCCCAGAATCTTTGTTACTATATAAGGACCTTTAAATTTTGGTATAAACTTCTTATTCGTTCCTACAATGGTGTCTACGTTTCTTATCACCACAAAATCCCCAACTTTATATTCTTTCGCCTTAAAACTGTTCTTTACAAAGTAATTATAATTATATTCTTGTCTTTTAACAATTGCTTCAGAAGCGTTTAATCTAAGCTGTTCAAGATCTCGCGGCAAATTAGAACGTATCCTATCTTCTAAATACTCAGTGAATTCATCAATTGTCTCACCTCTCTGCTCCACACCAAATAAGAGTTTGCTGGGACAATTTCCCGTAGTACTGTGAATCGAATTATTAATAGCATATTCAGCTTGAAGAAGTTTGTTCGACCAGTCCGCATGACTGAGTGGATTACTGAGCTTACCCTAAGACCCTATTAACGCGTTCTGCTTGACCGTTCGCTTGAGGTGAAGCGACCGCCACTTTTACATGTATTATATTCCTTTTCATTAAAAAGCTTTCGAATTCCAATGATGTAAAACATGAACCTCTATCACTTACTATACGTCTCGGTCTACTGTAATAGCTAAAATATTTATCTAATGCAGAATTTACTTCCCGGGTGCTGGTTGAGTTCGTTGGGTACAATTTTACAAACTTTGTAAACGCATCAACTACGACTAGTATATGTTTCCGTTTAGACTGGATTGACGGCAGTGGGCCAAAATGGTCTACATGTATTGTATCGAATGGTAATGGTACTTTAGGTATATTGTATAAATTTCTTTCGTTTGTTCGCACTGGCTCAGCATACATAATACACTTAAGACAATTTCGTACAAAATTTTCAATTTTTTGCTGCATTTTGGGAAACCAATAATATAATTGTGTTTTCGTCAAAGTCTTATCAACAGATTGATGTCCAATTTTTTCGTGCATCAATCTTATAATGTTTTCCTCCATTTCTTTAGGCACGTATAGCAAAGACTTCCCCTCCCCTTTGTTTCGATAAACTAGTCCGTCTGATAATTCAAAGTCCTTTACTTGTTCTTTTTCCATACGCCTTTTTAAATCTTTGATTAATTCGTCACGTTCTTGAGCTATTTGTATTTGAAATTCAGCCTCGTTGATATCTATACTAGCGACTTGGCATCTACTCAGGGCATCAACATGTCCCATTGATGTTCCTCTTCTATGTTGAACGGTATAATTAAAGTTGTCGAGTTCTAATGCCCATCTTCCTATACGAGCATTTACTTGCTTCTTTCCTAAAGTCATTGCTAGTGAATTACAGTCCGTAACAATCTTAAATGAAATACCTTCAAGATATACTCTAAATCTCCGCAAAGAGTAAATTATTGCCAGCGTTTCAAGTTCAAAACTGTGGTATCTGCTTTCGGCGCTTGTTGCTGTCTTCGAAAAGTATGAAATCGGATGGAATTTATTGTCGTCTTGACGCTGTAGTAAAACAGCTCCAAATCCTATTGAACTAGCATCGCAATGAAGCTCAGTTTCTTTTAAGGGGTTATATATTGCCAATACAGGGCTTTCAATCAATTTTGTTTTTAATTCGTCAAAAGCATTAATACATGTTTCGTCAAAATTAAAATTTGAATTCTTTTTAAGCAACTGTTGTAAAGGTCTAACAATCTGCGAAAATAACGGCACGAATCGTCGAAAGAAGGAGAAAAGCCCTATGCAAGAGTGCAATTCTTTTTGGTTTTTAGGTACAGGGTAATGTTGTATAGCTTTTATATGAAAATCACTATGAGAAATACCTTTGGAGCTAACTGAGTAACCCAAGTATTCAATTTCACTATATCCGAACTTGCATTTGGTAAGGTTAAGTTTAAGCCCTTTCTCCGAAATACGCTTTAAAACAATTTCCAATAACTTTTTATGTTCCTCAAAATCTTTTGATGCTATAACTATATCGTCTATATATATAACTATCTGTTTCGAATCAATCAAATCTCTGAAAATAGTATTAACAAACCTTTGAAATACGGCAGGTGAATTTTTTAATCCGAAAGGCATTTTTAAATATTCATATTGTCCGTTTGGCGTTACAAAAGCGGTATATGGAACAGATTCTGGCGACATGCTAACTTGATGAAATCCACTTTTAAGATCTAATACTGTAAATATACATTTTCCTTCTAAGTATTCGATACAGTCGTCTATTAAAGGTAGTGGATAATTATCCCTTACTGTAACCTTATTCAAACCTCTGTAATCTATACACATACGTAGCTTTCCTTTTTTTTCACTAATACTATAGCAGAAGCATATGGTGAGTTACTTGGTCTAATTATTCCTTCTTTTAGCAACTCATTGACTGTATTTTGTACCTCATTTTTTTCTAAGTATGATAAACGGCGCGGCGTACAGAAAAAAGGTGTGTCAGTGGTCAAATGAATTTTCATTTTGTAGTCAAGAGGTTGAGTAACTATATCTTTTGGATTAAGATAGGAAGTCTTTATTATGTTGCTTAGCACAAGGGACTGTGTCGTATTTAATTTAGAATCTATATCTATTTCCGGCGATTCCGAAACAACATCAATATTAAATATGAAATTTATATCGTCTAAATCTACATCTACAGGATGGGACTCAGTTACCGAAGAATGGATTAGCTTTAAAATACGTCTTAAATTTTCATTTCTTGATTTTACAAAATCGCATCTGCTCAAGTTACAAACAGTACTTTTATCACACACACTACAATTTACTCCTTTTCTTAAGTGCATCAATTGCTTCGTAGTATACTTAAATTTAATTTTTGTCAAACGTATATTGAATTTAGATAGGAAATCTCGACCCAAAATAACTGGCATGAGCAGACATTCATCAGATAATACAAAAAATTTTATTTTCTTTATATCATTTCCAAAAGTTACATAACAATTTAATTCATTTTTAATTATAAGTCTTTTTCCGCCAACTCCAACAAATTTGGATGTTAACGATAATTTGTCTGCTCTTGACAATTCTATTGGAACTCCAGATTCACGTATCAGACTAATTGGACTGCCAGTGTCAAAGAGAGAAAAATACTTATTATTTACAGTATTTGTTCCATTTTCGAACTTAATACTTACAGTATTGTAGGCGTTTACATATATATTGTCATTAATATTATCAGTTTCAATAACTGCGGAAACCTGCCGCTTCTCGACCTTCAATACTTTTTTTGGGTTTGGGCAGGAGCGGTGTTCATGCCCCATTTGCCAACAACGAAAACACGATCCGTTCGGCCTTGAAGGATAAGGACAATTAGACTTTATATGCCCCATTTGTGAACAGTTGAAACATTGAACGGCATTTCCTTTATTAATTGTTTTTGTAGCATCATTGATTGAAGGTTTAACACTATTTATTTCATTTTCGCATTGTAAGTATTTACGCTGATACCTGGATACTAAAATTTTTAATTCTTCAATAGTTCGTGCTCCAAGCAATAAATTTATATTTGACACATTATTTCCCAACCCTTCGATAATGAACTCAATTAGTTCGATTTCTAAAATATCTGTTCGTTTTGCAATTGCTTGCATGCTTAGGATATAGCAGTGCAAAGACTCGCTCTTCTTTTGCCAGCGTCGCTGACTTAACATCCTATACACGTCTTGACGGCTAACGTCTTTATCGAACTCTGCGATGAGTTGCTTACGAAGCAATTCATAACTTGTCGCTGATGTTGTTGCTAGAAATATTCTAGCCGTACCTATTAATGAGCGCCGCAAACTTAAAAAGCAGAAACGTTCGTCAGCATCTACTGTATGCATAACTTCTTCAAAATCTCTCAGAAAAACTTTAACTGGATATGCTACGTCGTCTCCACTAAATTTGGTCAGCGCATGCTCAACCTCTGCAAAGTTTGTTTTATTACTAATACAATCTATAGGAGCTTTTACGCATTTCTCCATTTCATATAAACGTTGCCTAAGGGTTGCTATTTCTAGTTTTTTGCGTAAAAGAGCTAATTCTTCATCTACTGAGTTAATAGCGGTAGCATAAACGGAACCATTAGTGTCATCATTAGAAGTTATTTCAATAGGAACGGTATTACTAGCTGTTTTACCAGAATCAGTAGTGTTAATAGCAGCAGTGCGAATACTAATGATATCGGTTGGAATGTTGGCAACAGCGGCAGAATTATTTTCATTAAAAGCAGTAGGAATATTGACAGCAACGGAAGGAATATAATCAGCAGCGGTGGGAACGTCATCAGCAGCATTAGAAATGTTAACATCAACAATCGGATTAGTGATATGAATGTCAGCAACGGTAGAAATACCAGCGGAAGTAGAAATAATGTTATCGACAGAAGAAGAAACGTTAACGGCACCAGCAGGAATGTTAACAGCAGTAGCAGGCATGTTAGTAGCATCAGCAGGAATGTTAATAGCAGCAGCAGGAACGTTATCAGCAGCAGAATAAATATTCACGGCAGCAGTAGAAAGATTACTAACGGTAGCAGCATGAGCATCAGTGGTATCATTAGCGAAGTCACGCTCCGATGTCAGTTTTTCAGCTCCAACCATTTGCGATGCCATCTTTTTCAATTGTAGCAAAGTTGCAGTTGGTGGAAATTCTATGCCTGCATCAGTTAATATTTTCATGATGTTTTCTTTAGCCGACGACATAGTATGGGTTTACACACCTGAAGTTATAATCTTCTCTTTATAATATTTTTTTAAAATTTATGTATGTATCTGTTTTATTTGAATATCTTTTATATTCTAAAATATTTTTAAAAATCATTATTTACATATCAATCAAAATCAAAAGTTGCTTATTTCATTTTATATATACATAAGTGGTTTACAGTAACAGTAGTTTACAAAAGTATGACAGAATCAGCTGATTTCGTAACCTCAAAACTAAATCGAATAACAGCAAATTAAACAAGAAAATCTGAAAACAATTTCTCTCAATCAAAGGTAAGCCGCTCTGAATCATCGTACGAATTGCACTATAAATTTTTTGATGGACAATTGCGTCATCTGCAGACAAGCTTCTTCGCATGCTTTTGAAGAAATGCCAAATTTGCAAATTTCTTTAAATTACTTTAAAGCTTCCTTCAAATTCCTTCACACTCATCCACATCCAACATCCAACATAGTAGGGGTAGTATGCACACATTTGCTTTGAATTGCATTTTTCAGCCCAATAAACGTCTCCATTTGTCCACTTGCGCATTTTATTTACAGGACAAGCGTTTCGCATATGTTTGTTGCTGCTGCTACGCTCCCTGTTAGTGATGGGCGAGTCCGAGATGTTTAGAGAATCGAGAGAATCGCCATCGTTGCAAAATCACAATCAAGTCAAAAGCTGACTCGCTCCTCGACTACACAAGCGAGATGTTTTTGCGATTGTTCCGAGTCGGCGAGTCGTAGGTTGTTTCGATGACATCTCGACTACATAAGCGAGATGCTTTTACGATTGTTCCATGGAGCAACCATAAAGGAGAATGCATAAGATCAGCTGACTTCTTCTTCAATCTTCATAAACACACGAACACAAGCATTTTTTTTTTGTTGACATATGCCACACACACACGCACCCTAGCATTTCCATAGGAGCCGAATCTGTCAAATTCTTCTACATTCCTCTTTGCTTGACACTTATGGCCCTACTATCATGATTCAACCATAAAGGTTTTCGCATGACGACAAACCTTCATACATAGTGGGGCCAGAAGTGTCATGCAAAGAGGAATGTAGAAGAATTTGACAGATTCGGCCCCTATGGAAATGCTAGGGTGCGTGTGTGTGTGGCATATGTCAACAAAAACAAAATGCTTGTGTTCGTGTGTTTATGAAGCTTTGAAGAAGTCAGCTGATCTTATGCATTCTCCTTTATTGTTCCTCCATGCCCACTATGTATGAAGGTATGTCGTCATGCGAAAACCTTTATTGTTCAATCATGGATTGTTCCGAGTCGGCGGGCCGGCTGTTGTTTTGATGATATGTTTTAGTTGATAAAATAAACTGAATGAGGTTTGTTGATAAAGAAAGTAGGTTTTTCAATGGAAGTGAGGCAAATACATAAATAAATTAACCAAATTGAAAAATATGCTATACATAGATGCTGCATTATTGCAATCACAACTAAAGAGTGTCGTGCATAATAATAATAATGAATTATTTAAACATTAATAAATTTTCTGAAGTGAGACGAGTAGCAACAACGGCAATAGATTTGTACCACTCTGTATGTTTTTTAAAGCAATTTTAATATTCAAGTGGCAACAACAAATATTTTGTATTTTTTGCAGCGAGTCCGAGATCTTGTAGGGTTGCTTTGAAAACGAGAGGAATCGTTGGCGAGTCCGAGATGTTTTAGCGATTGCTTCGACTGACGGCCATTTACGACTTGACTCGAATACGATTGAAAACCATCGAGAGCATTCGAGATGTTTCAACAATCCAGAAAATCGAAGAAAACATCTCGGTCTCGCCCATCACTACTCCCTGTCTTTCTTTTAGCATTCCGGCGTTATATTGTGCACTTGTCACTAAAAAGTGCTCGTTTATTGCTGTAAATATGTCAGCTGTTTTGTTGGTGACAAATCCATTTGTCTACAAGCCGTTGCAAATAAAAAGGCCATTACTTACGTGCTTGCACTGGGCAACACGTTTGTAGGCGACATATTTTCACATCCCGCACTCGCTCTCTTTTTTTACTTTCTCCGCCCCTATGTTAGCTTTCGCAATGGTTTGCTACCTCAATTTTTTTTTTATTTTTTTTTGTTATTCCACACAGCACAGCCGTTTTATAAAGCTCGCTTTCCCCCCCAAAAAAAAAAACAGTGCAAATGCAGTATAAGTGTGATAACGCGCAAAAACAACAACAACTATAAAGATAGACATACATACACACATACATACATATGCCACAATCCTGCTTGAAATGAAAAAATTACATTTTTGAGTAGAATTTTTCAATTTCTTTTCGTGACTCAACGTGAAAAATGCAACACAAAAAGAAGCTGGTAAAACATACATACAACGGAGGTTTCATTAAAAGCCAAATGAAAAACAAGTTCAACACTGAAAAGTGGTCTTGGAAATATTTTGCCAAACTTGCAGCATCAAAGCCAAACGTTTTTCATTGAGTTGTTTTTTTTTTTTTTAATTCATATTGCTTGTGCTACTTTTTCTGCACTTTGAAATATTTCGATTTTTCCTTTCATTTTCGGTTTCTTTTTAGGCTTTTTGTGGTTAAAATATGCAAATATTTTTGTACGTTTACTTTATTAAACTTTTTGATGACCAATTGCAGTCGTCCCGCAAAGAAGTGTAATGGGCGCAATATTACCTACTCTACACGTATGTATGACCTCCAAATAGCAGAAGTATCACTATCGACACTTTTTCCATTCTGGCTGCAGACCTCAAGCCTAACGTGGCCTCACTCAAGCTTCAAAGAAGTTTAAATAGAATTACCCATTGGCTGAATGATTGGCAAAGATTCCAATCGAATACCCTTAGCATGTACTACGTCACGAACGACCAACTACCTACATCGTAACCTATGGATACCTACCCACTCGCTCTAGCCCTGACGGCAAGATCAAAGGGCAGTGGCGAATGTGACAAAATTTGGAAGAAATGTTTAGGTGCTATTAGAAAAGTGCAAAACTCTGCAAATTTTGGTACAACAATTCAAAAATAATAAATAGCGATCGAAGTAGAATAATATAGCTCTCCATTAATGGTTTTAACGTGAAAATATATGCACTAGTTTGATTTTTATAAGCTTAGGAAAAAATTTGTAACGGGACATCGCGAACGTCCCCACCGGAGTCATAACGATTAGTTCAAGTAATTTAAACTTAAATTCGGAGTTAATTTGAGAATTAACTAGAGGTAATCCGGAATATCTATAAAGTTAGTCCTCAAAATTCTAGCGGATTAGGGCGTTTTCTAATGACATCTCTGGCGAAAAATCTAGATTGTGAACGAAAGTTAAGAACAAGTAAGGAAGCCTAAGTTCGAGTGGAATCGAACATTAGATACTCAGCTGTATGCTTTCATTGTTTGTTTGCGTTTGATGGAAACACGGTGTATTTTATATTTTACATTTTTATCAGTCATCTAACTAAGCATATGAATATTATCCTTTGTGCAAAATTTCATTCCTTTATGACTTCTAGTTACAAAGATGTCACGTTACAAATTCCCAAAGGGTGTTCCAGAAATATCTTTGTTAAAAAGTAGGCGTGGTCATACACCGATTTCAATAAATTTTTGCCTGTCTATTAACACAAGTTATAAAAGTGTATAAACCAAGTTTCGTTATAATATCTCAATTATTTGTCGAGTCATAGGCTAAGAAATCTCGTATATTCCTTTGTCTAAAAAGAGGCGGTGCCACGCCCATTTTTCAAAATTTTTCTATTTTTTGTTTCCGGTCTATTGTGGAACTCATGCCACAAAATTTCAATGACAGATCTTTATATTTGACAAAGATATCGCTTAAAATGTTTTTATTAGGCCACTTTATAGTTCCCATGTATAAAAGTGGGCGTGGTCGTCAAACCGATTTTGCTAAAATTTAGAACATGTATTACCACAAGTAATAAAAGTGTACACACCAAGTTTCGTCATTTTATATAAATTATTAGTCGGGTTATGGGCTCAGAAATCTCGTATATTCCTTCTTCTAAAAAGAGGCGGTGCCACGCCCATTTTCCAAAATTTTTGTGCTTTTCGTTTTATGTCCGCAGGTGGACTCCTGCCATAAAATTTCAATGATATATATTTATATTTGACTAAGATATCGCTTAAAATGTTTTTATTTGGTCACTTTATAATACCCATATATAACAGTGGGCGTGGTCGTCAACCGATTTTGACAATTTTTCGTCCAAACATTTGCCTAAGTAAGTATATCACACGTACCCAATTTCATCCATATATCTTCAACGGTTTCTGAGTTATGACATATAAAACTTTCAATGTTTGACTCTTAATAAGTGGGCGTGGCACCGCCCATTTTCCAAAATTTCATCAAATTTCTTCTTAGGGGCCTGAGCTCAACACGTGGGTAAAATTTCATCACTCTAGCTTTAATAGTGACTGAGATACCAAATTTCCGATTTTTTCTATAAAGGAAAAAAAAAAAACTTTCAATGTTTGACTCTTAATAAGTGGGCGTGGCACCGCCCATTTTCCAAAATTTCATCAAATTTCTTCTTAGGGGCCTGAGCTCAACACGTGGGTAAAATTTCATCACTCTAGCTTTAATAGTGACTGAGATACCAAATTTCCGATTTTTTCTATAAAGGAAAAGTGGGCGTGGTCATGGTCCGATTTCGCCCATTTTCAATACCAACCGTCCCAGTATCGATACCAACTTGCATTTCAAATTTCATCAAAATATCTCAATTTTTGCGCTGGTTAGAGTGTTTACAGACAGACGGACGGATGGACAGACGGACGGACGGACGGACGGACTTGGCTCAATCGATTTCTCTTTTCACCCTGATCATTTTAATATATATAAGTCTATATCTATCTCGATTATCTCACTCTGTTACAATCCACCGTTATGTGATTAAAACTATAATACTCTGTGTACTAGTACAGCTGAGTATAAAAAGAAGAACCCAAAGCAGATCTAGGAAGGTGGGCGCATAGGCGAATTCAGAAATTTCCAATGTATTTTGTTATTGTAATTGGTAGACCGTAATATTAAAATGATATTTCGCCTTGGTTGAAATTTGAATTCGTTTGAGACTTGCCCATTCCTATTGACCATGATGTGAATTCGCTTTGATTTTGACATTACATTCTACCCTTAAAAAAAAAAGAAGTATATGTATTCGCCGCTGTGCCTACCTTCCTTCAGCTGTTTTGCCGTCTGTCAGGATAAAATTTGAATCGAATTATCTGTTGCGGTAATCGGGATTATCGCTGCCGTCTCTCAAGCCTATACCAGTACAATAGTAGAGGAACGGGTAAAATCTCGGAAATTTTACATTGGAAAATATTTATTATTTGCATTGTCCATTCGGGAGGCTATGTGGATAAAGATTATTTAGAAACGTTCTAGTAGATGAATTGGAGAAGTTATACCCCAAATGCTACTTATAAGTATGTTATAGTGGTCCGATTTAGCCGATTCGGAAACTAACGATAAGCTGGTCATAAAAAACACCGATTTTCTCAAATATGTGTTGAGAATTACTACTTGATTTTTAACATTTAATTTTCTTCCTCATGGTGTACTTTTGTACGGATTCGCCCATACTATATGAAAAGTGGCAATTATTTTTTCAAGAAGCATAAGTTAATTAGTTTCGATTTTTCGCTTCAAATTAGCTGTAATTTTTCCACGAATATAACCAATCAGATGTTAATGTGATTCAATCAAAACAGATTCATAAATTACATCAACTATGTGAGTAACAAGAACATAAGCATGTACAACAACAGCAACACAGAAATCTAACAAAATTAATTTTGTTCTTGTTGTTGTTATTTTCTGTTTTGTGAACGTTTCGCATTTACATCTACTGCAATACATAATACAATGGCGCTATTATAACTCTGACGAGTTTTATGGCCAAGCTTCTCTCCCAATTCGAGGTGTGCTCCTTTTTGTTTTTCCTACTAATTGGGTGGACCTACAGTTTTATGTCGGCTCCGAACGGCGAATGCATTTTTTGTGAGAAGCTTTTTCATGGCAGAAATACTCTCGGAGGGTATGCCGCCCACTGCCGAGAGGTGACCGCTGCTCTTAAAAAACCCAATAATTGGATTTTTACTAATTAGAAAAATTTGTTTGGCTCGGACCGTGGTTTGAACCCGAGACCTCTGGCATAGCAGGCGAGCACTCTACCCACTGCACCACAGCGGCCAACATCTACTGCAATAGACATTTGATATTGCAGCAATACCCTGCAAAAAATGCGATCACTCCGGGATACATCCGGGACAACTCGCAAGGGAGCATGCGATTACTACCCATTTGTATCTCTTTATATGGGTTGAAGTGTTCTCTTTTGTTTGAGCATGTCCTATGAAGAGACTAATTGTACCCAGTTTGTACCCGAACGGGTAGCAAAGCGCACAATTGTACCCGTTTTGTACCCGAACGGGTAGCAAATGCGACACATCCATTTGTGCGACTAATTGTACCCGTTTGATACCCTTTCGGGTACAATTCGTCTACAATTAGTATACATATGTACCCGTTCGGGTACAATTGGGAACAATTGTAGACTAATTGTACCCGAAAGAGAGCACTCCTGGACAAATCTTTTTAGAGACTCGTCGCACACTTTTTTGCAGGGTACATACATACATACAAAGTACAGCAGTATTTGCTCTCCTCTGTAAAAAATTGTTCGATTAGTATCGAAAGAGATTTTTCCTGGAGTCCTCTTTTTCTGGTACGATTGGCTAGATTTAGTCCGCATTTATACCCGGAAGGGTAAAAATTTAGACTTGATTGTTGAAAATTGTACTCAAAAGTTTATAAAAGAACTTCGAAATGTGCTTTTGTTCAGGTATAAAAGGGTACAACTTCCATTCCATATCCGATTGGCATCAAAGTGGAGTAGTCTACCTTTGTACTCGTTCAGGTACAAAAGGGTACAATTAATTTTTTTGATGTAACACCCATTATATGTAAATGACATCCATAGATTATGGATCAGACAGGATTATCCATAGATATGGCTGTAACATAGTTTTCTCCATGTATATTCGATGGCTTTGGCAGAAGATGGCGGCAGAAGATATTGTTTTGACAGTGATCGATTTTGAAAAGCTTTAACCCGGTAGTGAAATCGAATACGGTATTCAATTGATACAATTTTCAAGCGTCATTCCTATCCACCAGCATCGCAATCAATCCTCACAATCGCGCCTTTCAGTCTCTCTTTTCTTCTCATGAAAAATCCGCCTGTCTTCCTTCCCCGCTGTTCGACAACGCTCCCATATGATTTGTGTTGCACTCGTACACAATATAGCCCGTAGGTGCTGTTCTTTCTGTCCGAGGCATTGTGGCATTTCGTACCAAGTATTTTTTCGGAAGCGTTGGTATCCAATAGATTCCTCAGCGGCTCACAGTGGTTCGGCTCCATACATTTTGCGGAAAAAAATAGAAGGCGTGGTCCTAGGCCATTGAAATTTTGCACAGAGGTTATATGTGAGCTAATTAAGAAATTTTCAAAAAATGGTTGAGATCGGTCAACCCCTAGGGGTACCTCCCTTGGACCTATAAAAAAATGATTTAAATACAAATTTTGGTTTCAGCTAAAAAAAAATTAAAATATCTTCACGAAACTTGGTACATGAGTTACCCTCATTAAAGGCATTGACAGCACCAACAATTTTTGAAATCGGCCACTCCCTAGGGGTACCTCCCCTGGACCTATAGTAAAAATTTTTAAAGAAAAATTTAAATTTCAGCTCAAAAAATTAAGATATCTTCACGAAACTTGGCGCATAAGTTACTGTCATGAAATATATCGACAATACCAGATATAGGCGTGATTGGCAAACAACCACGCCCACTTTTTCTACACCTTTTATTCAAAAACAAATGAAGATGTACATTTTCAGTAACTGAAAAGAGCCCTTGTAAAAATTTGATGTACTTAATGATTATATTAATAATACATATAATCGAAAATATAACTATGTATATATATATGGAAAGAAAAAAAAAAGCAAATATAAGAAAAATTTTTAATTATTTAGCATATCCTTGGCAACAAAATCCAATTCCACACACTTTTTGTTGGGTTGTCGTCTTATGGACTTTATATAATGACCAGAACTTGCCAGTAATCGATTAATAACATCTGTATTGGTAGAAATTCTATCACTTTTCCTAGAAAACATAAGCCTATAAATCCTAAGTCCCATTTACTAGTAAGGGTTAACTCAGAACATGATAAGGTGTTCAACTTTTCTGCTGAGAAAGTATCAATAAGTCTTCTTGTTGTGTGATCAAGTTAACTTTGCAAATTAACAGCAGCATATGTATGTGTCTGTTACTACAATTTCGTCGGGATAACATTTTTTTTTTCATCTAATACCTTAAAATAAGCTGGTAAAATGTTTAAACAAATGTGTTTGTTGCTATTGTTGTTTGCAAACCGCAATGTTATGACGAATGTGTTTACCGTTATTTTTGTTTGCATTACCATTGATTCTAACAAATTAGGTGTATAATTTACCAATCTGCATTTTTATCTAATCCTCTCTGTGCCTTCATATTCGTAAACAAAAATGTCACATAAGATGTAAACGTTCATATATACGCATGAGCCTAAAAGCATGCTACATTTTGTCAATTTTATCAAAATTTGATGGGACTTTCGACATTTAAATCAAGTTTACATCGATTGGGGAAAATATGGGAAAAAACTTTTTACAGAAATCGATAGAAGACATTCCAAACTTTCATTTTATTACAGTTAGCGAGTGTAGCACGCTGTAGCACACAAACTTTTTGTCCATCGAAATTAGAAATGGTAGCATTTTTGAAGTACCATTTTTGCTGGCCTATATTTTTTTTAATATTTGGCCGATTGCACTGATTTTTTCTTTAATTAGTCAAGGAAGTGCTATATTTTCTTTTAAACTCACAACAGGGACAATAGAGATATAAGTTATAAGGAAAATTTATAGCTAAAGTTAGCAAACATTTCAAGCAGTTTTTGTTGAATAAAATTTTTCAGACTTCTGATACCATTATTTTGTAAAAAAAATCAACTTTTTGCAAAGTAGTCATGAATTCTTCATATTTGGACATTTTTTTTATAAGACTACATCATTAGAATCTGAAAATTAGGTATTGAAAAAAATGAATTTTTTCCGCGGCTGAACCACTGTGCGGCGGTATGAGGTGAACGAGCGATATGTTCGCATTCCTCGAATACATCTTTTGGTCGAGGATTGCTCTCAGAGAGCCGGAGTGAGAGCTGAGTGGAGTATTCATTGGTTGTCTGCGTCGTGGGCAGCCTCTCGACTTCAAACTTTGTTTGCGGGTCTGTTGGCGCATTGCTTTCCGGCACAGAGGCATGCATTTACAAGATAATGATCCGCGTCGATATGAGGAGCACGCATTGTGCGCACATCTAGGACGCTGGAGCTACGCCTGTAGTCGATCATGACGTGATCGATTAGATTTCGCGTTTTCGATCAGAGTACAGCCATGTAGCTTGGTGTATTTTTTTTTTTTTTTTTTTTTTTTAGCATCCAATATATTTTGCCAACGGTATAAATAAAATACATCTAACAATTTTGTGGTTCGTTAAAAGTAATTAGTAATTAATAATGACTTAATAAACTTGGTGGGCATGTATGGATTGCTCTCAGTAGGGCATCCATTTATTGTAGTCCATCAATAAAGATCTGTAAAAGATTTTCTTTTGAGGCGTACGAAACTAGTTGGTCTTGCCGTCAGGGCTAGAGCGAGGGGGTTGGGGTGAGCTAGTAGTCTCGTTTTGTATGATGCAGCATACTTTCTTATTTCTTGAGCAATAGTAGGTATCTTTAGGTCACGATGTAGACGGTCGTTTGTGACGTAGTAGGGTGCATTTACAATCATTCTAAGAGTTTTCGATTGGAATCGTTGGAGAATTTCTATATTTGAGTTTGCTGCAGTTCCCCACAGCTGTATGCCATAGGTCCAGATAGGTTTTAAGATGGCTGAGTAGAGCAGGAGTTTGTTGTCGATTGATAGTTGGGAGTTTCGATTCATGAGCCAATAGAGATTCCGCAGTTTTATACCAAGAGCTTTTCGTTTGGTGAATATGTGGGTTCTCCATGTTAGTTTTCTGTCGAGGTACATACCAAGGTATTTTGTTACGTCACTTTGCGTTATATCAATGCCGTTGAGTTTTACGGGTGGGCAAGTGTTACGTCTAGTGGTAAACGTCACTTGGGCAGATTTTGATTCATTTGACTTTATCCGCCAGTCTTTCAGCCAATGGGTAATTTTATTTAAACTTCTTTGAAGCATAAGTGAGGCCACGTTTGGGTTGAGGTCTGCAGCCAGTACGGCAGTGTCATCGGCAAAAGTGCCGATAGTGACTCCTTCTGCTATTGGGAGGTCATGTGTGTAAAGTAGTTACAGTATTGGGCCCATTACACTACCTTGCGGGACGCCTGCTAAGCTCTCGTAGAGCTCAGACTGCTCTGCTCCTTCCTTGACGAAAAAGTAACGATTTTTTAGGTAAGATTGTATAAATAGGAAGTAATTTGTAGGGAGAGTATTTTTTATTTTATAGAGGAGGCCGTCGTGCCATACGCGATCAAAAGCTTGGGATATGTCTAGAAAAGCAGCTGCTCAAAGACAGAGTAGATTTTCTCGGTAAGTCTATGTACTTGTTCAATTGTTCCGTGCCCTCTTCTGAAGCCAAACTGGTGATTAGGTATAATGTTACGCTCTTCTATTATGGGTAGGAGTCTTTTAAGGAAAAAAACTTCCAGGACTTTTGAGACAATGGGCAGCAGGCTAATGGGTCTGTAAGACGCTGCCGTATCAGGGGGTTTTCCTGGTTTCAGAATCATTTTCATCTGAGCGACTTTCCATTGAGGGGGTATAAATCCAATTATTAGTATTGCAATAAACAGTTGGGTGAGAAATTTTATGCCTTCGTAAGGTAAGTGCTTTAGTACATTGCCATTAATAATATCGTATCCAGGAGCTTTCTTTGGGTTGAGTTTCGCTATTACGGTTTTTACCTCCGATATTGCGAATCTTTTTATTGCCTCTTTATGGGGAGGTCCATTTGATAGGGATGACTCAGAGTATTTTCCACTTCTGTTGTTGTGCCTAGTGAGGGTTCAATATCATGTGGGGTGAATACTGATTTTAGGTGGCGTGCAAACGTATTTGCTTTCTTTGCGTCACTTTTCGCCCATTCGTATAGGAGAATTAGAGAGAATCGGTCGTTTTAGCTTACTTGCAGCTTTCCAGAGGGAGTAATCAGTTGCAGCTTTTGCATCAATATTACTGAGGTATTGTTGAACCTGTTTGTTGTGTTCAATTTTGAGGATATTTTTGAGTTCTTTGGTGAGTGCATTCAATCGTTTCTTGTCGTCGGGGTGACGGGTTTGTTGCCACTTTTTCCTCGCGAGTCGCTTTTCTTTGAGCTTAGCCTTTATGTTGTGGGTAACGTTTGTCCTTTTTTGTCTGGTGAGGGTGGGAGTTGATTTCCACGCAGCTTGTTGGATGTAGTTGTTAACATGTTCGACTGCTGCCTCTATATCTTCAGCAGATTTCAACGCTAATTTCAAGTCAAGACTAGACGTGATGATGTGTCGGAAGTATTCCCAGTCAGTCTTCCGATTGTAAAGGCTGCATTTATCCGCTGCGGGTGTAAAATTTTTATCAATTGTTACCACGATTGGAGAGTGGTCGGAAGAGAATTCAAAGCAGGATTTACAAGTTATATCTGACGAAGCCATGCCTTTTACCACGCAAAAATCGATTAAATCGGGAATTTTATTTTTATCTGTTGGCCAATAAGTGGGAGTTCCAGTAGAGAATGGGGTTAAATTGAGATTGCTAATAGCATTGTATAGCTGTCTTCGTTTAGGTGTAATTAGACGAGAGCCCCAGAATGTGTGTTTGGCATTGTAATCGCCGCCAGTTAGAAATCGATTTCCAAGAGTTTTGAAGAAATTTTCATATTCTGCAGTGCTGATTGAGTGCCTCGGCGGGCTATAGATAGCAGAGAGTGTAAGCTGACCACTCGGGTCTTCAATGACAACATTTGTGGCTTGTATAGCATTTGTACGGAACGAATTCGTACTGTAATGTTTAATACTTTTCCGTATCAAGATACCTGAGCCTCCATGAGCTTTGTTACTTGGGTGTTTTGTGTGGTAAAACTTGTAGTTGGGTCTTTTGGGTATTTTTTTGTGTGCTGAAATCTGGTACTGCTGATGATCATGTTTCAGAACCCGCCGAAGTCGATCAGCCTCGTTCCATTGAGAGTAGTGCCGTCGTGGAGACGAAATTTTCTAACTGTGCTGCGCCAAAGATATCTTTCTTGCCCAGTCTGGCATTAAAAACGCCATGCACGATCTTTATTTATGTCGTGATGAGGACAGCGATCATAGGTACGTTCTAAACGCTCATAGAAACAGTCTTTGGTTGCATCGTGCTGCTCTTCCATCGGGGCGTGGGCGCAGAAGAGAACGATATGTTCAAGAAGCTCGCTTTGATGCAGATGGTGGCTAGACGCTCGTTCTCTGACGTGCACGATAGTACTCGGCAGCGGAGTCTCTCTCTCTCACCATATATCTAACACCAAACATGTGCTCCAATCTTCCAATTATGAAGGAATATTTAAACAAGCTTACCCATTCATAAGACGCCCTTCCGGGGCTAAATGCTGGCGACAGATTTTTTCTACAAAAACCAATGTATTAAAGTAATTACTGGCTCGGGATCCCATCGCCGCACAGTGGTCGGGCGAACCTGCTTTTACAAGAAAAAGTCGTTTTTTTTTAAAGTTGTGATAAATTAGCCGGAAAAAAACATTCTCACTCAGAAATGTCCAACGATCTCAGAACTGATAAGTTTTTTTCAAAAATATCTGCTGAGACATCCGTTAGAGACGTCTAAACCCACAAATTCGATCGTGAAGTATAGATTTCCCTGCATTTTTTGCATAGTGTTTCAAGTAGAACTGAAATTCTTTGGTCTAGTCTTACTTTTTAGTAAAAAAGTTTTTACACATGTAAAGCCACGGTTTTATAAAAAATATTAACAAAAAAAAAAAAATTTGCTATTAAATTAGCAATACTACAAAAAAATGCTTTTTTGAAGAATTTATTTTATTTCAGAAAGGTATAACTAACAAGATCAATCGAGTGGGGCCATAATTTTTTTACCGGAGAATAAAAGAAAGGATGCCCTAAAAATTCATGAAAAGTTTAGCCGCCCATATCCGCCCGAAAAAAAATGGCGGCAAAAAAAGTAAAGGCCTTAGATTCTGTATTTTTTTTTTGTGTATATTTTAAAGGCACGATGAATCAAGTTTCAAGTAAAACTGCAGTCTGGTGTTATTTTTTGCTTCATATAAAACTACGATTTCACAAAAAATCGCGCACGATTTACTTCTTAAACTGTGTTTTTATAGAGAGTGCACGTTTTTATATTCGGAATGGTGAATATAATGTTTTAATGTTTTAAGACAAAATTGGGAATTTTTCTGAAGAAGCCCAGGAAGCTCGAAACAAAGACTTCAGCATAACACGCGAAAAATGAGCAGGTAGCAATCGAATGAAGATTTCTTTCACATGCTACTCATAACATCCGATCCAGTTATATCGAGTATGAGACCACTTCCTCTCCGAAAAGCAGACACCATTTCTGCAGAAGTCATCAGTCTTTTACGGGAACCAAGTCAGAACTCATCAGTTTTTGTTGAAATCGCTACAGAAGAGTGAAAATCTGTTATTTGCTACCACTTCCAAAATGTTCATTTAATACCGATTTTTATAGTTTATTTCTTCTATTGATATTTTGGTCATGGTACCATTTGTAAAAAAATTGTTCTGTTACAATTGATGTTGTTTCATTGTTATCAGTATAAATAAAAGATTTCTCGTAAAAAAATGAAGCTTTTTTTACTTTGGGTGTAGTACGTATTGGGTTAATACTGCCTAATAGAGGGTTGTCACTATGGGAAAAAAAATTCTGGGAATGGTGTACATCATTTCCCATACTTTAACTAAAATATGTAAAAAACAAGTAAGGAAGCCTAAGTTCGAGTGGAATCGAACATTAGATACTCAGCTGTATGCTTTCATTGTTTGTTTGCGTTTGTTCGATATAGGGTGTATTTTATATGAAACGAGTGCTGCATAAACAGGGCGCAGCCACGCCCATTTTCAACATTTTTATCAGTCATCCAACTAAGCATATGAATATTATTCTTTGTGCAAAATTTCATTCCTTTATGACTTCTAATTGCAAAGATGTCACGTTACAAATTCCCAAAGGGTGTTCCAGAAATATCTTTGTTAAAAAGTAGGCGTGGTCGTAAACCGATTTGAATAAATTTTTGCGTGTCTATTAGCACAAGTTATAAAAGTGTATAAACCAAGTTTCGTCTTATTGTCTCAATTATTTGTCGAGTTATGGGCTCCGAAATTTCGTATATTCCTTTGTCTAAAAAGAGGCGGTGCCACGCCCATTTTCCAAATTTTTATATTTTTTGTTTCCGGTCTATTGTGGAACTCATGTCAAAAAATTTGAATGAATTATCTTTATATTTGACAAAGATATCGCTTAAAATATTTTTATTAGGCCCCTTTATAGTTCCCATATATAAAAGTGGGCGTGGTCGCCAACCGATTTCGAAAAAATTTTGAACATGTATTACCACAACCAATAAAAGTGTACACACCAAGTTTCGTCATCTTTATATATATTACGCTAAGCGATTTTTTGTAAGCACTATAACTTTTACACCGTTATACCGATTTTCGAAAATGTGGTGGCAGATAAAAGGGCTTGACCTGTAGATGTGCAGGAAGGTTTCATTTTTTAAAAAGGGTTGCCAGATGTTTGAAAATTCAATTTTACTGTATAGTTTGTTTGATTTTAAAATTTTTGGCACCATATGAAGGGGCTTGACCTGATATTAAGTAATTTAATAAAAAATTTACAAAAAGGATTGCCACCTGTCCAAAAATTCAGTTTTACGCTATAATTTGTTTGATTTTTAAATTTGAGGTGTCATATGAACGGACTTGGCAGGGAAATGAGTAATTTATTAAAATGTTTACAAAAAGGGTGCCACCTGTTCAAAAATCCATTTTTACGCTACAGTTTATCTCATCTTTATATATATTACGCTAAGCGATTTTTTGTAAACACCATAACTTTTACACCGTTATACCGATTTTAGAAAGTGTGGTGTCAAATAAAAGGGCTTGACCTGTAGATGTGCAGGAAGGTTTAATTTTTTTGAAAAGGGTTGCAAGATGTTTGAAAATTTAATTTTATTGCATAGTTTGTTTGATTTTAAATTTTTTGGTGCCATATGAAAGGGCTTGACCTGATATTGAGTAATTTAATAAAAATTTTACAAAAAGGGTTGCCACCTGTTCAAGAATTCAGTTTTACGCTATAGTTTGTTTGATTTTTAAATTTGAAGTGTCATATGAAAGGGCTTGGCATGGAAATGAGTAATTTATTAAAATTTTTACAAAAAGGGTGCCACCCGTTCAAAAATCCATTTTTACCCTACAGTTTATCTCATTTTTAAATTTGAAGTGTCATGCAAGGCCTAGCACTGAAGATGGGTAATAAAAGGAAAGGGAAGAGGAAAATGAAAGGGACGGATATGGCGAAGGACAGGAAGCGAAAGAGGAAATATGCAAAAAATAAAATGGATAAAGGGAAAATAAAGCGCAAATAAAGGGGAAAGGGGAAGAGAAAGAGAACTAGAAATAAAAGGAGGAGCGCGCCAAATGGCCTTTTGTAGGTCGCTTTAAGGTTACCATAGTCTAGAAAAATATTCGGCACAAAACTTCACTATGGGGCTCCTTGTTCAAAATCTATGTATAAAAAGTCTAGGTCCACAGAAGATAAAAATAACCAGTAGCTATGAAGGTATATCAAAAAATTTTCAAATGTGGCAATAAGTGGTCCTCCACCCTCAAATTGTCGCACAGTGTAATTGAAAGCCACAGCATCGCGTGGCCGGGTTTACTAGTTATATTTAAATTATTTGTCGAGTTATGGGCTCAGAAATCTCGTATATTCCTGCTTCTAAAAAGAGGCGGTGTCACGCCCATTTTCCCAAAATTTTTATGCTTTTCGTTTTATATCCGCAGTTGGACTCCTTCCATAAAATTTCAATGATATACCTTTATATTTGACAGAGATATCGCTTAAAATGTTTTTATTAGGTCACTTTAAAATACCCATATATAAAAGTGGGCGTGGTGGTTAACCGATTTTGACAATTTTTCGTCCAAACATTTGCCTAAGTAAGTATATCACGCCTACCAAATTTCATCGATATATCTTCAACGGTTTCTGAGATATGACATATAAAACTTTCAATGTTTGGCCCTTAATAAGTGGGCGTGGCACCGCCCATTTTTCAAAATCTCACCAAATTTCTTCATAAGGGCCTGAGCTCCACACGTGGGTGAAATTTTATCACTCTAGCTCTATTAGTGACTGAGATACAAAATTTCCGATTTTTACTATATAGGGGAAGTGGGCGTGGTCATGGTCCGATTTCGCCCATTTTCAATACCATCCGTTCCAGTCTTGATACCAACTTGCATTCCAAATTTCATCAAAATATTTCAATTTTTGCGCGAGTTATCGTGCGTACAGACAGACAGACGGACGGACAGACGGACAGACGGACGGACATGGCTCAATCGATTTCTTTTTTCACCCTGATCTATTTGATATATATAAGTCAATATCTATCTCGACTATTTTATGGTGTTACAATCCACCGTTATGTGATTAAAACTATAATACTCTGTGTACTAGTACAGCTGAGTATAAAAACTAAGGTCTTTTGATTGTGGTCAGCGTCAGCTGTCAACTGTCAAATTATTATTTTTTTTTTGCATAATCGGATTCAGCATTACATAAATAATATAATCCCAGATTTTCATTAGGGTCGTAACACTACTTCTAATTTTTCTATTCTATTTGACAGCTGTCAACTGTTAAATTATAATTTTTTTTTTGCATAATCGGATTCAGCATTACATAAATAATATATTCCCAAATGTTCATTAAGGTCGTAACACTACTTCTAATTTTTCTTGTAAAACCAGGTCTCTCCGACCACTGTGCGCCGCATGAAATGGCAATGCAGCAAATTTTGAAGTATTTACCACACAGCATTACCATGCCAAACCTACGACCCATCATCCCCGCGGGCCTACAAATACACTGTGCTGCCATTCATGTAACCATTTAACCATTAATATGAAAGAATTTTTAAACATTCGCGCATTCAAGTGAACGTAACACATCCACAAATGGAATTTTATCATTTCCATCCGCAAGCGCGGAGGGGTGGGGATCGTGTGATGGGATAGATGAGGTATTAGCGGCATCAAGGCAGTAGCGGCTCGTGGCACGTTGCACGTTGACACTATTCAAGGACAATCACTAAACTAATTGCATTCAAGATTGATGAATTTGCTGCGATGGCGTTGGTGGTGATGATGTTGAAGATGCGTTTATAGAGCAAACGATGTCCGCGAATTCCCCCTCCCCCGCCGTTCCATTGCACAATGCGAAAGCAGCCTAATAATGTGTTGATGGTGATGAGGAAGGGCTGAAAGTGGCAAAATGTTTACCACAGAATTGCATCAAATGTACGTTGTTTGATATGCAAGGCTTTTTTTCAACTTGAAACTGTTGTATGCGCACACACATCACTACATAAATCACACACACACACATACGTAGTATCTCCAATATGATGCTTGCTTGACATGCTTCATTGGCGGCGACGCCATTGGTTTTTTTTCTGACTGGTTGACTGGGTAGTGGTGACCGTTTAGCTGCCACGACAGTTAAGTGACTTGCTGCAGAGCTGGCTTGGTGGTTCGTTGTCTCTATTTAAAAAAAAGTAAGTGTAATCAAGTGTAATCAATTTTTGCCTTTTTGTTGGTGTTTTACTTATCGCTTGACTGTTCCCAACCTGACCGATCGATCTTCCGACTGTTTCACCGTCTGACCGCGCGCCGTCCATTTTTTACTACATCCTCATGCTCTTGTCTGCCATTGAAAGCCTTGCTTTTCACTTCACTTCACTACGTTTCGTTTCGGACATTGTGACAGTTTCAGTGTCGCGTTGTACATTACTCTTCCTGCATTACCTTGCTGCGTTATTTGGTTTCGCTGTTTGGTTGGCTGGCTGGCTGGTGGGCTGGTCGATGAAGAGGTCATAGCGGCTCATGTGATATTTATGCGCTGCGGCGCAGGACATTTTGAAAGCTTTTGATGGTTATTTGCGCGTGGCTCAATACACAGACAAAAACAAACTCGTAGATAAACAAACCAAGACCAATAAACAGTTGAATGGAAAAGTTCCATTTAGTTTTTTACACAGTGGCGCGCAATTATAAGTCCACTAAGAGCTTTCTTATATTTTTAAATTTGTTTTGCCAATATAACGAGCAATTCTTAAATATATATATATATATATATATATATAAATATAAATATATATATATATATATAATATATATATATTCTGGTGTCACCTACCCTTTTACACAAATAACAAAGCCACGGCTTAATACAAAAAGGGCAAAACAACAACACTAGGTGACAATAACTAAACTGAATGCACCGACTCTCTCAGTGGAGACGGGGTGGGTACATATAATAAATCAACCACAAAACTAAAATCAACCAAAATTGAAATACCAAAAACTTTTCACGAAAATACCCAAAACTAAGACAAACAAATGTTTTATGGGTGCACCCGAGGTGAGGTCCAACCGTAAGGTTACGAACCCACTCGCACAGTTCCTGAGCTGCCAGGAACAACTTTAACCCGCCGCCAAATGACTGGGCTCTGGGTGCGGGATGCTAAAAGGATGGGTTAAGGAAATCGGGGAACGAAACAAAGAGGCGACAAATTCTACAACAACAACAACACAGAGTATACTCAACCAAGCCGGAGTGTGTTCCGGCTTCAGATCCTCAACGGTGTCCACCAGCCACTTGTTACGATCCACTTCGTCGCAGTTCAACAACACCACCAACAACTTTAATTTTCCTTTTTCTTTTTTTTCCTACACACCCTAACCCGAAACTTTATTCTTTCTTTCACTAACACTTATTAATTTTTGTAACACCACTCGTCTCTATATTTTTCTTTTAAATTTAACTTCTCCACTCTTTTCTTTAATTTCTACAACCTTACTTTTGTTATAAAATACTAGATTATTTTCCTACACTCTATTCAATTTTTTTTTTTTTAACTCAAAACTTCTATTAATTCTCTTTTATTACGACTTGCACAAAAAAGGTATCTTGCCGCTTTCACATACAAACGTATTCTGACGCGCACCCGCGAGCCAGGCCGAAGGCTGCGCGCCAGCATATACATTTTTGTATATACCCTCAGGCTGTATGTGTGGGTAACCACCCGGTCGCACCGAACCGCTAACCTGTGCGGTCATCTCCGATGCCCCGACCAATGATATACAACCACACACACATAAACTGCCTTCATCTAGCGGATGCCTTAATGCACCGCAAAAGGGACGAAAGTGATGACACCCCTTTCTGCGCCTTCCGCGCTCATTGTTTTTCTTTATTTACATCCTACATATTTACATATATGTATAACAATTAGGTGGGGAACTCCGCTAAAGATGAAAGCTCGCAACACACTCCGCCAGTACTGCCCATCATGGCAATATCGTATAACTTCATTTGTCGCCGCTAGGGTGCGCTCCCCGTTGGGAACAAAGGATAAAAGGTAAAAGGTAAACAAACAAAACAAATGAACATTTGCTCTGCCAGTGCATATAAAACCAAGAAAAAAGTAAACAACCCAATAGGAAAATTATTTTGTCGCGATCAGACCGCGACAACTCCACCCTTTCCTCGTGAAAGAAGGAAACTTCCTTCTTTGGCCCTAATGCTACCTATCCCGATACGGCCTTAAATCTCTAACATTCCATGTCCCCTTCTCCCTATCATTCTCGTCTACTAAAACATATGTCCATGGAGATACCCTCTTCTTAATCACAAAAGGACCTACATACTTCGGCGCTAACTTCGCTGCAAAATAATTAGCCGCATCGGACAACGCAAAATTCTTCCTCCACACTAACTCTCCTGGCATATATTGTACATCTCTTCTCCTAAGATTATACTGTTTAGCTAACTTAGCTCCTGCCTGCTCCAACTTCAATCTTATGTCTGCTCTAATTTCCACTAACTTCCTAGCTCTCTCCTCGCAATTCAATTGTTCCCGCTCTCCTAAGGACCTTACATAACCCTGACTACCTTCAAGCACCATGTCCCGACCAAAGTTAACAAAGTATGGTGTAACTCCTAACACCTCATGCTGTGATGACCTAATGCAACACGCTACCTTCGCTAATTGCTGATCCCATGACCTCTGGTTCTCCGAAACATAAGCCCTAAGCGTAGTCTTAATAATTTGATTAATCCGTTCCGCTGGATTAGCCTGCGGGTGGTAATGCGCAGTATATCGCAACTGGACGCCGTAGACACCGCAGAGACCCTGAAGCTCACGACTCTTGAACTGGGGTCCATTATCACACACAACGGAACTCGGAACGCCAAACAATAGGAAAACATCGTTTTCGAGAAATTTACAGACACTCTTCGCCGTCGCAGTACGTAAAGGAAACAACAATGGAAACTTCGAAAAATAATCCACAACCGTAAGAATATATTGGTAACCTTGAGTCGACTTTACCAAAGGACCAACCAAATCAACACAGATCATCTCCCACGGTTCAACTTCCTTAGACCTCTCTATCATTCCCCCAGCTGGCTGTTTATTATCAGGCTTTACCTGCTGACATGTCTTACAAGTTCGAACATACTTAGCAACATCGGATTTCATTCGCGGCCAATAAAACTTCTGAGCAACTCTAGCGAACGTTTTCCTCACACCCATGTGTCCTGCTAACGGACTATCATGGCAACTCTTCAAAACATTTTCTCTCTGAGAATTTTCGATAACCATTTTCCATTCGGGCCCCTCCCCGTAAATAGATGGGTATGGAGGTTTAACATATTTGTAAAGGACACCATCTTCTACTCTCCACGCAGGGTACGACAAAGGATTCTTTGACACCGATTCAATCATTTTCGTTATCCAAGGGTCCGACGTAGAAATTTCAAAAATAACAGGAACATTTCTCGACAACAAATCTGGGACAACATGTTCTTTACCTTTCCTATGGATAATCTCAAAATCATATTGTTGAAGCTTCAATGCCCAACGAGCCAGTCTACCACAAGGATCTTTCAACCTATTCAACCAAATCAGAGAATAATGATCAGTGATAACTTTAAACTTTGTCCCTTCGATGTATGGTCGCAACTTCTCGACCGCCCACAGGACCGCCAAACATTCCTTTTCTGTGGTGGAATAATTTTTCTCACCTTTATTCAGGGACCTACTCAGATATGCTATCACCTTCTCACCGTCTTCAAAATCTTGGGTCAACACAGCTCCTATGCCAAAGTCTGACGCATCCGTTTGTATAATAAAGGGCCTATCAAAATCTGGGCAACTTAAAACGGGCGCCGTAACTAAACGTTCCTTAGCTTCTCTAAAACTCCTATCACATTCTTCGCTCCAAATGAACTTCTTATTCTTCTTAGTTAACTCGGTGAGAGGTCTAACCAACTCTGAAAAATCTTTGATGAATCTACGGTACCAGGACACTGTACCTACAAAAGATCTCACTTGCTTAACATTTCTCGGGACTTCTATCCTAACCATTGCCTCTACCTTTTCAGGATCAACATGTAGGCCGTTTCTATCTACGACATATCCTAAATACTTTAACTCAGGCCTACAGAAACTGCATTTCTCTCTATTGAGTTTTAATCCTGCCTCAGCTAATCTATCCAAAACCTCTTTCAGAATTTCCAAATGTTTTTCAAACGTTTTTGTTACGATGAGTATATCATCCAAATATACAAAAACATGGGGCTCTAACTCTGGTCCTATGACCGAATCTATAAATCTCTGCCACGTTGCAGGCGCATTATGTAAACCGAATGGCATTCTCTTAAATTGGAAAAGACCTCTACCTGGCACCGTGAATGCTGTATAGGGCCTAGAACTCCTCTCTACTGGTATTTGCCAGTAAGCAGACTTGATGTCTAAACTTGATAAAAATTTCGCATCCCTCAGCTTATCCAAGGTCGCCGACACATAAGGAAGGGGGTAACTATCCTTCTCGGTACACTTATTCAGAACTCGATAGTCTACACAAAACCTATATGTACCGTCTTTCTTCCTTATCATGACCACAGGGGAAGCCCATGGACTATGAGACGTCTCAATGACACCCTTGCTGAGCATATCCTTCAACTCCTCGTCCATACGCGACTGTATGGTAGGCGATACCGGGTAGTAACGCTGCTTCACAGGCTCAACTCCTGCCTTTATCCTTATCCTATGCTCAACAAGATGGGTTCGACCTAACCCGTCTGCCATAGTCTCAAAAGCATTCCCAACTAATCTACCTAAAGCTTCAGATTGCCTAGTATCTAATTCACTGTGGTCCATGATCGCTACCGACGCCTCCTGTTCCGGTCGAGAAAACGACCATACCCTGCCCCTCAGATCCGGGATTATACCCGCCTTGGTCCAGAAATCTACACCAAGAATAAGAGCATGAGGTATACCAGGAACAATAAGACAATCTACGAGGACCGACTTGCCCTCCACCACAATTGGTAACGAAATAGAACCTAACGCTGATACTCGACCACCATCCGCCAAAGTAACTTGAGGAATATTTTCCGATGTAGAAATTCTTATGCCATAAGCCTGTAACATACTCCAACCAATACGACCAATAACTGTACGAGAAGCCCCAGAATCCAACAATGCTCGAAAAGAAAAGCCAAAAACCGACACATCGATATGTGGACGCTGATCATGGCCGCTTGCCACCAATGAATAACCCATATAACAAACAACACGACGATCCCCTATTATAGCCAGCTGGGAGTTAGCAGGATTACTAACTCCTGTTAGACCACCTGACCTGCCGTCCCAGGTGTCTAATTCGCGTTTCCCGAACTGTTTGTTGCGACATTGGAATTATTGTTCCTGTTAGAATCAGACCTGAAGGGGTTTGAAGACCGCCTTCCCTCTAGACCAGAACTACCACCACTTTGGTTACCACTCGGCTTTGCTGTACACACTGGACAGTCCCGCTTCATGGCACCAATCCTACCGCATCCAAAGCACTTGATTGTTTTCCTACAATCTGCCGAAACATGACCAAATCGCTTGCAATTGAAACACCTAGTATTCGGCCCATACCTATTCCTCGGACTGGTTGCCGACTGGTTCACTGACGCAGCCTCACCACCAACAGACATGTATGCCAAGTCTGGCTCCAATAAACCTCTAGCCCTATGGTTTGGAGGGGGTACAAATGCATCAACCGACGACCTAACCGCTTCCAATTTCCTTCCCAAAGCAACTAACTCTGAAATCGAACCAGGTGTAACTAGTCCCAATTGGGTCTGGTAGAATGGTAAAAGGTTCGCCCTAATTATTCCCAACATCCTACTTTCAGAAATCGGCTCTTGTAATCTACCAAACATGATTCTCATCGCAGCCACATATACTCCAATTGACTCATTTGCTCCCTGAGTCCTTCTTCGAATTTCCGACATTAAAAGGTCATCATAATTAGGGGGAAGAAATTCCAATTTTAATTCACGCACTAACTCTTCCCATGTAGCTATCGAACGCCTAATCGACCTAAACCACAACAAAACTTTACCCGAAAATAAATCAACCGCACCTCTAAGTAACTGAGACTTAGCAACGCCGCGTGCCTCGCTAAGCTCATCAACACGTTCCAAAAATGCATATAACGACAATCCCGACCTTTCTCCATCGAATTTCAGGTTCCATTTAGCCAGATTCGGTGGCTCTTGCGAAATCCTACTAACTAGTTCTACTCCCTCAGAATGCACTACTGGAACTGGTCTCACATCTGGTCCCGGTGAGTCCACTTGCCCTGGTGATGTGCCACTGGGTTGCTCACCCTGTTCTGACTCCTGTTTGTCGTCATTTATCTCCTCCAAATAACCCAGCATCAAAATTATCCTGTTCCTTATATCCGCCTGTGACGCCATATCGTCATCATTTTCGGGTTTAGCCCTACCGATCCTATTCAAACACCACTCCAGTTTTGTGGTCGCCTTAATACCATCTGATGGCTTTCCTCCATTATTAAGAGCCGAAACTAACTTGCCTATCTCTACTATTTTTGCCTCTACCGCGACTTTATCTTCCTCAAAAGTGAACGGATAATCCTTAAACAAGTCTACAGACCCACGACGTTCAACAGCCCGCGATGCCCTTAACGATTTCCGCATTGATTCCACCGATGCTACTGCTAGTCCGCGTGCCTCCATCTCGTAAGCCAATTCTTCCTGGGACAATCGATTGATCTCCATCTTGATTTTCGACAACAATAATTCCTTCCGACTAAAAAAAATATTCGAATTACAAATCTCCAGTAAAAAAAATTGTATCGCCACCAAACCAAAACTTCAAAATCACCAAAAAATTTCAACAACCAAATCTCAAGCCGTAAGAATCGAAAATTAATTAAAACAAAATTTTTTTCCACACCAATTAAAATTCTCCTCCGCGAAATTTAAAAATTATTTTAAGAAATTTACTACGCCCAATTTTTTTTCTTGATATTCCCGTAATTTGAAATTAATATTAAGAAATATTCCGCAAAATTAAATATTTAACCCAAAAACCACAATTCCCAAATCTAAACTAGACACCCTAGTATTTCCCAAACTCTAAAATTTTTGATCCACCCTAGCACTGGCGCAGCAAATTTGGGAGCTATAACAAAAAACAATAGAGCCTATTACAAATGTAACAACACCAACAACACTACCTACTGGGACAACACCAACAATAGCTTACGTACCTTTTATAAGGTGTGTGTATGTATACACCAGCCGCTCTCGCTGACCGCAGGTAAATGTACGTAAATATGTATATACGAATATACGTGTAAAATGCAAATTACAAACTTAACAGTAGGGTGGCCAGTAAAAAAAAAACTATTTAATAAAAAATGTAAAACTAGAGTAAAACACCAAAGCAAAATATTTTATTGATTTATAATTCAAAAAAGATGTATATATGTAGGTATGAAATGAAAGTATGGATCTTTGCCCTTGACTCCTTTATGTGTGTATGTGTATGTACTTCAGTATGGGCTCCCTTGAAACCTTCTTCTTCCACTCCGATATATGTATCTCTTCCAAATATTTACTGATCGACCGCTAATATTATATGGGTATATGTTTCCTGTATGTTTATTTAATTAACGTACATAAAAAAATTTTAACTCGGGAAATTTTTAATGAAAAATATGGCTCACCCTAATGAGAACTTGACCGAAACGACTTTTTGCGTGTTGTTGTACGCAATGGAAATTTTTTCTTTGGCTATTACCGCGACCTAACGCAATTTATATACGTAAATATGTATTTATATATATTTATACGTATGTATATATTACTACCTGCTGTTTTCCTTCTGTTACCCTTTTTACCTTGCAAGTATGTAGGTGTGTATGTATGTATATTTTCTAGAGAAAAAAAAACTCCTCGTTTGCGACAAACTCCGACTTGACCAACTTACACTTGTGAATACCAACAAAAATTCTCGGCTCTCCGATTCTCCTAAGTAAGAAAATAAATAAAACAAAAAAAAATTGATCGGCAGAATTATTCTTGTAAAGTAGGCAAAAAGATCACAAAAACCGACAAGCACAGAAAAATATACCAACAACACAGTACCTATGTATATACACTGCTACCAAAAACAACACTTCGTAGAATTTTTCTTTTCTCACAAAAAAAAAAACAATTTACCAACTCTTTATTTTTTTTGTTGCCCCACGTTGGGCGCCAATTTGTCACCTACCCTTTTACACAAATAACAAAGCCACGGCTTAATACAAAAAGGGCAAAACAACAACACTAGGTGACAATAACTAAACTGAATGCACCGACTCTCTCAGTGGAGACGGGGTGGGTACATATAATAAATCAACCACAAAACTAAAATCAACCAAAATTGAAATACCAAAAACTTTTCACGAAAATACCCAAAACTAAGACAAACAAATGTTTTATGGGTGCACCCGAGGTGAGGTCCAACCGTCCCTTTTTATCCTGACACACCCTAACCCACACTATTTTCCTTCCGCACTTGGATTTTCCTTTTTCTTTTCTTTTAAATTCAACTTCGCCTCAAAACTTTTCCTTAACTCTTTTTTTTTTCAAAACCTTTCCACTTTTCCACCACTCAATTCTATTGAAATTAAATTTTCTTCTTTTTTTTTCTAACACCAAAAACACCGCTTTTACAATTATTTTAAATTCGCCCGCACAGAAAAGGATCCTCTCGCAATCGCATACAAGAGTATTCTGACGCGCACCCGCGAGCCAGGCCGAAGGCTGCGCGCCAGCATATACATTTTTGTATATACCCTCAGGCTGTATGTGTGGGTAACCACCCGGTCGCACCGAACCGCTAACCTGTGCGGTCATCTCCGATGCCCCGACCAATGATATACAACCACACACACATAAACTGCCTTCATCTAGCGGATGCCTTAATGCACCGCAAAAGGGACGAAAGTGATGACACCCCTTTCTGCGCCTTCCGCGCTCATTGTTTTTCTTTATTTACATCCTACATATTTACATATATGTATAACAATTAGGTGGGGAACTCCGCTAAAGATGAAAGCTCGCAACACACTCCGCCAGTACTGCCCATCATGGCAATATCGTATAACTTCATTTGTCGCCGCTAGGGTGCGCTCCCCGTTGGGAACAAAGGATAAAAGGTAAAAGGTAAACAAACAAAACAAATGAACATTTGCTCTGCCAGTGCATATAAAACCAAGAAAAAAGTAAACAACCCAATAGGAAAATTATTTTGTCGCGATCAGACCGCGACACTGGATCTTGGAAACGGCTGCAATTATTTTCATCAAATTTTGAGAAATTAAATTTTTTCATTCACTTTTTTCCCGGGTCCCGAGATATATGTATGTAGGTCAAAACGTGGACCTAGATGACCTCGGAATGTATATGAGCGATGTTGTTATCACACGAAAAGTTTTAAGCAGGGCTTCTAAATAGAGCTCTACTGATTATAATCCCTAGACCGGGTCCCCAGATATGGGTCAAAATATGGACCCGGATGACTCCGAAATATTTCTGAGCAATATTGGCATCAAATGAAATGTATTGAGCAAGGCTTTTACATAGAGATGTACTGATTATGATTGCTAGGTGAGGTCCTAAGGTATGGGTCCAAATATGGATCCATATGGACCCGGATGACCCCAAAATATTTCTGAGCGATGTTGGAATCAAATGAAGGGTGTTAAACAGGGCTATTTTCATTCTGATTCCTAGGCCGGGTTTTAAGGTAGGGGCCAAAGCGTGGAGCCGGATGCCTCGGAATGTTTCTAAGCAATATTGGTATCACATGAAAAGTGGAAATCAGAGCTCTATACTCTTTTCGATGTTATGCTGAACCCGGTTCCCTAAGGAGGAGGAAAGAGAAATGGAAAGTGAAAGGGAAAATAAAAAGGAAAAGGAAAAGGAAAGAGAAAGGGAAACAAAAGAAGAGGGAAAGAGAAAAAGGTTAATGGGATTGGAAATGTGAAAGAAAAAGGGACGAAAAAGGAGAAGGAAAAAAAAAATGGAATGGGAGAGGGAAGGAAAGAAAGAGTGTAGGAGAGGAAAGGGGGAAGGAAAAAGATGGGGTGCGAAGGAAAGAAAGAATAGTAGGGGAGAGAAAAGAGAGAAAGAGGAAATAAGAGATAAAGAGAGCGATAGAGAAAGGGAAAGCGAAATGGAACGGAAAAAGAAAAAAGGAAATGTAAGGGAGAGGGAAAGTTAAAATTAAGAGAAAGCTAGAGAGAAAGGGAGTGGGAGACTTAAACGAAGAAGAAAGGAAGAAAGACATGAAGAGGTCGAACTTTTGAATAGGTTAATTTTCTCACTCACTTAATTTTAACACTTTGTTTGACTTTTGTCAAAGTCTGTGAAAAAATTGCAGCCCGAGGAAGGACTCGGTCAATCAGGCACTAACACTTTATACTATACATACTTTGGGTTCATTTTTTTGTAATATGTATAATACATTGGCGCGGATTTAACTCTGACGAGTTTTAAGGCTGAGCTTCACTCCCAAATTCGAGGTGTGCTCCTTAACTTTTGTTCTTCCTACTAATTGGGTGAAAGTACAGTTTATGCCTGTTCCGAACGATCGCCTCAATTCTCCTCAGTGTCTTAATCAGGAAAAATAATGGTTTCCTGGTCATTTTTGGCTCGAAAATGATTTTTTTTGTTACGTTGGAAAAAGTATCATTTGCTGGTGTGGCCGTAGTTATGCCACCTAATGTACACAGTACGTACATATTTGTGCATATAAGTATGCGTTCATATATCCAGCTCTTACTTGTAGTTATGTGTGCTTGTGTGGTGCCCCTCTACTCTACACTGTAACCACTTAGGACAGGCACGCCACCATTTTGGCCGATCAAATTGGTATGCAACGTTCAAGCCACAAGGCCATTCAGCGCATCACACGAGGTCAGTGCGACCTCCGCAGCGCCTTCCTCACCCTCTCACCTCCTCACCCAAGCAACCCCTCACCACAACAACCACGTAAACCCGCAACATCATAGCCGCTAATGCTGCGCGTGTCGGTGGCGTTGGTGTGAGTGAAAATCGCGCCATTGGACATCTCGACGGTCTCGTATTCTTTGCTGTTGTAATCATACATACATATATATGGTTGTATGTAGGAATGTTTGTATGTATGTATGTATGTTTGGTTGCATGTAAAGACCATTGAAATTGATGTTGACTGGTCAATGTAATTTAAAATTACTCTGTTACTTTACGTTTAATTAAATTTTTAAGTGATGACGCTAATAAATTAGGTAAATGACAACAATTTGCATGTCTGTGGATTTCCGTTGATCGCTGTTGCTGGTATTATGTACTTATGTACATATGTATATGTATTGTGTAAATGTATGTGCATACGCGCAGCTAAATGTAATTTATTACAGGTAAATAAAGTAGTTGGCATTTAGTTGGTAATGTGTGGATGTGTTTATGTGTCAAAAGTGATTTTACGATTTGTAAAATTTACTCCTGGACATTATCCATTCGGCTTATGCATATGCACATATGTATGTACAAGTATACGCGTTTATGGAATTATACACTTTAGCGTAAAACAACCGTAGTGATAAAATTCTTTTATTGATTTTTTTATGAAAAATTGGGTTGTTTAATGGGATTTCCAAAAAAAATTTACAGCAGAAAATCTATGGGTTTAAACTAGAACGAAAAAAGATGCATTGAAGATGGCACAACGCCGCAACCGGTTTATAACCAAATAAGACTTGACAAGCGATGACAGAAATTCCTTCCACAATACATAGAGAACAGTTTTAGCATGAGTATGCGCTAGATCAAAATTGTGTGGATCATTCAACGTCAACAATACAAGGAGTGGGAAACCAACTGATGTAGAGCAAGGTCAGACTTGAACGATTTTATTTATTTTATTTTTTATTAGAGCTATTGTTCCTTAAACATTAGAGAACATTAGAAAAGGAACCACAGGCCTCCTTTTAACACTTCTCTCATTCTCATTCTCTTTCTCTTCTCTTTCTCTTTCTCTTTCTCTTTCTCTTTCTTTTTCTCTTTCTCTTTCTCTTTCTCTTTCTCTTTCTCTATCTCTATCTCTATCTCTATCTCTATCTCTATCTCTATCTCTATCTCTATCTCTATCTCTATCTCTATCTCTATCTCTATCTCTATCTCTATCTCTATCTCTATCTCTATCTCTATCTCTATCTCTATCTCTATCTCTATCTCTATCTCTATCTCTATCTCTATCTCTATCTCTATCTCTATCTCTATCTCTATCTCTATCTCTATCTCTATCTCTATCTCTATCTCTATCTCTATCTCTATCCCTATCCCTATCTCTATCTCTATCTCTATCTCTATCTCTATCTCTATCCCTATCCCTATCTCTATCTCTATCTCTATCTCTATCTCTATCTCTATCTCTATCTCTATCTCTATCTCTATCTCTATCTCTATCTCTATCTCTATCTCTATCTCTATCTCTATCTCTATCTCTATCTCTATCTCTATCTCTATCTCTATCTCTATCTCTATCTCTATCTCTATCTCTATCTCTATCTCTATCTCTATCTCTATCTCTATCTCTATCTCTATCTCTATCTCTATCTCTATCTCTATCTCTATCTCTATCTCTATCTCTATCTCTATCTCTATCTCTATCTCTATCTCTATCTCTATCTCTATCTCTATCTCTATCTCTATCTCTATCTCTATCTCTATCTCTATCTCTATCTCTATCTCTATCTCTATCTCTATCTCTATCTCTATCTCTATCTCTATCTCTATCTCTATCTCTATCTCTATCTCTATCTCTATCTCTATCTCTATCTCTATATCTATCTCTATCTCTATCTCTATCTCTATCTCTATCTCTATCTCTATATCTATCTCTATCTCTATCTCTATCTCTATCTCTATCTCTATCTCTATCTCTATCTCTATCTCTATATCTATCTCTATCTCTATCTCTATCTCTATCTCTATCTCTATCTCTATCTCTATCTCTATCTCTATCTCTATCTCTATCTCTATCTCTATCTCTATCTCTATCTCTATCTCTATCTCTATCTCTATCTCTATCTCTATCTCTATCTCTATCTCTATCTCTATCTCTATCTCTATCTCTATCTCTATCTCTTTCTCTATCTCTATCTCTTTCTCTATCTCTTTCTCTATCTCTATCTCTATCTCTATCTCTATCTCTATCTCTATCTCTATCTCTATCTCTATCTCTATCTCTATCTCTATCTCTATCTCTATCTCTATCTCTATCTCTATCTCTATCTCTATCTCTATCTCTATCTCTATCTCTATCTCTATCTCTATCTCTATCTCTATCTCTATCTCTATCTCTATCTCTATCTCTATCTCTATCTCTATCTCTATCTCTATCTCTATCTCTATCTCTATCTCTATCTCTATCTCTATCTCTATCTCTATCTCTATCTCTATCTCTATCTCTATCTCTATCTCTATCTCTATCTCTATCTCTATCTCTATCTCTATCTCTATCTCTATCTCTATCTCTATCTCTATCTCTATCTCTATCTCTATCTCTACCTCTATCTCTATCTCTATCTCTATCTCTATCTCTATCTCTATCTCTATCTCTATCTCTATCTCTATCTCTATCTCTATCTCTATCTCTATCTCTATCTCTATCTCTATCTCTATCTCTATCTCTATCTCTATCTCTATCTCTATCTCTATCTCTATCTCTATCTCTATCTCTATCTCTATCTCTATCTCTATCTCTATCTCTATCTCTATCTCTATCTCTATCTCTATCTCTATCTCTATCTCTATCTCTATCTCTATCTCTATCTCTATCTCTATCTCTATCTCTATCTCTATCTCTATCTCTATCTCTATCTCTATCTCCTTCTCCTTTTCTTTCTCTTTCTCCTTCTCTTTCCCTTTTTCTCTCTATTTATTCTAAATCCAACTCACCTTCAATAAACTTTCTTATATGTGTGCACTCAAAACAAATAACTTTTATGTTTTATTACTGCCTGCATACCACCGCAGCAGCAAACTTTTTTTGCGCTTGCCTACAACAACAACAACAAACTTTTACTTATTGCTTATCTAAGTACTCAACTAACTTTCAACTGCTAATACGCCATGGTGATGCTTGTTTCAAAATACTTACTTGGAATTGTTTTGCAATATAAATTCAAATCCGACAAAATAACTTTCACATAGTGAAAATTACATCCCCTTGGCGCCATAATTGTGGGCAGGCGTTGCCACGCCACATTGGCAACGTAACAATAACAGGCAAAACAAACGAAAGCTTCGCTAGTGTCTACGTAGTGCAGCATGTGGTGGCAATAGGAAACTTCTTGTTGCTTACGATGTGCAATGCGATAATCGTCGGTATCGGAGTCACGGAGGAGAGAAAATAGCACAGGTATGAGTACAGCACAAGTCAGCTTGAACCAGCGGACAGCTTGAAGTGGCATCTCAGATAACACATTGCAAAAGAGTCTAATACAACCAACGTCCTAAGCTATGCAAAGGTTAACTAACTAATATGATCCAAGCGACTCTACGACATGCGTCAGGGTTTCCAGCAAGCAATAACAAATATTACACAACTATATCTTCAATCTCATGTATTCTGGAACGATTTTCCGCCATCCCTTGTCAAGTTTGGTTTGGAAACAACCAAAAGAAATAAATTCAATCTCATTGCTTTGTTTTGTGCAATTATTTAATTCTTTTGTTGCACAGTGTGCTACGAAGCGTAAACGCTGACTTACGAAATATGTAAGTTTACAAAGTTTGTGGCTTTGTTTTGCTCTCAGATTATGCACGCTAAATTGACTGACAATCTAGAAATTGGAATTGCAAGTAAATAGAAGAGGAATTAATGAAAAATAAAAAAAGGAATTGATGAAAAATAAAAATTAAAAAGGAATGTAGCTAAATATACATAATAGAAAAATGGCTGCTGCAGGAATGTGGCAAGAAATGCACACAAACCGCATATAAATTTTGGATGGTTAAGAAGTGTCGCACATGAGTCCCATATTACATGGGTGCAGGTGCAGTGGCTCTTTTGACTCTTTGTGACTCCGTGTGACTCCCAACAAAAAACGAATTGAGCGATGTCGCCATCACGCCGCAACTCAAAACAAACGGTACAATCGATCGATATTCAATGCGTGGCTTTTTTCGAAGCATAGTTTTTGTTATTTCAGACAAAATCTTGTAAAAATGATGATGTTGTTGTTGAGTGACTCCGTTATTCGATTTGGGCGTGCACCCTTGCCATATGGTATTCTGAACATTGACCCCTGTGCGATACTTCTTAACCGTCTCCGATTCGGACCAGCTTTTAACTTTTCAGTTTTTACTTTTTACACACTTTCTTGAATGCGGCATAGCAATTATTGTGCGAATTGAGCAGCCAGAAAATTTCCCGCAAACCAATTGTTGTTTTATTATTATTTTTGGTTTTGTTTGCTTCTTTTCCAACAACTTCATTATATTTTTTGGTTGCTGTTGTTGTGGTTATTTCCACATCCACAAATCCAGTTAGATACCGCTTGCTTGTTATCTTGTGCACTCAAATGCAGCAAACAAATACATACTTACTTAGTTAGAACACAACAATCACACACAACAATTTACACAAAAAAGAAAAACATCAATTGTTGCCATATTTACCTACTATGGTGGTGTAACAGCATGTTTTACACTTGAAAAAAAAAAACGCTCAACACAGCCAAGAACTGCTGCTGCTGCTGCTGCTGATGATCCACTTTGTGTACAAGTTTTTCGAGCATTACACTTTCAATCAGCGAAAGTGTAGCCGTAACAAATGCATAACAACAGCAGCGAAAAACAACAACAACAACAACAACAACAATAAAACATGCAATGCACTTTCACATTCTCTTCCACTTAAAAAGAACAAAAACAGTAAAAATAACTTAAACAACAACAACAACTATCGTGGCAGCCACAGACGCACATACAATACCGTATTCAACATTATTATCCTCATATTGAGGTTACTCATCCGCCCTGTCGTACTTTTATATGCACTACATACACTTACCCTGCACTTTCAAATTCATATGTATGTACGTAGTATTTGAGAATACATTTCTGCGATTTACAAATTGTGCATTTTCTATGCATTTCAAAATATCTGCGTGTCAGTGAATTTTTTTTGTATACCCATATGTATGTAGTAGAAAATTGAATTTCGCTGAAAGCCATTAAGATTGTGTTGCCATTCGTCCTGAAAACTATCACACATATAATAAATTACTGTATCACCAGCTCGACCTTTTCTTCCATGTGGAAGAATACTTTTATAATTCCTGTGGCTAAAAAAATAATGCAAGCAGTCCTGACGATTATCGACCTATATATGTATAAGTGTTTTGCCGGTTCTTTTTAAGGTACACAGTAAAAATTTTAGTTTAATTTTAGTTCCATTTTGGTATTTATATATAACAATGCCAAAAAGCATAAAATTAAAACCATTCTGGTTTAAGAAAAAGAAGAGAATATTGAGAGACAGAAATTACTCTTGGTGTCAAATTAATACTTTTATGGAATTAAATCAAAACCAAATTTTGATTATTTTTATAATATTTTTGGTAATAAAAATAGTTGAAATGATACAAGATCAATCCAAAATTGGAATAAATTCTGTATACATACTTTTATGGAATTAAATCAAAACCAAATTTTGATTATTTTTATAATATTTTTGGTAATAAAAATAGTTTAAATGTTATTAAATCTATCCTGTATGTATATCGAGCCCTAATCCTCATAAAAGTGCATCCAACAAAAAGTAAATTTTACAGGACACAGTTTTTTTTAATTTGTTTTGCATCCTTGAAACTTATTTAGTCTCTAACTTCGAAACTGCACATTTCACAGCTATGAAATTTTGGGAGTTGATGCATGTGATAGTAAATTGTTGATTTCCATAAAAAAGCTGAAATCGATAATTTTGTTGGATACACTTTTATGGCGGTTAGGTCTCGATATATATACATATTGTCACTTTTATATTAATATTTTGGAGATGTCCAGGGAAATTTCGGCACCGTCGCGGATCCTGCGGTGATACTGAAAGAGGGACCCTCAACTGCCTTATGACTAGGGAAGCTAAAAATATGCACGAAAAATTTCAAAATATCGCCCGCTTTATGCAATAGGGATTTAACTCGAAATTTTCGATTTCTGGGATTTTGCCATATATTTCAATAACTGGTTAGTGCCTTTGAGTCTAGTCTTATAAAATACTCAAAAAGATAAAAATGGCGGAAATAGAAGTGATTTTGTAGTTAGCCGTAGAAGGAAACTATTAGAAATTATAAAACTTTATTTGCGTTTTCCCAAAAAAAATTTTTTTGAGTTAAATCCCTATTGCATAAAACGTGCGATATGCTCGTAAATATGCACGAAAAAATCTCATTATATGCATATATGCCTAAAAAATACCTGAAATATGCTCAAAAAATGTATGTATTTCATTTCAAGCTTACATTTTTATTTAACGAACAATTCACATTTTCTCCATTTAAAAAATTTGTTTTTAAATAAGTACTATAAAATACTTAATTAATTTTAGATTTGTATTTATGTAAATACATGAGATCTTTTTGCAAAGCAAACGAAACCATTCCAGTGTGAATTTTTGGCGGTTTTCCGAGAAAAAAGTATGGGAAAACGATTAATATTGACCATGTAGCATCGAGTATTGATGAATCGCGATTCTGGATCGCAAAATATTTAGAAATTTTGAAATCCTTGATCTGGGTCGCAATATTGGCAATAAACGAATTGAAAGTGAAAGTGTGAAAAGGACGGAGGTAAAATATTTTAAACCTCAGAGCGAGAAAAATATCGCAATATCCATATTAAACGTGTATTTAGCACTAGTCTGCGATTCATCAGACCGTCGATACATATTGCATATTATTGTTCCCTTCAAATTTTCACACTACAGCTGTTTTCTATCAATAAAAGTGCATCGGAGCAAAGTTTTCTTTTACTCTGGGTTTGCCTCGAGGCTCTGATCAGCATACAAGCACTTAGTGTTTGTCGTGGTGAATTTTTATAAGGGAAAATGCTCCGCTCCGGGGCCCAGATCAATAGTTAAATAGCCTTGTTTGTATGTATACACAACTATCTGAATTAAACACAGATAAGATGTTGCCAGCTTAATATTTTTCGATATTGCGCGATTCAGTGCCCAAATATGCCAAAATAAGCACGAAATGCATTTTCACCGTAAATATGCATTTACGGTCTAAATATGCATTTGCATATGCAATATGCATTTGCATATTTTTAGCTTCCCTACTTATGACTGAAAAAATAAAGCAAAATTTACCCTCATGATATTTAATTAATCTCCTGCATTACTTACTTGATACAATTATTCGATTCGGGCAATTTATTTGAGTAGATTTAATTACTCCTCCGGATTGCAGTTTTGGAAACATTTTGTTTAATTTTTTTTTTTTACTTTTTTCTAATAATTTTTTTTTAATACTTTTTTTTTGGTTTTGATTTCAAATCAAAAATACTTTGATGGTAATATAATTGAGAAAGAGAAAGTTTTTTATACAATTCAGGATTTGTTTTTAAACCATAACTGATTAAACTTCTTTAGAGAGAATTTTAATACTTTTTAAGGCTTTATTTTAAAACTACTTTGGAATAAATAAAATTGTAAAACTTCTCATAGTTTAAAAATAAGACTTTTTGGTATTAAAATTCAAATTTAATTCCAAGAATGATTAAATTAAGTACCAAATGATATTAGAAATAAACTATAATTTTTTACTGTGTATGCTGTTGCCACATCCGTCAGGATTTAGGGCTCAGCACAGTTGTTCTACGGCAATGACAAAGGTTTTTGACAATACACTCGTAAGATTACAGTTTAATGTTGGTGATCTGACCCTGAGAACTACAATTTTTGGGCGCAACATTGAAAATTACTTACATAGCTGCAAGGAATTGTATATGCAAAAATTATATAGTTTGTAACTATGAAATATGTTTTGTGAGTAAATATTTTGATGAATAAGCATAAGAATTGAAATTTTTGACGTTTAAAAAGTAAAAGTAAATTATGTAAGGCTTGTTTTAAGTCCACATATGGGTATATGTATGTTAGTCGTCTTCACTCAGTTTTTTTTTTGGCATTTTAGCCATTTTATCTACTTCTTCAGACATTTTCATATAACTTTCTTATTCATCTTCCAAGCACACAAGCGCACACACACAATCAACTGAAATGTTTTTGTGTAGCGCCTTCATTCAAGTGGCGATTCATTGCATATTAATTCGTCGAAAAAAAGGCGGTTAAGTGTTTGCAGACGCGCAATCAAAGCTGAAAAAAACGAATAAAAATATTCGCTTTCAATTACTCGTGTCTCGTTTCAATTTCAATCTCAATTTCGCTGTTGCTTGTGTGGCTGCTGCTGCTGCTGCTCCTACTTCTACTTCTCTACCAATTGAAAGTCGTTTTCACTATTAAGCCCAACAAATTGTTCAAGTGCTTCACTCAACTGAATGAATGCATGAATTTACAAAACTTAACAGCACAAGCATGCAAAATATTTGTATGTATCTACATAAATTTAAAAAAAAAGAAAAAAATGGCAACCATTCGCACCTGGTTATTTGCATATATGCCTTACTGATATTTACATATACTTGTGTTTTTTTTGTTCTTTTTTTGCCTATGAATGTGTATGATAATTTTGCTTACAAGCATTTTATGGCCTTTTGTGTGCATTACTCCTTTCGTCAATTCTATAAAAATACTAAACAAATTTTCCCTATTATGACATCGTAATCGTTCAAAGAATGTAGCAAATAAAATGGCATTTCTATGAGTTCTAGCGAAAATGAAAGCGAGTAGCTATCTTTTTGAGGAAAAAATGTGTTGAATTACTTATGTGGTACTTAATAATGATAATCAATAATGTTCATATTTCGTATACATTTATTTAAAGTTACTGGTGTGTCTTTTTGGTTTTTATATTTTCCGTTATTACTTATATGGCTTCAGTAAAGTTTAGAACAATTTAAATATGTACTTGTATATTTATATTTGGTATCCTCGAGTACAGGACTATCGATTATGGGCATTAGATATAAAAAAAAATGTTATGAAATTGTTTGACTGTGCTGTTACCGATCTAGGGGGTGAGACCGAAGTAAATCGCTATTTTATTTTAAGGACCACCCTTAAGTAATTGTGTCGACTACACTCCTTCGGGATGTGGCAATACGATTGTAGCTCGGGGCACGGGGAGTTGTTTAGCAAGCTTTCAGAGTAATACCCTTTGTTTCTGACGCCAAGTGACAAGCTGCTATACCGAGTATCTTTTCCAGAAACTCTACTGAGAACACAGAAGAAAATCATCTACACAGACGGATCAAGAACAGAATATGGTACTGGATCCGGCTGGCATCTGGAGGCCGAATTCAAGTGCGACCATTATACTTTGTACCGCGACGTTTTTTCAATCGGAGATTTATTCCATACTAAAAGCAGCAGAATGGATAATTGGCAAATTGCGGAACAGCGGAGCAACCAGCAGGACCGCAGCCAATCATAGTATATTTTTAAGGGGACTCTATGAGGAAAACTCACGTGAGACGCTAGAACAGGGAGTTAGAAAACGTCCTTCTCAAGCAGAGAAGACGGAGCTTCGGGCCCTTGTGGTGTTCATTTCAGGACACAATCCATGTCGGCATCATAAGCAACTGGTATTTCAAATATGTATGCAGATTTTCTAGGAAATGCCAACTATGAGCTTTAAAATCAGAATTAGCTCAATTGGTTAATAGTCAGTTGTAGCAGAAATAGTAGTTGGCAACACCAATTTGCCACGACAACTGTTATCCATTCACAATGGATGGCAAGTGTGGGCAAAAAATGGAAGCAGATAATGATTAGGGATGGCAACAATAACCGGAAAAACGAATATAATCGGTTAATTTCTTTCGGTTAACGGTTAAAATGTATCCGTTTTTTCCTTTTGATTATTTTTTCGATTAACCTTTTTCCTCTCAAGTCGAAAATAATCGAAAGGAAATAATCGAAGTTGAGAATTTCCGCCTTTTCATCCGAGTCCGAATTCGGTTACATACGGTTTTGTGAGTATATCCAAAAAACCGCAATAAATGTTCCCGAATAGACGATTTTATCGTCATTTTGACGATTTTTCATAATAAATGACGATTTTTTTTCGTTTATTATATATTTTTTAAGGAATAAATGTAATCGAAAAACGGTTATAATCGGTTAGTTCCCCACAATTATTCGCGATTAATAATCGAACGCTTTCGATTAACCTAAAAAGCGGTTAATCGGTTATTTCATTTTTTTGCCATCCCTAATAATGATTGCTCGGTTGATCGTCTGGACTAAGTAGTTCTTATGGTCACTGGAGGGTTTATGTAGTTACGTAGTAATAGTTACCATGCAAAAAAATTAATAAAAAACAGATAATTGGGTAACCATTACAATACATTCATATGAAGTTTGAAAAGAACAAAAAGAAAAAAAAAATATATATATAGAATGCTACGAGTTCTCTCCGTTTAATAATTTGTAGTAATTTGTGGATATTTCTGCAAGTTTCAAAGTACAATTGAACTCAATTGACAAGATTTAATACGACAGTTGCTCAGAACTAGAGATTTTCCCTAAGGGGTAGTAATAGTACATGCTTGTATGTATGTGTTCGGGTATTAGTTGAATGGTATTTGCTAATTTCACTAATTCCGCAAACCCCTACGTATTACCAATTTAGCTGGAATGTTTTTGCTTTACTTCCGTTGTCCTTGGTGACCTTTGACATAGATACATATGCACATATGTGCGCCCATACATGTGTGTTTATACACGCTTAAAAATATTTATTTCGCACAAAACTAAAAAGAATGCCGGATTTTTTTTTATAGGCAATTCCAATTCAATTTATTTGTTTACGGCATTTACTTTTACAACCATTTTTATTGTTGTTTAAATGTTTTCCATGACGTGGAAAAAAGTACTGTTAAAAACGAAAGTAATTCCGCATCAAATATAATATTATATACTTTGCTGTGTGTTCTGCAAACAGAAGAGGTGGCAAGCACTTGGCAACGGGAAATCAAATCAAATTTGGTTATTTCATTACATATACTTCTAAAAGTTTACTACGCTTTATGTGCCTAGCTTGACGGTGAGAATAGGAAAGTTCATTCGCATCTAGAAATAAATTTGACGACAACCGACCACCCACTGATATTTTTATTGAAGCTAAAGCAATCATGATGATGTTTTTTTATGTTGGCTAACATTTGCAGTCATATTGGTTTGAATACATACATACGTACATACATGCAAACATCTGTAAGTACATGCATAAATAGAAATCTGCGAGAGATATAACTTCCGGTTAAACATACATACATATGTACATTAGGGTGGGGCGATTTGTATGGAGGAAAATTAATCGATACCACGCCATCGAAATTCGGATTCCTCTCATTTTTCTGAGTAGAAAACTCCTCCACGACATTTTTCTAAAATTAATTTTGATGTTCCGGAATTTGGTTTTTATGAACCAAGACGAATTTTTGAAAATAAAAATTGGGCAAAAATCGACAAAAAATATCCAGGCCAATATGCACATCGATTTGAAGCAAAATTTTATGCTGAATCCAGATATGAAATCCGAATTAAAATCGGATGATCCGTTTTCGAGATATAGCCTGATTTCCGGTTATGGAGGCCGAATGCCCAAAATCGCATATTTTCGCGATTATCTCTTGTTGTGTACAATATATCTTAATTTTTTTTTGCAAATTTCTTAAAGATACGTCAATGCAATATACGAGCAGTATTTTAAAATATTAATTTATCTTGCGGTATAGGAGAAGTAGAATGCACTCTTTTTTCCTTGGCCCAAAATTGCGGTATGGTTTCCTATGTTATAGTCATCCGATACCGATAATTTTCGCCGACAGCGCTTTGTGTACAATAAATGCTCCAAATCCAAAATTTCAGAATTTTAGCTGCAAAAATTTAAGAGTTATTCCCTAAAACGTAGACTTATGCTTCTGAGATTTGTTTTTTGCTTCCAATAGTACGCTATGGCGTATGAGTAACCTTGAGTTTTTTTAGAGTTGAGTAAAGTAAAAAAACAAGTCCCAAACAGCATACGTCTACGTTTTGGGTTATAACTCTTCAATTTTTGCAGCTAAAGTTCTGAAATTTTGGATTTGGAGCATTTATTGTACACAGAGCGCTGCCGGCGAAAATCATCGGAATCGGATGACTATAACATGGAGATCCCATACCGCGCTTTTGGGCCAAGGAAAAAAGAGTGCATTCTTAATATTTTAAAATATTGCTCATATATTGTATTGACCTATCTTTAAGAAATTTGCAAAAAAAATTTAAGATATATTGTACACAGCAAGAGATAATCGCGAAAATATGCGATTTTCGGCATTCAGCCTCCATAACCGGAAATCAGGCTATATCTCGAAAACGGATCATACGATTTTAATTTGGATTTCATATCTGGATTCAGCATAAAATTCTGCTTCAAATCGATGTGCATATTGGCCTGGATATTTTTTTGTCGATTTTTGCCCAATTTTTATTTTCAAAAATTCGTCTTGGTTTATAAAAACCAAATTCCGGAACATCAAACTTAATTTTAGACAAATGTCGTGGAGGAGTTTTGTACTCAGAAAAGTGAGAGGAATCCGAATTCCGATGGCGCGGTATAGGTTAGTAAATTGCCCCACCCTAATGTACATACATACATATGTATATAACAGCCTAAGCAACGTTAGATAACTTGTTATTGATATCAAGCGATGTCCTAAGCAACAACTGTGAACTGTCAGAAATTGATTCAAATGAAGCCACAAAAAAAAAAAAAACAAAAAAAAAACGGCGCATGGATTTGAGGTTGACCCAAAAAAACAAACTAAACCGTGCGCAGTGTCTTATGTTCTTAAATGAGCATAAAATTGGATTCATCACACATCACTTTTGATAGCTTCGACTGGCATTAGCGCTAATAAATGTGTAAGCCTAGCCATTCGGCATGTTGTCAACAAGTGTTAGTTTTTCCGTTTGATGTCCTTTATGGTGGTATCCCAAAAAAAGGATGACATTGAGCTGAAAAGATGGAAGAAATATGTCTGAAATAATTATTACAAAACACATTGACAATTTCGGAGAAAAGTAGCTGCTGGCTGGGTGAAATGTTGCCAAGTTTATGGTAAATTCAGGCAGAGAATTCGGGTTTGAGCATGACAATAATGTATGAAAATAAGCCAAACCAGGAAATACGTTTACTGAATGACAGATTACGTTACTCGGCTTGAACTAAATACAGAAATTAACCATAGCTCTTGTCCACCCAAATTTTTTTTAGATAAATGAAAAAAGGACAATGAGAAAAGAATGAGAATTAGAATTAGAAAGGCTTAGAAGAAATAAAAATAAGTGGCAGAGAGAAAGTAGAAAAAGAAGTTAAATAGGATGAACAAAAAAAAAGGAAGAAAGAAGAAGAGAAGAAAAAAGAAGAAGAAGCAGAAGAAGAAGAGAAAAAACAAAACAAACAAGTAAGGAAGCCTAAGTTCGAGTGCAATCGAACATTAGATACTCAGCTGTATGCTTTCATTGTTTGTTTGCGTTTGTTCGATATAGGGTGTATTTTATATGAAACGAGTGCTGCATAAACAGGGCGCAGCCACGCCCATTTTCAAAATTTATATCAATCATCCAAATAAGCATACAAATATTATTGTTAGTGCAAAATTTCATCCCTCTATGACTTTTAGTTACAAAGACTTCACGTTACAAATTCCAAAAGGGTGTTCCAGAAATATCTTTGTTAAAAAGTAGGCGTGGTCATAAACCGATTTCAATACATTTTTGCGTGTCTATTAACACATGTTATAAAAGTGTATAAACCAAGTTTCGTCATAATATCTCAATTATTTGTCGAGTTAAAGGCTAAGAAATCTCATATATCCCTTTGTCTAAAAAGAGGCGGTGCCACGCCCATTTTCCAAACTTTTTTATTTTTTGTTTCCGGTCTATTGTAAAACTCATGTCACAAAATTTCAATGAATTATCTTTATATTTCACATAGATATCGCTTAAAATGGTTTTATTAGGTCACTTTATAATACACATATATAAAAGTGGGCGCGGTCGTCAACCGATTTTGGTAATTTTTCGTCCACACATTTGGCTAAGTAAATATATCACGCGTACCAGATTTCATCGATATATCTTTAACGGTTTCTGAGTTATGGCTTATTAAACTTTCAATATTCGCTCCTTAATAAGTGGGCGTGGCACCGCCCATTTTCCAAAATTTTTGTAGTTTTTGTTTTATGTCCATAGTTGGACTCCTGCCACAAAATCTCAGTGATTGATCTTTATATTTGACAGAGATATCGCTTAAAATGTTTTTATTAGGCCCCCTTATATTTCCTATATATAAAAGTGGGCGTGGCCGTCAACCGATTTTGATAATTTTTCGCCAAAACATTTGACTAAGTAATTATATTACGCGTACCGAATTTCATCGATATATCTTCAACGGTTTCTGAGTTATGACTCATAAAACTTTCAATGTCTGCCCCTTAATAAGTGGGCGTGGCACCGCCCATATTCCAAAATTTTTGTGTTTTTTGTTTTATGTCCATAGTTGGACTCATGCGACAAAATTTCAATGATAGATCTTTATATTTGACAGAGATATCGCTTAAAATGGTTTTATTAGGTCACTTTATAATACACATATATAAAAGTGGGCGTGGCCGTAAACCGATTTTGATAATTTTTCGTCAAAACATTTGTCTATGTAAGCAAATTACGCGTACCAAATTTCATCGATATATCTTCAACGGTTTCTGAGTTATGACATATAAAACTTTCAATGTTTGACCCTTAATAAGTGGGCGTGGCACCGCCCATTTTCCAAAACTTCATCAAATTTCTTCATAAGGGCCCGAGCTCAATACGTGGGTAAAATTTTAAAACTCTAGCTATATTAGTGGCTGAGATACCAAATTTCCGATTTTTTCTATATAGGAAAAGTGGGCGTGGTCATGGTCCGATTTCGCCCATTTTCAATACCAACCGTCCCAGTCTCGATACCAACTTGCGTTCCAAATTTCATCAAAATATCTCAATTTTTGCGCGAGTTAGAGTGTTTACAGACGGACGGACGGACGGACGGACGGACAGACGGACGGACGGACGGACGGACGGACGGACGGACGGACGGACGGACATGGCTCAATCGATTTCTCTTTTCACCCTGATCATTTTGATATATATAAGTCTATATCTATCTCGATTATTTCATTCTGTTACAATCCACCGTTATGTGATTAAAACTATAATACTCTGTGTACTAGTACAGCTGAGTATAAAAAAAAACCTGCTAACAAGGTGAAATAGAAGAAAAACAAGGGGAATAAGCAACATATTAGATATCCAAAAAGACAGAGGAAATAACGGAGCAAAAAATGGAAGTAGAATAAGATGAAGTGGAAAACAGTGGAGTAAGGGAAAATAGAAAAAAAGAGAAAAGAAGAAAACAAAGAATATAGAGGGAAAGATGGCGTAGGGCGAAAGTATCAGCGGAAGATAAACAATAAAAAATAGAGAAATATCAACAGGAAGAAGGAGAAGAATCAAAATAGGAATAATAAGAATAAGAATAAGAAGAAGAAGAAGAAGAAGAAGAAGAAGAATAAGAAGAAGAAGAAGAAAAGAAGAAGAGGAAACTCGAGGAAGATAAAAAAATATAGAAATAGCAACAGGAAGAAGAAGAAGGAGAGGAAGAGGAATAGTAATAAGAGGAAGAAGAAGAAGAAGAAAATATAAAGAAGAACAAGAATGATAATAAGAAGGAGAACAAGAATGATAATAGGAATAAGAATAAGAATAAGAATAAGAATAAGAATAAGAATAAGAATAAGAATAAGAATAAGAATAAGAATAAGAATAAGAATAAGAATAAGAATAAGAATAAGAATAAGAATAAGAATAAGAATAAGAAAAAGAATAAGAATAAGAATAAGAATAATAATAAGAATAAGAGTAAGAGTAAGAGTAAGAATAATAATAAGAATAAGAATAAGAATAAGAATAAAAATAAGAATAAGAATAATAATAAGAATAATAATAAGAAAAAGATAAGAATAAGAAGAAGAAGACGAAAAAGAAGAAGAGGAAAATCGAGGAAGACAAAATATAAAAAATAGAGAAGGAACAGGAGGAAGAAGAAGAAGAAGTAGAAGAAGAATAAAAAATAAGAATAAGAACAAGAACAAGAATAATAATAAAAAGGAGACAAAAGAGCTCAAGAGAAGAAAAATATTGGAACGAAGGAAATAAGAAAAGCGTAAACAGAAATGGTAACGGGATGGGGAAGGAAAAATGAAAAAGAAGAAAGATCACAAGAGAAAAAAAAATAGCGGCGAAAACAAGCATTGAAAAAGGAGTAAGAAGAAGAAATTCAAAAAAAATAAAAGATGAATAGTTTAAAAGTAGAAAAACAAGAAGCAGAAAATTCAGTTGCAGAGTGACAACAAGTAGTAAAAAAATAAATGTAAAGTAAAATCAATACATCATAAAATATTTAAAATCTCGAAGCAGTGGAGGTATATGTATGTATGTATGTACATATATGAGTAAGGCAATAAGGAAAATTCTATTAAATGCAAATTAAATTAAATACGTGATTAATTTGAAATTTGTTAAATAAAATTCAATTAAAATGGGAATTGAACTTGAAAATTTCTGGCAAAAACATCTAAACACAGTGAATTTAAATTGCCCAAGACAATACGTACTTATTTAACCTTTTGTGAGTTATTTCACTATAATTGTCCGCTGATACAAGAGTTAAGTTAAAACGTTATTGTTGTTGAGATGTTCACATTAAAGGGATTTTGTTTGCAAAACAAATTGAATAATTAGAAACTTACCATTACAATGCTTCAATGTTGTTTTGTTCGAAGCATGTGCAGACACAGCAACTTACACACACACAAATATGTACACACAAAATTTATACCCAAACATCCAAAACATCCAAAACACCCAAAACACCTTAACCACAAAACGTGCCATCTTAATTAAGCAATTTTCCTATTTGACCGAGTTGTAAGAGATTAAATCAGATTTTAGTCAGCAGGACGATTGCCTGCCTGCAGCAGTCATGGAGCTGCGTACATGACACAACGACGGACGCATCGTCTGGAATAGCTGGAATGAAAGACAATTGTAATTCTAATACAGAAAATACAAAAATAACAATAACAATAGATAACAACAGTAGCCGCACAATGAAAGTTGGCAATGAGTTCGAGTTGTTGCTGAAATTGTTGGCACAAGTGGTTTTGTGGCAATTGTAAGGTGTGAGATAAAGTAGAAGAAGAAGAAGAACACTGTGAGAAAATGAGATAATAAAATGACGCAGAATGACAACAAAAATGTACACTTGTATGCTACAGCTCTGCTTAATTGAAAACTTCTTCTATGACCAGCTAGCACTTCGATACGTTTTAGAACCTTTTGGCGGAGCATATTCGTTGGAATTTATATGCGAAGTTTTTTGCACGTGTGCGCAAAATAATAACAATTTCACTGAAAACATTTTGCGACTGGTAACACTAGTATGAGCGAAAATTGAGCCTGGGGTTTTTGGTGACAATTATCTGGTTTGTTTGGCTCTTTGCAATTCAACTTACCTGCATACATACTGACACATGGATACATATGTATGTATTAGAGGTCGGAAACTATCGATAGCCAGCACCATCGATAGTGTACGATAGTTTTTTGCTAACTATCGATAGTATATCGATAGTTGACGATAGTTTCGGGTGATTTGGGAGAGTCTACGGCTACGCTCACACTGTAACCGCCTTTTGCCGTCCGGCAGCAAATACATCCACAAACACATCTGTTTTAAATGAGCTCACCCGATTTCACCCGAATGTAAACAAACTTTGCCCACCTGTCCTGGTCTTATTCTTACCAATACATGAAAGTAATAGAAGATGATCCAATAAAACTTTTTTCAGTACATTGTTTTGTTTTATTTATTTATTAGCAATTTATTCTTGTTCAAAAAAATTAATATATTAACCAGAGACCATAACAATTATAACAAATAAATATAAAAATCACTTGATAACAATTATTGAGCAATGGAAAAATTTTTCCATCATCAATAACAATTACTCAAAGATCGATATTTTTTCGATCAGATCATAATTGTTATGAGCAATTGATATTTTTTTCGATCTTCCATAACAATTTCTGGATGATGGATATTTTTTAGATCAGCTCATAATTGTTACTATGTTGTTCCAATTCATCGAAACACAATTTTCTTAAATTCTTCTTGATATTAGCAAAAAGATTTTCTTCATTTAAGTAAATTTAAGAAAAGATGTTGTTATTTATTTCAACATTTTTTTTAACACTTTTTTCTATTGTTAGTGTTCTTCAATAATAAAATAATTGTCTCATTTTTGGAAAACTCAATTTCTTAATTCCAGTAATAATTAAGTCAATTTTTCTTATTTCCCTAAAAATTTTCTAAATTGAGTTCAAGAAAGCATTTTTCTTGATTCAAGTATACAAATTTCTTTCCGTGTACCCATTTTGCGGTGAGCGGTATTCTATATTCGTATTCCGTATCCATATTTATCCGCTTTTCCACAATTATGAGCTGACCTAATCGAAATATATCGAAGTCCAAATGAAACCTGGGGCCATCCCCTTTCGTTTGATAGCCATATTGTAGTGTAATTTTAATGTTTTTGGGCGATCACATTTTGACCGATAACTCAGTTATCGATAAATTTATCGAAATATATCGAAGTCCAAATGAAACCTGGGGTTATCCCCTTTCGTTTGATACCCATATGGTAGTGTAATTTTAATGTTTTTGGGCAATCATATTTTGACCGATAACTCAGTTATCGATAAATTTATCGAAATATATCGAAGTCCAAATGAAACCTGGGGCCATCTCATTTCGTTTGATACCCATATTGTAGTGTAATTTTAATGTTTTTGGGCAATCATATTTTGACCGATAACTCAGTTATCGATAAATTTATCGAAATATATCGAAGTCCAAATGAAACCTGGGGCCATCCCCTTTCGTTTGATACCCATATTGTAGTGTAATTTTAATGTTTTTGGGCGATCACATTTTGACCGATAACTCAGTTATCGACAAATTTATCGAAATATATCGAAGTCCAAATGAAACCTGGGGCCATCTCATTTCGTTTGATACCCATATTGTAGTGTAATTTTAATGTTTTTGGGTAATCACATTTTAAACGACCATGCGACTAGAACGCATAGTCGTATTTATGTTGCTTTGACTACTTTGGTGCCTAGTGGTCATATTTCAAATTTTCAATAAACTATCGATAGTTCAAACGATAGTCGAAAACCATCTATAGTGTAAACGATGTTCAGAAACCATCGATAGTCTCCGACCACTAGTATGTATGTATAAATATAATTGCAAAAGCTAAAACTGCCAACTAAAATGATAAGACTTGTGCAATAAACAACAACAAATACGCAACGTGCGCAAAAGTGTCTAGATACATATGTATGTATATGTAACTATGTACTACATACGAGACAGTCAGAGAAATATAAAGAGATGTATGTATGTACCTACATGCATATGTATGCCAAAACAACTTTAACTTCAATTAAAACTTCACTTTCGTATCTATCAGTTCTTACTGCCAACTGAGAAAAGGACATTTTTTTTTGGAGGTTAGAGAAAACTATCTAGAGAGAAAAGTTGTAGAGCTAATAAGATCTTAGGTTTTTACCAGAGAATGGCGAACCTGTGGACACCACTTAGGCATATAAACTTTAGATATAATTATTTTATATGAATAATTATATTTATGAGCTATTATTATGAGTATTATTATTATTATTATTATTATTATTATTATTATTATTATTATTATTATTATTATTATTATTATTATTATTATTATTATTATTATTATTATTATTATTATTATTATTATTATTATTATTATTATTATTATTATTATTATTATTATTATTATTATTATTATTATTATTATTATTATGGATCCATTTCGGAGACCACCACATCCCCTCATCAGACTTCTTCCAGCGGCCTCAACCGAGAATCGAACTTAGGTCGTTTCGATTGGTAGTCAAATGTTTATCCCATTGAGCTACCACCGCCGTCAGCTTTGTTTCGCTTAAATATGACTATTTTGCGTTGTGGTCAGTCTATTAAAGCAATACTTGTTTAGTGGCAGAGCTGTCAAATTCCATGCCTTTTCGGCAGTATTTATTTGTTGCACAATGGATCAGAATAAAGGTCCAACATATTTTACCCTTATCAAAAAGAAAGTTTTACCCAATTAATGTTGATTTATTGTTTGTAACGAAATTCATTAAGCTCAATAATTGTAAATGAATTCATAGATACTTTATTGTCCTCAGCTAAACCTGGGTGTTACATACATTTGGCCGAGACGATTTATTAACCTACATATATCGTGCCATCGAAATTGGGATTCCACTCATTTTTCTGTGTAGAAAACTCTTCCATGACAAACAAAAATTTAATTTTAATGTTCCGGAATTTGATTTTACTGGACCAAGACGGATTATTGAAAATCAAAAATGGATAAAAATCGAGCAAAAATTAACCACGCCAATATGCACATCAAATTGAATCAAAATGTTATGCTGAATCCATATATGAAACCAGAATTAAAATCGGATAAGTCGTTTTCGAGATATGTTTAACCTGATTTCCGGTTTTGGAGGCTAAATGCCCAAAATCGCATATTTTTGCATTTATCTCTGGCCATCTATAATATATGTATCTTAAATTTTCTTCTTCTTAGAGAAAAGTAAAGTCAATTTAGTAACAATATTTTAAAATTATAGTTTAATAACTTCCGGTATGGCAGAACTATAACGCACTCTTTTTTCTTTAGCCCAAAATCATGGTATGGGATCTCTGTATTATAGTCAACCGATATCGATGATTTATTTTCGCTGACAGCACTTTGTGTACAATAAATATTCCAAACTCAGAATTTTAACTGCAAAAATTGAAGAGTTATACCCCAAAATGTAGATCTATGCTATTTGAGCTTTTTATTGCTTCCAGTCGTACACTATGGCGTATGAGTAATATTGAACTTTCTTAGTGTTTATTAATTTCCATTCATACAAATCGCTCCGGCCTAATACATATATATTGTATATATACTGTTACATTACCGACAGTGTTGATTTCTTTGTTAGATTTTCACCCATAATAGAAAAAAATGTTCATTTAGAAAAGAAAATTTTCTGCATCAAAGGCATATTCATCTCCCTACTACCGAGCTGCCAAAATAAAATTGCAAAAACGAAAAAACGTTTTCATTACATTATCATTTGAATCTCTCACTTTCGCTTTCAAAATCAAATTAACTCCAATGTAATACCCATGCTAATAATTAACATGCTCATTTTACCGATTATTAGCCCATTCAGGGGTCTTAAAAAGCAATTTGTATGCATATCAGTTTCGCTACATTAAAATATCAAATACATGCACTTAAATATATACATACATATATGTATATGTACATATATATTAATATAGACTTTAGCAGCATTAAGTAAAATTATTTGGCCATTGACCTAACAAATTTCAGCCCTTGTGTATTTAATTTATTTAGAATTTATTCGCTGCAAAAGTCGAAATGGTTGGGAAACTCCTTTTATGTTGCCTAGGCATATTCGTAAATATTTACATAAAAGGAGACACTAACTAAATAGAGTAGTCGTCCTTTCGGCCGTATTTTTCTGAACTTTGACATGCCTATGGGATTTATAATTTCCCAATGGCATCATCACAAGCATAATGATCCGTTTGGTTCGCTTATGCATAGCAAGAGTTTGTCTGTCCGGAGTAAACGAGATTCACCCAATGTTATAAATTTGTTACAATTGAATTGAAAGAGCTTATATCTAATTATAATTATTGAATGTTTCAAAAATGCTAGGAGTATTGAAAAGAGAAGGCACGTGGAGGATTTTTGTTCAAAAATAAATTATCACCTTTTGAATGGTGCTTAGATGTGTGTGTATATTCCTTCAAGTTGCAATTGAGGGGACGTAGGCGAGTATGGGGATTTAAATTTTTGAACAATTCAGTGGCATTTGTGAAATTCTCTGGTTAAGGTTCTACCAGCAGTGTATGGCTGCTATTGGGAGTGGAAATAAAAACCATAATAATAACCATGATAAATAAAAAACATAAAAAATGAGAGTGGTCCAAGTATTCAATGAAATAAGGCGGGCATAAGGTATTTCTTAAATAAATAAAACAAAGTAAAAAAAAATTTTTAAAAAGCTTTTATTTAATATTAATATAAAAACTTACTAAAAAGGAAAAAAATAATTTTTTTATATTTTTGAACAAGATTTATATTAGTCCTTAGTTCATTTGGATCTTAATTTCAATCTAAGCATACATTTAACGTATTTCTTCAAAGCATTTCTGTATATGTATCAACATAAATAAAAGCGCGGGTCCTCTTTACGTAATGCTATCTTACGTAATTGGAATTTAAAGTTTTTATCGCTTCCTTCCATTTCATCAATACTGTTTTATAACATGAGTATCTAATGAGTAAAAGCTTTTTAAAAATTTTTTTTTACTTTGTTTTATTTTTGCCTTTTTAGTTTTACAATGCATATTACATCTAATATTTGTCAACACTCCCACTATCAATATAGTCCAACAGTTTTTAATATGAAGTGCACTATGTTTAACATTTTGATGGTTTCTGCTCAGCCAGTTTTTTTTATTATCCAATTCCTGTGGTTTTACTATACTCTTTTGTGAATAGATTACTTCGTAATACGTGTTCAAAATAGGAACAAAATTGATTCATAAATACGAATTTTCTAAATAGCTTGACACTAGCGCCACCTAGCGGCGGTTTATTTCCACGGATATATTTACTTTCTCATAAGCAATATATATACCGAATATGAACAAATTCGGTCGGTAAATACGAATTTTACAAATATCTTGACACCAGCGCCACCTAACGGCGATTTTTTTCCACAGATGTATTTACTTTCTCATAGGCAATATATATACCGAATATGAACAAATTCGGTCGGTAAATACGAATTTTACAAATATCTTGACACCAGCGCCACCTAGCGGCGATTTCTTTCCACAATGTATTTACTTTCTCATAGGCAATATATATACCGAATATGAACAAATTCGGTCGGTAAATACGAATTTTACAAATATCTCGACACCAGCGCCATCTACTGGATTTTTTTTTATTTCACATTGCATTGTCTTCGGGTCCTGAACTATGTTCCAAATTTCAAGTACCTAGCTCAACTAGAAGTATCTTAAATGTTCGTTGCAAAATTCCACGACATACATACACCCATACATACATACATACAAAAAGTGAAGTTAAATAAAAGCTTGTAATAATAAAAAAACAGAGAAAATTGAGTTTAATAAGCCTTATTATAGGATAATTTAACTCCATTTAATAAGGAATGAGGTAGACCTTATTTGCTATGGAGAATAAATCTTTTTATAAGACATTTAAACTCCACGTAAGCCCTTATTATAAGGAATTATCTAAGCCTTATTGCCCATGGAAAATAAGCCTCAAGAACAAAGTTTGCTCTCAGAGAGAGAGAGAGAGAGAAATAATTCCTTATGGCCTAATAACTTCAACCCAGGAAAATAAGTCTTATTATATGCCTTTGTGCAACTTATGTCTCTTAGAAATTTTAGTCAATATTTTTATAGTTTTCGGACAACTTAATTACATGATGCTTAACGTATGTATAATCAATTTCTAAACCAAATTAAAGTTCAGCACTGCAATCACCCACTTTTTGGCGAGGCCAAAGTTTTTATAGCATAGATGGACCCACATAATAGGAGGACATACATATTTAGTTTATACATTGGTATATGAAATCGGTCAAATTGCCAGAGAACGAAAATCTACGTGAGTGCTATTTTGCACACACTTATGTATGTTAAGGATATGCCTATACGTATTATGGTGTTACTCTAAAGTAAAATTGTATCTCAATTGCTTTCGCCCAAAATCAAACAGGGCAACATTATTTTCATCAAAGAAAACGGCATACGTTACTAAAATATTTCAGGGCGCTTTAGGTGCAGTCCGACACTGCTGATTCCAAATCAGTGGCAGCAGAATAGAGGAAAAGTTATTGGAGGGAAATGACTTGGCCTTCTGTGGTATTACTTAGTCATTACTATGTACATAAATATGTACATTTTTCAAACAAAAAAAAACCTTTTGTGTGGTACACCTTAATGTAATATATCCCTCTATAAGTTGTGCGCTCTCACTGCCAAATGCTTTAACGTCGCTCGCTCGTTGGACGTTTTGATGCAAATAATTGAAATTTATTGAAATAGCAATTTAGTAGATTAGCCAAAGCCATTATTATTCACTCAATTGCTGGGCGAATGGTGCGAGGGATAGACAGGCAGACGACCATAGAGTCGGTGGCATGGCCTATTTAACTATAAACTGTAGAGAATCTTTAAGTTTGCTGATTTTGTTAAACAGAATTTAGAGCAGAGTATGGCATATGAGTGTAATTGCATGCACCACTGCATATTTATTTATGAATATTTGTGTGCCTGAATTGATTGCCCTACGAGAACGAGAAATCTATTTTGTTCAGATTGATGTGGCGTCGAGCGGGTCAACTTTTGTGAACGCTGCTTTTTGACTCTTTTGCATTGGTCTGCGTGCAAATATACATTTATTTTTTTGTCTCAAGGGATTTCTTAGCAATAAAAGTGAGTGCAATGAATGGACTTTAGCTAAGACAAAGAAACAGCTTAGTGAAAGAAAAACAGTTGAACAAAAAGGGAAAGGCAAAAAAGAATAAAAGTTGATGACTGGATGGACGAAAAGTCGAAAATGTTTGAGATACTGATTAGGCGAACGATTGAATATTTTTACTGTGGAACAGACGAACTAAATATAGGAAATAATATGCAGAGGACCATGGCACGCTGATAGGATACTGGGTACGAAGTCGGAGAGCTCAATGTGAGCGTGGATTGGCATGAAATCGAGAGAACCTAAGCAGAGATGCAGTAATTAGAAACATGCATATAACCTGTAAAAAAAGTTATATTTTAAAACTTTGGCCGCTCTTCATGTCCTTATCCCTTTACTTTAGCATTAGTCTCCCACTCTGTTTCCCTCTGCTATTCCCTTTTACTTCCACCTTTCCTTTCATTTCAGTATCCATTTTCTTAGCCCTTTTCCTTTCCCCCCTTTCGTTGTCCCTTTTCTACCGCTCTCCTTTACCAATCCTTTTCTGTCCTTTCTCCCTTTCTCTCCTATTCCTTCTACCCTTCCCTGTTCTAATCTCTTCCCCCATCGCTCTCCATCCCATTTTCGTTACCTTTTCCCTCTCCTTTTCCGGTACTTTTCAGGTCCTTTTCCTTTCCGTATCCTTTGTAAACGCGATTCGGCATAACATCCATACAATATAGCATTGATTTCCACTTTTCATTTGGTAAAAATTTTATGCTTTTCATTTACCCATAACTGAGTACCCGGGCTAGAAACCGTAATGGAAAATGCTCTCTGTCAAAATTGGCGCAGTTATATTCGAGGGAAATTCCATTCTAATGGTGTTCTTCATTTTAAATTCGGTTCACAGGAATCGACGGAGAAGTTGTCGATCCGTACCATAAATTTAGTCTCTAGGAAGTTCGGGAAGCTCTATATTTCTTTCTAATATCCCTTTCAGCTCTGAAGTCGTAGAGTTGGGCGTCAGGAATTTAATTTTAATTTTTGGCACAAATGTCGGTTAAGCGGTTATGAAGTTTAAACGGCGATATATAGAAGATATGTAATTTTAAAAGCAGAAGTACAAGTCACACCAAACACACGTACACACACTTTGCACACAAAATCCAAAAGACAGGTACATCATCTCAAAACTGACCTGGAAAACAACAAAACCTTCATTAACCTAACACTTCCGCAGGGCTTGTGTAGTTTAACTGTTACTGACTTTGCTCGTTTCATGTGAAATTTTTCTTCTTCAAAATAAATAAGGAAGTGAACAAGCACAAATGTCTGAACTTACATGTATGTGTGTATTATATATTATATGTATATTAGATAGGGTTGGTTACGTCACTACGAATATTTAATGTAGACTCATTTCTTTTAAGCAATTCAGTATATGTAATTGGGAAAGTCCACCCCTAAATTTGAAGCTTATATTGAGAGGATTAAGGGACAAAAAAACAATTTCTTTCTGATCCCGAGAAATTCCGCCGAAATGGTTTTTTTCTTGTAACTTTGTTATTTAATATCCGATTTTTAAAATTGATACGTCATTATTTTCGTATGTCGAAGCTCTATATTTTCTTCTAATGTCCTTTTGCACTCTGAAGTCAAATAACAAAGTTACAATAAAAAAACTATTTCGGCGGTATTTCGCGGAATCAGGAAAAAAATAAAAATTTTTTCTTTAATCCTCTCAATATAAGCTTCAAATTTAGGGTCGGACTTTTACAACTTTACATATACCTACTGAATTGCTTAAAAAAAAAAGTTAAATAATAGCTACATTAAATAACTTCTTTGTGACGTAACTTCTTTGTTTATTAATTTATTAAAACCGTTTCAAGGCAACATTGTCATGAATTTTGAAGAACTTTCATTTGGCAATACAAAGGGGATAATTCATGGGCATACAAATAAGTTAGCTGACCCAACTATGTGAAAACGGCTTCAAAGCTCAAAAGAGCATTAGAAGGAAGTGTAGAGCTGCAAAATATGAAAATAATGACGTATCAATTTTGAAACTCGGATGATAAAAAACAAAGTTACAAGAAAAAAACAATTTCGGCGGTATTTCGCGGGGTCAAAAAAAAATTTTTTTTTGTGTCCCTTAACCCTCTCAACATAAGCTTCAAATTTAGGGGCGGACTTTTACAACATTTTTTTTCGACCCTATCTAATGTATATATACATATGTATTTATCTAAGTCGGAATCTACTTTTATATCATTTTTAGTGCGTGTGTACTTAACAGAGGTAGGTAGATATCTTGGATACTCAATAATGTTAGCTAAGCACACATGAAGCAAGTAGATAATCGCTTGTAATTTCCGCACACTTGTAAGTTTGCAGGCTTGTGTGTGTATTTCCTAGAGGAAATATAATATTTGCCGCAGCTGCTTTCCGCTGCTTTTACTTTCTCTCAAATCTTTTAACTTTCAACATTTGCTAAGCAAATACAAAGTCACTGTGGCTGCCTGTTATGTTCACCTACTTTTAATCCTGAGAAATGTATGTACTCGTATGATTGCAGATATGTACTTGGAAATTTCTCTTTTATAATGCAAACATATACCTAAGTAGGCACACATGTGCGTATGTATGTGTGTATGTACAGTGAGCAACAAAAGAAAGTGCACGCAAGAGAACAAAAAAAATATAAAAAGTAAAAAAAGAAGCTGTTCTGACTTAGGCATTCATTTTCAAAAATTGTTAAATACAATTTGTTAACCTTTTTTTAAGTAAAGTTTTTATCTAATTTAAAAAGCAGCAAAAACTGCATACTTTCTTTTGCCGCCCAACTGTGCGTTGTATTTGTTAAGCATTCAACCGTATGCCCCAACAGCCAAGTGCGTAGCGTGCATTGGGCAACGTGCAACATGCAACTTGCAACAAGAGCAAAAAAGTAATAATAGCAACAGCTGTGACGCTAGAGCACAGCTCTTGTAAATATTGTTGCACGTGTAGGCACTTAAAAAAAACGCCAAGGGAACGTAAGACAGCAAAGCATTATTTAAGCGCACTCTACGTTCATTTGTTGCTTTCTCATTTCTAATGGCATCTTGAGCCATGCGAATCTATGCTTTTGTTCTTTCGTTGGCACTCTCGGCTGTAGCGTGGATAGGTAGGTTTGACTTATAGAGTTGCAATATTTTTGAAATTTTTTTGCACATTTCACTGTGCTTTCCTAGACTCCTTACCTAGGCTATGAACAGTGTTGACTCAGCGAAATACAAAATATTACCTTTGTTGTCAATTTTTCATGCACATTTCTATAAAACTAAACAAATAAAGGTAGGCATATGCCATTTGACATTAAAATTAGATGTCTGCTTTACTTAAGTCATCGCACGTGTATGAATTTACTTAATTCAAGTTTACTTTGCTTATGAGCAACTTGAAGGAAATTAAGCAAAACAAATAAAATTTAAACAAAACAAATAAAATTTATTTAAGCAGATTCGTGGGGAGTTTACCAGTGGATTTTATTGATCGGGAACCTCATATACGAGGCTTGTTTTATAAATCAGTGACATTTTGAATAAGAAATAACTTTTTCGCCAAAAATGCATTTTATTTTTCAACAAAATCTCATTCTAGCTCGGTACACTTTTTCCAGCGTTCTTCCTTCCAAAAAAATATGATTTTCAAGGCTCTCTTAAATGCATTTGTTCTGAGATGACCCAGCCACTACTTCAGGTTTGGACACAGGAAATAATTGGAGGGGGCTAAATCTGTAGTATATGGTGGGTGCTGAGGTAGCAATTCGTAAGCCAATTTATGAACTTTTATCATAGTTACTACATATCTGTGGACATCTGAAAGAACAACCTAAGTTAACCAGTGGCGGACCTAGCATAAATTGCCTGGGCAAGCCTATGTGTGAAGCATAACCATTAGCCATTTATGTAATTTCCTTTGCTGTATTATTTAAAAGTCTGATTGCGTTCCGTCATTGAATTTGATTTAGAGTTCTCGATTTCTTTTTAACATTTTCGAGTGGCCCGAATAAATACTTTTCAATGCTCGAACGCTCGTTTGTTTGTTTATTACGCGTATGTTTGTACGGACATTTGAACAATTCGGGTATTTGAAGATCGTTTTTTCTCGTTTATTTTATTTTTTGTGTTTTTCATATGTATTTTTTATTTTTGTTTTCCTGATACACATTTTTTTGTTTGTATACTCAGAGAAAAGGAATCAAGAATAAAATTTTTATTTTTATAATGCACGTTTTAAACCAAGTCATTTTTATTTTATAAATGAAAATTTTTAAATTAAAAATTAAATTTTTTAAATTAAAATGTATTTAGGATTTAAAAAGAAACATGTTTAAATTAAAAATTAAAATTAATGGAATAAAAACGAAAGTTTTTCCTTCAAAATCTCATAGCGCTTAAAATAAAAATAAACATTTTTAAATTAAAATTGTTTTTTCTTGATTTTGCAATTTTACTCTGAACATTTTTAAAATAACAAAATTCGTATTTACATAATTCTTAAATATAAAAACGTGCGCTAGGGAAATCTTACACGAATGCTCAGAGGTATTTTTAGTTTCCTTATACCGACGGAAATTTCAGCAGTAGCAAGTGTATTTGCTTATTGCCTAAAAAATGGGTGCTTTAGTGTTTGAAAAACTGAGCTCCAATTTGATTTCCACCGCTTTTTAAAATTATCTTGATATTGTGCCAATAGTCGCCAAAAATCACAATCAACCCTTTTATAATCTGGTATTTGATATTTATGTTTGCATGCACATGCAGATGTAAGAAGTTATGTGCATAAGTATGTACCTACATGCAAACGAGAATCAAATCAAATATGCATATGGCTGTGAATACTGAACTTTTGAATGCCGAAGCCAGCTTCATATTCGCATACAAATTTGATGTGGAAAATAAAAAAAGTGCTTTGCTGGTTTTTTTTTCAATTTATGTCTGAAAATAAGCAATTGGTTTCTCCTTAGAAAAAGCGAGAAAACAAGCTATGTTATTCTGTTTTGAAAGCCACGTAAAAGCTAATGTGTGGAAACGTTGAAGCATGCTCACTGTGCTGTGATTGGCTGTACAAACAAAATACACATTGTGAGGTGGATTGTGAGTTGGATTGGTGGTGTATTTGCGCTATTTTCTTAGCAGGCTTTTAGGGGCATGTTACAGTGGGGGCTATATTATTGAGAACTTAAATAGTAAACACATTTAAAACGTAAAATAACCAGATTTTAAAGAATTTCGTTTGAAATGAACGAAAATGTGTACGCAAGCCGGGCTTCTCGGCTTGTATGAAGCGACCGCCTCTGAAGTCAACCTAAGTGCATTTTCAGTTTTTTTTTTTTATTATAAAGATACATTTTAAAATACGCTTTCGGTGGCATATTTTCTTCAATATGCTTTTGAAAAACCAACCTAATTATGTACCAACTTAAGTCGATTTTCTATCATATTTCAGTTTGCCAAATGAACTTAATTAGGAGGCTAAAATTCTATAAAATTTTGATGAAAATCAATTTGAGAAAAGAACTTAAATTGATATAAGTTGGTGTTTTTTTTTTTTCAGAAAAAAAATTTCGAAAAAGCACTTATTTTATTTGAAATCTATTTAAATAAGAACCGTTACGAAGATAAAGAAAAATTCAATTTAAAATGAACAACAGAAGATTGTTTTATCATGCCACGCCCTTCTTTCTATGAAAATATATGATAGAAAGACTCTGCGCACTTGCAAACCTGTTTTTTACTCTCGTGGTTGCTTTTCCAAATATCCACAAACATGTATGCGGTTGTGCATTGTCATAATGAAACGGATTTTTTTTCTTGCCAAATGCGATCATTTTTGCTTTAAATCAAAATCAAATCTGTCCAAAAGCTCTTGACGTGAGCAGTGTTCTATTCAAAACTACTGCCCGACAAGCTCAAAATGTCACAGACTTTTCAAATAACCGTCGCATACTACATACATACATATGTATAGTACTTATGTATGACACGGCGTATGAGTAACCATTTTCAGGTAATTAAAAAGAAGTGAAACAGATTTTTATGAAAATTTTTGAAAAAAATTAGCTGAACGACTTTTAATAAACATTTATTTGTAAAGAAAAGTCAGTAATGGGTTTGTTCAAAGGATTTTAAAAGAAGCAATGCATTAATTTTATGCTTTTATTATAGCATTGTCAGCGACCTTCTACAAAGCGGATTACATTTTTCTAAGTTCTCAAGAACTTGTCTTAAATTTTTCAAAAGTTTTGTTTTGCATTTCAAGAAAATTGGCTTACATTAAAACGCCGCCGCACTTCAAGGCAATAAAAGCGCCGTCAGCGTAACATTTGTTGTATTTACATACACATACATATGTACATATATATATTATGCACGAGCGTGAGCGCTTATAATTTTATTTGCATTAACAAACTTTGCATTGCCCACTTCAAAGCAAGATAGAAGAATAAGAAGAACAAGACCAAGACCAATAACAGAGGAAAAATAAGAGGAAGAGAGAGAGAATAAAAACGAAAAATAAATACAACTCAAGGTCACATAAATCCATTGCGCGAAAAAAAAATAGTTGCAAATTGGCCAAGCGAGCATAAAGTGAATTTCTTATGGCACGTGCTTACATACACTTAGATACATGTATACATATAAACATATTTATGCGCACAAATTCGTTCGTTTTTTTTCACCTCGCAACGCCGCAAGTATACATTTGCGCTTGCACCTTTGAATAATTACAAACGTTCACATACATACCTACCTATATTTGTTTTTGTTTTTTTTTTTTTTCAACTTGTATTAGTCCATTGCAGCAGCTGCCGCCAGCTAAACAACAACAAAGCCACTTGCCGCCGCGCTACTTTTGCTTCGTGATCTCTTCTCGCACACCTTTCAAGTGTGTGCGCGCAATGCAAACAGCGCAAGCGAATAGTGCAAGACGAACAAACAACCAAGGAAGAAGCGAACAAGAAAGGGAAGCAGGAAGGAAAAATGTGAAAATAAACAAGCGCCAATTTCCGCACAGCTGTGCTGGCGTTGGCGATGGCGATGGCGATGGCGGATGTGTTAGTGTTTGTTGTTGCTGAAGATTGTTGGTTGCAGCTGCAATTTCAGTTTTCTTCTTTGCTTAACATCTTAATTTATTTTTCATTAATACGCTTTCAAACTGCAAACATGTACATATGTATGTATTTGCACACATAAAAATATCCACGGGCACTCGTGAGCGTTTATGTACATTCACATTTGCTGGTAGTCGAGGAAACATACGAATTGCTGAGCCATGGTTGCCAGATTATGGCAGATTTTATTTTAACTTTTCATTTTATGCACTTCAACTTAAGATCTTTCTTTCAAGCACCCTTTGGTATACCAAGATGTTGCTAGCATACATAATACTCTTTTTATGCATAAGCATATCCATCCATGCAACAAAATCTACAACTGGTTATAAATTTTTCAGTTAACAAATATAAACACTTCCTCGAAACACTTCATTCTTGCCTTCACGGCACAATTAATGCCGTTTTCTTTTCTCGAAAAAATGTTGCCCTGTTTGATTTTCTTAGCCATTTTGTAAGCTTGTGTGGTGATTTCAACGAATGTTGTCCTCTGACTAAGTAAGAGGGCACCTTAACTACAAATTCAGCCATTTTATAGAAAGTCATGTTACGTAATTCGATAATTGAGATATTAAAGGGCAACATTTTTTGTCAGAAAAGAAAACGCCATAAGTATTATACAATAGCCCCGTACACATACACACACACACACACATGTACGCTTAGCTTCTTCAAATATGCACAATAGACCGTATCGCAAAAAAAAAAGTTCGCCGTAGTATTAAAATTTCTAGCACCCTACGAAAGGGTTATTTTGACCCCTTTTTATAAATTTAGGAAAAATAGTATTTTTAACGACGCTAGAGTGTTAAACTATTCTAAAGAATTATTAGGCATGTTAGTGTCTAGCACGAAATTTATTATTTTTAATTTTAATTTTTATACTTTGGAATAAGCGGAAAAATCCAATTATCTCATACAGCGATGGTAGATGTGATAGCTATTTCGAAGAAAAACCACTTTCTTTGGCCCCGTGGCCAAAGTTCTTTTTGATCAACTGAACACCAGTTGCATGTATTTTGCCACTTGGTATGCATAGTATATGAGGAAATAGTTGTGTGTGTTTTTATGCTAAATGCGTAGTATTAGTAATATATAATGTTGAAGAAGTATACATTTATGGATTCTGGAGATCAATACGAATTGATTGGTGCCAATCTTATTCCAATCGTATAAGCTGTTCGTTTTTTTTTATTAGAAAGGACTTTTATTCTCGGACATGGAAAATAAAAGTCCGGATTACATTTTTTTGCTATTTTAAATCAACACTTTTTGATCAAATTTGGCCCCGAAGAACGAAATAAGACTTTTCTAAAGTAAATTTAATTCCTAATTCCGAATATCATTTGCAGTTTTCTGTGTCGGATCTAGTTTCCGAGTTATCCTGACATGAAGATTACTTATTCATGCCCATATGAGAAAATAGATGTATGTCTGTTTATGCTAAATTCGTAGTATTAGTAATATATAATGTTGAAGAAGTATACATTTTTGGATTCTGGAAATCAATACGAATCGATTGGTACCAATTTTATTCCAATCGCATAAGCCGTTCGTTTTTTATTAAGAAGGACTTTTATTTTGTCCGGAAAAAATAAAAGTCCGGATTTAACTTTTATTCTCGGACTTAAAAAATAAAAGTCCGGATATAACAGTTTTTCTTGGACTTAAAAAATAAAAGTCCGGATATAACTTTTTTTTTCAAATATATTAAAAAGTCCAAAAATAACTGTTTTGCAAGGACTTTTATTTTAAAAGTTATAACTGTTTGGGTCCCTGGTATAAACCGTCCTTGCACTCCAAAGACATTGGTGTATTAAACCTAGAAATCGTACTATAACACTGCTCTACAGCCAAAAAATACTCTGAACGCGACCATCTTTTCTATATGTAAAATCGGTCGCTGATTCCGAAAATCGGGTTCATTTTTAATTCTATGGGAAGGTTTTTGAGATATCGGCAATTTACCGTTATTTGGCCAATAGGTCCACTTAATCCTGTATATCTCTTTAACACAGTGAGTTATCTTCCTTGGGGTGACACCAAACGAAAGAAAATTAAATTTCCTTTTCACATCTCCTATAACATTTTTCTCTAGCTCTTATAGTTTCTGAAATATTGACGATTCAATTTGAATTTTTTCGATTTTTTACGATTTTTTGAAGAAAAATTTGACTTTGTCAGGCAATATCTTTAAAACCAATGCTTTCACCTTCGGTTTTACTCCTTTGTGTGAAGCTCCATTCTATTACCAAAAAAATAAGCTATCAACGATGAAAATCCATTGTAAAACAGAAAAGTTATAGGCGATCAAGTAAATACAGCCAGGTCGCGCAATGCCTCTGCACGCGTACATTCTATGCATACACATAGACACATATGACACATCTGCAGTAGCAGCACATTGGCAGCGCAGTAGATACAAGCGCATTTACGGGTATAACATGCATAGAATATACCCGTGCAGAGGCATTGCGCGACTTGGCTGTATTTACTTGATCGCCTATAACTTTTCCATTTTACCATGGATTTTCTTCGTTGATAGCTTACCTTTTTCCCAATAGAATGGAGCTTCACGTAAAAGAGTAAAACCGAAGGTGAAGACATTGGTTTTAAAGATATTGTCTGACAAACTCGATTTTTTCTTCAAAAAATCGTAAAAAATCGAAAAAATTCAAATTTAATCGTCAATATTTCAGAAACTATACGAGTTAGAGAAAAATGTTATAGGAACCGTTAAAAGGAAATTTAATTTTCTTTCGTTTGGTGTCACCATAAGGAAGATAACTCACTGTGTTAAAGAGATATACTGGATTAAGTGGACCCATTGGCCAAATAACGGTAAATTGCCTATATCTCAAAAACCTTCCCATAGAATTAAAAACGAACCCGATTTTCGGAATCAGCGACCGATTTTACATATAGATAGGATAGTCACGTCCAAAGTACAGGCAAAAAATTTCATTTTGTGATCCAGTGTAATTACCGAAGATATGAAAAAAATTTATTTCAGCGACATCTAGCGGCGCTAAAAAATAAATAAAAAAAAATCTTCCAGAAATATTTTCCAAAAGGCCATCATCTGGCGGGCCTACAGTGGACTATTTCTTTGGTCCATTTAAGGCGAGTCACCCTAGTGCACATCTGGCTGTTATTTGCTTGAGGGTACACCGGTGCGTATGAGGCTGTGTATGTGCATGTACATATGTACATATGTACATACATACGTTCAAGTGATGACGTTGACGATGATGAGCCACCCACTTAACTTGTGTCAGTGTCATTTAAACGTTTAAGGGAATGCAACATGATGATATGTACAAGCACATTAATGCAAGTTTTTGTTTATAAACGCATACATTTGTACATACATACACATGTATCTACCCACCAAAAAATCTAAGCCTTATTTAAGAATTAAAGCAGCAGATTTAAAGGCCTACGAAATAAGGCCTGAAAATTATGAGCGTAGCAAATTTGTATGGCGTAAGGCTTCAAAGAAGGCTGATTTTTCTGTGTGGTTGTCATCAGGCCAAAGGGAGTACTCTCTCTCTCTCTCTCTCTCTCTCTCTCTCTCTCTCTGAGAGCCTAGATAAGTTTTAGAAAGTTAGAAGCAGACAGAGTGAGTGCATAACAGAAGCAGCGCTGCCAGCGTACTCCTCTTTTAGACCTGATTTTTCAACAATAAGCAAAACTTTTTTGCACGGTATATCACGCCCAAATACATACATATTTATACTACAATACAAATTTATCCTCGTCAACGTCGTTGTAATGCATTTATACCTATGTATGTAATTGTATGCTAACAGCTATGTATGCATATAAGTGCATATATGGAAGTATATACATAAATTATACATATTTTTGTGTGCATGTTTGTGCATGCGCCTGAACAATTATGTGAATTAGGCTTGTTGACACTCAGCTAAGTCTTGCATGCGAAAATGAAGTGGTGCGCGCTTGAGGGTGTTCACTTTACCGTCAACAAATTGGCTGCATCATCTTCATCGCTCGCTGCTTTTTTCATTGTCGTTCGCCATTTTTTGTGTGTGTGTGTTTTTTTTACCCCCAATCTATCTATGTATGTATGTGTTATTTTATCGCGGCGAATTCGAGGCGAGTTCGCGAAAGCAGATTTTCGCGAATGTAATTTCTCGGACTCGCCTCGAGTTCGCGGCAAGTTCGAGAAAATCAATTTTCGCGATATCATTTTTTTCTATTTTTTTAAGTTGTTTTGCACTAAAAAATCATTATAGTTCTGAAATTTTACATTTATACCTGAACTCGAATATCACAATTCCGCAGATGCTATCGTGGCGAGTTCGCGAAAGTAGATCAAATCGGTTTATAATCAAATAGATACGAGTATGTAGAAAACCCAATTCAAAATTGTTTAAATAAGGGGACTTTATTTATTGCTTAAATTTATTTGAAAAGCCTTTGTTATTTCATGAAAGTTAAACTTTCTTTATAAAAATATTTTAAGTGCTTTGTATTATTTTATACGGATTTAACCCATTGCCAGTAAACCAAACTCTGAACTTTTAATTTTTCGAAACGCCATTTATAAAAAAATCTCGAATCGCTAATGAAAAAATTTTCGAATCGCCAACGATCAGAGAAACTAAAAATTCTCGAATTGCTAATGATAAAAAATTCGAATCGCCAGCGATCCGAGAATGAACATGCCTACGAATTCGGATTCGTCGATCTATCGCCGCGAACTATTGCCGCGATAATATAATCAGAGAAAGCGAATCCGACGCGAGTTCGAGGCGAATCCGTTGTGTTTATTGGGTGGTAAGTAAAATTTTAAGGTTGAAATTTTTGACGCATCCGTTTATGTTGTTGTCGCAATTAAATGAAATTGTGGTGGTGGTGATTTAAAAAAAAGGTCTCCAAGGAAGTGAAGTCAATTTGTGTCTGTGAAAAAAAAAAACTAAACCCAAAATATTAGCTCAACTACATTTATTATGAAATGACAGCATTGCTATTGCTTCCTAAAATGTGATTATTTAAAATGCTGTGTAAACCAATTTGATATACATTTTAATTCAAAGTCAATTGACTAGTCGCACTTTTTTATACTCAGCTGTACTAGTACACAGAGTATTATAGTTTTAATCACATAACGGTGGATTGTAACAGAATGAAATAATCGAGATAGATATAGACTTATATATATCAAAATGATCAGTGTGAAAAGAGAAATCGATTGAGCCATGTCCGTCCGTCCGTCCGTCCGTCCGTCCGTCTGTCCGTCCGTCCGTCTGTAAACACTCTAACTCGCGCAAAAATTGAGATATTTTGATGAAATTTGAAATGCAAGTTGGTATCGACACTGGGACGGTTGGTATTGAAAATGGGCGAAATCGGACCATGACCACGCCCACTTTTCCTATATAGAAAAAATCGGAAATTTGGTATCTCAGCCACTAATATAGCTAGAGTGATGAAATTTTACCCACGTGTTGAGCTCAGGCCCCTAAGAAGAAATTTGATGGAATTTTGGAAATTGGGCGGTGCCACGCCCACTTATTAAGGAGCAAATATTGAAAGCTTTATGAGTCATAACTCAGAAACCGTTGAAGATATATCGATGAAATTTGGTACGCGTCATATACTTACTTAGGCAAATGTTTGGACGAAAAATTGTTAAAATCGGTTGACGGCCACGCCCACTTTTATATATGGGTATTATAAAGTGACCTAATAAAAACATTTTAAGCGATATCTCTGTCAAATATAAAGATATATCATTGCAATTTTATGCCAGGAGGCCACCTGTGGACATACAACGAAAAACACAAAAATTTTGGAAAATGGGCGTGGCACCGCCTCTTTTTAGAAGCTGGAATATACGAGATTTCTGAGCCCATAGCTCGACAAATAATTGATATATAATGACGATACTTGGTGTGTACACTTTTATTACTTGTGGTAATACATGTTGAAAATTTTAACGAAATCGGTTGACGACCACGCCCACTTTTATATATGGGTATTATAAAGTGGCCTAATAAAATCATTTTAAGCGATATCTTTGTCAAATATAAAGATAATTCATTGAAATTTTGTGGCAAGAGTTCCACAATAGACCGGAAACAAAAAATATACAAATTTTGGAAAATGGGCGTGGCACCGCCTCTTTTTATACAAAGGAATATACGAGATTTCTTAGCCTATAACTCGACAAATAATTGAGATATTATGACGAAACTTGGTTTATACACTTTTATAACTTGTGTGTTAATAGACACGCAAAAATTTATTGAAATCGGTTTATGACCACGCCTACTTTTTAACAAAGATATTTCTGGAACACCCTTTGGGAATTTGTAACGTGACATCTTTGTAACTAGAAGTCATAAAGGAATGAAATTTTGCACAAAGAATAATATTCATATGCTTAGTTGGATGACTGATAAAAATTTTGAAAATGGGCGTGGCTACGCCCACTTTATGCAAAACTCGCTTTATATAAAATCTATCAAACGCAAACAAACAATGAAGACATACAGCTGAGTATCCAATGTTCGATTCCACTCGAACTTAGGCTTCCTTACTTGTTTTTTACTAATTTTCAACTTAAGACTTTATGCTCGCTTGTTTTAAGCCTAGTACTGAGTTCACCGCCGTGAAATTTCGCTAGCAACATGCTTTTATTTTGCCGTGAAATGTTTCAAGAAAAAATTTTTGTCAAAAGCCTAGTACTGAGTTCACAGCCGTGAAATTTCACCAGCAACATGCATTTATTTTGCTGTGAAATGTTTCAAGAAATTTTTTTTTGTCAAATGAGAATAAATGCCAAAAAAAAAACTGAGCAAATGTAAAAAGAAAAATTTGGAGCATCGCCTCAGAACCAACTTTCAAATTTTGGCCAATAAAAAAATTTTATACAAAATATAAATTTCAATTTCAACAAATGTCACTTTTCACTCGAAAATAAATAGCATTGTATATTTTAATTGTCGTGAAAAAATGTTGCTGGCATAATGTTGCTAGCATGTTGCGCAACGTTTTCACGGCAGGAACTCAGTACAACTTTGTCGTGAAATATCTGTGAAATTTCACACAGGTTTCACAACCAGTTTTTTTGTATGGATTTGGACAGCAGTTTCACGTGAAACTCGAACTCAGTACTATGCTAAATGAGAATAAATGCCAAAACAAAAACTGAGCAAATGTAAAAAAAAAAAATTTGGAGCATCGCCTCAGAACAAACATTCAAATTTTGGCCAATAAAAAATTTGTATACAAAATATAAATTCAAATTTCAACAAATGTCACTTTTCACTCGAAAATAAATGGCATTGTACATTTAATTTGGCGTGAAAAAATGTTGCTGGCATAATGTTGCTAGCATGTTGCGCAATATTTTCACGGCAGGAACTCAGTACAACTTTGGCGTGAAATATCTGTGAAATTTCACAAATGTTTCACAACCAGTTTTTTTGTATGGATTTTGACAGCAGTTTCACGTGAAACTCGAACTCAGTACTATGCTTTATTCGCTAAAACAAAAAAAGAACAGCAAAAAAGAAAAAAAACATTAACTTGACATACATTTCATATAATTCCCTACACATATTAATTTGACACAATTTAATGCTGCTGCACAAAAAATGAAAATAAATAAAACAACATACATACATATGTACATACATTGTCTATGAATTCCTTGACACTTCACGCCAGCAGACCATGGAACATTTCACTTGCACAAAATCAAAATATTTTTGCGTTATGCACTGAATGAATGAAATGGGAAAGAATTTAACGCCAAAAATAGCAAAATGTGGGCAATTAAAAAATGCAAAATATCATGCAGATTTGTACATATGTACATTAGGCATATAACTTTTTACAATTTTTGCAAATACGAAAAACGGCATACCATAGTCGAATAGAGCATAAAAAAGTATGAACCCCATTATTTTTTTTTGCGAAATTGCAAAAAAGTTTCCGCGTAAAACGAAATTACTTTTTTATCAGAACTGCTGAAAAAAACAAAAAGTTTTGTACAGTGTACACGTTTTTCTTCATAATAATAGATATTTATTTAACTAATAATCTTCCTATTATTCCAAACGCCTTTTAATGGACCTAAGGGAAGTGCCCCACCCACCAGAAAATTCTGATTCAATATAATAATAACACAACTGTGCGCGGAACTTTTTTGGACCGAAATCACTTAAAAAAGTGATATTCAGTACTTGTACAATATTTGCCACCACGTGGTGGTATGCCAAATTTTTCGTCAACATTTGTTATATGCCTAATGTACATACGTACATATGTGTATATTTTGGCATAAATATGACAACATGCGGCTAGTTATATACATACAAGCGTATGTGTTTTACATTCATAAAATGCCAAAGTGAAATAACACACATGCATATAAATACGTATGCCGAAAAAAAACCATCAAATTCACACAATATTGAAATTTACATAAAATAGCAATAATGCAAAAATATATTCGACGAAAAACGCGGCAAACTGTTAAAAAATTAAAAAAGAAAAAAAAATTGTGCTTTGTGAAAAAATTTACAATAAGAAATTAAAAAAAATTTTCTGTGTATACAGTGGGTGTGTCATTGTAAAATTGATATTTTTTTAACCCGCCGTTACTCGCGCACTTATTTTAGGACGTCGTTACTCGCGGGGTGTCATATACACCCCAAGCTAAAATGTATTATTTCTTGGAATTGTGAAAACTTACGGATCGATAACTAATACATGTTGTATATAAGGTCACGAAAATACGAATTAATATGTTTTTAATAAATAAGGATTGATTTTTATTGAACAATTTTAGACATAAAACAAGGTACAAAAAATTAAGAAATAAGACTTCATTTTATAAAAACCCTCAACTGAGTGCAAATTAACTGATTTTCGCCTTCTTAGCAAGTAATAATAATGAACATAAGTTATTTATTAATAAAAAAGGTAGAACGGTAACTCACTCCCAGGTAATGCAATCCTTGCAGATATTGTATATATGAACTATTGAACACTTTTTTACGCGTTTCCTCGCGGGGTACAGCATACACCCCAAACTAACCAGCATTAACCTACTAATAAAGTGTGTAAATATACTCAGCTATTAGAAAAATTGCGGCCCTGGTACAACCAGAAAAAAATGTATGACGGTAATTAATAGTGTTGGGGTGCAATTTACACCCCGCGCGAGTAACGGCGGGTTAAAGAAACTTAGGTATACGGATCTTGGAGCTGAGCTCAGAACTACGCGCTTTCTCTTTCGGTTGTACTTTTATGTACAATTGTTTATTTCTAGGAATCGAACTATCTACTATAACATACATATATGTAGCTATTCAAAACCGATTGTTCAGATATAGATATTTTGTTAAAAGCTAAGGATATGAAACTTGAGTACGACTGAAGATAACCGCGGAACACCTTGTTTTTTTTTTTAACTTTTGAATTTTATAAACGCTTTGCAATTTTTGTTCACATTTTTTTATTATCAATAACTTCTATTTTAATTTTCCTAAAAACAATATGTAAACACATACATATGTATAAACAAATTGTCAATATTGTGGAAAATATTCAATATTTACTTTAGCGCCCACTGTGTGCACATTTGGGTGGTCCTTAAAAAACTAAAATAGCATTTTCCCTCGGTCTCATTCCCTACATCGGCCACAGTCGACAGTCAAAGATATCACATATAAATTTTGGTCTCAATCGGAGACTGTTAATGGGTGTCGCACAGGGGTCACATAGAACAATATGAAATTCGACCGCTGTGCGACACTATTTAATCGTTTCTGATCGGGACCAACATCAACAAATCTATCTATTTTGGGTATTAACTAGATATACAAAAAATTAAATTTATTTTTTTCGGTCTCCTTAGAGTTTTATGCACTTTGACCGCTGTGCAACATCGCTTAACCGTCTCTGATCGGAACAAAAATTGATATATATTATCTTCGACTATTTTAGCATCGACCTAGCGGTCGAGGTTGAAGAAATATGATGAATTTGTTGTATTGTGGATGCAAGTAACCAAAACGTACAAATATGATAAATTTGGGGACCGCCCTAATGTACATACAAATGCATGTTTGACGTTGTTATTAAAAGTGCCGCGACTACGCTTGACGTAAATTTTTTTTTTTTTTCAAAAAATATAAATCTACACACATAAGTACATAACTACAGTAGAATCCTGTTAAAACAATTTGCAAGGAAACAATGACAATTTATCGTATTATTCGCACTGGGGAAATTTTGGGAGACACTGCAAAATTGTACTTTCTAATAGTGGTAAAGGAGGTCGCATAGATCTCAAACTTGAAGTCAAAATTAAGCGTACACAAAGAACACTATTCTGCGTTGACTGCCTTGGGCTGCGCTTTACAAAAAAAAAAAAAAAAAACAAAAAACCCTAACCCTTACTATTCTTTTTTTGGTGTAAAGCCTCGACTGGTTTACAATATTATTTGCTTTCCTTAGAAATATAAATAGCATCCAAAGAACATTTTCTGAAAGTTGCAATGAAAACCTCCCACTTGTTTGCAAATAAATGCAGTTGGTCCATTATATCAAAGCAGAGCCAAAAAGTATTAATTTCGCCATGAATTGAGGTTTATCCAGACTAAGCTCCTTTGATGTTAAGTCACTGCATTGCATGTAACAACAACTCATTTTCTATGAACTTTTAACTTTTTTATCAGAACCATTTTTTTTTTATAAGCTACTGGATTATTGTATGCGGAGTCGTTATAAATTGATTCTACTGTACATTTATGCCAAGTAAACAATAGACGAAAAAATCTCAAACATCTGAGAACCACCTAACTCTCAATTTGAGTTTCTGCGTATGTACATTCCCAAATGTTTCCCCACCGTCAATTAACAATTTAAGCAAACGTTGAGAAATATTTTAGAATTCCATTCCATGAGAGCGAATGAAACTCTCAATTTGACAATCATCTTAAAACCCCATATTAGAAATGAGAAAACTGTTTATTGGGTACATTCCTGGTCACACAAATATAGATACATATCTGTATATAGAACAACGTACATATACATATATCTGTACATAGGCGCTAAAAATTGTAATTTCACACAAATAAAAACAAAGCCATTTCAAATAATAAATCCATTTGTGTGAAAGCATTACTATTTTTTTTTTATTTACGTACATATTTATTTTATTTTCATTGAAATTTTTCAATTTTGTTTCGCGTTTATTTTGAATTTGTATTGTGTATACCAATACCAACCAACTTTCAAATTTTGGCCAATAAAAAAATTTTATACAAAATATAAATTTCAATTTCAACAAATGTCACTTTTCACTCGAAAATAAATAGCATTGTATATTTTAATTGTCGTGAAAAAATGTTGCTGGCATAATGTTGCTAGCATGTTGCGCAACGTTTTCACGGCAGGAACTCAGTACAACTTTGTCGTGAAATATCTGTGAAATTTCACACAGGTTTCACAACCAGTTTTTTTGTATGGATTTGGACAGCAGTTTCACGTGAAACTCGAACTCAGTACTATGCTAAATGAGAATAAATGCCAAAACAAAAACTGAGCAAATGTAAAAAAAAAAAATTTGGAGCATCGCCTCAGAACAAACATTCAAATTTTGGCCAATAAAAAATTTGTATACAAAATATAAATTCAAATTTCAACAAATGTCACTTTTCACTCGAAAATAAATGGCATTGTACATTTAATTTGGCGTGAAAAAATGTTGCTGGCATAATGTTGCTAGCATGTTGCGCAATATTTTCACGGCAGGAACTCAGTACAACTTTGGCGTGAAATATCTGTGAAATTTCACAAATGTTTCACAACCAGTTTTTTTGTATGGATTTTGACAGCAGTTTCACGTGAAACTCGAACTCAGTACTATGCTTTATTCGCTAAAACAAAAAAAGAACAGCAAAAAAGAAAAAAAACATTAACTTGACATACATTTCATATAATTCCCTACACATATTAATTTGACACAATTTAATGCTGCTGCACAAAAAATGAAAATAAATAAAACAACATACATACATATGTACATACATTGTCTATGAATTCCTTGACACTTCACGCCAGCAGACCATGGAACATTTCACTTGCACAAAATCAAAATATTTTTGCGTTATGCACTGAATGAATGAAATGGGAAAGAATTTAACGCCAAAAATAGCAAAATGTGGGCAATTAAAAAATGCAAAATATCATGCAGATTTGTACATATGTACATTAGGCATATAACTTTTTACAATTTTTGCAAATACGAAAAACGGCATACCATAGTCGAATAGAGCATAAAAAAGTATGAACCCCATTATTTTTTTTTGCGAAATTGCAAAAAAGTTTCCGCGTAAAACGAAATTACTTTTTTATCAGAACTGCTGAAAAAAACAAAAAGTTTTGTACAGTGTACACGTTTTTCTTCATAATAATAGATATTTATTTAACTAATAATCTTCCTATTATTCCAAACGCCTTTTAATGGACCTAAGGGAAGTGCCCCACCCACCAGAAAATTCTGATTCAATATAATAATAACACAACTGTGCGCGGAACTTTTTTGGACCGAAATCACTTAAAAAAGTGATATTCAGTACTTGTACAATATTTGCCACCACGTGGTGGTATGCCAAATTTTTCGTCAACATTTGTTATATGCCTAATGTACATACGTACATATGTGTATATTTTGGCATAAATATGACAACATGCGGCTAGTTATATACATACAAGCGTATGTGTTTTACATTCATAAAATGCCAAAGTGAAATAACACACATGCATATAAATACGTATGCCGAAAAAAAACCATCAAATTCACACAATATTGAAATTTACATAAAATAGCAATAATGCAAAAATATATTCGACGAAAAACGCGGCAAACTGTTAAAAAATTAAAAAAGAAAAAAAAATTGTGCTTTGTGAAAAAATTTACAATAAGAAATTAAAAAAAATTTTCTGTGTATACAGTGGGTGTGTCATTGTAAAATTGATATTTTTTTAACCCGCCGTTACTCGCGCACTTATTTTAGGACGTCGTTACTCGCGGGGTGTCATATACACCCCAAGCTAAAATGTATTATTTCTTGGAATTGTGAAAACTTACGGATCGATAACTAATACATGTTGTATATAAGGTCACGAAAATACGAATTAATATGTTTTTAATAAATAAGGATTGATTTTTATTGAACAATTTTAGACATAAAACAAGGTACAAAAAATTAAGAAATAAGACTTCATTTTATAAAAACCCTCAACTGAGTGCAAATTAACTGATTTTCGCCTTCTTAGCAAGTAATAATAATGAACATAAGTTATTTATTAATAAAAAAGGTAGAACGGTAACTCACTCCCAGGTAATGCAATCCTTGCAGATATTGTATATATGAACTATTGAACACTTTTTTACGCGTTTCCTCGCGGGGTACAGCATACACCCCAAACTAACCAGCATTAACCTACTAATAAAGTGTGTAAATATACTCAGCTATTAGAAAAATTGCGGCCCTGGTACAACCAGAAAAAAATGTATGACGGTAATTAATAGTGTTGGGGTGCAATTTACACCCCGCGCGAGTAACGGCGGGTTAAAGAAACTTAGGTATACGGATCTTGGAGCTGAGCTCAGAACTACGCGCTTTCTCTTTCGGTTGTACTTTTATGTACAATTGTTTATTTCTAGGAATCGAACTATCTACTATAACATACATATATGTAGCTATTCAAAACCGATTGTTCAGATATAGATATTTTGTTAAAAGCTAAGGATATGAAACTTGAGTACGACTGAAGATAACCGCGGAACACCTTGTTTTTTTTTTTAACTTTTGAATTTTATAAACGCTTTGCAATTTTTGTTCACATTTTTTTATTATCAATAACTTCTATTTTAATTTTCCTAAAAACAATATGTAAACACATACATATGTATAAACAAATTGTCAATATTGTGGAAAATATTCAATATTTACTTTAGCGCCCACTGTGTGCACATTTGGGTGGTCCTTAAAAAACTAAAATAGCATTTTCCCTCGGTCTCATTCCCTACATCGGCCACAGTCGACAGTCAAAGATATCACATATAAATTTTGGTCTCAATCGGAGACTGTTAATGGGTGTCGCACAGGGGTCACATAGAACAATATGAAATTCGACCGCTGTGCGACACTATTTAATCGTTTCTGATCGGGACCAACATCAACAAATCTATCTATTTTGGGTATTAACTAGATATACAAAAAATTAAATTTATTTTTTTCGGTCTCCTTAGAGTTTTATGCACTTTGACCGCTGTGCAACATCGCTTAACCGTCTCTGATCGGAACAAAAATTGATATATATTATCTTCGACTATTTTAGCATCGACCTAGCGGTCGAGGTTGAAGAAATATGATGAATTTGTTGTATTGTGGATGCAAGTAACCAAAACGTACAAATATGATAAATTTGGGGACCGCCCTAATGTACATACAAATGCATGTTTGACGTTGTTATTAAAAGTGCCGCGACTACGCTTGACGTAAATTTTTTTTTTTTTTCAAAAAATATAAATCTACACACATAAGTACATAACTACAGTAGAATCCTGTTAAAACAATTTGCAAGGAAACAATGACAATTTATCGTATTATTCGCACTGGGGAAATTTTGGGAGACACTGCAAAATTGTACTTTCTAATAGTGGTAAAGGAGGTCGCATAGATCTCAAACTTGAAGTCAAAATTAAGCGTACACAAAGAACACTATTCTGCGTTGACTGCCTTGGGCTGCGCTTTACAAAAAAAAAAAAAAAAAAACAAAAAACCCTAACCCTTACTATTCTTTTTTTGGTGTAAAGCCTCGACTGGTTTACAATATTATTTGCTTTCCTTAGAAATATAAATAGCATCCAAAGAACATTTTCTGAAAGTTGCAATGAAAACCTCCCACTTGTTTGCAAATAAATGCAGTTGGTCCATTATATCAAAGCAGAGCCAAAAAGTATTAATTTCGCCATGAATTGAGGTTTATCCAGACTAAGCTCCTTTGATGTTAAGTCACTGCATTGCATGTAACAACAACTCATTTTCTATGAACTTTTAACTTTTTTATCAGAACCATTTTTTTTTTATAAGCTACTGGATTATTGTATGCGGAGTCGTTATAAATTGATTCTACTGTACATTTATGCCAAGTAAACAATAGACGAAAAAATCTCAAACATCTGAGAACCACCTAACTCTCAATTTGAGTTTCTGCGTATGTACATTCCCAAATGTTTCCCCACCGTCAATTAACAATTTAAGCAAACGTTGAGAAATATTTTAGAATTCCATTCCATGAGAGCGAATGAAACTCTCAATTTGACAATCATCTTAAAACCCCATATTAGAAATGAGAAAACTGTTTATTGGGTACATTCCTGGTCACACAAATATAGATACATATCTGTATATAGAACAACGTACATATACATATATCTGTACATAGGCGCTAAAAATTGTAATTTCACACAAATAAAAACAAAGCCATTTCAAATAATAAATCCATTTGTGTGAAAGCATTACTATTTTTTTTTTATTTACGTACATATTTATTTTATTTTCATTGAAATTTTTCAATTTTGTTTCGCGTTTATTTTGAATTTGTATTGTGTATACATTTCAACCGCAACTTTGCAAGTCTTGATTTAACGTCAAATATCTACCAAACTGGCTCATATTTTCACATAAAATGCAATGAAATTATTTCTATACATACATACTTATGTCCGTAAAACGATATGCAAGGTTTTATGAAAATTTTTTTAATCAATATAAGCACAGATTTTTAAAAGTTGTAGCGCTAATTCGTAGGGCTGCATTTCTCTTTAACTCAACTAGTCCAACAATATACATACATATGTATGTACTTTATGAAATAATCAATAATTCACTACTTAATCCTATATTAAATAAGTTTTAATTTACAGATTAGGAATCATATTCGAGTAGAGCCAGCGAGTTTCGGTTCCGTATACACGGTATACGGTGCATGCTCGTGTTAGGCTACGGCTTCTGCTGCTAGGCGAATTTGTACTCAGGGATCTCGAATCTGTAAACAAAATAGTGAAAAGGAAATTCATGTTATTTGCCAAATGGACGGTGTTGTTATTCAGTTTGTGTCCAAGCGTTTAATGTAGAGGTGTTCATGTTCAAGAACTCTTCTGGTAACACTGCGGACTTACCTAGTCTATGTGAGGCCATTAAAGGATTTTGCAAAATTTGAATTGAATTTCTTTTCTTTTCTAAAATCTAATTTTCACTTTCTAAAATCCAGTTGACGTTTCAAAAATTCATCTGGAAATTATATAGTCTAATTAAAAAAAATTCTAGGAGCAAGGTGATTTGACTTCTCTGGGAAAGTAGAAGATTTAATACACTTATTGCCCACAGACCATATGAATCTCGTTTAGAAATGTTATAAGAATCAATTGAGTAATTTGCATGCCCATAAAAGATACAAAATTACAATTTGAGTCTCCACTTTAAAATATTTATGTACTATCCTTTCAAATATGTAAAAGTTGTTTTAAGTCAGTTTTAGGTAGATATACATATACATACATATGTATGTATATATTTATACGTATGTGGGCCTACTTTTATTGCTGCGTAATTACAACAACTACAAGTTAATATAAATCAGTTTAATTCAGGGACTGTAACGGTTATGAGTTATATCCAAAAAGTTTATTTTTAATCATTATTTGCTGAGTTTTATTTTCTGCTCACAAAATAAAAGTTATTTCTTGAGTTTTATTTTTCCATCAGAAAATAAAAGTTATTTCTTGAGTTTTATCAAAAAATAACTTTTATTTTCTGATCGAAAAATAAAACTCAAAAAATAACTTTTATTTTCTGAGGGAAAAATAAAACTCAAAAAATAACTTTTATTTTCTGATCGAAAAATAAAACTCAAAAAATAACTTTTATTTTCTGATGGAAAAATAAAACTCAAGAAATAACTTTTATTTTCTGAGGGAAAAATAAAACTCAAAAAATAACTTTTATTTTCTGAGCAGAAAATAAAACTCAGAAAATAATGATTAAAAATCAATTTTTTTATAAAAATCGAAAAAATAAAAGTTAATGCACCTAGAGATAGTCTGCGTTGCGGCGATTACATTTGTGTACTTCTTTTGCGTTTAGCATTTCTCCTTCAGTATGATTTTTTTCGTCAAAATTTAAAAAATAACGATTATTTGCAATCCCTGGTTTAATTAATTGGATTTGCATTTCAAATGTGATGATATTTCCCGAAGGCATAAATATCTACACAAAGTGTCAATGAAGATGCATAATGTTATACATGCATGTACTTACTATGTGTGAATGCACAAATGTATAAATATTATGGTTGATTGCGGTGATTTATAAATTTTGTTTCTTTGCACAAACTTCAAATAACTCATTTGCCAAATGAAAGTAGTAGCAACCATGGATTTTTGGTTTACTTACTCTCGCTCTGCAGTTGCATTTCACATACTCGTAAAAAGGTAAATTCTAATGTGTGTATTAAATCAAAGTTTATATCCAATATAATCACAAATATACATACATATATGTATGTAAGTGATACTTTTCCTTCGCAGCGATGTACGAACATACATACATGTGCAATGCATGTGCCTTTCGAAGGCGTTGAACTTGTTTTTTGGTCATCCATCATCAGAGTACCTTAATTGCTGCCACTTACAACTGTTTGCAACTAAGTGTATTATTTATTATGCATACAACAACGATTACTCCTATTGTGTAACCCAGCAAACATTTAGATACAAAATAAAAGCAATTGAAAGATACTTAAGGAGATGTTTTGCGGATTTTATATGCTGCAGATTCACAATTCTAAGACATAAAAACGGCGTGACTAAAGAACAGTAGTGAGTTTCTGTAAGAAATCGAGTGGATTTGTCTATTTTGATGACGTCACGTCGATTCTATCAAAACTTCTCTATTGATCGATAGCGAGTGTTTCTACAAGCATTAATCGATAAAATTCGGAACAGTGATGGAAATGAAACGCCAATCGAGAACTTAAACGCCAAAATAAATGTAATGCTCTAAGCACATTCGAACCGGCGAGCGAAAAGCAGCCAGCTGTCAAAAGTAAAATGCACACGTTCTTATGGGCGCACACATTTTAACGCCAGCACGACTTCACGGCAGAAGGGTTGCATTTGTCGCTGCCGCAAATATAGACCTATTTCTAATTTGACAAGCGACAATGCGCATGTACAGACAGAAACGTGTGTATGTGTGCATTTTGGGAGTACAAAGACGCTCCTTAAGAGACTCTACAAATCCTTTAAATATATATTAAATATATTTAAATGTATATTCATTAATATATAGTATGTACATATATACATAAATAATTTGTTTTAATTAAAATATACTTACATTCTGGCTGAATTCGGCTGTTTTGTCCATTTTTTCGACCGGTGAAAGCTTTCTCACCGTTTAAAAAGTTGGCGAGTATATTGATAGATAATATATCGACTATTTTGCTTACAGAAACACCTTTAATCGATCATTCCTACTGAATTGGAATGGAACATATCAGCTGATTTGTCAGTTCTATCGATCCATTCGACTCATTTTCATACAGAAACGCATGCATCGAGAATGACGTCATGATGACGTCAAATCGACTATTTCAGTAGAGAACATTGATCGATATGAGTTACAGAAACTCACTACAGGACTTGAGAAGGATGATGCTTTAATCTTTAACTTTACAAGAAGACTGCCCTTTGAAATTAAATAGAGGAATTTTTTTAGGGTAACAAACGAAAAGAATGACTTTATAGAAGCCAAAGTGCGCAAACGACTCGGTAGGCCTTTCAAAAATAAACTAATTCTCCAATTCTCATCTTCTATCTGCAACGAAACAATGTAATCGAGTAATCAGTGACAGGACTACAGTGAGTTCGAAAGAAAGGCTAGACTGGACAGGTGCAACATGAAATAGGTTGGAGGGTTGAAGAGGGCTAAGAGAGACGAAAAAAGAAATGTAGGCCCAAATGTAACGAGTGCGAGAAGACTAAAATATTGATTATGATTGGATTATTGCATGCAGACCTGTTATTTAATGATTAAAATTTTTAATTTTTATTAGTTGAAGCCTGTTTTGCTTTGTAACTTTTTAATGACTAAATTTGACTGCTTTCACTTTTTAATGTTTAGTAATTAATTAAATTAAAAAAGTGCATTAATTAATCGATTAATTTATTTTAATTGCATGAGTATTTTGATTTTTATTTCAATTATTTTTTGATTTTTTCAATTGCTTGACTAATACATTTAACTTATTGTTTTCAATTATTTCTGATTTTTTTAACTGCATGATTACTTAATTAATCGATTAAATATTTTTGGTTTTGTATTTTTTTTTTGCAATTTATGTTTTATTTCAGCATGTGAATAATACATTTTAGCGCTTCAGCTATTTCGAAAACTAATTAAAAATAATCATATAAAAAATAATCGCATAATCAACAAGTAAGGAAGCCTAAGTTCGAGTGGAATCGAACATTAGATACTCAGCTGTATGCTTTCATTGTTTGTTTGTGTTTGATGGATTTTGTATAAAGCGAGTGCCGCATAAAGTGGGCGTAGCCACGCCCATTTTTATCAGTCATCTAACTAAGCATATGAGTATTATTCTTTGTGCAAAATTTATGACTTCTAGTTACAAAGATGGCACGTTACAAATTCCTAAAGGGTGTTCCAGAAATATCTTTGTTAAAAAGTAGGCGTGGTCATGAACCGATTTCAATAAATTTTTGCGTGTCTATTAACACAAGTCATAAAATTGTATAAACCAAGTTTCGTCATAATATCTCAATTATTTGTCCAGCTATGGGCTCCGAAATCTCGTAGATTCCTTTGTCTAAAAAGAGGCGGTGCCACGCCCATTTTCCAAACTTTTTCTATTTTTTGTTTCCGGTGTATTGTGGAACTTATGCCACAAAATTTCAATGAATTATCTTTATATTTGACAAAGATATCGCTTAAAATGTTTTTATTAGGCCACTTTATAATACCCATATATAACAGTGGGCGTGGTCGTCAACCGATTTTGGTAATTTTTCGTCCACACATTTTTCTAAGTAAATATATCACGTGTACCAAATTTCATCGATATATCTTTAACGGTTTCTGAGTTATGGCTTATAAAACTTTCAATATTTGCCTCTTAATAAGTGGGCGTGGCACCGCCCATTTTCCAAAATTTTTGTGGTTTTTGTTTTATGTCTGTAGTTGGACTCCTGCCGTAAAATTTCAGTGATAGATCTTTATATTTGACAGATATATCGCTTAAAATGTTTTTATTAAACCCCTTTATAGTTCCCATATATAAAAGTGGGCGTGGCCGTCAACCGATTTTGACAATTTTCCGTCAAAACATTTGTCTAAGTAAGTAAGTCACTCATACCAAATTTCATCGATATATCTTCAACGGTTTCTGAGTTATGACATATAAAACTTTCAATGTTTGACCCTTAATAAGTGGGCGTGGCACCGCCCATTTTCCAAAATTTCATCAAATTTCTTCATAAGGGCCTGAGCTCAATATGTGGGTGAAATTTCATCGCTCCAGCTATATTAGTGGCTGAGATACCAAATTTCCGATTTTTTCTATATAGGAAAAGTGGGCGTGGTCATGGTCCGATTTCGCCCATTTTCAATACCAACCGTCCCAGTCTCGATACCAACTTGCATTCCAAATTTCATCAAAATATCTCAATTTTTGCGCGAGTTATCGTGCGTACGGACGGACGGACGGACATGGCTCAATCGATTTCTCTTTTCACCCTGATCATTTTGATATATATAAGTCCATATCTATCTCGATTATTTCATTCTGTTACAATCCACCGTTATGAAATCAAAACTATAATACTCTGTGTACTAGTACAGCTGAGTATAAAAATGAGCAAGCAATCAAACAATTACAAATAATCAAGCAAATGAAACTAATCAAACAATTAAAATTAACCAAATAGTAAAGCAATTAAAAGCAATCAAATAGTTACAAATATTCAAGCAATTAAAATAATCAAACAATTTGAAACAATCAAGCAATCAAACAATTACAAATAATCAAAAAATTTGAATTAATCAAGCAATTAAAAATAATCAAACAAGTTGAAATAATCTGCAATTAAAAATAATTAAACAAATATAATTATACAATTAAAAATACTCAAACAATTAAGACTAATCAAGCTATTAAAAATTGTCCAACAATTCAAAATAATTATAAAATAAAAAAATAATCAAACAATTAAAAATAATTGAGCAATTAAAAATAATCAAACTATTAATACTAATCAAGCTATTAAAAATTATCCAACAATTCAAAATAATTATAAAATTAAAAAAAGAGTCAAACAATTAAAAATAATTGAGCAATTAAAAATAATCAAACTATTAAGACTAATCAAGCTATTAAAAATTATCCAACAATTCAAAATAATTATAAAATTAAAAAAATAGTCAAACAATTAAAAATAATTGAGCAATTAAAAATAATCAAAAATTAATTGTCCAACAATTCAAAATAATTATAAAATTAAAAAAATAGTCATACAATTAAAAATAATTGAGCAATTAAAAATAATCAAACAATTAAGACTAATCAAGCTATGAAAAATTATCCAACAATTCAAAATAATTATAAAATTAAAAAAATAGTCAAACAATTAAAATTAATTGAGCAATTAAAAACAATCACACAGTTAAAAATAATTAATAAAATTAAATAAAAAAATTTATTAATTTTGATTATGTGATTATTTCTTATTATTTTTTGAAGACTATTAATCATGATTATTTTTATAATTTTTTTTTAAATTAATAGATTATTAATTGCCAGGTTAATGTAAGCTAATTTATTAATTTTGATTATGTGATTATTTCTTATTATTTTTTTAAAGACTATTAATCATGATTATTTTTTATAATTTTTTTTAAATTAATTGATTATTAATTGCCAGGTTAATGTAAGCTAATTTAAATAATCACTAAAATTAAGAAATCACAAAAAAATTAATCATTACACATGAAGATTTACCGCTATTGCATAAAAATTATGCCTATTAAAAATAAAGTGAATTGAAGAGAATTTAAGGCCTAGCAATATTTCAAAACAGAAAACCTTCCAAATGATCCACTATGACGTTTGCTGGGTTACAACCATAATCAAGCCCAAAAAATTCATACGTGCGCTGCAACATGATGAAAACTTTATATTTGAATGCCACAAACCCAGAAAAGTTTACTTTACAGTCGTTTACTTGATTGAAATTCCACCCAGCACCTCATATTTAATCCCTCAACCCCACCCCGCTAGCAACGCCATTCAATACAATTGTTGTTTAATGTTCTTTTCATGCTCTTAGTTTGTTTGTTGGTTGTTGCTGTGTTAACTGGTCGTGCATACATACATATGTATGTTTGTATGTACATAAGCCATTCTCAAGCATTCGGTTGTGCGTTGCTGCGCATTTTAATTGATTGCCATTCATGAATGAATTGATGAAGTGAAACTACTAAGCCGTTGTGCGTTTCAGGCTTTCGTTGGAACTAATTCGGTGATTTGGCTACTTCTATGGAAGTATGGGAGTGAACGGAGGATTGGGGTGTTCAATGTAGGTGTAAATGGAGTTGAATAGTTTGATTGGCTGGTTGAGTGCAGGTCGTTAGTTTTCCTGGTGGAGAAGAAGGAACTTTATGGTTTTGTGTATTTTTTTTTGTTTGAGTCTGAGTTAGTGCTTGTAATTGTTGTTCTGAATAAATCGGTATTTTGAGTGCGATTTGATGTGATTTGGTTGTGTGGGTTTACGGCTAGTTAAAGTACTAGTTTGTGTTTAAGTGACAGGTATTAGTAGAGAGGAAGGGATGTAGTAATAAATCAAGCAGAGCACATCAATGCATTTGCTAATTCGGCATGCATGCAGATGAATTTCTTACAAATACATACTTTACTTTCGTCTATTTGGGAACCAGCATGAACACCAAAAATAATATCAGCACGAATATTCAATGAAGAATCACACTTGCTATCAAGTGCTACTTTGGACTAAGCAGGCAATTGAATAGTAAAGTTCTCTCTCAACGACGAACAAAAATCACGCTCTACAAGATGATCATCCGTTCCAGTCCTCGAGTACGGCGCAGAAGCATGGACGATGGCAAAATTAGATGAGATGGCACTTGGAGCGGCTATACGAGAGAAAAGTTCTTCGGAAGATTTATGGACTTTTGCCGGGTAGCGACGGCGACTATCGAAGGAGATTTGAGATGATGAGCTGTATGAGTTTTACGCAGACATCGACGCACATACATAGCTAGATTTTCAAGTTTTATGCGGCCAAAAATATTTTATTGTCTACATCTATTCCAAATTGCTTGTTTAATGCAAAATTTTAATAATTTGTGTTAGAAGTCGATTTTATTGAAAAATATATACAGTGACTCAAAAAAAAATCATACGCCAGAGTTTTTAAATTTATTTCAAAGAGTTCTGTCGAAAATATTACCTTCTTATTTTCGTTTAAAAATATAGACAATTTTTCAATAAAAATCGTTTTAAGCAGGATTTCTAAGCTTATGGAAAAAATCCGAAAATCGTAGAAATTTCTAAAATTGGTTTAAAAATTTCAAA